>CM042227.1:9462157-10062157 GCA_023566465.1 Cottus gobio | reverse complement strand
GGCCTTGCTGTTTTTTTTTTTTCCCTGTGCCATCAAACACCAGAACTCATGCTTTATGCATGGCTCCATTTGTATGTTTCGAGGAAAAGGTCCTTACTTGAGGCTGAATTTTGTGTCCAGTTGGACTGTGTTGGATTGCAACACAGTCACTGCAATAATTAAGGGCACATCTCAATGAGTTTGGACCTAAAGTCATTACAGGAATGTGTAATCAATAAATAATTAGAGAGGTCTGCTGTAATGGAGTTGTTTTCATTGCAACAAAAACCAATGGATTAAAAGTAGTATTTTCTCTTCAGTAAGGACTGGCAAAATCACATAAACATGCTCAAATAATGACATTGCATTCAAAATGGTTAATGCATTATTGTTCAAAGATACAAACTTCAATTCAGAGAATCCCACTGATCATACAATTTGTTTCATACATGCTTCCATAAAATGAACGGCAAGGTGTCGTGTTACAGGATAAAATGGCGTCATTGTTCTTCAAATACTGCTTCTCAGTCCTACACCATCTGCTGTCTATTTGTTTCTCTGTTTGTTTGACAGCATACTCAAAAAAAAGAGGAGATAAAGAGGTGCATTTTCTCCCTCTGTGCCAGCTCTGGCTCTAAACAAAAACACTGTTCTGCAAACAAGACACAATGCATATGAAAATACTTTTCTGCAGTCTGAAATTGAATCTCCCTGCTGATAGAACTGTAGCATTTGGTTTAGTTCCAACGTCTTGAGAAGAAAAGGTTAGCTGTCATTTATTTAATCCAAAAAAACAACACAGTTGGAGCATTAATGATGAGTGATGTTTTAGGGACAAGAAGGTTGAGGCAAAAAAAAGAGGAAAGAAGGAAAACTTCAAAGAGCTGGATTGGCCAGAGTGAACAGATGGGATTGAAGGTGTGATGGCTGGAAGAAAAGTAAGGGAAGCAACAAGGAACAAAAGAGGAAGTAGGAGGGTTGGACCGAGGAAAGGCAGAGGGAAGGATGGGTCAGAGCACAGTGGCCAGAAGATTAAGAGTAGTCAAACAGGCAAACTTGCATAAAAATGTATTAATTGATTGATGGAGACTAATATTGAAGAGCAATTTGTGACGGCCGCTGACCAAATGAATGCTCAGGTGGTATGCTTTGGAAATTCTACGTTACTCATTCAGACAAAGGATACAGTGGCTTTCACCACACTTTTTTTTATTTAAGGGCCTGATGGCCTGAAAGATACCAAGGAAAACAATCAGGATTGAGCACAAGGAAGTAAAGAAGGCTTGACGAATAAATAAATGAGGTATAGTCACGAGGGAGGAGCATGGGCAGTGGGTTGGCTGAGAGGAGCAGTATTGTTTGGCTCAGCTGTGCTTCGCCTGATTACACATAGATAACAATCTGATGTTGGTTCCCATCGAGACAGACAGAGAAAGAAGGAACGGTAGGGCAAATAGAAAGGGAGATTCAAATATTAATAAACACCGATGCAAGAGCCAAGGAGATTGTAACTCTTGATAATATGAGGCTTTAATGCTTTGCTGTCTTTTTTCCTTGGAATAAAGCACATTAAGATGGTGATAAACTAGAGAGAGATAGAAAAGAGAGACAGCCAAGAACAGGAGGGACCATTCGATGGGAAAAGAGAAAATAAATAATAGGAGAGCAGCTGTTCTATTCAGCAGGCCTGTTAACTAATGAATGTGGATGACCTTTTTGTAATACGATGATTATCATATTTTAAAGCAGTTTCATAAAGGTTTCTAGAGACAGTTTGCTCATAATGAAGAAATGCTTCCCTCGCCCACCACAGGCAGGTTGCTGTTTGTTTTGCTTTTCATTATCATCTTCCCTATGTTCTCTGTTAGATAGGATGGTGGCCTTTATCTTCAAGAACCTTCAAAAGCAATATACCCTTGGTCAGCTACATTAAGAAATCTTAAATCTTAAAACTATAAGCATGAAAAAAAAATACAATATTACATCAGGGATCAAATACATGTGGGTCTTCAAATTAATTGCCTGCCAATATCTGACATAAACTATTTGTGAAAAAAATGTATTGGTTGCTACCATCGTAAATTGGACTAGAAAGGTCAACAGGTCAGACTTTTGATTGGTGGGGATCTGCCAGATGAAATACAGAGCTAGACTGATAAACAAGACAAGAAAAGTGATTATGGAAAATGCATGGACATCAGTCATCTTGGCTTCCTCATTATAAAATGGTCCCCAAATACATATTTCCGTGTCCACGTATGTTGGCTTTGTTTTGTGTGTTTAAAGAGAAGTCAAATCATAGACACAGTCATGCATAGCATGCACCAACATGTTTATGCTTGAGATAACCTCACAGTGGTCTGTTTCCCAACTCTCCTCCAGGCTATCGATGCTTTAAGGCCGTATTGTTCCTCACGGGCCTAATGTTTGGCTCTGTGGTCATCTTCATGTTGTGCTACAAGGAGAGGGTGATGGACACTCAGCTGAGCGTAGAGGCATCGGTGGGCATCGGCCTGGGGATCGGGACCCTGTGTGGCCTGGTGACCATGTTGGTCCGCAGCGTGGGACTGTTTATGGTGGGCCTGCTGCTGGGCCTGCTGCTGGGAGTGGCTTCACTGGTGGTGAGGAGACACATTCGATTGTGCACTATTTAGTTTGATCTGTTTCTAGAATGTCAAGAAAAATAACATATACAATGGGAACCTTATGATTAGTGATAAAAGCATTGTACTATTATCAAACATCAGAGAGTGGCAAGTGTATCCAGGAGAACCTGTAGAACCCATGTTGAAATTACATTGCAATATACCCTGTCTCCCCCCATCTCTCTCACCAAGGCCATGGAGGAGTTCTACCACCCCAAAACCGTGTGGGTTCCTCTGGGTATTCTCCTTGGTTCTGGGACGCTATTTGCCGTCCTCACTCTTCAATGGCAGCGCTGCTTCGTCACCCTCTCCACCGCCACCTTCGGCTCTGCCATCATCACCGTCACTGTGGACTACTTTATAGAGCTGTTCGCCTTGGTGCACTACGTCTACGAGAGACTCCGGGTAGGCTCATCTGTGTGTTTCTGTCTCAACTCCTGAGGCGGGGAGAAAGAAATGCTATTAATTTAGTTGAGGCATGTTTTTCTGTGTGTGAGTAATCTTCATGTTTGTGGGTGGTCATGTGTGCCTGCGTTTGATAAAGAAAGACGGGTTAAGTTAAGCATGGATAATACACCTTCAATTAGAGTGTATGTAATTGTATGATGCACATGGTTTATAGGAATACAGTCAGCGCCGTACAAATGCAATTTAAAAAAAACATGTGTAGATAGCATACCCAAATGGAAACAGTGAATTAAATAGCTGGCAACACTAATGCGAACATCCTGGAAATCCAATATTGGCATAATACAATTCATACTGCAACACTGCCTCCAAAGGCTGAATCCAAAATCAGTTCCCTCATTTTATCCAAAATCTGTTGAGTTGTGATCTGGCAACAGAAATGGCAACAGCATATTATTTGAATCTTTTACGTATACTTGTCACGTAGTCCAGTGCCCTGCTGTGCCCTGTATTGAAGCATCTTAATTTATTCACTTCCTCCAGTCATATATATTGAGGTCCTTAATTAAATTTGTCACGGTCTGTCTTTGATTTGTAGCACTGCCCTAATCTAATTTTCAACCATTTCTCAAATGTTCTAAATACCTATCAAACCTCTTTTCATTCACTCAACAGAGAAACGATGAAGTGCTTTCTTATTTGTTTGTTCAGTTGTATTTGACTAAACCCAAAAACCCTGCTGGAGCAGCTATGGTTTATATTTCTCTATTAAGACAAACCTTTAATGTGACAAAAGTGCCACCATAGTGAGAAACTAGTTATTTTGCAAGAATGGTTTTATACAAATTTAATGATTCATCTAAAATTGTAAATTTAATGTTTGTAGGTGGCGCCAAAGAAGCCAGTGTGCTGGTTTACTTGGATCATCTTGGGGGTGTGGCCTGTCCTGGCCCTCCTCGGAGTGCTGATCCAATGGAAAGTCACTGCTGAGGGATTTTCTCACACAGAAGGTGAGTGATGCTGCTTCACACACATCCAGACTCAGGTTCAATAACTAACTGACACAGGTATTGGTGCACGGTGGAGCGCAGTGTTTTAGAAACACCATTTGGCCATATTTGTTGATATTGCGTCTTGATACTCGTTTTGATTTTCTGAAAATGTGACGGAAATCGTGTCACATGATGTCAGTATGTTGATCACCTGAAGAATAGGGAGAAATAAGAATTGTCTCAAGACTTTTTGAAGATGTAGTGATCACATGATTTTTTAATACTGTCTGGAGGTCATGACTAGGTGTACAACTCATGAATACAACAGTGATTCTATAGCCAGAAAAGCACAACATCGATGAGCTGTTTCTCTTACAGTACACTATATCCTATGAAAACTAATTACAATAATTTTTACAAAACAACAGCAACACTGACTTTATAAAAAAACTGGACAGAATAGCTTATTTTCCATTGATAATTGGAGATTATGTAAAAATATGTAGTTTTCACAGGGCTGAGGACTGAAATGCAGACACTTGCAGAGAAGTTTGAATAAATGAAACAGGAGCAGTGTCATGTTGCTGGTACATGCAGGGGGAAAGGAATAAAGGGCTACTGAGTGAATGTTGGGGTCAGGTGATGTAAAAAGGCTGGAATCAACCAGGGACAAATCCTGGACAAAGGGAATGGCAGGTTATAAAATTCCATGAAAATTCAGCAACCTGGGGGGAAATGAAAATGTCTGAGGCTGAAGGGACGTGTCTTTACGACATGTCAGAAAACTGCAGCCAAGACTTTGATCTTTTCCGTAGAGGATTTGAATAAAAACGTAATAAAAGCAAATGTATTCATGGAAATGCCCAAAAACGCAGCTTTTGAATTACTGCTGAAATAAAGCTTCAGTCTGACAAAGCTTCTGCTCAAACCTGGAACACACAATGGATTAAACTGCTGAACCAAGAGAGGTGGTGCCCACCTCACTGTGTCCGCTGTAGCTTCATGGCAAAGCAGGCTACATACACAAGCTCCAGGCAAGGATGAAGAAAAAGCCACCTAACCTTCCATCTATTATTACGTTTTAGGGCAATGTGGTTGAGGCTGTATCGTGATATAAATATAGAGGATTCTTAATTGATGAATCTCTCCCTTTTTAAGATTGATATTCAGCAACTTGTGAAGAGGTCGAAGCTGAGGCTGGGTTTTCGTTTCAGAAAAAAAACCTTGCTTTTCTTTTGATGCAAAAAGGAGACTAGTTGCTGCTACTTTTATGTCTGTGATTGATGTTTTATACATGTATATGCACCTCCTCAATGCCTCCACCCTTTAGATACTCTATACCACATGTGTCAAACTCAAGGCCCGCGGGCCACATCTGGCCCGCCGCGTCATTTGATGTGGCCCGCGACGGCTTGAAAGGCGCTTTCGGTTCGTCGCGGACCCGTTTTCGGTTCGTCACGGACCCGTTTTCAGTGGGTTGCGGACCTTTGCATGGGCAATATAAAAATCGTGTGCTTTTATTTTGAAGGGAATTTTGAATGCAGCAGAGTGCGTCTATTCACACAGTGCTGCGTTCACAACACACTTTGCTTGCATGAGTTTACACACGCACTATTTGTGATAGTTCACTTCATTCCAGACCTTTTTATTATGTTTGTGCATGAAAGCACTGCTGAGTCTGTTAAAAAAGGCTGAAGTTATAAAATGATTATGTGTGTTGTATTACTTTGTGTCCTTAAGATGCACTTTTGGGTTTTTAATTGAGTGTAAAAGTGAATATTTCAAACTAGTTTTTTTGTGTTGGCATGTGAGATTCTGTACCATTTCAGGCTCAAACTGCACCATCTTTCCATTAAATCCATTTGAGAAGTTGAGCATGTTCCTTGCTTTGGATCTCGGTTCATTCAGGGGTGATGGTGCAGCCAAACCAGTAGAACCACTGCCCCAGACCACATGCATGTTATTATTGGCTAGTTATGTCCTTCTCAACTGTGACAAAAAAAGCTTTGAACAAAGTTAATATAACAACGATTGTTTGATCTTTGTCTTTGTTATTTTCTTCTGTTTTAAGTTTGATCTTTGAGTAATGTGGGTTTATTTATTTATATATAAATAAATGCATGTACAATATTGTTACACTTGAATAAACAATACAAAGACAGTTATTTAACAATATGTTCGGTACTAGTTAAAGGTATACAGTGTTACAGTTACAACCAACCGGCCCTTTGAGGGCGACCATGATGCGGATGTGGCCCGCGGTGAGAATGAGTTTGACACCCCTGATCTATACCATGGATCCTTGAGGTTCATTACTGATCTTAAGGCCCTGACTCACCATGGCCTGCATCGTCTATCCGAATCACTCACGTCCTTATTAATAAGGCAATTCTTAATCTGCAAGTACTGTCTCTGCTCTGTAACGTACCCGCCAGCTACTCTTGCTATCTGTAGCCAACGTCCTTCTTGAAAATGGGAAAGGGGCTTTTAGGTATGCTGATCTTGCAGCTTGGACTTAGTTGCAGATTGATTTTGGTTTAGGGGAGCTGGTGTCTAAGTGTTTTCAAAAATAGTTTGGAGGAGTTGGAGGAAGGTACATTAGGTTGTAGATGCTTTAACTGAGCTTGCCTCTGTGATCCAGGCTGTGATGAACTGAGTCTTTTAATCATAGTTGCTCAATAAGCATGCCAAGTACCTAGAATGATGATGATGAGGCTTGTTTCAGTCTCAACCTTACAAAGGCCACTACAAACTGATGACATTTTATCAAGACGGACAAATCTATCCTAACTTTATTAAATCGGCAGTTTTATCAGCAGTTTAGGAAATTGCAGCTATTGTGAGGACGTGTGTGCGCGTGTGTGCGCGTGTGTGCGCGTGTGTGCGCGTGTGTGCGCGTGTGTGCGCGTGTGTGCGCGTGTGTGCGCGCGTGTGTGCGTGTGTGTGTGTGTGTGTGTGTGCGCGTGTGTGCGCGTGCGCGTGTGCGTGCGCGTGTCCGTGCGCGTGTGCGTGCGCCGACTTTAGCGTTGTCAGCAGAACGTGCCATTGACAGAGACACCCTTAATCTGTTCTGAAAGCAACCACAACACAGATGGCAAGATCACAGTCACACACACAAACACACAGTTTAAAGGCAGCACTTAATACACAGAGCTCATACACGTGAACAGCCTCAGACAGAGGCAGAAATATACAGGGGCAAAGTCACTTGCTCACTCTTGCACTAACTACACATACACAAACTCTTACACTTGATCTTTGCTGGCGTGTGACATGCAGAGTTAAACAGTGTCTTCGAAAAAGTCACACATGGGCTCAAATAATTGGATTAAACAGCAGGCTGCCATGGCTTCCAGTCAGAGGGTGTGGGCAAAGAGATAGATAGAAGCTTTCTAGTACTATTTAAAAAATAAAAAATAAAAATAAAAAATTGTGCAATATGTATCGGGGAAAGAGAACTAAAAATGAGAAGCCACATGAGGGAAATACATACAGTAAAGGCTAAAACCTGCTATGTATATGGCCTGTGTTTGGAAGAAGAATAGGGAGAGGCTCTAGCCGGAGAACTCAGAATGTTACTGTAGTTAATTCTGCTTTGTGATAAGAGTCTGGTCAGTAAGGGTCACCATTGTGTCACATAGAAACCCTTTTAAATGTACCAATGCAACATAGATCCTTAAATATAACGTTAAAAACAGAAAAAAAAACGTATTTGCACTTGTCAGAGTTGTCTGACCTTAATGATAGAAAGCACTGTATTGAAAGACAAAGAAGGATGGGGGAAAGGGCAGGGGAGCAGGTGTACTGGGGGAAGGGCAGGGGAGGGTAATAAACTGGGGCACAACGTGTAACCAGGGCACCCAAGTGGATCAGTAAGGAAAATCATCTGTCTGTCAGCTGGTTGGGCGCAGCGATGAATGAATGAGCACCACATGCTGGCATATTTTTTGTTTGCATGTGTAGACGCCGATGGAAGCACGCATGCACAAAAAAGTTAATACTTGATTGACATAATTAATTCCCAACCGACAAACATCATCATAATGATCATTGTGAACACAAACCCTGAGGCTAAGCTCTCAAACAGCCTTTTTAAAGAAGTGGGTACTGGCCAAAATGTTTTCCCTCGCAAGCCCTAAAGCTCCTATTAGTCCTCACAAAGATAGATGTACAAGAACACACACACACACACACACACACACAGTATCATGTCGCCAGAGGGGCCTGGGGTGGGGTGAGCTGAGGAAAAGAAAAGGGGGTATCATTAAGCAGTTTCCCTGGCAGATGGTGCCTAGTTAGCTGTCCGCCTGCACAAAGACACAACAATAGACCTTATAACACTTCTACACCAACCCACACACACTTTAACTGTGAGGCACGCTGTTCATCTTTTCTTCATTAAGTTCAGCCGTGTTGTTGTTGTTGTACATGCAGCAACTTTTTGACCTGAACATGAAATATTTCCCCGGCACTATCGCAAATTAAAACGCAGGAATAAATAAAAAAACATGCAAAACATGCATAACTAAAAATAATTGCATGGGTAATCAATGGACACTGAGACAGAATGGATTTTGGGCATCCTTTGCTGAGATGAGTGTGAAAATAACACGAACACACTCACCCACTCACAATATGTCAGTACATGCTGCAAGGCGAATGATTTGTCTGTCAAAGGACTGGATAGAATGAAGGGAATGAGGAAATGGACCTTGGTGTTTTTTTCTTCCTTTGTTGTTTATGCAGACTGTTCTAACAATAACCCCTCCTAAGGATGGCTAGCCATTTAAATATCCAAACTAGCTGAATGAAGGTTTCACTTGTTTTTGGTCGGTCTGATGTATTTGAATGCGTCCTTTCCTCTTGACTTAATCAGTTACTTTTGTTTTGGTTTAATATGAAAGCTGTATTGTTCTGTCTTTATCATCCTCTCTCTCCCTCGTGATTATCTGTCCTTCCCTTTCTCTCCACACTTTATCACATTATCACATCTCTGGTCTCTTTGTCTCCAGTGGTTTTGAGCCGACAGCAACGGAGGGTTCAGCTCATGCGGATCCGACAGCGGGAAGAGAGGCTGAAAAAGGAGAAGGAGAACAAAAAGAAGAAAAAACGAGAGACCCAGAAGACCACCCACAAACAGAAAGCCCACACCCACCACCACCACCACCACCAGCAGTACCATCACCCCGCGGCATCCCACCCCCATCACCAAGCCCAGAGCTCCCAGCCTCCTAAAGTCCCTCCTCCTCAGACTGAACCCGGATACCAGCGCAAGGCCAACCCTAAAAGGCGCTTTGATGGAGATGTGCTTTCACCGGTGAGATGAAGGGGCTCCTTTATACTTAAGATGAAATGAGAAAAGTTAGCTTATAGCTATGTTGGTTAAAATGGCATGCTTTCAAGATATGTTGAGAAATAATAAAATAAATCAATGTTTCTATTTTATGTGCAAATAACTTAAAAAACAAACAAATATCCAGAAACGTGTCTTTTCACTGAAACACACAGGTTGTGTGTTAGACACCTTTTGAACTAATGGGTGCATGTACGGATACAGAGATCCTTTTTCAGTCCGTATCAATCAATTACCTTAGTCATAATCTATATTTTACTTGCTCCATATTACACCTCTAAAGGCATAGTTTGACATTTTGAGAAATATTATTTGCTTTCTTTGCCAAGATTAATGTCATTACGTTCAGTATGGAGCCAGCCGCCAATTAGCTTAGCTTAACATGACGATTGGAGACAGCTAGCCTGGCTCTGTACAATGGTAACAAAATATGCCTACCTTCAAATTGAATAGACGGATACGAGAATGGTATTGATCTTTGTCTCTGACTCTTGGAAAGAAAGTGAAGAAGTGTACTCTTTTACACCACTGCTGTTTGTGCACTTTACTGTCTTTTCTAAATCACAGCATGTGCACAGTATATTTCAACCCTGTATCTTCTGTCTGTCCACAGAGCTACATCAAGAGTTTCAGGGACCGACAAACAGACAGACGAGCCTACTCCCACAGTCGAATGATGAGCCGCTCCCGCATGGCTGAACTCGACTACGACTGCGGCTCTCGAGTGCCCCTCACAGCTCCCAGTGGACCCCCAGTTCACATCTGAGACAGGGAAATGAACATGTGTACACCTAACCGCACACACATTTACACAAGGCTACTTCAAACCTATTTGTCACGGTTAGGGATAGAAAACCTAACCCTGTGTGCCAACCTTATCAACTGCCTAATAACCCAACAGGAGCGCAATATGTCCCAATAATGTGGTGATTCCCACACTGGTTTACTTCTATTGTTACACGTTGTATTTTTTGGACCAGTTTGGTCCTGTTCTGTTCTTTATGACTGTCAAGACACAAGAGCAGCACCTCTTCTTCTGGATGGAGCAAGAAGTGATTGGTCAAATCTCAAACATAGTCATCACATACTGGACTTCAAACCTGAGTCTTTGTACTGCTCCGGAGGAAATGGACCTGTCTGGTGGGGAGTTGATTGAAATATCTCTGCTGAACATTTGATTTAAAGAATCGTCTGGTTGCTTCAAGCCATAAGAAGTCATTTCCAGTGGGATTGTAGTGGGGGAAAACAATCAAAACACTGCTTTCTCCACAGGACGGCTGCACCATTTCAGATAGGAGAGAAAAAAAAGCGTCACATGGTTTCCATGGAGTAGCACAACCTTCAATAACCCTTCCACAGCATCTTCAGTTCAAGGGAAATTAAGGAGGAAACGATTTGCTTCAAGTATTCCATTAAGAGCGCTCAGAGGACTATGACAGGAAAACACAGCTAACACTGAAACAGAAAGGCAGCTCTTCATCATTTTCCCCACTGAAAGTTCACCGTGTGAAGGAAGGTGTACATGAAGTCCGCCTGTTACCTTCACTGACAGCCTGTGAATCCAGACATGGCAGCAGACGTCTCCTGCTGCTTAAAACTGCCAAACAGGAGCTGCTTTTAGTTGTGCATAGGATCGAAGAGTTAACACTGAGGACAATTTTTATGTTATTTCCCCCACGAACACACCATGTGTCGTTGCCTACATTTATGCCATTTTCCCACGGACCTGACCAGGGGACGCATACGTACCTCCCCTTTTCTTTTGGAAAGCTACTGTATGTAATTATCCTTGTTGAAGTGTTTCTGAACACTCACACGTCCCTTTTCCTCTTTTTAATCCAAGAGAAAGTCGACCTTTGTTGAATTTGTCAGCTGTCTCAATATACCGTTAAAGCACAAAGACAAACAAATGCTATCTGATACTGGTCATCCAGGCATTAGACAGTTGAAATTCTGAATTCAGTGGGGAAAATACATGGCAGTGAAAATGTTAAATATAGTGTGTGTGTGTGTGTGTGTGTGTGGACACAGAAGCCCTGTGGTAAGCGATGGATTGCACCACATATCGACCAAGGAGAGGGGGATTCTCTGTAGTGTATGCTGTATTGTGTTTCCTCTTTGTTGCCAGTATACCGGTCCTGTTTAAGATGTGAATCTTATAGTTTGGATGAAGTGTTAAATGATGAAAAGAGGGAGGAGGAGGAAGATAATCTCCTGTAAATGATGAAACATAAAGAAAAGATGAAATAATTTGCAAATAGCGCCCTCTCATGTTTACTACTGGACCTTTTTATTTCTTCGAGACCTATTGTTTTCGTGTGCATATGTTTGTGTGTTACATGCATTTGCGTGTGAATGTCTTTTGAATTCAAACGTGCTCCGAACATTAATGTTGTTGTGCCGAACATCCAGAAAGGCAGGCAGTATTTTCAGTACAAAGGAATTATTTTTGTTTTATTTGAAGCTCTTTTGGATTGAGGTACGGTAGTTCCTCACAAACACCAAAATGTTACATTTTTTGTACTTCACGAGGTTTAGATGAACAAATATAATCCACAGTACTGTCCTTACATACTAGATATCTAAATATGGGGTTGTCACCAGGACCAATCATCCTCACCATAACCCATTACTGCATGAGATTCCTTGTGTAACTGTTTCCGATGTGTCAGTGTTTCAGTGTGTCACTGTTGTCATGTGAAAAGCTCAGATTTACATTTAGACTTGTTTGGTCCCAGGTTGCACACAACACAATCCTCAATGACTGAAAAAAAGGACCAACCATAGCCTATTCTGCCACAGGATCTTTTCTTCGCTTTTTCCCTCTTGACATGCATTATGCTAAGTCACCTTCTATTCCGCTGTATCATTGTTATGGCAATAATGTTTTTCAGTAGTGGCTGTACAAGTGTTATTTGAGGCTTTGCTTACACTTCAGTCCTGCTTTGGTCTTCTTTTAGGGTTTTACTCTAATCATCAATGTATTTAACATTTTAGAAAGACAACAATTTACAAAATGATAATTCAAAACATTAGCCCTATTTGTAAATTGGGCCTGAAATGAATTATTAGAAATAAATTGGCAGATATTTATTAGTTTTTTTTTCTTCCATTTTATTTATGTTTTTTCCCCCCATTGCTACTGAATATTTGTTGGGGAAACACTTGTTGTAGATATTGAACTGTAAATAATTTTCAAATGTGCAACTGTTTTCTTTCATTTTCATGTTAACACCATGTCCACATAAGTCATGTATCCAGCAGATCGGACCTGTTTATATTCTGTCTGTCCTATTGGTTTGATTTGGCTGGGTGGTGGATGCACTCGTTCTCATCCTGTTTCGACGTGTGATGTTGAAGAGCAGCAAACAAACTGAGCCTCAACTGATTATCAGCAACCATCAGTAATTCAATAATTGCTCCACATTGTGAGAAGAGATGACAATTAATTTTCATACCACCCTGTTTAAATGTTTATAAATCACCTTATTATTATTATTATTATTGATAGCATGAATTTATATGGACCTACAATATGATAAACATTGTGATTCTACAATCTAGTGGATGTGTTTGTCTCTACTGTTCTTATATTGTGATTTCTGTATACAGAGGTGCATTCATGGGTACAAATAACAAATATTCTCTGAAACATATAAAAAAAATAATGCGCACCAGTACCACAAACACATTCCTGTCTGCTTAACCTGCACTCTCCTAACCTTGTTAACTCATTTGGTAGTGTGTTGAATGAAGCTGCAATGGTCAGCTGCGCTGTACTATCGAGCATTGTCTGACCCCACACCTAGAAGAGAAGCTGCACAGTTACATGTAGAGGCAGGTGTGGCGTTGTCCATCCAGTGTGGCGTGTCAGTGCAGGGTTGAGTGGAGCTACTCACACACACACATATGCATTTCAAGTAACGGTCACAGTTCTGGCTAAACTGCTAAGCAGCACAACAAAGGAGCCACATTTAACGTTTTCTACGCCTGAATTCCTCAACATATACGTTCACCAGCTGATAGGAGGGGTCACAGAGGTTATCTGACTTCCTTTGAAGGAAATGGAAGAGGACCATGCTGCCCGTCCTTTGTTGTCCTACAAAGATTGGGGAGCTGATGGCATTGGCATCAGTTGCAAAGAAACAGTGTCAGACAGAAAGTTCTGATCAAAAAGACTCCAAAGCATTGAAATGACTGCCTCTCACTTCCTTTCTCCCTGTGCCTTTGTTCAGACTCATCCCTCTTTCTTTGTGTCTGAATAACCTTTTCATTACATTTGTACCCTTTCTCTCTCTCTTGTGTTCTCCCTGTACCACTCACGCAGTCTCGCTCTCATTCTTGCATGCTCGTTTATTGTCTGGCCTTGCTGTGTTTTTTTTCTTGCGCTCCTCCTTTACCCCCACTTTCTTTCTTTTTTTTTAATCTTTGCCGACATTTTCAGTCCAGTGCCTTCAGACACAAACTGCATGGACTATATACTTCTTGATGCTGTGCTAATCTGCGTCCTGCAAGAAACAAAGCACAGCTGAGACCTGCTCATTACCAAGCCATTGTTCACTTTTCTTTGCACCGAGATCAGTCCTGTTACTGATCATTCAACAGGGAAGCAACTGCTATTTTCTTTATAAAAGGGAATTAAATGTTAACAGAAGACAGTTATGCTTGACTGGGAAAGCTAGTACCATTTAAGAACGCTAAAATGGCTCACATCAGATGATGAATGCAGTGTGTAGAAGTAGTCCATAAAGGAACCAATGCAAAGGGAGGTGCACTATCTGAAGAATACTAATGAGTGGTTTTAAAATGCAGACTATCTTACACAATGCATGTGCTATGTATACTGCCACGAAAAGCAGTTTCATTTTATCACAAAATCTTTAGAAACAAGTAACAAACGATGGTAACAAATGTCTTTATTTGAGCTTCTGGCCACAGGGAAGCAGCGTAACATGGTCACCCGTACTCATACAATCAAACACCCAGCACACGCTTTTGAGCTCAAACTTCAAACATGACTGAGTTCCTTTGTCATCAGATGTTTATGTTTCAGACACAACATCTCACTTTCCTTAAATCAGTTACACAAATAGAAGCCTTTCTAAATCAAGTTATACACGTGTACATTTGCACAGAAAGACTTGGAATATGTGCAGTGAAAGGTAAACTTTACAATATTACTTTCAGGCCCTTTGATCCGTCATGCACCTTGAAAACCTCCCTGTGGATGCTGGGCCTATGCAAACCTTGTTGTTAATTTAAAACTGTTCTTCTCATCGAAATATTTATGCAGACAAGATATAACAAACTCTGGTGTTTTTGATTGAAGGAAAGTAACATGAATATAGCATAACTTCTTGGAATGACCATATTTGAAAACCAGGCAAAAGACAGTGATAGAGGATATACTGCATCTATCCTGTTAAAGATGTCTACTGGTTGGATTCGCTCATATCATTTTGTGTTTACATTTAAATCAGCTTAAATGTTCAGTGTGATGTCTCTTAAAATAGGCTCAGCTTATAAAGCATGGTAGGAAAATGTCCATTGTTGTACTATTTCTTATTAATTAGTTATATATAGGGTTTCTAACGTTGCCTCGTCCGGTTTACATGATGTCTTGCTGATGCTGTGTGGACTCGCTGACAACCTGAAGAGGAGGAAGAAAATATATATTAATCATCTACATTAAGGACGGTAGAGTGTTGCAGATAATACGTGAGAGCATCTTTCATCAACAGTGAAGCAGGTTTTTTTCCGTTTGGAGTGAAGTGCTGTGCATGGGGATGGGCTCTGAAAGTGAAGCTTCTTCACGGAAGCCTGTGAGGAGTGTAGAGGTTTACTTATGTGTCTATAAAGGGTTGGCACAAACTACCAGATTGTATACAGGGAGTTAGAGACTAGAAATGTTTTTGCAGCTGCGGTTTCAAGACATAGATTGCTTTATACTCTCTGTAGGATCCATTCTGTCACTGCCGTCATAGCCACATGCAAACTTCAGCCTATTTTAGGCACAGATCCAAAATCTGGTAGTTTGCTTCAGCCAACAGTGAACAGATGATAGTGGGATATTGGAACCAGACTTACAGACTGGGCACTAGCGCCCTGGCTCATAGAATACTTCATCTGGGTAAAAATATAACAAATTAAAATGTTTCAGTTGGAAAATCATACATGTAATCTCTTAATAGCTCAAATATATAAGTGTAAAAAATGGTGTCACAGTATATACTGGGCTGTGGGCGTGTTGAGTATCACAGTAATACAGTGTGTTTCTGTGTGTGCTCAAACCTCTCCATCGCGGGTCTCGATGGTCTTGATGAGAACGGTCTTCTTTGAGTGAACCTCTGAGGAGCGCTGATGCTGGGACTCAGGACTGGTCTCTGAAACAATGCATTCGTACAGCTTTTACTACTTCATGAACTCACACAACGAGCGTTGCTCCACTTACACAATGTGCATTCAGTCAGAAGACATTAGCTCAATATTGTTCTAGTTAATTGACTATGAACAACATGCCTTGCACATGAAGGGGACAGCCATGCAACAGTCTGTGCAGCTTGTATGACTGCCGCTTAAAAGTGTAATATTTAAACTCATCTTCACCTGCACTCACTACATATAATACATCATCTTTAATTACTGTTCTCTGTTTTCATTGAAGCAGCCACAAAGTGGCTCAAGGGGACACATTTGGACTATTGATACATGAAGCGAATGGGCTTGTGTGATTATTAATGTGTGGCTTGTTGATGATTGCCCCTGTGCATAAAAAGCCATGAAGGTTTTTGGCATGTGATATATCGCCACACAGTGGTTAGACTGTGTCACTGCAGGTGCGCAACTTTTTCTGCCCTCAAAATAGCAGCTGCCATATACAGTCACAAGCTATAATTAGTCTTTTCTTTTATCCTTCATTGACTCATCTGGAATGTAAAATGTATTGTATGGGTATTTATATGTGAAGGGAATAATGTGTACTGTTGCCCCTACCTCTGAATCCAATAGAGGAATAAGCAGACTGGACCGGCCCGGTGGTAGTGATCCTGAAGGAGAAACACATAATTCAACATCACAAGCCAGTAATAGGAGGGAAATCAAAAGTTAGATGGGAAGAGATAAGTCTTAAGCTGTCTAGCTTCATCCACATCTGATTGTGAACAGCACACACACACACACACACACCTGCTCTCCTCTCCCTCCAGCAGCTTGCGGTAGGTGGCGATTTCAATATCAAGGGCCATCTTCACATTGAGGAGGTCCTGGTACTCTCTCAGGTGACGAGCCATATCATCCTTTAAATCAATACAGAAGAATTGTGATTGTCTGCTTCAACAAACTTCACACTGAGGACATCCTCAACAGTAAATGGACCAAAACTGTTGCTGTAAAGCTGTAAAATCACGAACACAGGCAGTGTTCCTATTGGAGGTTTCAGTTAATTCATTTTTTATAATCAGCTACGCAGTGGCTCAATGATTGTCACCAGAGGGAAAACTATCCTGAATTCTGCACCAGTTTGATGGTACTTTCTTTAATCTGCTGGAATGGACTGTGGAGTCTGTAAAATCACAAACCTACCTTCATCTTAGCAATTTCTTCCTCCAGCCGTGTGATATTATCCTGGTAACCAGAAGCCTCCAGGGTCATGCGGTCCTCCATGTCTCTCATCTGGCGAAGCAGAGACTCGTTCTACAAAGGAACAGATGCATGAAGTTAAAAGTGGAACAAAGTGGTCGAACGCAGAAGGAAAGCGACCAAAAGACGGAGACAAAGACTGTGAATATACAGAATGTACAGAAAGTACAGATATGTTTATTAATAAAGTCAACAACACTGAGAGGGACAGCAGGCAATACTCACGGTGCCCTTGAGTGAGTCAATCTCACAGGTGAAGGACTGTATCTGGTGCCTGTACTCCATGCTCTCCTGCTTGGTCTGACGCAGTGCATCGTTGTTCTTATTCACAGCCTGGTTCAGATCAGACACCTGAGGAGAGAGAGGACGAGGGCTTAACAACACAACAGCTGGACCAGACTCCCTGTGTGTGCGGTGTGCACATGCTCATGCCATACCTTAGACTTGTACCAGTCTTCGGCCTCTGCGATGTTCTTGGCGGCGATGCCCTCATACTGCACACGGATGTCCCTCAGAGCAGCAGTCAGGTCGGGTTTGGACATGTCCATCTGGACCTGCACCTGTGTGTCCTGCATCTGGCTCTGCAGCTCACGGATCTCCTGCAAGGTGACAAGAGGATAAACGAATAAGGAAGGAATTCTGACAGGGTGGTAATGAGGAAACTTTTTTTAAGCTTTAATTTAAGCATTGTCTGCATTAATCATCATTGTCAAAAGGAAAAAAGTGGCATCCTACATCAATTACATATTAATACAGAGGTAAAAATGTTTTTGCAATATTAGAAATCAAGAATAGTACCGGTTAACATTGTGAAACTAGTAAGCTTTGGTCCCACTCAGCTGTCTTCTGGTCAATCCAAAAGATATAAAAAGCTTTGCATCTGTTCACATGCACACATTCTTTCTCCCTCACACACACATAGACAACAGCTGCCATGCTCTTCTACCAATCGGCAGTTCAGCATTTCTGAGAGGTCAAAGCTGAGGCAGAGATAACAAAATGTCAGGAAGGCAACTCAACTGTGTCGGCATATGTCTGGGTGTGTAGTTCGGTATGTCTTTGGATGTCACGCGGGGGCATGTGTCCATTGCACCTTTTCATTTGCTTTGCTTAAGACCTGTGTATATGCATATATATATATATATATATATATATATATATATATATGTATATATGCCCACATAGTTAAATATTGTATTGGGAGAGTGTGGGACTGTGTAAATGTGCATAAGACATATATATCAGTGGGTGTGTTTCAGTGTGTGTTCTATGAAGAGCTGTTATATGATACAGCACATGCCCTCCTACTGACATACATAATACATAGACACGCTGTAGGTGTGGCGGCCTGCAGAGTTTATAGACTTATCAACAGACCTCTTCATGAATCTTCTTGAGGAAGGCAATCTCCTCTTGCAGGCTCTCGATGCGTCTCTCCAGGTCCAGCCTGGCCAGAGTGGCATTGTCAACATCCTGGACACAACACAGAAACAGAACAATTTGAATCAGAACTAACAGAAGAGGTGGCGTGTAAAACTGAAGCTGATAGTAATAAAGTGGTTGATGGAGTGAAGAAAGTTGTGTAATCATGGAGTGTTTACATTTTTACTTGAGAAATGCGATATGTTGAGATGTACTCAGAACAAAGGTTTTATAGAAATAGAGAACGTACGGCTCTGAAGGCAGAAAGGTTGTTCTCAGCCTCTTCCTTCTGGTGGATCTCCTCATGCAGTCTGGGGAGAAGAAGGGCAGAGAAGGTTGAAACACAAATGTCTACAAACAAAACAACTGTGTTGGAGAGCATTGTTTCTTCCTCAGGGACCAATTACTGGACAAATAAACTTAGACCTCTCATTCCTTCAGCCTTTTGCTCTCTGTTCTATTTGGCTTATAATATTAGAACTGACTAGACAATGACACATTGATTTGTGTTCATATCCACACACACACCAAACCAAGTCTTCTCCGAGAAATGTAAATTATTTACATTATGGGGATGTGCATTTTGTCCCCAAAAGGAAGGCGAGATAATGTGACGATGTATGTCCTCACAACATGAGTAAAACATGCACACACACACACACACACACACACACACACACACACACACACACACACATTTGCTTTTTGAGTCCTAAAGCTGTGATGCAGCTGCTGCCACACTGTCAGAGTCAGAAGGGTAACAGTGATAAAGGAGCAGCATGGTGTGCCCGCGGTGGTGCTGTCTCTAAAATTAGCATTTAATTTTGCCACCTGAAAAACTGTAAAATGTAGAAATGCATGCATGTAATGTATGCATGTACAAACTCTAAAGGTGCTTCTAAAGGTGTCTAAAGTCCTTGATCCAAGGTGAGTTAAATGCAGTATTTTATTTTTGTTCCTGTTGTCTGTGGGTCTATATATGCCTGTGTTTGTAGGTATATATGTGTGTATGTGTGCATGTGTGTGTGTGTGAGAGTGTGTGTGTGCATGCGTGCCTGCATTGTAACTGTTGACAGACAGGGGGTCTCTGTGTGTATTTTGATCTCAGTGAGGTGAGAGCAGCAGGTGCTTTGGCAAGCTTCACTCAGTGCTGCAGGCAACAATTTAAAAATGGCTGATGGAAAGAAAGTGAAAAGTGAACGTTCTCTACACACTTCAATTTAAGTGATGTTGCTTGCTATTGCGGTGACAATAGTCACAAATAGACCACTCAGATATATACCCACATCCCAGCTCCCCTCCCCCAAACCCCTTCCTCCCCTCTCTCTCTCTCTCTCTCTCGCTCTCTCTCTATCTATCACAGGATTATTTTTTTTATATTTGTTATTTTTATCTTAGTTTCCGTTCACCATTCACAAACACAACCGGATGTGTGTTCATCTGTCATTTCTGACTTGGCTAAAACTTTATCTGTCCGTCTGTCCTCACCTCCCCTTCATTCCTATCGGCCTATACGTCTCTCTGTCTCTCTTTGTCTCTCTGGAAATTACTGCCTCACGCTGGGATCTTCTCCTGCTTTGTATTTCCCCATTTTCTCCTCTATAAACATCCAGCCATGAGTCACTATGTTTTTCTAATGTAAAAAATTGAAGGGTCATGACGTGATAAACGTGAAAATATTGACAATATTTGTGTTACACCTATTTTATGAAAGGCGGACATGACTATTGATTAAACTGCTAATCACGATCAAAAATAGTTGGGAACCCCTAAACATTTGTACTGCCCAATAATAAAAGTGGAATGTGACCGAGACTGTCTAAACTATTCAGTTGGTGTTTATTTTTCTGAAACAGTTAACATCGGCCTGTTCCTCACTCAGCTTTCTGGAGTCTACCATTAAAACAATAAGCTGCATCAGCTACATGCATTCTTTCTTCCGGCCTTTTTCCTCATTCATTGACAACGGTGCGTCCATTGGTACTCGCCATTTAATCCGCTCAGCCATCCTGTGACCTACCTGAGCTTCAGTTTCTGCAGGTCATCAGCCAGGTTGTCTCTGTCAACCTCCACGCGGGCGCGCTGGTTGGAGAGGGCCTCTATTTGCCTCCTCAGCTCCCTCATTTCCTCCTCAAACATCTCTGCCACGCGCCCGGGCCCCTCGCGGCCCCTCATCTGCTCAATCTCCACCGTCAGCGCTGCATTCTGCTGCTCCAGGAATCGCACCTTCTCGATGTAGCTGGCGAAGCGGTCATTAAGGTGCTGAAGCTCGGCCTTCTCGTTGGTCCTTGTGTGGAGGAAGTCCTGGTTCATGGCATCGGCCAGGTTGAAGTCGAGTTTCTCCCCAGCATAGGTGCGAATGGCTGAAGAGGAGCCAAACCCTGCTCCCCCAGCACCAGAGGACACCCGGTATGAAGAATAGGAGGGACTGGCTTGGTTCTTAACTTCATAGACTCTGGAAGACATGCGGCTTGCAGAGGAGCTGCGGCCACCACCTCCAGATGTGAAGACGGAGGACATTGGGGTTGATCCGATGCCAGAGCCGAAGGTGCGACGGTACGAGGAGGCCGTCTGGGCCGAAGAGGAATAAGACTTGCTCATGGCTGGTTGACTGTTTGGTTTTCTTGGGGTCTTGATGGAGGGGCTGAGACCTAACTGTCCCACTGGGCAACTGGGAGAGAAGTGAAGTGAAGAAATACCAGACACTGAGCACAGCTATTTGTAGAGTTACCACACCCACTCTCTCCCCAACCCCTCCTGTCCGTCCTCCCACGGTCTCCATTCGCCCCGTTTTTAATCCAACAACTCCTCCCCTCCACTTTACCTTAAATCCAATATTCCTTCAATTGATCACATTGCAAGTATTTCAAATCCAGACCCCAACCTGAGGAAAGATCACAGTCGACCCATTGAGGAAGCTTGAGAAAGGGAAACCCCAATGGAGATGGAAAGTTATTCCATTCCTACTCCAGTATACTTTCATTTTTGTAAATCACTTTATTGCAGTATCTTGATATGACATTCATTTCCTACAGAACCTTCCTCCAAATCTCATCCCCCTCTCTGGCCCTTCTTCTTTCCTAAATTCTCCCCCCGTGCGCCCTCGATCCAGCTGTCCAAGGGTTCTGGTTTTAACTGTCAGAAAGGGCGGCGGCCTCCTGTGTGCGTGTCTGTATGCGCGTACTTGGATAGATGCATTGAGGGAGTAAGTGAGTGATTCAGTCTCTGCAGTTGTTATGGGCTTGTTTCATGAACACTATCGGTATACCACATTCAGAGGGAAGATAATCCACCGGGGAACTGCAGTCTATATGTCAATGGACTTAAATAGATCACATCCCATTTTTAAGTCAGTTTTAAATAGCTTTACATGTTTGAAATAGCAGGCATACTTGCTGTAATTCAGTATGGAAGTTGTATGGTGTTAAAGAAACTGGATCATAAAAGCACACTGCTCTTTATGTTAAGATGTACAGCCTAATTATTATCAACCCATAACATTTTATTGACCAACACTTTTCAAAACCTTGAACTATATTAATTTAATCCCTGAAGTCACATAATATGATATAGCAGTTTATGCTAATGCCTCACAAAATTATGTATCTTGTAAGTTTGAGTTACTACCCTGCCAGTAGCTAAAGAGCTAAATAGAGTTATGTGTTTCCCCTTGGTTACAAAAGGAGCAGTTGAGTGATAGAGGTGCTGCTGGGAAGGTCACTCCCACTCTCCATTTTGTGCTCTCCAAGTGCTCTCCACTGGACTGACACACCCTCTATGTGGATGGACAAATCTGTTCATATCAGCAAAGCACTATTGGATCAATGCAGCATTTTTAAATTTGTATTACCGTATATATATATATATATATATATAGGCCAATCAGGTGAAGTAGCGGAAGTAAACAAGTCACTCTTACCGTGGTGATGTCTCATCGTCTATTTTAATTTACTTACTTTGCTAAATGTTTGATTTAATTCACCAGTTAGATGCCCTGTGGGCTGGTCAGCTGGCATACTGCGAGTACAAATGGCTGCTGAAAACATGGTTGAGCAGTTCACACTCAACAATAACATGTGTGAGCCGTGATACCAAAAGATTACCAAAAAACATTGGTCGGATTAAGGTTAGGCTAATGGTTTGGGTTTAGCAGGAAGTGGGGTTAAGGTAACCCTCCAGTAAGTGAATGAAATTTATTATATTAATAAATGTGTTTACAAGGTCCTTTGCAGCATCACACGTATTGTGTATGTGAGTATTTGAATGATTGCTGTTGGTCTATAAAAGACAGACATTGCTCATGCCAGAAACCAAAAGACTGCACAGCTGACAGCCAGTCCATCTGTCCTGCCCTGTAACGGGGCCTACTGTGTGTGAATGTGTTGCTGGTAATGATGATGATATGATAAGGCCGATGATGATGGCTCTAGTTTTAACCGATGCAACTAAACTAATAAAAGAGTAGGGGAAATGTCAATCAAATAATTATTCATTATTAATTAAGCAATAAAATACAAGGAACAACTGTATCAATAACCTCTTTAAGAAAGTCATTATAAATATATTTTGTCTTTTGTGGGGGGCAACAGAGTTCAGGACAGTCTAAAGCTCAGAAAACTTGCCAGCAGACAGAGAGTTAAAAACCCAGCAGAGTAACTGGTAGATGGAATAAAACCACATTGAATAAAACAGCTTTGACAGATATGCATAGTGTTAAAAATGTGCAGGCAGAGACCACTGTAAATAACCAGGTCGAGAGTGTGACCCCTATAGTGTGTGTGGTCCAGTGTAGCCTGAGTGAGGTTAAAGGATGACAGGCTATCTATAAAGGATAAGGGCAGCAGACATGTATGAATGCCCTCAAATAAAAATGTTATCATACGTTGATGTAAAATAGGATAGTAAAATGATCACTGGATCTTTATAGTTTACTATACAACCAAGATTTTCAAATGAAGTACTATGAACAGCTATGAAAAATGGGAGCGCCATTAAAACCTTTTCTGTAGATAACAGCAACCCTCCCCCTCCATTGCCTGACCTCCGGGGTTGATATAACTGTGTACTTTAAAAAAAATAAAAAATTGGAGCCAAAGCAACTGCATGCAAAGTTA
Source organism: Cottus gobio (assembly GCA_023566465.1). Lineage (NCBI taxonomy): Eukaryota > Metazoa > Chordata > Actinopteri > Perciformes > Cottidae > Cottus > Cottus gobio. The sequence goes on along the minus strand of CM042227.1, from coordinate 10,038,606 downwards.
ATGAAATTACACGAGCTGGCATGGACTGATGCTAATTCTTTTTAACTGGTGCAAATTGTGTGAGCTGTACATGTTTTGCATTAACTTTGGCAATCATTTGTGTTAATTCTGAAGAACAGATTAAATGATCAGTGACAACAGGAGTGTATGCGTGCCAAATGTGTGTACACGTGTCCTGTGTGGGTGTATGTAGGTGGGGGGTTGTGTGTGGTTGTGCGTGTATTTGTGTTTCACTGAGCAGTGTCTTATCAGCTGCTGCTGGTGTCAGCTCTATTTTAAGCATTTGAACTCGGTTGTCGAGCCGCTTCACATAGGATCATAGGACAAACAGAAATACAAAAATAACAATAATGATGCTGCTTTTACGGATATGTCTTCGACAACCAAATTCTGATTTCAAGTATCAAATGAAATAAATGGTGTCCAAACACAACTGCTAAGTATTAAAGAAGGAATTTTAGAATCTAATATATGTTAGAGTTAGAATGCTCACATACATCAAGTAAACCGTACTAGCTTTATACCTTAAAACTTAATTTAATTTAATATCATTACTAGCTTTATGCCCTTTATGCCTTACTAGCGTTATGCCTTACTAGCATTATGTACTAGCTTACTAGCCTTACTAGCTTTATGCCTTACCCACTTTATGCCCTTTATGCCCTAGCATTATGTACTAGCTTACTAGCCTTACTAGCTTCATGCCTTGCCCGCTTTATGCCCTTTATGCCCTAGCATTATGTACTAGCTTACTAGCCTTACTAGCTTTATGTACTAGCTTACTAGCCTTACTAGCTTTATGCCTTACTAGCATTATGTACTAGCTTACTAGCCTTACTAGCATTATGTACTAGCTTACTAGCCTTACTAGCATTATGTACTAGCTTACTAGCCTTACTAGCTTTATGCCTTACCCACTTTATGCCCTTTATGCCCTAGCATTATGTACTAGCTTACTAGCCTTACTAGCTTCATGCCTTGCCCGCTTTATGCCCTTTATGCCCTAGCATTATGTACTAGCTTACTAGCCTTACTAGCTTTATGTACTAGCTTACTAGCCTTACTAGCTTTATGCCTTACTAGCATTATGTACTAGCTTACTAGCCTTACTAGCATTATGTACTAGCTTACTAGCCTTACTAGCTGTATGTCTTACCAGCCATATGTCTAACCATCCTTAATAGCTTTATGCCTTACTAGCTGTATGTCTTACCAGCCATATGTCTTACCAGCCTTAATAGCTTTATGCCTTACTAGCTGTATGTCTTACCAGCCTTACTAGCTTTATGCCTTACTAGCTTTATGTCTTACCAGCCTTACTAGCTTTATGCCTTACTAGATTTATGTCCCAAAATATTTATGCCTTACTAGCTTTATGTCCCTACATATTCGTTGATGCACAACTAAGGATGTTCCTCATTAGCAGAAGTTATTTCTGTCCTTTGTGGTTCTGGGAATTCAGGACTCACCCGGTCCCATCCAGGACTATGACTTTGCTCGTTCCAACGCCAAAGGCCCATGTGGTCCGGGTAAGATCCCTGAATAGACCGGGGCTCAGGTTTGGATCGTGATGCAGACACACCACAAACAAATAAATATATAAATGACAAATGTTTCAGGTATGAGTTTTAGAGTAATTAGCTTAAACAGTTACCAGAAATGATGTTGGGGGTTTTCACTGAAGTGACCTGATATGATGAGCACATCATCAGCACATCATCAGCACAACACAGAAAATGAGCTACTTAAAAGTTGCCTAACAACGCCAGACACAGGAGCAATACCTGACCTGTAGCCAAGTAAGACACTCTTAAATTAGCTTCCAGAGCATGACGGGAAAGTAGTTATCACACAGACAGACATACCATAGACCATGTCTGAGAATATCAACAGGACATGGCAGCCAAACCAGTGTCATGCCTTTATTCTTTTTTGGGAATAATTCTATATTATAATAAAATCATAGTTGTAGTAATACATTGTACATTAGAAAAAGCTTACCCCAATGATGTTGTATGCCACAGATCTCTACGTGATTGCTTTGTCTGGATACTTGATACTATGACAAAAAGAATGAGTCATGGATCATTTTCCAAACATTAATTTGATTCCACCTTTTTGCAATGAGGTATTATCACTGCCATTCACTCTGTCTGTATTTACCCGTTGGTCAATGTTTTGTAGTAAAATTACATTTATGAAGAGATAAGTGTGCCTTCATCATCATTCACCATGTCTGGAATGCTAGGACAGTGTGGAGCCAAGCAGTGTGGATGACATGATGGTAAAATGTGTGAGGATCCTTTTTTTAACTACCGGACACGGGAAACTAAGACATAGAGACGATCTGTGTTTTAATTACACCTCTATATTGATTTGTGAACAATTCGTAATAAAGTCACTGACTTATTAAATCTGGCACCTGCAGATTGTGATAACAGTAGCAGTATAGTAGATATTAATGGTGATATCATGTGATGTTTTAATGTGATTTATATAGTGTGTATAGGTGAAGGGTGTTCAGCTGGTTTCATCCTTCATAGACACTGCATGCAGGTTGCTCAGCAACTAACCAAACACGCATACACACATGCCAATGTGGTTAGCTGTCGCACAAAAGTGGCTCAAGGATGAACAGATGAGAGTAAAGGAGAGGAAGACAGAGAGATCGACATAGGCAGTGCTTGTGTGTGTGTGTGTGTGTGTGTGTGTGTGTGTGTGTGTGTGTGTGTGTGTGTGTGTGTGTGTGTGTGTGTGTGATTGTAACATGGAAATCAGAATATTTATATAGACATACTGGGAAACCTGTTCCAGATCTCTTTGAGGTTTATCTTAGGAGAGATATGGTATCAAAAGCCAAGAGACCAGACAATGTGCCAACACTTTGACGTCAAATCCAATAATGTGATTTATGACTCATGCTGGATAGAAATGCTACTTCCTCTTTTATCGCAGTCAAGCTGCCCCAGTATTCTGTCAGTAAGATGGGCAGTTTCACGAGAGGACAATGTACATCTTAACATTCAGTAAAAATAAACTCTTGGAACCTTAAGTGGTGTTTTATCCCGTGACATTATCAGACATTTATCAGATGCTGCCCATGATATGCCAAGGATAGCATAACTGTGTAAATATCAGGGCCAAAGCCAAGGATCTGGTCTTGTTAGTTTTTAACAGTAAATTGTATCACTGCGGCTGGGAAAAGCTCCGGAGCTGACACAGATTTTGTTTTTTCTTTTTACAAGTTCAGAGCATAATTAGTTGTATTTTGTTTTTTTGTTTTGTTTATTCTCCAGGATGCAATGCTGCTGTAATGTGTAGACATCCTTGCATGTTACCTAACATGACAGCAGTGTTAAAATCACACAATAAATGCAGAATGAAAACTAATGGGCAAGGCCAAGACTTGGATTTATAGTAACATTTCACATACCTAACATTTTTAGCCTGGAAATACAGTTTGATAGAACCATTATTACAATGTGCTGTTACTAATAATAAAATCAGGGTTTGCAGGTATAGCAGATTGCTGAACATGGACAAAAGCTCATGGGTGAATGGAGGTATAGTCTTAACATCTCGGTATAGGCCTGTGAATGGCTTAGGCCTTAGGGCATGGACAACTTTCACATTGTAGCCTATTCCAGAATTTCATACAATGTAATAATGTTAAAACTCTATCACATTACATTTCATTTCATCACTCAAGGCTTTACACTGAAAGAAATACTATACACTATACAATATAAAAGTAGACATTGTATATATATATACACACACACACAATCTCAGACACACACACACACACACACACACACACACATAGAGCTAAAGCATGGTAGTTCAGTTGAATTTCTTGAGAGACACAAGAGGGAGCAAGAGGACAACTGGACAACATGAACTGCTGTGACGTCACTTCCCCAGTAGAAGTAGGGCTCTCTAGTCTATGCCCTTTGCCCTTTAAGATTGCTTGTGTTGCCATCCTTCCAATGGCATGGAAGGAAAGTTCAAGCACATTGAACAAATGTTTTTATTTATTTATTGTGCAGCACGTTTTCGTTTCATCACCAAAAAAACACTATTGCAAAAGTTGATTTCAAAATTCCTATTTTGTATATATCAACATAAACATATCAACATTAGCTTAAGATATGAGACTTCCATGTGTGTCGGCCAACATGTGCTCACCTGTAAGCTGTTCATGCATTCCCCACGTTTTGTGTGCATGCGCGTGACGAATGAGCGCATGACGTCTTGTTTATAGGTGGGAGGTACAACTTTCACTCATTAAGCAGTGATGACGTAGGTGCAGGTCGACCCCTTGCATCTCAGAGAGCTCCCTGCTTCTTCTTCTTCAAGTCGTAGCCTACACGTTATTTCCGCAGTGGTGCAGCGGTGTGTCGATACTACGCTGCTCGTCCACATCCTCCTCCCCATCCTCACGCCCCGCCTTGCCGCTGTGGAATTAGTTTTGTTAGCCATCCATTTATGTTTTTCTGTCACATGGGCTCTCTGGGTGCAATGTGAGCTGTCGACACCGGCTGCGACTCGTTTGAAAAGGATGGAGATTTAAAAGAGGCGACCGAAGCCAGGGGACTCCGCATCTTTCTCTCCGCATCTCCTCCGCGGCTGAGAGGCTTCAGAGGATCATGCAACACCTTAAGCCATGGCGAGCTCTGCTCCTTTTGACCGTGCTGTGCCAAACGGGAATCTCAGACAAATACGGTAAGATGATCGTGGTGACGAAACTGATGTTGGCAAGGTCCTTATCAGAAATGCCCGGTCGTATTCCTGTAATATTCCCCAAAGAACATGATGTGTCTAAGTAGCTAATGACTTCACGTTGATCTCACCCGACTGTGGGATACTTTATCCTCTGTGGCATCACTATCATGCCCCTGTAATATTCCAACAGACTGAATGTCTAAACGTCATTCTTCCAAAACGACCTGTAAATGATTTGCCATAGAGAGATGGTGTGTATGTGTGTGTGGGTAAATGTAGAGGCTGATAATGAGATTAGGCTGAGGCGGAGGAGAGATGGAGAACGATGGGGAGGAAGAGAACATCTGAGTCTAGTGAATGCTATATTTATTTTTCTCGGGATCCTTTAGGGAATCATGATTCATGTCAAGCCACCATCACTCTTCATGTTATTACTAGCATTATGCTTTTATTTGTCTTTTCTATTGAGAAGGGAGTAAGCCACCAAATCCAGTTATTTGGGATAAATCTGTCAAAAATAACAGATTGCAAAACATAAAAAGTTTTAAACATAAAAGAAGGTATAGCAAGTAGTGTATGTAGTATGTAGATTATGTAGTATATACTTTACACACAAACACAACAAAATGTTTTAATCTGACATTTAACCTGACATTTAACTCTCAGCATGAGAAAGGGCAGTGGCAGTAGCAGGTTGATAATAAGGACAATGGCAGGCGTAGTAATTTCCGCTTATTGATATTACAATTATTTCATTATTTTAATTTTCATAGATTGATGCATTCAATTGACATAATTTGTAATTGATACATTGATGCAACAAGTGAATTGTTAAACCCCTTAAATAGTACTTTACCCACGAAAAGTTTTTTTTAATTCAACAAGTATTTTTTGTAGACAAAAGTTTAAAAATATATATATCTGTCTGACACACGGAGGTGGAGATTTTATTTGTGTATGGAGTGAATTCAATGAGTAATTCCAACCTAAATTGAGAAAGGCCAATGTTTATTTTCTAACATCTAAAGCAGCTCACTTTGATAGCAAGGGAACCATAATATACTAGCAATTTATGAAACCAAAGATAAATAACCGCAAAACTAAACGTTAAACGGATAGTATTGCTGTGCCATTACAATTCATAAAAATGGAGAAAACTGCTTTAATAAAATACCATGAAAAGAAACACTGAACAATGGACAGCTCAATGGGAAGCCATTCGGCAAGTGCCTGTGATTTCAGCACCATGGAGAGAACCCACTGTTGCTTTCCTTTGTCTGCTCATCCGTTAACGCCTCTTTGCTTCCATCTCGGTTCTTCCACACGTGCATCCATCCATCTGTTCACTTGATTAGCCATCCGTCCACGTGTCCAACTGTCCAGTGTCACACAGACACTGACGTCTCTGCAGCCAGGCGTTTCCTGAAGAGCAGATGACCTGTTGCTGGGTCAGGTTTCTCCAAAAATTGCATTTGAGATTCATTGGGACCTTTGTGCTAATTTGGCAATGCTCGCGTGACCTTTTTACCATGTTAAATAAATATAATTGTTCTTCTAAAAGAGAAGTATATGTTACTGCTTTGGGAGGATTCTGTCAATGTTACTTATTCATCCAAGTTGCATTGTGCATGCATGCATTGCATAGTTGAGTGCACAGGAAAATAAAAAGAGATCCAGAAATAGAAACCCATTTTAAATCCTAGAAAATAAACTATAAACAAACAGTTGAAGTATTGTGTGCCATTTGTGAGTTTTGTATCTCCATGTTGCATTGCATTATAGCAGATGTCCCTTACTGGACAGTAATTATTTCATGGCTGAGATTGGCATTTACGCATAATGTAATGTCAACATTGTGGGGATGTGTGTGTCTGTAAGCCCCTGTGTGCGATAATTACTCACAAAGGTTCACTTCACCCTCCAGAGATTGTAGAGCCCAGGTCTCTGGGATAATGGGCAGTTTGCAAAACAGTATGTTTTGCAAAACTGTAACAGACACTCTATTGTTGTTTTTAAGAAGTCATCAAATTTGGGTGCAAGATTGAGAGTAATTTAAAATAAAGGGAAATTAGGAATTCCAGAAAAGTGCTCAATTTGTCATTGAAGCATAGCCTCAGCTTTCAAAGAGGCATCACAGACATACAGCATACTCACTTCCAGTGTGTGTGCACGGTGTGTTTTTTCTTCTTCAAAGAAAGTAGAGGTGAGTCACTGAAAGCACTGTAGGTTCTGCGTCACTTCATACAAAGATTGAGGATAGTTCTCAATCTTTTCCATCCATTTAATTCACAACCCTTCTGCCAAACAGCTACCCACCTGTCATCTTTTGCATTTGATTTGGGATAATCATTATCTGTCATTTCTTCATACCATTTATTTTGGTCAAAAAAATGTTTTTTCCTCCGGCAAGAGACATGATGTGTGTTGTGAAAGAGAAAAATAGACAACACAATCCATGTATGTTCTTCTGTATTCCTATCTGTTGTCAGCCACCTGCTCCTTCCCACACTCACACTGCCATGAGGTCGTATCCTAAAATAAGTGGAACAGCTAAAAATTGTATTCAAAGAAATTACCACATTTTTTTTAAAATAACACTGTTTAATTACAAAGCAGTTAACATAATAACAATGTAGTTTAAACATAATCTTGTCCTATTAACGATCATATCAGTATTTCACATCCACCAAGCATGTTATCTCTATCAGGCTTATCAAAGTTATATGTAGAAACACGGACAGTCTGTCCAACCTTTAATTAAATGATTTTGTACTTCAATGTTTTCAGAAGTTGCAGGTTTTATGCTAATCATGTCCTTGTGTTATACTGTCCTTTTTGCAATTATATAAACATCTTATAAATATCATGAGTAGGTGGGATTTGAATGTGAAAGACGTGTGTGTTTTAGTCACCACATTTGAAGCTGATTATAATGAGTCAGCCAGGGTTAAGCTCCCTTTCTTTTGTTTTCTAAATGTGAGGTAAAGCAGATTTACTATAGACTCTGAGTACCTGTTAGCCCTCTCTGTCTTTCTACCTCAGGTTGCCTGTTTGAGAGAAAACTGTGCACAAGGGATCAGTCCTGCTCAGATGGTGAGTAAAACACACACACGCACACACACACACACACACACAGTTAAACATAATCTCTCTCTTGAATGTCTACTTTCTTAATCCTTTTTGTACCCCTTCAGCATACTTAATTATTAACCCTGCAGCTGGACACGCGCACACACACCCACACACACACACACACAAACAAACGGTACGTGACTGAAAGCGTGCAAACAAGTCAAGGATTTTTCCTCTCAGCCCCATGTGTCTGTCTCTCACCGTCACCGTCACCTGCCCCTCTCCCTTTCCTCATCTTTATCTAAGCCCCTCCCTGGCTCTACTGTCTCCATGGCAACACTGACATCATTGTGAGGTCGACACCCCCTCAGTTGTTGTGGCAATACAGCAATGAGTCACCGACGCACACTTACTTACGCACTCCTCTGTAGAAATTGCACTTACGCACATGAACAGCCATTGGACGGAATACAAAAACGATCAGCGGCTTTGCAGCTCAAGAGCAGACGCAGGGCTGTATTTATGCTCGTCTGAGGGTCTGAGAGGAAAATAACGTCGACTCAAAGGTTTTTAGTCTGAAAGGTTGAAATGAGCCGCTTGTCTCCCTGATTCTGTCTCTCTTCATAGCCCTCAATTGAAAATTAGCTGCGATCAATCTGTCTGTGAGACACAAAACAAATACTAATTGGCCTATTTTTGCAGCTTGTGGGAGGAAAACATCTCAGTCCAGAGAAAGCGTAACCTAAAGCTGTCCAGATATTTATGATTTTATGATTGAATAACATTGGATGGCATGTTTGATGTCTTTTCAAATGCATATACAGAAGGAATTATATTACAGGTGTTCATCAGACTGCTTTATTAATCCAACTGTTTTTGATGCGGGTGTGTTTGCTGATGATTTGAATCAGAGTTTCAACATACATGTTGTCTCTCTGTTTTGAGTGAGACTGATCCGGTTTAGCCTCTGCTAAAAAGGAGTGTGCCTCCTAGCAGAGCTTAAATAATGATAACACTACATAATTAGTTAATGTGAATATTTTAATTAAAGTAAACAACATTTTTTCAATGTGCAATGTCCCGTCAACACTATTAACAGTGGTGCCATCTAATTTAGTAGCGTCCTCCTGGGTTTGAAGAGGCAGCGGTGCATCCACACCAATCGGCCTCTGAGGAATACTTTGTCTGAAAAGGTTCATTAGAGTGAAAGTCCTTTTCTTTCTGCTTGCCTGCTGCCTGCCACTCATAATGGGAAAAATGGATTAGTGAGCTAAATGGAATGCACCGCATATTGTTGTTGCTCTCAGCAGCTGTTTATTTGTGTCTGTGACAGGATGTGTGGCTGGCCCCTATAGATTTGCCAAGCAAATAAGATGTTTTTAGTTGTTACTGTTTCTAAAAAAAGGTAATAAGTAGTGGAGTGTGCCGTGTTGGACATGCAGCTTTTCCTCTTTTTTCATTTCTTTCAAAGATATTCAGAGATGGAGGTGTTTGTTATTAGAGGTGCCGCATAGGGTCTTTTAAACATGGGCCGAGGTCACAATGATGTTGTTGCAAGCATCGCCCCTGTGAGCCTGTTGAGTCTGTTAGAGTTTGAGGCCAATGTTAAACAGCATGAGGTCATACATTGTCACGGGAGTGGCAGTGTGCACAGGTGTAGCACCCTGACCTTGTCAAGCAGCAGCTCCTTGAGGTGTTGACAAGGTGGCTGCCAGGCGGATGTCTGGGCAGCCCAAATATAGGGATGGTTTGGTGTTTTTTTGTAATGATTTGTAATTGTAAATAAGATCATCAGATTGTTGGTGCTGGTAATGTATCAATGTAAATCATACAAAATAAAGATAAATGAATCCATAAACCATCTAAAATATTGTTTGGCATGGCTTTACTATGAATATAAGCACACACTTTTTATAGGGCGTACACAACTTACCTATTAAAGAATGCTTGTCATCACAATTCACTTGACTAATTCATTTATTTGCATTTTGTTTAAATCATGTCATTTGAGACAAACATTGCATCTCTTTGATGTAACATATATCCACTGACCAACACTGCAGTATGTTCCCTGCACATAAGTGATATCTTCTGAAATAACCCACGCTCCAGAAATAGTCACAATCCAATCAGACCATGCAGTTTGCTGTCTTCTCTCCATTCATCCTCCATTCCTCCTCACATTTCTCTTCTCTCTGCCATCCGTCAGTTCAGCACCAGGGATACGAGCTACTGCATGTCTACCTTTCCAGTGCATTTATTTGCCGGAATACAATATCCTGTGTGATATCACATCATCAACATCACATATTTGTTATTTGATAACAGGTTTCACTGACTGGTGGGGGAAGGATGCACATTAGTTCAATATTCTGTATCTCTTGTCAGAGAATGGACCTAGATATACTAACACTAAAACAAGGCTGTTGAAAACATCTGCTCCCTCTTCAATATGCCAAGTGGCAAAAAAAAACAAGCTGTTCTGTTTCCTATACAATTTTGGGGCTATAAAAACACATTAATCCTCACTAATCTGTTCAGAGTAACAATTTAGGCCTACTGTCTCACCGTGGCAGGTTGGCTTGAGGGAGATTTAGCCAGTGTAGTGCAGTGACTCATCAGTGCGCCACATAATACGTAGTCTGCTCTGCTTTGTCTTTATTCCCATCACATCGCAGTCTGACTCTTTTCTTTCGGACATATTTTCATTTGCACTCGCCGTCCCGATAATAGCTCTATATAAAGTAAGACATTTCAGATTCTCAGTAGCTCCTAAATCTAGCATCACTTTTCTATGTAACGCTAAAGCAGATGGTAATAATAAAAATTACATTTAGCTGACACTTTTATCCAATGCAACTTACATGCTATACAGTAGACCGTAGACACAGCAACGGTGAGCAATTAAGGTTAAGTGTCTTGCTCAAGGACACAACGACACAGACTGCCGGAGCCGGGGATCGAACCACCGACCCTCTGATTGAAAGACCGACTTGCTAACCACTGAGCCACAGTCACCCCAATAATAATAATGCATTTCATTTTTATCGCACTCTTCCTTCAAAGGAATCTCAGAGTGTCACACATATGTAGTAAAAACAAATAAAACAGTTAAAACAACCCATAATAAAAAATAAAAAAAATAGCTGACAACAAATTAACTTGATGATGTCCTGTTTCCAGTGACTTATCATTGTGGTTTTTGTCCAAACATTATAGTCATTTATTTAGAAAGAATGCATCGTCTACGTCAGTCGTTCTCAACCTATTTTCAGAGAAGTACACGCTGTGGAATTATTTTTCAGCCAAGTTCCTTTTAACCAGCACAAAACATTTTGGGTTGAAAAAACAATGTAATGCACATCACTGTGCCATCAGTGTCTGATTTAAAATATAATATATACAGTTCAGTTTAAGAACTTACACTTATATTATTGAATATTTATTGAATAACTATTTTTAAAGGATAATTTAATTTATGCTCATTTTAAATAAGTACCTGGGGTGCCTTCAAGTATAGACCTCATAATCATAGACCTCATAATGATGCATCAACAAGGCTGAAGAGTGGATGCAGGAAATTGTCGTGTGTTGAACATGAACATTTATTTTCGTACTGCAAAGGATCAAAATATGGATTCATTTATGATCAGGATATGAGAACAGTTTGCCGAAAATAATACTGAGCAAATGATTTCCTTTTTTTCTGTTGTGATGAGGCTGCTTACAAGTTAGCAACTATTTCTCTAAAGCACGCTCACCGAAAGTGGTAGAACCTCGTCGAAAGCAGTGGCAAGCATTGTTAAGTGTGTGGGCTGTACTTCAAAACTATGACTCACTCTTGCGGGCGCTTGTGGTGTGGGCTTCATACAAATTACAAGTATTACTACAAAGTACTGGACTGTACCTCAAGGCCACCTTCACTGACATATTAGTGGTGGAAATGTATCCAGTTAAAGCTAAAAGTCTAAGAAAATACTAACGTCAATAACTGTAGGGCCTTTTTACATTTGCATTCAGCGTATTTTCTTTTGGCCTTGGTGTGAAACATAACTTATTATACATGTACTGCTCAAGTGCCCCGAAACCACTTTAAAAATAAATCTCAAAAGCTGATATTGAGAGTTAAAATGTTGACAGTGTGTGTGTGTGTGTTCATTGCAGATGGGCTTTTTGGTCAGTGTCGTACTGCTAAGCAGGACCTGGTCCAGTACCAGGTGTCAGTTCCTGTTCTGAAGAGGATGCAGGAAGTCCTCAAACAGCTCATGCTACAAGGTGAGAGGATACATGGAAATCATCACCAGCATTTCTTGACAAATCTAAAACTGTTCGAGTAAACACTGCATTGCTTCTACGTGACTGTGAGGAGTCAAAGGTTTAGACAACATCTGTGGGATTCTGTGTCTTTTAAGGGTAATTTTAACAATTTTTATATATAAAAAACTACATTCTATCTGCATTATTAAACCTAGACCATTATACCTATAGCTGTGCTTTGAGCTAAATGCTCACGTCCGCATACTAACATGTTCAAAATGGCAATGCAATATACATCATAAATCCTCTTCAAGGTGTATCCTATAAGAAACTATTAATTTCTGCAAACCTCTCTCTCCTTCACACACACCTAAACTTCTTTAACTGCTTGATGTCTGTGTGTCTGTGTGTGTGTGTGTGTGTGTGTGTGTGTGTGTGTGTGTGTGTGTGTGTGTAGGTCTTTCCTGGCAAGATGACATTACTCAGTATATTTTATCAAAAGAGCTGAAGAGAGTTCCCCATACCACCCAACCCTCGAAGCCAAACTCCTCTTCCTCCTCTTCCTCCTCTTCTCATTCATCTCAGTAAGTACCCTCCAGTCACAGTGATATACAGTAAGGAGTGCACATTTTACACAAAGCAAAAGAGTCAAAGGACAGTCATAGCCAAGCATTTATTACACCCATGTGGAGTCACCCTTTATTTACTTCTGGACCTGTTCTTTCATCCCTACCTCCTCCCAGGCCCTGTGTATTTATCTTATTCATCTCTTTGTTTGTCTCTGTGCCGCCAGGTCCAAGCAGAACGCCCCCCACCATCATAGTTCGAAGTCGGGGTCCGCGCCTCCTGGTGACAACTACGTGGACTACATGATTGTGGAACCTCCTCAGTCCCCACTCCGCATGCAGACAGCCTCGATGGACCCGTACACATACCACCAGGTACACATACACGCATCATTAGCATCCAAAAGCAGGAGTATGTGCGTGTGGATCAACCTACAAAAAAATGAAATCCCAACTCTAAAGATAAACACAAGCTTAGAACAATAGTGGTAAATACGTTGAAAACCTGTATTAAAGATTATTCCTCTAATGTCAATGAAAGGGAACATACATATAGAGCACAGGCATCACACACATGCACTCACTAAATCTGTGTTCCTCTCCTGATTCCAGCATAGATATCAAGACGACATAGAGAGATCACTCATTGGAGCAGGAGCTGGTTATGCCCGCCCTTCTTCAAGGTCCCAGGCCAATCAAAGAGAGCAACAACGTGACAGGCAGCTGCTACAGGAAGCCTTGTCACTATACCTAGCGTCGGCTCAGCCTTCTTATCGCCAGCGAGGGGCCGCTTCCATGACTCGTTCAGGTAAACAGCATGTTCTGTTTTCCAAAAGAAGACACACAAGAAACAACCTTTTTGGAAGCTATTTCATTAATTAAACAGTCGAAAACACAACTAAACAATTCTCTTTGCCATCATCAACTATGATGATATGAGCAGGTCTGCCTTATTATGAGGACCTGGAACTGGAGATACCAGTGGACTATGTGGAAGACTACACCCTGGAGGAGAGAATTGGTACCGCTGGCAGACAACAAGCTCAGCAGAATAAAAAGGTTCCTCAGCAGATCAGCACTCAGTCTAGAAACAATGGTGAGGAAAGGGAACTTAATGTTATTTCAGTTTTAAGCAGTGGGAGTACTTGCACAGTGTGCATATACAAAACGCTCCTTCAATGTTTTAAAGTGGAATGATAATGCTACCTTTGATGTCCTGTGTTAGATGATCTTCTCCAGAGGATGTCAGGAGTCTTAAAAAGGTACAGAGTTGACCCCAGAGAGCTCAGTCAAGAGCAGCTCTACAAGCTGGCCCTCATTCTGCAGCTGAAGCAAGCCCAAGACAAAACAGGTAGTCTTTCAGTCATTTCAAATCAACGACTAAGTAGATACACCGTCTCCTTTTACACATATAATTGGAATATGAAGCTTCAATATCAAATTACAATATATATATCTGTATATATGAAGGATTCAAGGTTAAACCCCAGTTGAAATGATTATTACAGTATTACCTTCAGGTTGTCATGCTACAACCAATCTGTTACTGTAAAACAGTGGTGGAGATAATTGTAATAAATGAAATAAATAATTGTTAAATTTCCCACTTGAGTAAATTGATAACACAGTTAATGCAGATATTTAATGTAATTTCTTGTATTATTTAATTAAAAACATCAGTCTATCTGTCTTAACACAGATCCAATTGAGAAAGACCTCATCACCCTCAAAGAGGTATGCCAGCATTCGTTGTCAGCAGTGTTCACAAGAATAAAGCAAACACCTTTTTTTCACTGATGGGTCTTCTATTATTCCCCCCTAGATGCAGCTACTAAAAACAGACAGTGTGTCCCATAAGCCGGAGAAGCCCGCCCCTGTTCCTGGTCCCCCTGATGCCCCTCCTGCTCCCACCTCCGCCTCAGTCCCATCAAGACCTCAAGCCAAGAGCACCAGCGTCCTCGCCTCTGCCTCCCAGCCTCCGCAGGCCGCCCCTGCTGAAGCTGGACCAGTCTTGAAGGACCAGGGGCCGCCACTGGTTGAGGGTACGGGAGCCAAGGAGGAGTATGGGTACATAGTCACCAACCAGAGGTCAGCACTCGATCAAATTCGACTTTCTGTTTATTACAAATAAACTGCAAAAAACCAGAAGCACATATCTTCCTGTGGAGCCAAGCATTATTGTCAGGAAATATCTACTTTACTCTGACTTTGTAGAATAGGTGTCCTCATGCCAAAGGCTGTCACGAAGTGGCAATATGTGAAATCACTAATTGTCATATTAATTGTCAGGAAAGAGCAGCAAATATGACATAATCAACATGATGTTTACAAGGAGTATAAGTGTGTTTTTTTCATTTGTAGTCCCTTGAGTTTGTCTGATGGAGTGAAGCTGTTGAAGCTACTGGCTGATAAGATACACCTGACAACCAGCAGCTTCATCAACATCAGGTAACACCACCGTTATGTGTGTGCCCGTGTGTTAGAGAGTTGTACTTTTTACTGGAAACAATGAATCGTAGCATCCAGCATGTGTGTCCCTGTGGTTTTGTGTTGCCAGTGTGGTGGGCCCTGCGCTGACGTTCCGTATCCGCCAGAATGATCACAACATGACGGCTGCAGAGGTGGCTGCTAAAGCTGGTGAGGCAAAACACACACAGACACCCCAACACCTTCCTCAACATGAAGTGAGAAGTCGCTCTCACAGCTTTCATTTCTCAAATATCAATTGTTTGTTGTGTTTTTTTTTTCTCACCCTAACAGTCACGGAAAAGAACTTCCTGGAGTCTGAGACAGGCTGGAAGATTGTGCAGACTGGTGTGGGAGAGGTAAACACACACACACACACACACACACACACACACACACAAACATTTCTTTGTAACCCCTCCCATCAGTAACATGTGGAGCAGTTGTCAAGGCCACAGAGATATAATCACTTATCTGCATTGCCTTTCATTATCCCTTCATCAGCTCAACAGATGATCAGACTTTCTGGTATGAAATTAGACTCCCGAGCGACTACCAGCTCCTCACTGAATTGTTTAACTGTACTTTATTTTGTGTCTTTTGTAGTGACTTGATCTTGTATCTTAACCCAGTTGAGTGATTTGATCCAGGCCATATCACTGGTACGATGAAATGATTGCTTGCAAAATGGTTCAGACACACAGCTGGACGCGTTAGTCTTGAGGAAGACCTGCAGGGCCGATCACAACACACGACGCACAGGACGAAGGACTGGCTCGTGGTGTGTTTGCAAACGTGGAGCATGCATTTGTTATCGCATCAAATGAGGAAAATTAGCTTTTTGCAAGAAATCTTACTTTTATGAGCTCGAGCGCTGCCCTGTAGTTTGGCGCAGCACAGACGGAGGCGGTGCATCCATCTCGGTGATAGTAGAGCTTATTTTCCATCCGCCACTACACTTGCTGTGCTGCCAAATTGCGTGTGGGTGTTTGTGTGTGTGCGTAAACCCCCGAGCCTGTGCCAGCTGGAGTGCAAGTGGCCAGAACAAATCAGAGAGTCTGCGCCTCATAACAACTAAACCATCATTTCACTTGTTGCCATGGTGCTTCATCTCTTCCCCTCACCCCCAACCCAACTGTGGCTCCCAGATACCAGGTGCTATGGCAACAGTCACAGGTGTCATTAACCTCATTATTCCTGGCCTCTGAATCATCGCCTGCATCTCAAACTGTATGTGTAATGGGTTAATGATTTAGACAGAATATTAGGAGTACACGCACACACACACCGATTGAGCCCAGGGCTGCAGATATTGTAATTTTCTCGCCAATACATTAATGGAACAGGTGTGTCAATTCATTCAAAAATTACATTATTCTTTCAATTAATTCGGTTTTAATGAAAGCATGATTTGATTACTGATTTACACTTACAATGTGCAGGTTAACATTAACGTGGTAATTAATGAATTCTGCTGTATTGGGTAGCAGAGTAAAAACTGTATTGAAAGATAGAAAAGAAGATGAAGAAGGGGTGTGACACACCGCTGTCTTTCCAACAGTTCCTGGTTCATACGATCATGACTTCTCAGACCTCTGTCCTTATAGCTCAACATCACGGAGCCCACCGTGCTGTCATGTATAGTTACATCCAAACAAATGTGTTGTGAGAAAGAGATGAGTGACCAGTGGTGAGTCCCAGAGGTGTCTTATCTTGGGTTGACTACTCTCAAAAGGCAAGATATCAACAAAGGGAAATAGCACTATGCAGAGATAATATTATGTTTTCCTTTGTGCTACTTCCCCACTGCCCATGTCTTACTTACTCTTTGTGATGTCTTTCTCCCAGAGGACCGATGCACGGGGTCTCCCCCAGGTGACCAGGGTTTCCCAGGGCTCCAGTGGCACAGTCATCACCCTTGTTTCCATGGCAGTCGTAGGAGGTGTGCTGGTATTGGCCATGGCCGTGGCCTGTCTCAGGCACTACGCTCAGCAAGTGGCCAATGGGAAGCTTGGACTGGGCCCAGAGGGAGGAGCAGAAACACACTTTGACTACCAGGTAAGGCCGCACGGGGAGATTCAGGACTCAGTAAAGGCTATTTTATATAATTTAATAGGAGGTTTTTGTCTGTTTGTTTGTTTTCACCTTGGTGTCAAGGTCTCCATGGTATAATAGTTTGGAAAAGTGTAAGAAACCACATTATGTTTGTTTAAAAGGGCAATAAATGTGTGAATTTAAATGTGTTATTCAGAGCATATAGGTAATAATGAAGAAATGTCTCTTAGATCAGGCAGATTAATGACTATAGGTGATGCACATTATACATACAGTGTTAATGACATTCAATCAGCACAACATGCCGATATCAATGTCGAAACAATCAGTTGATTAATCTAATCACCAAAAAGTAGTCCTCAATACTAGTGGTCAGAGTTCAATAAAAGACAATACATTTTGTTAAATTCATCATAGTTATTTGTATATAGTTTTATTAAACGTACTTTCCACTCAGGAGCTATGTCGGCAGCACATGGCGTCCAAAACCTCCCTGTGCCGGCAGGACTGCGTGGTCGGGGGGAGCGGCGGCATGGTGGGCTCTGCCATAGCCACAGGTGCTGGCGGCCGGAGGGGAACGGACACGTCCCGCGTCAGCAGCGTTTCCTCCCAGTTCAGCGACGGTCCCCAGCACAGCCCGTCCTCCACCCACAGCTCCACCCCGTCCTGGAGCGAAGAGCCGGCCCAGTCCAACATGGACATCTCCACTGGTCACATGATACTGGTGAGTTATCGATTGCCCGAGACCAGACAGGATATCTCTCGCTGTGAAAATCATCCCTTTTCTCATTGAGCATCCATTTACTGCCTAGACTTTTAGAGATCTTTTAAAAACGATTGTTTCTTGTAAAGGCCATCCACCACACAGTGTTTTTAATGGACTCGGAAGTTCATTCAGTGAGCGATTCAGGATGCCAAAGTACTTGTTTGTACTTGACTATGTATAACAGTTTTAATTCTCACTTTTTTTTCATCTGTTTAACCTTTTACATTTAATCTTATCTTATGTTATTAGGTTTATTTTGTAACATCTGCCACTTGGGACTACAGATGAAAAATAGCCTTTTTGGCTAACTCTGGCATATTTACAGCAATGTTTTTATTAATGTGCACTGTCCCTTATCAAATAAACTCATAAATAAATAAAGTGTTCTACTGAATGACTCAGAAGGTATTTTGTTCCAGCAGAAGTTATATTTTTTAATGAACACCTTTAGATGTGTTTTTCTTTTATTTAGCATCTTTCTGATGTCGGTCATGTGTCATGTTTCATAGAGCATTTTGTGGTGTTTTTTGTTACTTGTAATGTGTTTCTTGTCTGCTGTACACTGTGAACTTTGTCTGTTGTTGTCTGTACAAGTCTGTTGTTGTCTGTATTCATTTTTGTGACAAATGAGTTTCCCCACTGGGTATTAATAAAGTTTTCTAATCTAATCTTTATGTGCATGTGATTTCTCTGCCAGGCGTATATGGAGGATCACCTGCGTAATAAGGACCGCCTTCAGAGGGAGTGGGAGGCCTTGTGCTCCTACCAGGCTGATCCCAGTTCAGTAGCTGTGGCGCAACTCTCGAGCAACATGGACAAAAACAGACATACTGAATCTCTCCCCTGTGAGTGCATCAGTGTGTCACTGAAATCATTGATTTCTCGCTCTGTGACGCTGTCATGTTCATATCAATCATATTTCCTCGTCATTCATGCAGTGACTCGTTCGTGACAGCTGTTTTTCTTTTCCAGATGATCACTCTCGGGTGAAGCTGAAGACTGAAGTGAATTCCAATAAACAAGACTACATCAACGCCAGCAGCATTGTAAGAATTCTTCAAACAGGATGTGATGATTTTTATCATTTTCGATTTGTTGGTTGGCAATTTATCCCCTCATACAATATGAGGATTTAAATAAACATTTCTGATTATCATCATGTCTGATGCACTGTAAATACATTTGAAAAATCTGAACATATTTGAACTGAGTATATACTTTATACTGTATTGCTGAAATATTTTCATTTTTTATGAGTTAAGCAAGACAATTAGTTATTTGTTATAATATATATAATATGAATATTAAATATATCTGTGCCAAAAGCCCGTCTCTGTATCAGAATATGATCATTTAGACCTGATTCAAGACTAATCTGTCAAATGTAATTCATGTCCATGAGGTCAAAGAAAAGCCTCAGTCTCATGCATTTATAACCACGTCACTGTATAACATTATAATGCTCCCTTGCTGTTCCTCATATCTCTTCCTCATTTTTTTATACTTCACAGTGTGATCATGACCCTCGCCAGCCAGCTTATATCGCTGCACAAGGACCACTGGCTCATACTGTCGCTGATTTCTGGCAGGTCCGTGCCATCTTTGTTCTGTTCTTTCCTCACCCACAATTCAGAGGATTTACCTGCTGTTTAGTGACAAATTAAAAGGATGTAGGCCGTAAGATCATTCAGTCCATCTGCCGGAAATCTGTCTTGTTACTACCATTTATATTTAAATGTGTGTGTGTGTGTGTGTGTTCTCTCCAACCCACAGATGGTGTGGGAGAACGGCTGCACGGTGATAGTGATGATGACAGCTCTGGTGGAAGATGGAGTGAAACAGTGCGAGCGGTACTGGCCTGATGAGGGCTCATCACTCTACCACATCTATGAGGTTCATTTTCACAACTTTGCATTTCACATTTAGCACAGTGTCTTTGCTAATAATGCTCTTAAAGAGTAACAGTTCAGCGTAACAGGTATAGCATTCGACCGGCGGTTATAGTAGTTTTGTTCAAAACAAATATGTACACAAGAGGTGCAGGCTTATGTTAAGAAATAGTAAGATTATTAGAGAATAAAGTCAGATCTCTGAAATGAAATACACAATTGTAATTGCATAATTCTGATTTCAATTTTAAAATAAATGTAGTGAAAAAAAATTAAATACATACACAATGTATATTGTACATTCAACATAAGATGTTCTTTTTACAAACAGTAAAATAAATGGCCATTCCCCTCTTTAATGTTATGCGTCCCCCAAACCATTTCCTCACATCTGTAATCACAATAATAAGGCCCTTTTCTCATTTAAAAATAAAGAGAGAAAACAGATCTTGTGTATCCAAACGTTGCATCCATCCTTTAGTTCACCCTGTTGTTCATGCCTTATTTGTGTCTGCCTCTTTGTGTTCATCAGGTGAACCTGGTGTCGGAGCACATCTGGTGCAAAGACTTCCTGGTGCGCAGCTTCTACCTGAAGAACGTCCAGACGCAGGAGACCAGAACCTTGACGCAGTTTCACCTGCTGAGCTGGCCGGCTGACGGCATCCCCACCTCCACGCGTCCGCTGCTGGACTTCCGCAGGTACGCACCTCTACAACTACACAGACATTTACACACAGACTACCCCAACATGTGCCCTCGACTTCAACAGGATGGAGAAAACAGGGGGTCAGGTGACTCACTGGTACCCGAACACACCAGTGGGTTCAAATCCTCCTGATCGCCCTCATCACAGCCATCTTTTTGTCATTCTGCATGGCGTCTGTGACATCCCACACCCTATTCATCCTCATTGCTCTCTCTCTCTCCCTCTCGTCCAGTGTGCAGGTTGATGGGTTTGTATTTTAACATCTCCCAGTGTCATTTTTGTGGTTTGCAGCTAGTACTCTGGCTCCAGTTGCATAGTCACAAAAATGAGCATTGGCAGGTGTGACTGGCTACTGCAAGAGGGACAGTGAATCTGTGGCTTCCTCTTCACCTATTCTTTCCTGTTTTATCATCTCACAGTCGTCCAAACCCTCATGCACCTTCTACTTGTCCCTGTCCTGACTTCCTTTACCTCATTCCTGATCTTACTGTTTCAGCATTTATTAAAGTCTTGATTCCTGATTGAAGTAATGTTTGTGTATGCATTTAATGTGTGAACAAGGTTAGTTGCGATTACAACGTTACAGTAACTCATTTATAATAAAGCATTTATTTCTCTGCTGTCCCTTATGCTGCTTTTCAGGAAGGTGAATAAATGCTACAGAGGTCGTTCCTGCCCAATCATCGTTCACTGCGGGTAAAATAAATATATCAAATGATTTCTGTGAAATATGAGATTTGCTAGAATCACACAATAAGACCAATATGAGTTGGTGTTTGTAAGCAGATTGAGGTAAAACCCTGTTTCCTTCATACCTGTCACTCTCACAGTGATGGCACTAGCCGGACCGGCGCGTACATCCTCATTGACATGGTGCTGAACCGCATGGCCAAGGGTGAGAAGCTCACACACACACAATTGCTCACACACAGACAAATTGTATAGGGTTATAATAATTAGGTCAACATGTGGTGAGAGAGTGAATTTATTCTGAGGTTTGCTTGTAGCAACTAAACTGATGTGTTACCTTTTGTGGACAGCAGGAGGGGCTATTGTCACAATGAAGTAAAATAATTCTGCTCATGTGACATTTCAATTAGTATTCCTCATTAAGGTATGGCTCTATCATTTCTGGATGTTGTTCTATAAAGTAGGGCTTAATAGAGCAAGTTAGCTGGAATTTATTTTTTTGTTTGTGTTCTGTTTCAACATGCACAAGCAAATCCTATATCCATATCTTATAATAATAATATTTTAATTGTATATAGAGCTTTTCAAGCCACTTAAAGATGCTTAAATCTTCAGACTGAAGATTTACTTTAGTGTGTCACGCTAACATCAATTGGATTGCATCACAATTGATTTCGTAGTTGTGATTATTTTCAATTCATGTTCATTCATGTTGGGGTAACTGTGGCTCAGTGGTTAGCAAGTCTGTCTTTCAATCAGAGGGTCGGTGATTCAATCCCAGCCTCCGGTAGTCCATGTCGTTGTGTCCTTGAGCAAGACACTTAACCCTAATTGCTCACCGTTGCTGTGTCTACGGCCTACTGTATATCATGTAAGTCCCTTTGGATAAAAGCGTCAGCTAAATGTAAAGTTCCTTTTTATTGTTTTAAAGAAGGTTTAGAGATATTTCTTTAAAAAACAATTTAACCAAAACCTCAAAATCGGTGTCTGTTGTTAGGAGTGAAGGAGATTGACATTGCAGCCTCACTGGAGCACATCAGAGACCAGAGGCCTGGCTTAGTCAGCACCAAGGTACCGTACATCTGTGTTCGTTTGCACTATTTCAGCACTTTTAAGGTGGACGTCCATCCATCATAATTCAGCTGTCCCCCTCTGAGCGATCTCTAACCATCCCTCTCCCACCTTCTTCCACTCTTACGTTTCCCTTTCTGCTCCCCGCCTCTCGTCCTGATCAGGACCAGTTTGAGTTTGCGCTGACAGCAGTAGCCGAGGAGGTGAATGCCATCTTGAAAGCCTTGCCGCAGTGAGCCGGGGACGCAGTGGGGGCATCCACAGCCACACAGAGAGAATTACTCATGAGGACACTCTCGTACAATCCAGTCGCGGATGTCTGGCCATCCCTGTAAAAAAGAATTTGCTCGACCACACTTGGAGCAGTCACTGCTCATGTTTTCAGCATGCAGTATTTTACCATCTACTCATCCTCTGGGTTTATAAAGCTTTTTGGAACTTAATTAAATTATTTTTGGCAGGGTGTAAATATGGACAGAAGATGAAATTGTTTTACCAACATGGGACAAATGTGATCTTTTCTCGCTGACGTTTCTACCTAATTAGACAACAATGAGGCCATCAGATGTGACCTACAAAGGGTGCGATACTCTGCCCTTTCAGGATATAATGCACTTCTGTGGATGGTTGTAATGATGAAGTGTAACACTGTTTACCCATCGACCTCCATTTGATTCCATCTCTGCTCCATTTTCACCTTTTAGTTGCCATGATTACCTAAAATCAATCAACATCAACATATGTTCAACCAACACTGAGGGTTCATTTGGCTGTTTCGTTGAACGTGACAATTTTCTTGGTATAATGTTAAAATCATGTTAAATCCTTTCACAAATGTGCAAGACCTCCATCTGGCTGATACACAATAAGGTTTCAAATCATCTTAACTCTTGTGTGTTGTAACTGTATGCTATCGTCTAGTGTGTGTTGATTTCCAGCAGGTTGTAACCCATGAGGCTCGTCTCGTCCGCCATGACATCACGATGGTTTGTTTTAAGCACTGGTCCTTTTGTACGTTGACCACCAGGTACACCTTGCCTTCTCTCTCGCTTTCTGCACACACCTTTGTACCTTTGTTTGGGTTCTTTTACCGTCTTACTAAGTGTACGGCCTTGTGATTAATGTAAATAATACCTCCTGATGA
This sequence comes from Cottus gobio, assembly GCA_023566465.1. Classification (NCBI taxonomy): domain Eukaryota; kingdom Metazoa; phylum Chordata; class Actinopteri; order Perciformes; family Cottidae; genus Cottus; species Cottus gobio. The sequence continues at coordinate 10,015,199 of CM042227.1, read as the reverse complement.
TTGTGTTTATTTCATGTAGCAGACAGATAATATAAAAAAATATCTATAAAAATGTATTTTTGACTTGACCTGAATAAATTTGTGACGTGATGCAGCAAAACAAAAGCTAAAAACAAGCCTCAAGCACTTTTTCTTAACTCCTGTTTTTTGTCGGTGTGTTTTTGGTTTAATAAATTAAAATGTAGGTACATGTGTATTTTAAGCTATTTACATGCATTATACAAAATGATCAATAGTGCATCAAAACTGAAATCAATAGTTGGAGTTTTACAGAAAGCGATCCCCGCCACACAAGGGTGGAATAGGCAAAAACAAGTGTATTAAAATGTACCAAGAAGATCTTTTTCACTTATCTTCAATTCTGTGACACTAACCCTGACAATTCATGTTGCAACGATAAACTACCATGGACTGATACAGAGTAGTCAGCAGGAAATGCTTTATTTTCTCTGCTTTATGTCTAGAAACATCTTTCTATGTGTTTCTACCAGTCTCCAATTGCAGGTATAATTCAGATTAGAATTAAGCTGAAACAGTGTTAGTTAATGCAGAGATGACTAAAACTACTCCCTTGGTTTTAAAATACAATCTTTCCAGTTGTTTCACTCCACAATGAGCTATGTACACACACTCACACATATACATGGAAATGCACACATATGTATCTTTAGTGTCATGCCATTAAGTGTCAATCAGCAGGTAGTAGCCGTTGTAGGCAGAGAGCGATAAGTGCATCATGAGGAATTGACCTTTGACCTGTAGGAATAGATTCACAATGACATGTTACACTTCATCAGTAATGCATATACTGTAGGCATCACCTGGTATGAACATGACTCCTGAGAAAGATCATCATCTACATGGGGCTTATGGGGCAACTTTCAGGTTCACACTGGTTCTTTACCTCACAGCAGGGCTAGGGCACAGCACAGCAACAGCCAATCAGGTTAGCTTGTGAAGGCCTTGAAGTCTGAGTCTGAAACAGGAAGCAGGGAGAGTAAGACAAACTAAAATAAGTCCAAATAATCAGGCAATAAAGTGTGTCTGTCACATTAATAGTTAAAAAAGATCTTTCTTTGATGTCACAATGGGATCTGACAGCAAAGAAGCGCTTGAGACACGACAATGCGAGATAGGCATTAGAAGGTGATATTAGTATATCAGTATTAACAAAATAAAAATACTAGCAGAAAATATATGTATGATAGCAGTGGGAAATAAGAGGGAAATAATATTCTGTGGCTGTTTCCTTGGCTCGACATAAACAAGTGAAAAAAGCTTGTGAGGGAGCGTAAAGAGTCAGTATGGGAAATAAATAAGGACACATTGATTTGAACAACAATCCAAATGAAAGCAAATGTAAACAAGCTGATCAAGCTGCTTTTAAGCTTTTAAATTGTCTGTTTTAGAGATCCAAGAAAGACCAGGTCAAGGAAGAATCGTTCAGATTGAATAAAGGAAAACACCACTGCGGTTCCTTTCATGTAGCGTTGTTACTTGAGTAGTAATGGTAGTACTGGAATAGCATGAGATTAGTGACCATTAGTGATACATGCAGAACTATTACTGCCATGTTCTGCAATCAAAAATCAAAAATCCCAATTATCCTCTTCAGCTCAATCTTTATTTGTTAATTCCCTTTTAACAAATTGAAAATAAAAATGAAAAGAACCACATGGCACTTTATACAAAGTACAAAAAAACAGACGGATACATATTCGCAAGAGGGACCATCTGCCTCTTTCTCTTTCTCTCTCCATACGCAACAAATGTTTGAAGAGGAGAAATAAAAAAAGCAACTCAGAGAAAACAGCAATTATTAGAATGTTGTAAAAAAATGATAATGTGTTATCACAGCTGTGCTTGACTTTCGCCAGTGATGATAGTTATCTTTTAAAGTGAAATCAGGTTATTAATATGCATTTTAACTATTAATGCAATCTTATTTCAGCAGTCGGTGTAGCTTTGCACACTACAGCTGAACGGAGCAGGAGGGGTTAAGTGCTTTGCTGCAGTACTTCCCCTACCCCGACACTTCAAACCAGTCAAAGGCAAAGCAGACCTAGCATGGATTTGAAGATGAAGCTCCATATTTATAAAACTTTGCATGGCCATCACAATGCAGTTGAATTCAACCATTCATACACTCAGGACTTCTGGCAACACTCCCAATCGCTAATGTATAGCTTTGACATTAGTGTTTTTTCTAACTTGGCACATTTTCAGTGGTAATCCAAGCAAATTAAACACATAGCAAAGTAGTTAAAACATGCAAAGGCACCAAAAGGATTAAAATACGATCTAATGATTAACTGTGGTTTACAATCTGTCCTAATGCTGTACACATTGTGAACTGTGCTCCAACTTCATAAAGTGCTGCTCCCCCCAACCTACAATCTGACCAAACATGGTCATGATATTTTGGTAAGGGTATAAAGGCCAAGACATGTACATGAATGATTCATTTGATCCTCACTATTGCAACTTTACAACAGTGTTAGAAGCTGTGCTACTGGTTTGAACAATTCTCACTGGGATGCCAAAGTGTATTTACAAAGTGTATTTGCACTGTGTGTGTCAGCTCTTCAACTACTTTTGCTCATAAACATTACGTAAGTTCTTTCGTCGACTTTCAATTTTGATCTTTTCTGTCAGACTGGGCTTGTGCAACAGTTCTGATACATTCCCTTTGCCAGACAGCAAACACACACACACACACAGAAAAACACGTACACGCTCACACACACACACACACACACACACACACACAACATGGCCACATCTAAATTCTTCTGAATCCCACTCTTTTCAGTCTGCATAAATATTTGGCAAGTTCACATACATTCAAAAACAATCTTCTCTGTTGCTTCGCAATAAATTTTATCTGATAGCTGCATTTTGGCAAATATGGAAATGTTACCGTTGGCACTCTGTCAAAGTTGACTCTCTCTTTGAGAGGTGTTACAACTGCATTAACACCATGGGATCAGTTCAGCCTCTGCCTCAAATCTCAAAGAGTCTGGCAATTACATAACAAAGAGTCTGGCTGTAGGCAATTATAAAAAAAGAATAAGGCATTGCAAATGCATACACACACACCGCATTAGCACAAAATACACCCACACTTCTTTTTCTTTTTCACACTGCCATCATTATTTTTCACAGCAGGTTCAAACTCCTCTTCACTGCTCTGGCTTAATGGCGTAGTGCTGGCCGTTGTGGATGACTCAGGAGAGAAGTCTGGTTCCCTGGTTGCCTTTCCCTCCTGTACCCACCCGGCTTCAGGCCCTGAGCCCATTTCAAACTTCCCCCCTTCATCTCTCACCCCTGCAAGCACCTTTTCAGTATTAGCGGCGTTAACATGTATAGTCTTAACAACCCCGCCTCCTTGATGGCCACCAGTTGTGTCACTCATGGCTCTGCCCACACCCCCAGCACCTGATATGAAGTTGGTAGCAGCTGCTCTCTGCTGGGCTTCCATTTCTGACAGGCTGCATGCCAAAGCCATCTGCAGGTCTTCATCTTCTTCGTCATCCTCACTGCTGCCCGTCAGCCCGTAGTTGTAGAAGGGAGCGGAGCTCACTGACCGGTGTGTCGGTGCAGAGTGAGGGCTGGGGTGGGATCTGTCAGAAGCGGCAGGTGATCTGTTTTGTATTTGTGGCTTCTGAGGTGTGTGGCTGGGCTGTCCCTCTCGTCGGCTCAGCTCCAGAACGAGGGCCATTTCATCCTCCACACCTGGGAACAACGCAACACAACAACACAACACAGGTGTGTGAGGCGAATGGACTTGTACAGCGCTTTTCTTGTCTTCCGACCACTCAAAGCGCTTTAACACTTCATGTGATTCAACCATTCATACTGTGATAGCAGGGGCTGCCATGCAAGGTGCCACGTTCCCATCAGCACTAAGTAACATTCATACCTATCCATACACCACAGGCACAGCCTACGGTAATATTTTGAAGAAAGTTAAGGTAAATAAAATGATCCATATACATGATACATATAATGTGTAGCGTCTTACCATTAATTAGGACACTCTTTAACACCCCATCCTCCTCAATCTCTGTTCTCTCCTGCCCATTCTCCTTTACCCTGTAGGCAACAAAACAATATCCAGTTTCATTCAATTAAAATTAAAAACACAATTTGAAGGACAATATAATAGTTTGCACCACTTGTTTTTTTTATCTTCCAGTTTGCAGTTATATAATATTTAGATGCAAAACGACATCACACCCTAGGAAAGATAAAACTGAAATACAAACCAGTGTTAATCCTAGTTTCAGACTAGTTTAGGTGATGCATGTTACATTGGCAAGTGTTTTCAGTTTTTTCAAGTGTAGGGAAATTAAACTGTACATTTATGACAATTTTCATATAATTTTATAAGATATTTCACTTTGATGCCTGACTACATCCCTGTTGGAATAAAACAAATGAAATATTTGACAAAAATGCATTTCCCAGGTTTGGTAAGTTTTCTAAGGACGGCCTTACGTACTTCTTGGTGGTGGTGCGTTTTCCATTTATGACACGAGTGGAGGTAGAAACGGATTTGAAGTTGCCCATCCCTCCGCCCATGCTGCCCATCCCTCCACCCATGCTGCCCATCCCTCCGCCCATGCTGCCCATCCCATCCAGACCACCCAAAGAAGAGGAGAAGGAGGTAAAATCAACTGAAGAACAGAAAGCAGAAGAGAAAACAAGAGATGTTAAATAAGAGATGTTAAACAAAAAACATGTTAAACATTATTAACTATGTTTCAAGTGTCGATAAGTGTAAGCAATGGCAGTGTTTTCCATGTTAGAGGGAGTTAGGAAGTCTGGTAGCTTTCTCTCTCATCTCTTGAGCAAAAAGAAAGTTTACATGTTGACAAATATAAAAACTCAGTGCCCTCATATTTCAGTGGACGATTCTCCATCAGCTCTTATAGCTGCCCTCGCTGTGGTGAGTGTATAGTGATTAAAATATGATGCAGTTGTTTAGCGCCACTGCTTATGAAGTTGTGGTCACAATATGAGATGTCAGTTTAAATGTGACAGCTACGGTAAAGGATGCTGTATTCGCCATGCACATTTCTGCATTTAACTGTTTACCTCGTGCTGAAGGAAAAGAAAAGAACCGACTGGGGCCGAGGCGAGAGGACGAGCCTCCAAAGGATGAGAAGTCGTCTGGATGAGAGAAAGACACTTATAATTACTTATATACAAAGGAAGGAACACAAAAAGGGAGATAATCAGACTCCCAACGTTAAAAATTACTGAGGGAAATTACAATTACTTTTAATAATAATAAAAATGTTCTCCTAATGTAAATAGTAGAATGCTTGATTTTCAAACAAAATATTCATAACAAATCAAAGTCCAAATGATTATTGTGTATGACTTACCAAAAAAGTTAGCAAAAGGATCCTGGCTGCCAAAAAACTCTTTGAAAACCTCGTCTGGGTTGCGGAATGTGAAGGTGAATCCTGGGATATCTGATGAAAAGTCTGAGCTGGAGGAACCTGGAAAATGTAGGTGTCAGGGTCAGGTTGGTGAACAGCAATCAAACCAGAGAAAGAGAAGGAGGATAAGAAAACACAGTAGGGGTCAAGGGAATGAAATGGAGGGGGCAGGAAACATAAGGAAGGAAAAATGTGGAGAGGCATAAGCAAAGGGAGCGAGGGGAGCAGAAGGAAAGGTTTTATTTACCTGTTTGTCGCATACGGTCATTTCCATATCTGTCATATGCATCACGCTTACTCGCTGTAGCAGAAGAACAAAGTGCAATTTAATGATGGAATAAAAAACAATAGACACCACATGTCTCTATCTTTTCTTATGCAAAACAAACTAAACATGTACAACATTGGAAAACGGACACACACACACACACACACACACACACACACACTGCCTTGACTTACTGTCAGATAGGACTTCATAGGCCTCCGACAGTTCTTTGAACTTTCTCTCTGCTTCATCTTTATTCTCGGGATTCTTGTCTGGATGCCATTTCAGTGCCAGTTTCCTGTACCTGAAATCACAGCACAAACATTGACTCATACATACAAATACATATATAGATGGATAAAGACATGTACTAGTACTATGGTCTCTTCTACAACAACAAGCAATGCACTATGGAGAGCCTTGAAAAAATAAGACACCAGGGAGACCATTCTATGCTATTGAGAAGTCTGTATTTATCATACCAGTGGTTCTCAAACCTCTATTTATGGTTTTAGTTACCATGTATAATGAGATATTGTATTTTTGGTATTTTGTCATTTTATCCCTGGTGTGCTAGATTGGAATGTTTTTGTGGTCGGACGTTCATAAAATCCAGACACATAAAACTAAGAAACTGCTAATCTTGAGGTGAAGAAGATTTATATAACCTGGCAATGTTAAGTAAGAATGTAAACTCAAAATATATTTCCAGAAGCTGTATTTTAGATTGAAGTGAAATATACGATATAATATACAAGTGTTAAAAGTGAGCCTCCCTGGATACTCACGCTTTCTTGATGTCATCCTGAGAGGCTGTTTTGGACACTCCCAGGACGTTATAGTAATCCACCATGTTGCCTCCTGTCTCTCCTCACCACACTGCTCCCTGTTAAAAAAACAGTTTTGTTTTGAATACAGAATATACTCAACTCTGATTGGACACGCACATCCTGCATTTACCAAATTCCTGTCTGATAATACATTTTTTTGGAAATCCTTGGTATCTATGGTATTTCCTAAAATCCCAAAAAGGAAAAGAAACAGCACTATGTTCATTATTTATTTACTTTAAAGGCATGTGGTCATATACAACATGGGGAGTATAAGCAACGGCTAAAGATGGCAATGTATAATGTAAACCAAGTTGTTTATCATTCCGTACACCAAAGTGTTGACAAATACAGATTATGGAAATGTGCAATTCCCTTTTTTGGAATTAGATCATCCACACAAGTGTTTTTTTTCACTTATTTTGCTTGTTTAGTCCTGTTCTTGGGAATGTGTGGCCTCTGCAGCCAAAGGTTGGTTGACATCTCCTTCACTAACTTGTTAGCTTTGCTACATCTGTTATATGTCAGGACACAATTTACATAATATCTTTTAATTAGGTTTTTACGGTCAATGAAATTCACCTCAACCGATCGTTTTCCTAATGAAAAACTACATTTCCAACAAAATGAATCTCAAATACCTTTTGCCAAAGAAGTCAATATATCGAGCCAGCATGTGATGGGCATTGACAAAATTGTTGTTTTTTAAAGATGCTGTTTAGGAATGAGTCATCATGCATCACACAAGCAATGAGTAATGATGAGTTGACTGACACGTCTTTTCAAACGAGAAGCAATACTCTGATTACTCTCACATTCATGGCCATGATTAATGCGTGGGTAAAGGATAATAATATTAGTCAATGCGGTTAGAGCTGTTTTAATATTTATTCATGAAAAAAACAGTGTCTTATCTCAGATACATGCATGACAAGACTCATACAGCCTCCAATAGAAGCTAAATTACCTATAGATGGATGCTCACACAATATTCATTGAAAAGGTTAAAATGTTAACTTTTTCAAAATAAAATGTATTCATTAATTTTCGACTCACTTGGAGATGTGCCCTAAGAAATGATAAGACCTCAGTACAGTCAGTAGTTCAATTATAGCCACAGTCAGAGGCATGCCAATCTCATTAGTGGGCTTCAGCGGTTTTAGGGCTGAAGGGGACTTCCAGACTGAGATAAAACAACTAAACTTAACTTTCTATGCCCCCTCGGGAAACATGCGCTCACTCAAGTATAATTACTATGTTATTTCTAGCGTCATGGCATCTGACAACTGGTGCTGACATGACAGTGGGCCTACACAAACTTACAAACACGGGCAGATGTCCTCGAAGGCGCAGGTGCAGTCTATATTCAAGTGGACATGTAGAATTAACATCAAAGGGTGCCGCGGACATGATTGGTTTTGTTTTCGCGGTTGACACAATAGTTCCTATTATGGTAGCGTTGGACGACGAACAACTAGCGTTACATGGCGTATTGTCAGTGGGTACAGCCGCATTCACAACCAGCCATTAGCCAAAGCTACACGGACCTACCGTCTGGGTTTTTCGGGATATTAGTGAGCAGTTTAGCAGTCTGTCCGCAGCTTTGGAGCGACAATGAATGAGTTATGAAAGCGGCTCTCTGGTATGCGCGCCCCCGCTATTCTCTTCGTGACAGCCGCACATATAGCCTCCTCACCTCGGAGTCCTTAAGTCTCTCCACCGCCCCGACACAAATACTATCCACTAAGACCACTAGTGTGTCTGCGGTGCACCGCTGTGCCTCCGCGGTCTACTCTACGGTCCCCACCGGGGGAAAGAAAAAAAACAAAACAGGCGGACGCTCAGCCCTGCTGGCCTCGTGTGCTGCGCTAAGCCGCACGCGCACGCGCTACGTCACTATCAGCTGAGAGAGAGAAATAGAGCGTCTGGAACATGCGAGAGTTTGGAAACGTCGCCCCGGACCCGCCCTGCCTGTTGCTGCGTGCTATAATGTGGCTCAACCAGATGACACCAGCAACTTCTGGTGGTTTAGTCACGCACACATAAACTGTCACTAACCTTCCAGCCAGAAATGATTGGTTTTCTAAATAATGTCATGTCACTGTGTTACCAAAGCATTGGTGAAATGTTGGCCATATGCTAAAGTAAATATGTTTAGGGACCTTTACTTTACTCGGGGATTTCCCCATTAAACATTTACTACACTTTCTCTGACAGCAATAGTTTGGACATTTGGATTTAGTATTTGCCTACAAACACGTGGCCCGTTTATAGAATATGAATAGTTATAATACATTGAAGCACACAAGGATCGTCAACACTGGGGATGACCAACTTTAACCGTACAATACTTTTAATGCATTTATCATTATGAGTATGATAAGTATTGTCCAATAATATAATATTCAGCCCTATAATAATTTGTATTTATTATAGGTCTATAATAATTAGTTATTTCACAGGGGCAATTATTTATTTTCTGCTGCATAATTATACTATAAGCACATTTTACTGATAATAGTTATGTTCTTATACAGAACTATTAACTACTAACTATTAAGATCTGGAATACATATTAGCCCTTCATAAACTCACTGTTGAGTCAGAGCACAGTACTTTAGTACATTCAGTAGAACAGAGAAGTGTAAAGAAGTGAGCTTTAAGCGTGTGACTCATCGGGACCACAAGGGCTCAGACTGGTCAGCCAGGTTTAAATGACCAAACATCGATAGGACAAAAATGAACTCACAACTTTACTAGCTGGTCACCTTACTCCCATCTAGCGGCTGAGAGAAGCAACTGCAGGTACAAGACCGGCCCAGCCAATGGTGTACTTTGTGGATTATCATCATGGTATAAAAAAGGCAGGAAAGACCGAGCAGCTAGAATTTCCTTTGTAAATGAATAGGAGCTGCACTTAAATACACATTCTGAAATCCAGCATTACACTGCTGAAAAAATAATTTATATTATTTGTCAATATAACAAAAGGTATAATCTGCAAGAGCTGTAACAGTAAAATACATAATTCATCAGTATGGGATCACTTTAGATGACAGTGCTTATTGGTCAATAGGCTAGCAAGGTATTGAGTGATTGTTGTTGTAGTAATCTTAAACTAAATAATTTCTTAATAGACGCCAATGCTGTATGAGTTAATGAATGATCACAATTCATCATTTAAAAGGTAAGAAATTTTATTGATAATACTGATTTTGATGACCACAGGTTAACAGAGTATTGTTGGGAATGTGTTGCATTCATGATAACTTTTGGAATATGTGATAGTAGAGCCCGGATGATGTTTGGCCTTTCAATACTCCTCTCCCTCTTCATCCTCCTCTCCCATGCTGTCAGTGCCAACCTCTTCATAATCCTTCTCCAGGGCAGCCATGTCTTCTCTGGCCTCTGAGAACTCTCCCTCCTCCATGCCCTCCCCAACATACCAGTGGACGAAGGCTCTCTTGGCGTACATGAGGTCAAACTTGTGGTCGAGACGGGCCCAGGCCTCAGCGATGGCTGTGGTGTTGCTCAGCATGCACACAGCCCTCTGCACCTTGGCCAGGTCTCCTCCAGGAACCACCGTTGGAGGTTGATAGTTGATGCCCACCTTGAAGCCAGTGGGGCACCAGTCCACAAACTGGATGGTGCGTTTGGTCTTGATGGCAGCAATGGCGGTGTTGACATCTTTGGGCACCACATCACCACGATACAGCAGACAGCAGGCCATGTATTTACCATGACGAGGATCACACTTCACCATCTGGTTGGCTGGCTCAAAGCAAGCGTTGGTAATGTCTGCAACAGACAGCTGCTCATGGTAGGCTTTCTCTGCAGAGATGACTGGAGCATAGGTGGCCAGAGGGAAGTGGATACGAGGGTAAGGCACCAAATTGGTCTGGAACTCTGTCAGGTCAACATTCAGGGCTCCATCGAAGCGAAGTGAGGCTGTGATTGAAGACACAATCTGGCCAATGAGTCGATTCAGGTTGGTGTAAGTCGGCCTGTCGATATCAAGGTTCCTGCGGCAGATGTCGTAGATGGCCTCGTTGTCCACCATGAAGGCACAGTCGGAGTGCTCCAGGGTGGTGTGGGTGGTGAGGATGGAGTTGTAAGGTTCCACCACTGCGGTGGAGACCTGGGGGGCCGGGTAGACGGCAAACTCAAGTTTTGATTTCTTTCCGTAATCAACAGAAAGTCTCTCCATCAGCAGGGAGGTGAAACCTGAGCCAGTTCCTCCACCAAAGGAGTGGAATATGAGGAATCCCTGCAGGCCAGTGCACTGATCAGCCTGTAATAGTAAGAATGTAAAAAGCAATTGGAAAAACATTTAGTCTTGCAAAAAAAAAAGTATCAAATGTATAAGAAACTTGCACCCTCAGCACTCTCAGCTTTTCTCACCAGTTTACGAGTCCTGTCCAGAACCATATCAATAATCTCCTTGCCGATGGTGTAGTGTCCACGGGCGTAGTTGTTGGCAGCATCTTCCTTTCCTGTAATCAGCTGCTCAGGGTGGAAAAGCTGGCGGTAGATTCCTGTACGCACCTCATCTATGAAAGGAACAATTGTAAACAAGAATAAGAGCTAATGTTTAGGAGGTATGAATGTTATAAACATTACATTTCCTCAAGAATGTAAACTGCAATGCTACAGATTGTCAAGAGTCTACATCTTATCTATTATAAATTCGGAGTTGTAAAGCCCAAGGTATTTGTAAAGTTCATGTTTATTTAGATAGTTACACATTACTGACCGATGACAGTAGGTTCCAGGTCGACAAAAATGGCTCTGGGAACATGCTTTCCTGCCCCTGTCTCACTGAAGAAGGTATTGAAGGAGTCGTCTCCTCCACCAATGGTCTTGTCACTGGGCATCTGTCCGTCAGGCTGGATCCCATGTTCCAGACAGTACAGCTCCCAGCAGGCATTGCCCATCTGGGTTCCGGCTTGGCCGACATGCATGGAAATACACTCACGCTGAATAAAAGAAGGAAGAGAGGTTGGTTAAAGGAAACTAATACATTACGAGATGTTCATTTACAATCCAAAGTCAAGTTTTACTGCATTGCTTTAAGTGTTTTCTGATTCAACACTAACTGCTTCCAAATGTCTTGGGACCTTTTCAGTGGATGTCGGGTCAGCTCACAAGAACATTCAGTGAAGTGGTTTCATTGTTCACATTGGTAATAAAAAAGGCAAAAGAAACAAAGACGACCTATTGGATTGCATTATTACTCTATGGCACAGATGCTATTTCTTTGAACGTCATGTCTCATGACAAGCTTTGGTATGAAGTCTGCACTCAGTTCCAGCTCAGTTGACAAAGAAACGTTGACTCTTGAGAACTGGTTTTGGAATGCTGAACCTTTCAGCTGCTTAAGGCGCCGATGAGCCAGCCAGCGTTTAAAAAAAAGCAGCTGTTAGATTGTCCAGAGTCAGCACTTTTTGTTGCTAAAGGAGAAACAGAAACCGTGGGCAGGAAATGTAGCTACAGATGAAATGGACTTTTAAAAACCCTGAAAACAAATTCCTTGTAGTTTCCTGGAGAAAATAGAACATATAAACGTAGAGGCACTATGTGGCAGACAGGAAGGCCATGTCCCAAGAAGATGGAAAAAGCTCCCCCCACTTCCCCATCATGTATCTCCTCCCTCTCCTCACCCCCTCCCCTTTTGAGTCTCTCTCCTCCCCCATCCTGTCCAGCTGCATGGTGCTGCTGTGTAACAGTCAGGGCTGTCTCCCTCTCTCTCTCTCCCTCCCTCTCCCCACATCTTTCTCCAACTAAAAACTCCTAACAGCTGTGCAAAATGGCTGCCGACTTACTCTTGCTGCCTAGGCCAGACCACTCCTCTTTTCTCTGTTCTTTCCATCCATCCCCTTACTGCCACGATTACGCCGATCACTCCTTCTTAGTCGAGATTGCTTTAATTCTTCAACAAATACATACGACTCCGCTATTTTGATTTCCTTTAGTTGCATATGTTTCCTTTTTTATGACCTGAAGTTATGACCAGCTGAAGTTCATCACAGAAAAAATGACAAAGCATTCCAACTCATGTAGTGTCTGTCATCTGACCTAGATATGTCAAGAGTAAAGATGACTTATGGAGTCTTGTTGTCATAGATTACTATCCCACGGCTTGCCTCTTCCTGAATTCTCACCACATGCCCTAAAAAGGGTCATTACATAAATCCCACTCAAAACTACTGTCACTTAATAAGATAAAGCTGCTGATGGATCAGTAAGCTTAAACTCCCCAGCAGAGGCCTTATGAGAATTAAAGAGGCCTGGCAGGTTGATCCATCTAATGCTGAGAAGCACAGACAAAGGGAGGCTGAAGGGAAGAGAGAGTGGAAATTTCAAGGCTACGTCATCAGCCAAGCTGTTACTCACCATTTTGTCTGCTCGTCCTTCGACTGACGTTGAGGATTCAGATACAAGGCAGAAGTGTGGAGGAGAGGGAGAGTCAGGGTTTTTATAGGCAAGGATGTGGAGGGGGCAGGCAGGAAACCACAGCAAGCAGCTGCATTGCTCATTGGCGGGAGGGAGCAGCAGTTTAAAAAAAAGAAAAGAAAAGAGGGAAGTCCCTAAGTCTGTCATGTTCTCCGCCCTTTTATTTATCTGCTTTGTCTGTCAGTTTGAGGTCAGACGCGTATGTGTGGAAAAATAACCCTTTTATATTTCCTTTATAATCAATTTACCCCTATTTTACCATGTTGTGTGCATGAGAGTTTAACGCTTAAATTAGTTATGTTGGGAATTTACCAGTAGCATGCAAAATGTTCACCATCCAAAATTGCTCTGCATATAATATACAGTATATGCATTTAACAAGGACTGTGGGCTTGTGTTTTTTTTAATTAAGGCATTTGTCTACACCCTCATCAACACACATACCCTTTGTTTGTATATAATCACTGAATTAATAATCACACAAATGTGATCTGGAAAAAGGGAATAGGCAATGAAGATCTTTATTCTAAAAAATGAAATGTAAAGGACGAATGCTTTAATGGTTGTATAGAAATATATGATGAGGGTGAGCGGTAAAATACCTTACAATAAATGTGAGATGACACAAATGGTATGGCAATATGCAGTATTTCAGTTTAATCTGTTAATTTAGAATACACAGATAAACATCACTTTGGATGCTTAGCACACCACTGAAATGTAAAAGGGTAACAACAAGAAAAGTGTTCTGCTAATCTTTGGCAGAACTTTACACCAGCCCTCTTAGGATCACAGAGCTGTGATTCATACATTAATGAATCCTATTGTTGCTGCTGGCCATTGTCTGAGCATGAGCTACACAAACAACACCAGTCAGTGACTTGGCCAGTTATTTCTCTCCCTCTTACACTCACACAGTCACAGCTGAATGGTATATAGAAACTGACATAGGAGCCCTTTCATAACTTACATTCCACACGGGAGAGGATAGTGGGGGGAGGGGCACAAAAGACAGGGTTTGGTCTAAGTTTCTTAGACAGATATGGCAGAAGAATAAAGAAGAATAAAACTTGAAATGTCCCAAATAAGATTATAGAAGAATACAATTTGTTTTAAGTTGAACGCAAATGTGATGATTTTACACATGACTTACGTATGATGACATAAAATGTAAAACTCGTGTTTTCAGGATTTAAGATTTGTTTTGTGAACATGTGTCACAGTAAGCAGAATATAGTACTGAGTTCCTCAAGGTTTATCATAGTTTGAGATACTTAAGATGTTTAAATCATTGTTTTAACTCACAAGTTTGCTGTTTTATAATAATGAAAATAATAATAATAATTTTCTTAACCAAGTTGTTGGTTTATTCATACAATTGACCTGCATTTTTCCTAACTACAAAAACTAAATGCTCCATTTTAACCAGGATAACATACATTTTATTTTCCTTAAATGAAGGCCTAAGAAAAGTCAGTATTCCTCTCCCTCATCCTCCTCTCCCAAGTTGTCAGTCCCAACCTCTTCATAATCCTTCTCCAGGGCAGCCATGTCTTCTCTGGCCTCTGAGAACTCTCCCTCCTCCATGCCCTCCCCAACATACCAGTGGACGAAGGCTCTCTTGGCGTACATGAGGTCAAACTTGTGGTCGAGACGGGCCCAGGCCTCAGCGATGGCTGTGGTGTTGCTCAGCATGCACACAGCCCTCTGCACCTTGGCCAGGTCTCCTCCAGGAACCACCGTTGGAGGCTGATAGTTGATGCCCACCTTGAAGCCGGTAGGGCACCAGTCCACAAACTGGATGGTGCGTTTGGTCTTGATGGCAGCAATGGCGGTGTTGACATCTTTGGGCACTACATCACCACGATACAGCAGACAGCAGGCCATGTATTTACCATGACGAGGATCACACTTCACCATCTGGTTGGCTGGCTCAAAGCAAGCGTTGGTAATGTCTGCAACAGACAGCTGCTCATGGTAGGCTTTCTCTGCAGAGATGACTGGAGCATAGGTGGCCAGAGGGAAGTGGATACGAGGGTAAGGCACCAAATTGGTCTGGAACTCTGTCAGGTCAACATTCAGGGCTCCATCGAAGCGAAGTGAGGCTGTGATTGAAGACACAATCTGGCCAATGAGTCGATTCAGGTTGGTGTAAGTCGGCCTGTCGATATCAAGGTTCCTGCGGCAGATGTCGTAGATGGCCTCGTTGTCCACCATGAAGGCACAGTCGGAGTGCTCCAGGGTGGTGTGGGTGGTGAGGATGGCGTTGTAAGGTTCCACCACTGCGGTGGAGACCTGGGGGGCCGGGTAGACGGCAAACTCAAGTTTTGATTTCTTTCCGTAATCAACAGAAAGTCTCTCCATCAGCAGGGAGGTGAAACCTGAGCCAGTTCCTCCACCAAAGGAGTGGAATATGAGGAATCCCTGCAGGCCAGTGCACTGATCAGCCTGTAATAGTAATACACATGTAAAAAGCAATTGGCAAAACATTTAGTCTTGCAAAAGAAAGTAGCAAATGTACTAGAAACTTGCACCATCAGCACTCTCAGCTCTTCTCACCAGTTTACGAGTCCTGTCCAGAACTATATCAATAATCTCCTTGCCGATGGTGTAGTGTCCACGGGCGTAGTTGTTGGCAGCATCTTCCTTTCCTGTAATCAGCTGCTCAGGGTGGAAAAGCTGGCGGTAGATTCCTGTACGCACCTCATCTGGAGATGTGGTAGACAGATTTATTCAATGAGTGATCCGAAAGTTGAATCACTGTCAAGAGCTTGACATTAAAATGTTTAATACAGATACTGACCGATGACAGTAGGCTCCAGGTCGACGAAGATGGCTCTGGGAACATGCTTTCCTGCCCCTGTTTCGCTAAAGAAGGTGTTGAAAGAATCGTCTCCTCCTCCAATGGTCTTGTCATTGGGCATCTGTCCATCTGGTTGGAGCCCATGTTCCAGACAGTACAACTCCCAACATGCATTGCCAATCTGAGCACCAGCTTGGCCCACATGAATAGAGATACATTCACGCTGCACAGAGCAAATGCACATTTACTTTCCACATATCTGCTTCACATGATTTTTAGTTCACTGCTTGAAGCCAGCTATCAATAAATACAGCAGTATGTAAGTTTCAGGTTAGAAAACCACAACTTACCATAGTGTATGTCTCTTCTCCAAAGTTCAGGTATGGGTAAGAACATGTAGTGCTGGAGACAGCTGTGCTACTCTGCTTTTTTATACCTGCAGCTTAAGGTGAACAGGGATTTGATCTGCGCTGTAATCAGAGAACCTTCTGATGAGACCAGGATAAGCTCATCCGCTTGACAGACATACACAATGCAAAAGGAGGTCACCACCCTATTCATTGTGTGAGTCTGTGAGTACTGGTGTGTATGTGCACCTCATATTTCAGAAAGGGGAAGCACAACCCCAGTTTAGGGGAAGGTAACCTGATGTAGTTTCTAATACATTACTTTATGATGTAGCTTATGGTAGAAACGTGACACTCGACAGGTTGCTTTTTGTTTTTAGTATGACATTTTTGATAAGTAAAATAGTCTGATAAAGAATAACATTGCTTAAGTGTGTCACTGTCAAATAACAGTGTACCATGTGATCTTTTCGCAGTTTTGTTATTGTTGTTTTTCTTTCAAGATTTGGATGGATTTGAGCAGGCACACAAGGCTAGCTCGAAATATAAGTTGCGACTTGATTTTTGTTTAAAATGTATTTTTATGGAAACTAGGGATACAAAATCTCCAAACCTGTAAAGCCTGCTCTGAAATACAGTCCAACCTGTAATGTTATTAAAATGATATCCCTTCTTTGTCAACCCTACAGTTCACCAGACTCTTTTCCTAAGTTGAAATGAACTCTATGTCTTTATAAAACAATACATATGATACCTGCTCCTCCTTCCCTATTATGCAACCTCTTGGGAGTATAGAGTAGACTCCCAAGAGCTAGACAGACATTACATTAGGGGTGTAAACAGCAAATACTTGCCAAATTGCTTTCACTACATGCAAGTGAGAAAAAAAACATTAAGTTCACTACTTGGGTATCACACACATCCGCACCCGAAAGATTGTTTAGTTCACATGTCCACATTTCTACTTAACATGCGTTTCAGTTAGCAGTAACTGCCTGTTTCAGTTGGCAGGTATTTCCAGATTTGTTTTATCTAAAACAAGTCAAACCACTTTCAAGACCAAAGGGCATCCACTGTAAGATGATAATGTTGATTCATTATAATCTACAATTTCTAGCTATAACACTGTTCACACACATCATGTTGACTTCCTTTTTGTCACAAGATGCATGAAAAAAAAAGCAATGAATGTCAGTCAGAAGTCTGTGTGGCAGCCAAGAGTGAGCTAAGAGACAAATGCACCACCATTTTTTCAAGTCACTCTGTTTCTCTCCCGAGGCTGTGAGACTGATCTGTAACAAATGGGAATACTGAAGGTGGCATCACATTCTTTTAACAGAGCTCAAAGAGCACTATGGTGGAAATGGAAATGTCAAATTAAAACACATTGGTTCCACATTGGTGCTTAACGCTTGAACCTGCAGCCTGTTTTATTACCTTGTAGGGAAGATGAGGTTGATGGTAATTATTATATAATGATTTTTCAAAATATAACAACTATGAACACTTTTCTACCAAACCTTTTGGTCTGGGTCATGCTCTGTGAGCTGGTGAATTATTGTTAAATATCACAAGGGAGGCCTGCACCTTTTTTTGCCCTCATAGGTTTTCCCTGAGTCATAAAGCCATGTCCCAGTTCCATTGTTTGAGAGTATAACGCTCAAATAACACCCCATAATTACATCTTTTCATTAAAGGTCATAATAATGCCAGTGCTGGACAAACAAAAAAAGACACTCAGAGTAGACCCACAAAAATTGGATGTAGAGATCATTTGCACATGATGAATGTTGAAAAAAGGTTTAAATGTTTGCAATTGCATTGTGGGAGCCACATATATTACATTATCAACTAAGATTATATATCACAATGTGCACTGAAAAGGTGAGAGTGAGACCAGACCTCTACTCTGAGTTTACTCATTGAGTGACTCATGGTGAAGCAATTACGACCTCTAGCTTTCAAGTGGGTACGATGACAGCATGTGCAGTAAAATGCAGTCAGAAGGGGGGTCGATGTTATGGATCGGTTTGCAGGGTGTTCTTCCCACCCACCAGATTACTGACTTTAGGCGTGGCCCTTAAAGAGCCTACACATGTACATACAAGTACCAAGAAGTTTGAATTGATAGAATGAGAGTTGGCCAACAAGAATAAAAAAGAAAATGTGAATGCAGCAAATGGATGCATGTATGTATGATTGATATTAATGCAATTAAATGTGGATTCTGCTTTTCCCCACATACATGTTTTCTTCATTATTGACAGTGTGTATAGATCTTTAACCATCACGTAAGGAAACTCTGAGACATATTGCTGCAAGGGAGCTAAACAATCGATGAGGTTGTAATTAACGTAGTTTAATGAATTCCTTGAATGAGTAAATAAGCAATTTGATGTTGCCGTTTGATCATGTGGGAGCTTTATCAACGGAGCAGTGTGTCTGGACATTTTTAATAATTCACATTTCTTTTTTTTTTCAAACGGGAATTATCATCTTAAAATGTAGGATTTTAGTATTGCTATACATCATTACACTACATTTAATTCCATGCATCAGAATCCCAATTAAAGCTTACAATTTCCTCGTGAACTTCCCCAGTTAGTGTTTGAAATGCTCAGATTTATATAATTTTATCAGTTTTATCATGGCCCCAATATATTAAGTTCTTATATTTCTATAAGAACACACTCTTGCAATACATAACGTGGCCATCGCGCGCATTGTGCGCGTTCTCGTCAAAGTGACAGGTGGGAGGGGCTTGCAGTAGAGTACAGCCTTGCAGTGCCTCGTCCACCTGGCATTACTCACTCACTCGAACCACATTGACGGCCGCTGTGAGAAGCTATACATACATACATACATAAAAAAATAAAAAAAGTCAGCTGCAAGTTGCTTTTCTGTCAAAGGGCATTCTACTAAGAAGCTACAATGGTAAGTGTATATTCAGTGTTTGGCTTGAGAGAAACTTCTACTCCGAAGTTCAGTTTGTTTATCTTCTCCCAGTGACTGGAAATGTCTTCAGCAGTTTCATTTAGACACAGTGCGACATCTAAATCTGCAGCATTTAAATATGCTTGGAAAAATGTGCCAGATTGAAGGTGAGATGTAGGAACTCGGAACTGCTCCCCGTGTGCCCTCTTGTAGCAGGACGTGTCAAAAATAGACCCCATGGCTGTCAGTAAAGCTGAGCTGGCTGTTGGCCTGGATGAGCAGGTGCTGATGATCGGTCTACATGTCCATCACATCCAGGGAGAAAAGCACATTAAACATTGATGCTATATATAGAGTATGCTTTTTTATTTTCCATTAATTGTATCAATTGCTCAGTATGTTACAGTTAATATATGTATTATATGTATAATCTGTATAATGCATTGTTCCAGGCGAGGTGATTATACACAAACTCGTCACTGAGGAATGTAGGTGTGTCTCATCATGCCTCCATCAACAAGTCAGCTCAGATTGTGTTTCTGCAGGAAAGAATCCTTCTCCCTCCAACTTGGAGAGCAGCTTCTGGTTAAGTTGTAACTGTGGTTTGGGTTTTTTCCAACTTCAACAACAGTTTGAAAGAAGCTTCCACAGACACTGTTATTTATAGTGAACGACAAATGAAACCGAGAAAACCCCATAATCCTCTTTATTGGCTATGTGTGTGTACACATACATGCCATTTGACATTTCGCGTGGCTCTCGTTGTACATATGATATACAATAAACTATAAATAAATATAAAAAAAAGACATTACACGTTGCGGTCTCTGATTGAGATGCTACTGAAAGAAAAAACAGTTTCTTATATCTGTGTCAGGAATTGATCTATCATGCGCAGGCAACCGTTGTGTTGTGTTTGCACAGTGTAGTATAAACACGTCTTGTTAGCATACTGATTATAAAAAGTAAACGGGGTCATTGTGTACTGAATACACTGCCCGCCCTGGTTAAATATTCCTGATCCATAAAATGTAGTTCCTCTTAATGTTTTTATTTTTATATCAATTCAAAATGTTGAACTACACTCAAGAGCTACGCTCTGCATGATATGAAGCTATAGTTATTTAACCTGATCAGTGAATCTAAATACCAATGTAAAGGTGTACATTGAAATGCGTATGTATGGGTGGATTTCACACGACTGTCCCACTTATTGTGCAAGATTTTTTTTTTCTTTTACATTTGGCATTATCCATGCGTGTAGTACAAAAGTTAACTTCAGAATGACGCATCAGAACATGTTATTGCCTTTTGGAGCATGAATGTGCTCATCATATGTTATGGCGGTTGCTATTGCGTTCAATGGTGGTTCTAGTCTTGTATTGTCTGACCCATAGCTGCCTCTGGCACACTGGCTGATGATGGCACATGGTGTCAATAAAGTAACTGCATGGCAGTTTGGGGTCTGTACAAGATTCCATGAAATCATTATCCATCCTCGCCTCGTGTTTATGGTACATTATTTCTATTCTTTTGTTATAGAGGACGAATGTGCTGTGGCCATTGGGTATTAAGGGATCTCTGTTCCCGTGTCTGGACACCTGAAAAAGCTGTCACCAAATCGATTGCTCTCTTTTTCTACCATGCTGTCTTTCTCTCGTGCTCTCTGTATCTATGTAGTGTATTTATTTTATTTGCTTGTTTGTCATCAACACAACTGGAATCTCAAGTCCATGTGGGCTCAGACTTGTCCTTGTTTATGTCGTATACAGACACACCCTGACCGGTTCTACGGAGAGGAGAAGCTTCAGACTACTTTGTCTTCAATTTGTTACTGTTACTTCTTTACGTGTGTGCTGATGAAAATAGTTTTGACAGAAAAAAGACGTAGCCTTTACAGTTATTATTTTAAACTTTAACATTAACATTAAAGACATTGTTTTTACATTGGAGCAAACTTTGAGCAGATCAGGTATAAAAGTCATCCTGGCAGTGACCAGTATTTTAGGGACTGCCAGTCAGTGTTTACCTAAACAGTAAGCCTTTGCTGCTAGGTATCAGGTTTGTCTGAAAAACCTAAAATAGCTGCTGCACAGAGCTCTGCTAACCTGAAAAACCCTGATGAAACCTGATGAAGTATTGAGTAAAACATCTTTGTTGATCAACATGGATTTAGTTCGATTTTCCAGACTCTAAAATGAGTCCCCCGACCTTCACCCACCAGCACCTTCCCCTGTCTGTCTGATCATGGAGACAGGAAATGTTAGGGCAAGGATGAAAATAGCAGTATGACTTGGAGCAAGGTGGGGATATAGCGTATGGCAAAGGTTGTCATTGTTGTATGGAGTGGAATAAGGTAACAGGAAGGTTTCACAATGCCTACTTGCATCTTTTTGAATGCACATATTTGCTTGATTTTCTCTGCTTCATATTGTTAATTTTAAATGTTTTAATTTCAGCAGCAATTTCCCGACCTCATATCTGTAACTTTGGATGGACATCCTTAAATATATCTAACAAGAACATATTACCCACTAAGGGTGGGTGATATGGATACAATTTCCAGAATGTAATTTTATCATGTGAGTTTCGGAAATTGCTTGATAACTCTTGGAGGAATATTCTAACCAGACTGCAATGCCTTTTTTTCTGGCTAACCCTGCAAAATAAGTACCTGGTAAATCCATGTAGTCTATCAGATTGTTCCAGTATTGCCATAAAGCAGTCGGTCTCATTGACTTGCAACATTGCTTGCAAGTATATGATAGCTACTCTTGTATAAATGGTATGGTAAAATCCAAAAGTGCCAAGTAAATATGTTGTTACCAGCAACATTCAAGTGCACAGAACACAAATTGACTTTGAAGTTAGAGTGAAATTAGTTTAGATGAATTATTCTTTCATGCAGCTTCATAGTATGAAGGTTACCGGCAGTTGTTCTGAACTCAACCCCCTCAGCTCGTGAGTCTTGCTCACGGTCACATGAAACCCACTGACAGCTGCAGCAAATCTGTTTTGCTCGTTCTTTCAACTTTGACATTCTTTCACCCACGTATGTCTCTTTGCTTCCACCTAGTGGCTGACTTTCTAATTGACTCGTTTGGATTTCTGCATTTGCAGTGTGTACCATTTAACTATGGTACTATTTGCCACTCATAATATTCTGCAAAGCAAATATCCACATTCTTCACAATGTTTGCATTGTCACTTTATCTTCCCTCTATATTTCCCCCCTCTACTTGTCTCTTCTTTCAACTTCTCCTCTTCTTCCCCTCCAGCGTGAATGCATCTCTGTACACGTAGGCCAGGCTGGTGTCCAGATGGGGAACACCTGTTGGGAGCTCTACTGTCTGGAGCACGGCATCCAGCAGGACGGCCAGATGCCTGACCGCAAGCCCGTAGGAGGCCACGACGACTCCTTTACTACTTTCTTTAGTGAGACTGGGGCTGGAAAGTACGTCCCCAGGGCAATCTTTGTTGATCTGGAACCAACTGTTATTGGTCAGTATTGGTATGCCATTATATGTTGTGTTTTTACATATCAGGAATATGAGTCTGAAACAATTATCCCCTAATATCATTGTCTAACCGAGGAAATGGTTTCTTCAACTTTTGTCTTTGAATTTCCCAGATGAGGTGCGCACAGGAACGTACCGTCAACTATTTCACCCGGAACAGTTGATCTCAGGCAAGGAAGATGCAGCCAACAACTACGCCCGTGGACACTACACCATCGGCAAAGAGATCATTGACTCTGTCCTGGACAGAATACGCAAACTGGTGAGAAACTGTTTTCAGGTTTTATTTTTCATTCACACTGGCGTTGCCCTCGAACAGGGCTCCATATAGTTGTCAGCTCATATTCACTGAAAACGGTCACATCGTAACAACTGCACACAGACTTGCACTCAAAACTCACTATGCAGTATTTTTCTTCAGCCATGTAATACAATGGAAGGTTATACTGCAGGATGCTGAAGAAAAGTGGGGACAGAACGGGTCTGAGCACCCCTTTTACATTTATTCTCAATCGCTTTGACTCATTTCTTGAGTTTACTGTCAGTAAACTGGCCAATGCCACCAAAATGAAAAGTTGTTTAGTCATCATGTGAGCTCTGTGTTTTCTTTATGATCCTTTACATCAGTGTAAAGCAATGCTTTGCTTCGTATTCCTGTCTTCCAGTCTTTGTAATTGTTTCTCTGTTTCCGTAGGCTGATCAGTGCACAGGTCTTCAAGGTTTCCTGGTCTTCCACTCCTTTGGTGGAGGTACTGGCTCAGGTTTCACCTCCCTGCTGATGGAAAGACTCTCTGTTGACTTTGGCAAAAAGTCGAAGCTCGAGTTTGCCATCTACCCGGCCCCCCAGGTCTCCACCGCAGTGGTGGAACCTTACAATTCCATCCTCACCACCCACACCACCCTGGAGCACTCCGACTGTGCCTTCATGGTGGACAACGAGGCCATCTACGACATCTGCCGCAGGAACCTCGATATTGACCGCCCGTCATACACCAACCTGAACCGGCTCATAAGCCAGATTGTGTCTTCAATCACAGCCTCACTTCGCTTCGATGGAGCCCTGAATGTTGACCTGACAGAGTTCCAGACCAATTTGGTGCCTTACCCTCGTATCCACTTCCCTCTGGCCACCTATGCTCCAGTCATCTCTGCAGAGAAAGCCTACCATGAGCAGCTGTCTGTTGCAGACATTACCAACGCTTGCTTTGAGCCAGCCAACCAGATGGTGAAGTGTGATCCTCGTCATGGTAAATACATGGCCTGCTGTCTGCTGTATCGTGGTGATGTGATGCCCAAAGATGTCAACACCGCCATTGCTGCCATCAAGACCAAACGCACAATCCAGTTTGTGGACTGGTGCCCCACTGGCTTCAAGGTGGGCATCAACTATCAGCCTCCAACGGTGGTTCCTGGAGGAGACCTGGCCAAGGTGCAGAGGGCTGTGTGCATGCTGAGCAACACCACAGCCATCGCTGAGGCCTGGGCCCGTCTCGACCACAAGTTTGACCTCATGTACGCCAAGAGAGCCTTCGTCCACTGGTATGTTGGGGAGGGCATGGAGGAGGGAGAGTTCTCAGAGGCCAGAGAAGACATGGCTGCCCTGGAGAAGGATTATGAAGAGGTTGGGATTGACTCCTTTGAAGAGGATGAGGAAGGAGAGGAATATTAGACAGCTTTAGCTGGCATTTGCCATTTATTTTCAGGGACAAAACTAGTCTATTTGTTGCATAGACAATATTTAAGAAATACAACACATTTTCTAAATTTGTTTTCAATTTTAGAGATATTCTATACCTTTTTTTAAATAAAGAATTTACCTACCTGTAAGGTCGATCAAATTTACTTTTGAGAGCTTTTGTGTAAATTTATACCTGTTTATTAATGTTTTTATCAAAAAGACTAAAAATAGTTGTTCAAAAGTTGCAAAATAAATATTTCCACAAAATATATTGACTGGTTATTTTTATTTTTTGTTAAAATAATAAGGCCTTCCCTTTCTGTTAGCAGTAAAGTATTTCTATGAGGAAAGTTAGAATAGAATTGAATCCAATTCTATATAATTCTATATAGAATTGGATTCAGCTCTAAATATAATTCTATATAGAATTGGATTCAACTCTAAATAGAATTAGATATAGAATTGGAATCAACTCTAAATAGAAGCTCATTTTACAGTTTCATGGCGGTGGAACCCTAGTGGGTGTGGTCATGCTTTTTTTTCCCAATAGATTTTATTCTGAATATTTGCTCCTGCTCTACTGGTTACGTCTAGTAATTATGCTCCAAAATGATGAAATGTTATTCCTTTAGAGGAAAAAAATAGTAACTCCGGAAATAATTACTCCCCCGTTTTTCCTGTGTACCAGTTGGACGTGCCTGGAAATCAATTTTTTTTTAATCCAGTTTTGTTTTAAAAGGTTTTGCAGCACATGAAGCTGCTGGTTTGTCTTTGTTTTAATAAAACATGTTGGATTCCAAACCTTCTTGTGAATTGTGGCTTTGTCTTTGTATTGACATTTCCCACCTAAACTGTATCTAAGTAACGTAATGTATTGTTGGTTGGTTTGTTGGATTGATCTGAGACTTACAAATTTAAAACATAAAAACTTGATAAACATGTTAAAACATGGCAGACTCAATTAAATACTAGGGTCATATAGACTCAATAGCTTAACCCTCCTGTTATGTTTTTTTCTTAGGAACAGCAATGATGTTCCCGGGTAAATGTGACCCGGTACATGTTGAATCATCCAAAAGTTGTCAGAAACCCAAAAATCCTCATTAACAGAGTTTGTACCTCATCACCAACACCATTACCCCATCCATAGATTCACCCCTCCATAGATCAAAGTTCAATTAGGATAACTCACTCGTTTTTATGAAAAATACATGTTCAAACTATTTTTTAGGTAGATATAAATTGCATTAGTTGACCATAACATGTATTTTTTATTCATTTTTATTTGCATTTTGAAACTTTGTTTTTCATGGTCTAATGTAGATAAATAGAGTAGTGAAACTTTATTGTAGAGAAAGTAAACTTTATTTATGTTCATAGTGTTAAGAAATCTGAATTGACCTCAAGATGGTCTTCATCGTTAGACACTTACTCCTCTATTTGATTGTCGTGATCAAGGATGTGCTCCAGAGCCTCCTGGACTGTCATCCTTATGTTTCTGTTGCTGATGTTGTCCTAAAGTAAGCTGCTGAGTTGTATGTACCTGCAGAGTGTAATGTTGGGAGGACTCCTAAGAACCCTTTTGGATGTTTCTCCCTCTCCTGCTAAGTGTGGGCGGAGTTTTCCCGAGGAAAAAAAAAGGTTCCTGTCAAAATAGTATCTGTATTTCTCGCACAGGTGGGGTAGTTAGAAAGAGTGTGTCACTCTCAGTCAGTCAGTGTTTCAGCAAGTCTATTAGAAAACCTATAGTACCATATTAATTAGGAGAGACATGAAAGAAACCTGTTCCAGGTCCAATAAAGGTGTATTTAGGGGGAAAGTGAGAAGATAAAAACATTGTTTAGTCTGGAAGGTGTAGTTCACGGGGTGATGGCACATGAAGCAGGATAGAGATGGGTTCCCATAACAAACACCTGATTGTTTTGTTTGAAGTTTGAAATGTGTATACTTTATATATGGGGCTGTGAATAGGTGTGTGTGTGTGTGTGTGTGTGTGTGTGTGTGTGTAGTGGGAGGCAGTAAGAAAGACTGTCTCACATTTTCAAAGAAAGAAATGGCCTAAACTTGAACCTTCTGACCCCTCATAGCCTCCACTTTCACTGCCGGGTCAAATTGACCCGAACATCATCTCTGTAATATAAACCTGCAGGGGGGGGTTGCATGCCTAGGCTCAATCCAGCCTGTTGGAAGAGGCCAGAAGACAACTGGGAGTGACATATGAGCAGGACCACAGCTAGAGATGTGCTCTCTGTGACAGCTAGGGAGCACACTTGTACCTCTAACCGGCCGAAACTGAATCAAGTATCCTTTTGAAATGCAGGCCACATGGGATCATTGTTGATGTTTTATGACTAAGGTTATTCAGCATGCACAAAGCCGGACCTTAACACCAATCATTCATTGTATTACTTTCATCTGTGCTCATTCTACTGTAACATGTTATGATTTCTGTGAAAATATTGCTTTCACCTATTGTTTTAGTTTTGATTAATTAATTTCCTTTAGTCTCTTGATGATTTCTTATAAACTTGTGAAAATATAGCTGGGTTGCTTGTCATTAATAAAATTAATTATATTGCATTTCTATAAGCGTGCACGTCTCTTGTGGTTGCTCGGCAACTGTAAAGACGCTTCTCATCCTCCCGGAAGTGCGTGGCTCCAAAGGAAATATGGCGCACAGAGCAGTGCATATACCAGTTGTATGCATTGCTTCAATCTATTCGTTTACTGCCTTTTGTTTGTCGATTTTCGTCGCGTTTGCAGCATTTGAAGCAGTACACGCCAACAATGCGTTCAGTGCGAGCCACACGGCCACTGCACCCATCGCCGCCGCTAGGGATCTACGGTGAGTTCAACGACACGTCAGGTCACTGTTAGCTTGCATGACTTCATGCTAACAGGTGAATGGTCATGTTTATTCGTGCGTTGCAGCTTTAGATTACACACTTACCCTGTTAAGGCTGTCCGTCTTTACTTCTCAATCCCGTTAGCCAGGCTTGGCCGCGTGTGTTGATGAGCCCTGCAGCCTTGATGAGGGGTAAAGGTGTAACGTCACCTGACTCCATTCAAAAATATGTCGGTTTAATGAATTATTGCGTATTAGAACCACACACGTTGCGGAGAACGATCTCTTAACACAATTCGCAAGACACTATTGTGTCATATTAAACTTCGGCGTATGAATGGTTAATTTAGCAGCACCAGAATCGTATTTCCCCCTTCCATACAGCGTAGGAGTAACGGTGGGATCACGTGATTATATGATCAAGAAACCGTGGTGTGTTGATGTACATGTAGGGCATTGCATTGCTTACTGGCTTGCTTGCAGTGATCTCATCATAAGAACGGAATACGAACGATGGGGCGTTCAATGTCTTAAAACGTGTATTAATGTGCACTATGCACCTGGAATAAGAATACAATGTAATTGTGCTTGTGACAAAAAGGTTAAACGGAACAGCAGCAAATGAGAAAATCAAAAAATCCCCAAATGTGACCACGCCATTACTTTAATAATGTATAACGTAAAACAACTATACATATAATTCTGATGCTTTCCTCTCTTCTTTGACGTCTTTGTATATCATGTCTTGGCACTATTTTGTTTGGGCAATCGCTATGTATCGAGTATGTTAAATTGTCTATAAGTATTCATGATCCAGGATCAACAAACCACCTTTTTTTAATGTTGGCACAGGATGGGAACTCCCTGGATAAGACTAGGTTATTTAAATATTATGTATTATATTGCATCAATATATATATACCACAATTTAGAAGGAATATATTTATTAAAAGCTTTAACTTGTGGCTATCTGAACATAATTTGGAAGGTATCATCTATGACAAATATAGCCCTACTTTTGTTATACAAATGATCTTATCATGATACATTTCAAATTGGATCAAGGTTGCTTTATTACTGATTGTGGTATAGTTTTTAGCATTCACGCTTGTTTTCGCTGACCAGAACGCTGGATGCTGCTTTGTTATGGAGGACTAAAAGTGCCACAATTAAATAAATAAATACACCATTAAATAATTACTTAAATATGTCATTAATTAATTAAAATTAGAATTAAATACATAAATGTGTAATTAAATGTGTCATTAATTAATTCAAATACCGATTCATTTTATGTAAAATACATATATAATAATTTCACTATTTACATTTACATTTCATGATCCTGCATTGCAGTGCTTCATGAATTACTTAAAACTGTCAAACTGACCCATCAAAGTCAGTGGGCGGGGCTAACGCAAATCTAGTCTGATCCATTGCTTTGGTCTGAAGTAGAGTACCTGGATAGAGACAATGGAGGATCTCCGTGAACTTTCCAGAGAGTTGGTTAGAGACATTTTAAACTTAGCAGAGGATGTAGAAGCAGGAACTGCTGACCCAGAGCATGTAGCTAGTAAAGCAGAGGAAGTTATTGAACTTGTTGGAGTCATTTCCGCACTTTCCGACGAAGATATCGACCACAGAGTGATTGCAAATCTAGAAGTTGTCCACCGCTTCTCTGGTACCAGGGCGCATCAGGCCCAACACACACAGGGACCGGGGCGTTTGGCGTTTGACATACCGAGTGCAGTTCTGGAGCATCAACTTCTTTGTGGAGTTCCCGCAGTTCAAATTGCAGCGATGTTCGGAGTGTCCTGTCTCATTATGGTCCACAAAATGACTAACATGAATGCTGTACTGTTAGCACTGAAGGGGCAGAACAGTTTGATTTCAGTAAATGGAAAAAATATGTAGAATAAAAAAAATATGGTCAACTACTGCACAGTGTGTTCATGTTTTTAAAGACACTGAACTTGTGTCCATTCATCTGAACTGTGTATGCATTGACATGGGCTGGGCAATATGGTGAAAATCAAATCTCACGAAGTTTTGGACCAAACACTTTTTATTGCAACGATATTGTAAGGTTGACAATTGGTGCATTCACAAAATATCTTCCACATTTAGATTTCGGATAAATAACCATCATAATGTGGATATAATGACTAAGTGGTTAAAGGCAAATAATAGAACAGCTAGAACAGTCTGGTAAATTCAGAAAATGACATCACTTTACTGTAATGCAGCCTTTGAAACCAGGAAAAGACTAAACCTACCATGTAACGATATTACACTTCTTCAAAATCTAAGACGATATCTAGTCTTATATCACGATAGATATAATATTAAAATATTGCCCAGCCCTAATTGACATCTGTCTGAAAACTTAAACAAGCCCAAATCCAGTACTTTTTATGGCAGCGACAAGTGCTTTCTCAAAGTCCATGTAGATTTTGAAATGAGCTGGCAGCTTTAGGGTTTCAAAGCATGTGGAGGACGTAGGAAGGGTTCCCCCAGAAATCTCCACTCTCAGTTCAGGAGGAAGCATCTCCCAGCCAACCCAGAATGTCAGCAGCTGGGCCAGGGTACCTGATGAAGCTAAAAGTCATAAAATGGATTAAAGACATTTAGTTCAACTTTAATTGATCATATCTATCCATGAGACATAGAAGGATTTGTAAAGAGAAAATAAGGTTTATACCCGTTTCAATGAACATCCTTAGAAAGCCAGTGATGCGGCAGGTGGTGTCTAAGTCAAAGTCTTCATCATCACTGTCCTCAACTGGCCATGTGATTTTTTCTAGGAGCATCTTAAAGAAAACAAAAATTGTAATTTTTAAAAAGGGAGAACATATTTTGGTGAAGGACTATGCAGATCACATTCTTGGAAAATGGAAAAATAACCAGCTCAGTTATTGAAAATACACACAAATTCATCAAGTTAAGTCACAAATATAGCTAAAGTACTGACTTACCTGGGGTGTGAACTGTATTTCAGCCATTTTGGGGAAAAGAAGTGGTACAACATCTGGCCTAGATGTCAGCAGGGGCCATACCATCACATCTTTCAGTCCCTTTCTCAACTGTTTAATTTGGCGCATGGTCCTCCCAACGACCTAAGAGACAGACCGACCCATATTACAGCCCAAATCCTTAACCCAAATTTGACAAAAGTTGGCACAGTAGGGAAAATGTTAATAAAAGCACAATTAAGTGCTTTATAAAAATCCATTAAAACTCTAGTACTTAAACTCTCGTGGTAACATAAGCCAGGGTTCACAACACATTCTATAATTTCAACAAGTATAGCAATAAATTCTGTCACTTAACCAGCAGGAACTCACTGCATGGAGTAGAAGTTTGTTATGTAGC
Source organism: Cottus gobio (assembly GCA_023566465.1). Taxonomy (NCBI): domain Eukaryota; kingdom Metazoa; phylum Chordata; class Actinopteri; order Perciformes; family Cottidae; genus Cottus; species Cottus gobio. The sequence continues at coordinate 9,984,701 of CM042227.1, read as the reverse complement.
CATCTCCGATTTGTTTTGGTGACTGCCGGAAGATCCCAAGACATGGAAAGATCTGAAACTGTGTCCTTCTGTTCCGGTGTAAGTTCTTCATGTTCAAGCTAGAATTAAGACCATACAAGTTATTATATCTGCCCAAGCAATGTTTTTTACATGGCAAAGTTTCTTTTAGGTTACATACCAGTTCTATGATGTTCCTGATGTGCAGATCAGGACAGTCTTCTGTAACAACAGTTGCCATTTCAGGGTCCCCATTGAACAGTACATGAATTACAGCAGGACTTAGTCCTGTGACATGGGGACCGTCATGCAGAAAGGTGTGGGCCAACATCCTTCCTGCAACCCGGAAGAGGTTGCTTTCAATAAGTGCCTCAGATGCTGCTGGAACAAGATGGTCAGGTTCACCCTCAAATAGCAGTGTTCGGCCCATTCCTCCTGTAAAGTACCAAGAGAGCAGGGAATAAAGTCACAACAATTAACCTCTTAAAATACATTAACATTTTTTTTTTTTTTTAAAACCTGGCCTGTGGTATTGCCGCTTGTAGAATTCACTTAAACCAAATTGTAGCCTACTCCAAAATGACTTACAGAAGGACCCCCAAACCACTTCAAATGCAACTCCCCTGTATACCCTACTACTAACTTACTGATTTACCTGACACAAAACATTGCCCACCGGCCCCCCGCTAAACAGCACATATCTGCGTTCATCAACCACCAGAACGTACGTGTACGTGTGTGTACGTGTGTGTGTGTGTGTGTGTGTGTGTGTGTGTGTGCATAGAGAGAGGCGGAGTAGAGCGAATCACGACACAAACAGGTGCTCAGTCAGCGTTGCATGCAGTGTGAGAATGGCAAGCGGCAAGAGCAGCAAAAGCCAATGTGTGCTTCTTTTACCTATATATGTAACGCCATCTTTTGCGTTTATCCAAACAATGTCAAACTTGGCACTGCACTTACTCGTGCCCATAGCAAGACACCTGTCAAGTTTGAAATCCATCGGAGTAACTGTTTGAGAGACATGAGCTACAGACAGACATTCCTGCAATTTATAGATGGATTTACCTTCAAAAAATTAGTAAGATACTTACCAAGATCTAGACTGAATCCAAACTGGAGTTTGGATATGATTGTTGTCATAAAGTACCGCATCACACCCTCTCCGATAGCAACATCACCTGAAATAAAATACAGATAATAACACAGTGGAAAAAAAGTGCCGGACTAATACAGGTAACTGGATTAGGTAACATTTAACAAGCAAGGGAGAAAAACAGTCAACATTCTATTGGCTGTAATTCTAGAAAAGCATCTGTCACTGCACGATGTGAGTCTCAACACGATCTGAGTCGCGTCGAGTTGCGCATGCTCAGATTTAAACAATTTCCGGCATAACGACAATAACGGAAGATGGGAACAGCAATAATAGAAGATATAGAAGGTGGAAATGGCAGTAATGTATTATTTAGCGTAACGCATCACATGTTCACGGCATGATCCCTCACGTCAGTTAATAAAAAATAAAAAAGTCAGTAAAAATGGAGCTACATGACCAAGTTGGTTCACTGCTGGCTACAAGTCAACAATCAAACACAACAAAGGCTGTTACTGGAATGGTGTTATGAGCTAACGTTAGCAATCAAACAATGATAGATAGCATTTGATAACTAAAACGTTTTTGAAATGATTTCCACCTTCTATAATTGCTGTTCCCATCTTCCGTTATTGTCGTTATGCCGTAAATTGTTTAAATCTGAGCATGTGCAACTCGACGCGACTCAGATCGTGTTGAGACTCAGATCGTGCAGTGACAGCATCCTTAATATTGATTATTCCAGATAACAAGAGTATATTGTGCACAATATTCACATACATACATCTAACATTTTTATCAATTATATAATTTTGTGCATTCCATTCTGCCATTTAACAATTCCATATAAGCAACTTAAGCGGTATAAACTGTACAGATGTATTTATATTATAAACTTTATATTACTTACCAACCAGAGTACAATGAAGTGGACATGCCCATTCTTGCTGCTGTTTATATAATAAGAGAAGCTCCCGTTCCCTGTCCTCTTCAGAGTCCCTTACATCCATCTTCATTCTAAGTGGTTTCCCAGTTGCATGTTCCCTTAGCAGATTCTCTTTGAAAACTTTGGCAGCTTGAGTGGGTTCTTTAATAAGCTTCCATTCTAAAACACACAACAACAATACAAGTTATCTATTCCAGAGAGACATCTTGTGAGTTAGCATGTTACCTGCATATACAGATATCCTCACACTCTACAGAACAGGAGGAACATTTTGTTCATTTCACTGACAAAACGTGAGACCCAACATCTTCAGAACCTGTCACAACGCTGAGTTGACATAAAAACAGCACTCTGAACAAAAACTAAATATTAGAAAAATAGAAAAACCCAGTTGGATGTTATTAATTGTCTGTAACTGTATTATCTTATCTAATTATATCCTGCAGGTGTTATCTTTCTATTAACTTTTCAGTTACACACAATCTTATAGCAACACTATTGTGATGACACAAACCACTGTCTGTTTCTTTGCGATCCAACTCCTCGTTGACAATCACTGCCGGTACTACTGCACTCTCAGCTGATGTTTCAGGCCTCACTGGAACACGGTCACTGACTAGGGCTGTCTCACTATCATTTTCTTCACTTTGGCCTCCCTCTTGTTCTCTTTCTGATTCCTGCATGGGTGTCCTTGAAGTTAACACAATTGAAATGATGGTCATACTCGCTTATTTGTGTGCACAACACTCTAAGAGAGACATATTCCCAAAGAAAATGCTACCCTTGCATTGCTTTAAGAAGTACATACCCATTGCAGCTCAATCTGTGCAGCTTCATCTCTGAAAAGGGAAATTCCTTCTGACAAGTGATGCAGGGGATGACTGGACCTGAGGCAGGACGTGAGCTCTCCTAACAAAAACAAATGGCTTTTAATTAATGATTAAAAGTCACCAGTAATATTTGTTTTGATTATGTATTAAACTAGATCTCTGTAAATGTATGTACACAATCTAAGGGTAGATCCTGTTGAAGTGGACGTATGTAGATTGTAGCCTGTCCAATCATCGTCGATGGATCTTTCAGATAGGCAAGGGTGTATCCAGTGCTGGGACACCGAAGCAATGCAAGATTTCGACTGCGAGTAGATCCTACAAGTTTTAGAAATTCAAAGCCTCCCCCTTGTTGGAGCTTCGGAAACACTTCCATTAGTTTATTTGTTATAACCATGGGATCATGGTCATTCCCTGGAGAAAAAAAAACAAACAAAATCATAACTCACCTCACCTTAAATTAAGCAAATAAGCCTGTGATAACTATTATTCACATTATGAACATCAATTAAGTTCGAGTCACTATAAAAAGAAATGCAAATAATTTCAACAAGCCACAGACAGTACAAACTTTTTTTAGTTTTGGTAAATGCCTAGTTTCGCACTGACCTGAAAATGTTACTTTTTGCTCTCCAAGTCCTGAAGTAAGAAGTTCAGCTTTAAACAGTACGCTTGGAATTTTATCCGCCTTGTGGTCAGCCAAACAACAGACAGTGTGTGTGTAGCTTCTTCGGCTAACTTGGACTTGTGCTGGTCGTCTCGTCATATTCCTTCTGGCTCCAATGTTATATGGCGCAAAGAGCCTTGCTACCTCCGCTGCAACACAGAAAAACGTCACAGCTCAATGGTCACCAGTCAGCTAAAACAGCCTCTACTTCTATCTTGGGATGCTCAAGCCAGCTAACACCATTTAGCCGATTAGCGAACTAGTTTTATGCTCCCCCCCATTAACAATAAACGTGTCACGCACGAAACATCATAATACCGCATACAAATACATGTTCGAGTCGATCTAATTTAATCTACACGTGTGTCCAGAATCATTAATTAGTAGCACACCTGGCTAACATGAAATTACTTAGCTTACCTTGGACAGGTGTACGTGATTGAGCGGCCGGTATCTGCTGTGACTGAGCCGCCGGATCCACCGGTGACGCGGGAGCCGTTGGACCCGTTGGACCCGTTGGACCCGTTGGACCCGTTGGACCCGTTGGACCCGTTGGACCCGTTGGACCCGTTGGACCCGTTGGAGCCGTTGGACCCGTTGGACTTCTGCTCAGAGCTTCCTCAATCAAATTCGCTGCTTCTCTTAGCAGCTCCGGGCAACTTTTAGACATTTTGTCCTGCACCTCACACGGCGTCTCAACATTGGGGCTAGCAGGACTAAGTCTTCTCCTTGCTTTTTAGCCGTTGCAATGAAAGTTCTGTTTAACCGAGTATCTAAACCAACGTAGAGGTGAATAGCGCCACCCAGTGTATTGGAATGTGTTCAGTAGCTCTGCATCAATCCATTATCTGGAATTGATTTGTCTTGGCTTGATGCATAGGGTAACCAATCAGGCGTTAGGTTCCGCCTACCAACTTTTGATGGGTCAGTTTGACAGTTTTAAGTAATTCATGAAGCACTGCAATGCAGGATCATGAAATGTAAATGTAAATAGTGAAATTATTATATATGTATTTTACATAAAATGAATCGGTATTTGAATTAATTAATGACACATTTAATTACACATTTATGTATTTAATTCTAATTTTAATTAATTAATGACATATTTAAGTAATTATTTAATGGTGTATTTATTTATTTAATTGTGGCACTTTTAGTCCTCCATACTTTGTATCCATCCAAAGGTTTTTGAAAACATCTCCTGTCCTCTTTTGTTACCTCAGGTATCTTTTGTATGACGTGAACCCCCCGGAGGGCTTCAATCTGCGGAGAGATGTCTATATCCGCATGGCCTCCCTGGTGAAGACTTTGAGGAAGGAGGGGGATGACTGGGTATTGGTGCTGCCCCCATGGGGTCGTCTCTACCACTGGCAGAGCGCCAACGTCCACCAGGTTCGCATCCCGTGGGGGGAGTTCTTCAGCCTCACTAGCCTGCAAGCCAATGTGCCTGTCATTGAGTACGAGGAATTCATCGCTGGTGAGCTTTTCATCTTGGTGACCCAGACATTTGAAATGTCATTATTTTTAAATTATTTATAAATAATGTAATATATGTTAAGCTTCTTAAATTATCATTTAGATTTTTTAAATAAATATTAATAGTTATTTTTATTTGTTTTACAATGCACACAAAACACTTTTTAATCAACTGTTAAAACAGAGTGCTAAGTTGTTTTCTCTCTCTTGCTCTAGAAAATGGAGGCCCGTTTATAGACCAGGTTCTGGTACTGCAAAACTACGCTGAGGGATGGACTGATGGGAAATGGGAGGAAAAAGTTGATGAGCGGCCGTGCATCGACAAGTTGATGTACTCCAAAGATAAACAGGGTTACTACAGGTAAAGCAACAAAATGCACAGAAGCCAACAATTTAAAGCTCAAAGTATGAAAAGATAAAGACTGCTAACATAATTTCTTCTAATTTGCAGTAGCGATGCAATACAATATGTAACATATTTTTAGCACAGTGATAAATGGGGGTACAGAGTTCATGTGGTAGCTGAATGTAGAAATTGTTTGAGTTTGACACCAGATACTGTTTTTAATCCTGTTTCCAGGATCTAATGTTTTCTGAATCTCTTCTGCCCTTCTTTGGAAGAGGATTTGCTATTGTGTATTTGTTCTTACACAAAATAGATTTATTGAGCATAAAATGCCAAAGAAAGTCATTTGTAATTGGAATAACTTAGTAGACCCTCCTCAGACAGTGACTGATCACATTCATGTATGTTCGTATTAATGATATCCATATCTACCTTCTTGCTCACACATCTCTCTCCTCTCCATCCATCACCAACTCTCTCCATTTGTTCTTGTTGTGTTTCCAAGGGGCTGGTTTTGGGGCTACGAGGAGACGAGAGCTCGAAACGTAACGTGTATATCAGCCCAAGGCCACGCCTCCATCATGGCACCAGTTCTTCTGAAAAATATAACAGTGACGTGAGTCTACAGAGCAACATGCTGATATAAAATGCATATAATGTTCACATACATGTAAAGTGTATAGACATCTGTCAAGCCCCAATGTCTGGTAAAAAATTATACTCTTTTTTTGTTCTGTGGTTAAATGTAGTTCTATTGAGCTTTTATCATTATAGGATGAGTAAAAGTACCTAATTTTACATCAATATTGGCTTTCTGGCTTTATCGAGTGCTACTATTTCAGGAAAGCTACTGAAGTTACATTACATTACATTTCATTTAGCTGATGCTTTTATCCAAAGCAACTTACATGCTATACAGTAGACCGTAGACACAGTTAAATGGAATCTAAATCTATTAACCATTACTAATGCCATTGTGCACATTAAACAACACATGCTGCTAATTGACAAGGTGAGGTACCAAGTACCAATATCACAATATAACATAACATTGATCATGTGTTCAAAAGTATCACTCTCTTGCTGAAACAGCCAAAGTATTAAGCATTCATCCTCAAAAAGACAGGGGAGCCTTCTATACTTATATTTAAAAAAAGCTGAAACATGATCTGACTTCATTGTTATCGAGGTGCGGTATTGCTTACACCTTGCACCTCTCTCAGATCGTGATGCTACTGTCATGATAAGCTTGTTTTGTACTGCATTATTTTGCAGATCAGTTATGCTTGACCGAGCAGAGACACTTCTCCATGATCACTATGCTGGAAAGGATTACTGGGATGTAAGTCAATTAATGGGCTTATAATACCTGTTTAGTAATGTTGATGTAGGTATTAGATGGCATATTTTTGCATATTTCTTTTCAATAACCTGACGGTGGGAGCTGTTGTGCAACTGTCTCTGTTTGATGTAGACCCGCCGCAGCATGGTCTTTGTCAAGCACCTGAGACTTATAGGAGATGACTTCAGAGAAAAGCACCTGAACTCTACAGATGACAGAGACCATACCATTTACAGTGAGGATTGGACTCGCATGAAAGTGAGTCAGTGTATCTGAGTGTGGCATGATTATGTGATGCGGAATCGAGGCTGTTGACATGTACAGTAGATTATCCAGTATTCGCCATGTGAGTACGTCATTTAAGACCTTAAGACCTGGCTCTTACCGATTTGATATTTGTTAGAATTATTTGAGCCAATCATGTCACTAAATCAGATAAGTCATTCACACCCTTTTTTAAGTCTGACTTCATTCTGAAATTTGAAATTTCAGCCTTTTGATGATCACATCTTAAGTAGTATTTACACAGGGGTGTATTGCGTCTTTATTTTCTCCTCAGGCCAAGCTAGGATCAGCTAAAGGGGGTTCATATCTGGGGGTCCACCTACGCAGGAAAGACTTCATCTGGGGTCACAGAGAGGATGTACCAAGCCTGAAGGGGGCCGTGAAAAAAATGCGCAGCTTGATGAAGAAGCATAAACTCGACAATGTGTTTGTTGCGACAGATGCGGATGAGGAAGGTAATGACAAACCGACACATTCAGAGACAGTTTACCATTTAATGTACATTTGAATTATTCAAGGACTATTTGTTTAATTAAAAAGGCCAATATAATGTATTTGGTGATGATTAAGTTTTCTGGTCTAAAACCATTTAAAACATTGACAAATAATAATAATACTGCCATAATGAGCTATTGACCTAGTAGTTGAAATAAAATAAGTAAGTAGCAGTAGCATTTACTATAATACAATATAATACGATAAAGCCATTTACTATAAAATCATAGTCAAGCTTTTATAATCAGGTTTATTCTGTTATTTTGTAGAATTAAGGGAGCTGAAAGCGCTGTTGCCAGACATGGTGCGGTTTGAGCCGTCCAGAGAGGACCTGGAGCTCTTTAAAGATGGAGGGGTGGCCATCATTGACCAGTGGATATGTGCACATGCAAGGTAAATTAGTTCATGGTTTTACACACGTAGTCATGACATGATGATTTACACAACAGTTTATTACGATTAACATGACAGTTTATTAAATCAGCTAACTGGTATCAGAAAATAATTCAACCTCCAGAAATTTGTTCTAAAGTTAGTCACTCTAGTGGCCGTTCACTTAACTCCAGACTCATCCAGTACAATCATCGGATCAAATACATTTAGCACATGTTAGCATTGTCATCGTAGGCATGCTAGCATACTGATGTTAGCATTTAGCTCAAAACATTGCTGTGCCTACGTTCAGCCTCACAGAGCTACTAATGCAGCTGTAGACATGCGTTGCTTTATCATGTTGGAGTATTGTGTGTAGTTTCATAAAAGGAAAAAAAAAATAGGGCTCAATATGAAATTCTTGAGGCACAGGATGTCTATGTGTTAATGCTACATTTTATTTAAATGAAATAAAAAGATTATTGAGCACTTGAGAACAAACAATGCATTGTCATTTGTATACCTACCCATGGAAAAAATGCTGCTCTGTGACATTCAGTGAAATAGACATGGGTCACATGCTCATGCAATTTTCCAACAGATCTGTTGTGTCACTGTTTGTATAGTGGGGAACGCTCCCCAGATGAGGAAGTGTAGGGTTGTGAACAGCCCTCAGGCTGACTCCTCCCCCAATTAGTGCCACCATGATGCCCCTGTCCTGGCCCTGTGGTGGCTCATGGTCGGTTTCAGCATTAGGTTTGTTCCAAATGAACAAACACCTGGATAGTAGACAAGAGCAGGCGCCAGCAGCAGGGGATGTTGACAACAAGCTGCGGTCATGTCGGACAGTTTTCAGCTGCCTTTTAAAGGATACAGGAAGTCACAGAAACAGTGACTTCCTGTTAGATCTGATAGGTAGACTACTTGTAATTTACAGACCTCGTTCGGATTTATTCATGTTTTTATGAATGTATATTTATGTAGAAATCTGTATTTTTCAGATTCTTCATAGGAACATCCGTGTCCACCTTCTCTTTTCGGATTCATGAAGAGAGGGAGATCTTGGGTTTTGACCCCAAAGCTACATACAATCGTTTCTGTGGGGACACTGAAAAAGAATGTGAACAGCCCACACACTGGAAAATCGTTTTTTGATGTGACCAATCACTTTACTGACACGCGCAAGTGCCGAAAACAGTGTTAAAAGTGACATATATTTGTATGGAATATATAACATATTTTGACTGTTTTATGGTGTATTTTTTACTTTTTATGGTTTCAGAGTTGTGCAATCAGACCACTGTGACTGAACGGTGTGCTCAAAAGGCCAAGACTGGACTGCCAAACATGTATTACTCTAATGTTCAACAAGTAAAAGTATTTTTGGGGTTGAATGTGGAGCCTGGTATTTTACAAGATGTCTTATATTTATTACCAGCATCACTGGTGAGGAAAAAGTGTTGTACGGCAGTATTCTCATTTTAACATTTTGTGCATTTTGTGAGATACAACGATGTCGAGCATCTACACTTTAAAAGTGCTACATTTGAAATTCAGAGCACTGTATTGCAGCAAACAACACTTTGTTATGTGAATATAAAGTAGCGTAATGGCGTTCTGAGCAGGGAATGAAGTCAGTTTTTTACGAGGTTCGCTGTGCTTTGTTATGTACCTAGTCAGAACCAGTTTGCCCACTGCATACCTAATTGCCATCGAAATGTACAGCTCTCATGCAATGGTTACCACATATAACACCACCCACAGCGTCGACACAGAAGCGTAATCCCCACCCTTCCGGTTACCCCCCCAGGTTAAGCTGCTGTCTCTGTCAGCATCGTTGCTGTTGTTTGAACAGTTCTTGCTGTTTGCATCGTTACCTTCTAGCCGCTGGCTCAGTTGTCGCCACTATGCGTGGAGGCAATCCCTCAATCACAGATTTGCTTTGAATTTGGAATTTAGCACTTTTACCTTTTTTTTTATTTTAGTTTTTTTATACACAACTTGGTATTTCAAAGATAACACCAAATATGAAGGAGCATTCAGAGATCATGACAATAGTGTAAAGACAATGCTTTTTTTATTCAAGGGTACCTTGTGGTGTTTTCTTTTTTTAAATGTAAAGTTGTTTTCTGTGTTTCTTACCAAAAGTTGAAGTGTTAGTGTGTAACTGTTAGCTCTAATTAACTTGTGGAAACATTTACAACTCTTATTTTTGAGGTACTTTGAACCCTTCAATATTTTCATTCATAGCTAGCCTCCTTCTTCACCGTCTTTTTTTTAAGCACATTACTTAGTTTCTTAGTTAGCTTAAATGTATTGCACCACCTCACTCTAGTGCACTTGCAGAGCCCTTGTGCCTTTGCATAAGATACAAACAACAATGGGATCTGTTCACTAAAACACTAATCAACAATGCCACTAGTGGTAAAAGAAACCCCAGGGTACCTTTTACAATAGAGAAGCGGAAACTCCCAGTTCACAATGTATTAAAAATAGGTCCATTATGCCTGTGCTTCCACCGTATGTCAGTGTTTGTGTGAAATAACGCTCCTCCCCTCATTTCATATTTTTATGAATGGTTTCATTTCATTACAATATTACTGAAGTAGTAAATAAGACAGACATCATGAATAACAATATCATGATGAACTTTAATGGCGCTCAATTCTTCCAGCCTCTTCTTTTTTATGCGGCATTGACCACAATAGTGCTGTTGCTAATAATAATATCAGTGAAAGGATTTGAGATGAGCCATGAAGCTGTTCTGTTACAACACACTATTTTTTTTTCTTCCATTCCTGAGGTTGCACACATTTTTAATAATCTCTGCCTGACAAGGGGCATTGTCTCAGGACTTGCTTTGTACAGTAGTTGTGTATTTTTGATGTTGAATAAAAGGTTTTAGTAGAAGACATGACAGAAAAGATGTTTTTGAAAATAAAAACAAATTGCTGTTCAATATTTTTGTATCTCTTTATCTTAACCAGATTAATAAGTCCACATCTGAGGTTTAGAAGGTATGTGGAAACTTAATTGCAGGTTGTATCTTATCATGTTTGTTCAATTTATTTACTCAGAATTCCTGTAGCACAAACGAGAATGTTTTAAAAAATAAGAGGAAATCGACAATTAGACAATTTAAATACATTTTGACTATTTATATCCATGTCATTAAAATATTCCCTCATGTATAATTACCAGTAATTGGATGGCTGTTCATCATGTGTATGCACAACAGTATCTTAGGTCCAGTACAAAATAACAGTGTGCTTAAAGCAGTAGTGTACATATATGGATCTTTTATTTCGACCCCAGATTAGACATCAAGATAGTCATGAGAAGAGCAACATATTTCTGATCCCCTTGGTATGTCTTTGTACGCTAAATCTGTGTAATGGTGAGCGTAATACAAGGTCATCTTTTTACATTATTCATGTCTGCCTCTAGTCCTGGGAAAACTACAATTTTAAACGTAAAAACCTTGAAATCATTTCAGAGCCCTTTTCACAGCCATGTTGGAATGATATTCCCAATTGTAGATCAGCTGCAGTCTTAATTGCTTCCCCTGTGGCCGTGTTTCACACTACTTCATGCTTACCAGTATACCAGCAGCCCCACCACTCTTCTCACACATGTTATTAAGATGGAAAACCAGTAGAACTTGATCATTTCATTCTCATTGATGCTTAACAATACAACAGTGTCATATGTCAAATGTTCTTGTTTGGTCCATCCCTGAAATATCAATTGTTTTGCCCGGGTATCTGATGGAAATACTCTATATATTACACCCAATTGTCAGAGGTTACTGTCATAAAAGGAGTTTACAGACTTGTGTCACTTCGTCCAGTTTATAAATGCTATATGTCATGTTATTCAGCATTGTCTGTATCAACAGTGATATTATTTACGAAGGCCTGCACTAACACAGGATACGTGTGAAAGAGAACATTACATTAGCTTCAGCCACATCCCTCTTGTGTTGCTTGAAGAGTTATTGTTTTGGAGACTCTTCCCAACAACATCTTACAAACCTGGGTAATTGGCTGTGTAATGTGATGCTTGGCGTTGCCATGTCCCCTTTAATTTAATGCCCTCCCTTGTAGAATGAACATGTCTTTCCCTTTTTTTTCATAACCCTTTTAACATGATTTGTATTCTTAATCAGAAAAACCTGACAATAAGTCTGTATTTAGTGTAACCCTAATATTAACCTGTAGCATATCCATGTTATGATCAGGTTGAATAGGACAATGTTACCATAACGGGTTCACTGTGGTTCCCAATGTAATACACAGTGCTGTGCCATCAGTGTCTGATTTAATATAGAATATATACAATTCAGTTTAAGAACGTACACTTATGTTATTGAACATTTATTAAATAACTATTTTAATGGAATTTTGAATTGATGCTAATTATATATATATATATATATTGAGAACCACTGGTCTAACGTTACATTAGAATGATTTTTTGTTATAAATGATTGTGTAAATGCAAAGGCAGGCAACTTAAAGGGGCAATCCTATCACATCCCTTTAATGCCAGCAGTTGCATGTGTCTGACCCCGTCGGAGCGTTACCCTCCCGACGCCGGAACACGCAGACAAGCAGGTGTTCCCGGTAGTGACGCCCCTCTCTTGTTTTGAGAAGACAGGTTGCAGCCAGAGGAAACGCCCCTCTTCGGGGATTGAAATGTTCTCGCGCAGGTGTTCCGACTCCCATAAGCGCGAGACACGAGACACGGAACAGGGCGCTGGAGACTGCGCGAGCGGCTACAGTTAGATAACAAATTATTTGACCAATTAAGAGGACATAGCAACCAGGTAGGTTAAATGTTTTGTTGGTGTCTTTTATTGTTTTATCAAGAATTAAGTCATCGTTCTGTCATTCAGGGTAACTATGTGGATTCGTGATCTTTCAAACGTTGCCACCTTTAGTGAACCAATCAATTAACTTTAGTAATAATTTGTTCTTTATGTTATATCTCTATGTTATAACAGTTCATATTTATATGTTATATCTGGATTATAAGACTACTGTAAAAAATAATATAAGAAAAACAACAACGTTAACCTTGTTTCTCAGCAAATGGAGTTTCAGGGAAATGTTATTCCTTTGAGCACTTAAAGGACTTCATGTTCATGATGGCTTAAAAAATAACTTGACTACAAATATACTTTACATAATGGGGCCATGCTGATACATGGCGGGTATACATGTTTATGGATGAATCCTTATCATCTATTTGGTCTTCATTTTAGCCTCTACTGATGGCCTTCTTCAGGCAGCTGAAACTCCTTCTCTGGAAGAATTGGCTTGCAGCCATCAGACAGCCAGTGAGTGACATTAAATTTCAACGGCAACTGTAATTGTATTTCCATATATTCTATTTAGTCTGTGCATTATGATATTACATTATAGCATAACACAAAGACTAAATAAATAACCACTGTACAGACGGGATTGTCCATATTTTATAAATATTGAACCATTGGACACTCAACATGTACATATTCTATACTCTTTATAAACTGATAGTTACCGTTTTGTGATATCTTGTGTTATAGCTATGGTCCCTGACTCTGATCGTCTGGCCTCTGGTCATCTTCACCATCATTGCTGTGGCCCGCAAACAATTCCCTCCAATAGTAAAAGATACATGTAAGTGTGACACTGCACAGAATAAGGCGCTTTGTTGTAGGTGTTTTGTTCGTGACAAGATCTCAATATAATTAGGGGCGACTGTGGCTCAGTGGTTAGCAAGTCAGTCTTTCAATCAGAAGGTCGGTGGTTCAAACCCCGCCTCAGCCAGTCCATGTCGTTGTGTCCTTGAGCAAGACACTTAACCCTAATTGCTCACCGTTGCTGTGTCTACGGTCTACTGTATATCATGTAAGTCGCTTTGGATAAAAGCGTCAGCTAAATGAAATGTAATGTAATGTAATGTAATAATTATTTCTATTATGCAATCAATTGCAAATTCATGATTCTTTACAAACTAAATAAGCAGCAAGCAAACAGAATGCAGCTCTCAACAACTACTGTAAATAAGTCACATCCATGATCAGCCTCCAAGCTGCCCTGGCACTACAATGTGTTACAGTAAAGATGTCTTGGCGGCCTTTGAAAACATTTGAATCAGGTCATTAAATGAGTCTGATGACATCTTACATTTTTGTTTTCATAAAGAGAAAAGCAAAATCTGAAAAGAAGAAAAATGTGGCAAACCAAACGGAAGATCCAATTGGCTAACATTTGCATTCACGTATTATGACTGGGCTTGGACTGCAGGATTTTTGTTTGACAACTTAAAAGATTGCAGCTTGACACTCGGCCAGTCCAATTACGCAATCAAAGGAAACAAATTGAAATTACAACTGAAACACGATTAGCTCTTCAGATCAGAGCCTATCCCTGCACTGTTGACATGGCGTTTGTGTGCCTTTATTTTTGAAAAGCAGTTGACTGAGGACATTATTTATTAAATACACATGTCTGCCTTTGCCTACAAAAACAGATGAGAGTTGAGTATTTAGTTGTAGAAGGCGGGGCAGAGAGTGAAACGGATGGTTTGAAAAACACATTATGAGCCTTTCTCTAGTAGACCTGGTTCTTAAGCAAATATGCTGCACATATTTACAAAGGGATATTTATTAGCATCATTTGAAGCACCTGTCAAGTGTGATAAAAAATGCATTGTAATGAGGAATACCTTAATTTATTCTGGTATTAATTGTAATCCACGTTTGTTCCTTCAGTTTCGTTTTTGTAGATATTATTCTGTGGAATGACCTTGGTAACTTAGAATCAGGTAGTATAGTGTAACTATTAACTATTTAGTGCTATTAAATCATTCCTTGTTGATTATTACAGAAATGTACAATAACCATTTTCCATTAGATGGTCCTTGTTGTTTTTAGAGGCATGTGCTAAAGTGAATTACAAATAATTAGGATGGGGGAAGATTGGATTGAGTGTGGCACTGTCAAACAGAAATTAATAACAAATTGGGCCAATTCATTCAAACATTTGAGCCAAAGAAGTAAAACCATCTACAACAAAATGAAAGTTTTCAATATATTCTAGTGGATACATTTCCATTTTAACATTTTGGTAACATTGTTGTTGAACAGTTAAAGTAGTGTTGATGATATTTGCCTATTCCTACATATAGTTAATTATATGACCTTGAATTGAATGTAATATGTAGGCTTGTAATTTACCTGTAACTTACTTCAAGTAGTTCCAATGAAATATTTTTGTATGTCAAGTGGACATAATTAAGAACATGGTCTACTGGGATTTTGAAACAATTCAAAAAGGAGGTTGTTTGTTCAAGCATCCTCACGACAACAACAACTTTAATATTGTCTCATCCAGGTTTTGTGGGACCCCGAAACCTACCCAGCGCAGGCTTCTTCCCTTTCCTGCAGACCCTCATGTGCAACACAGACAGCCACTGTCAAAACAAATCAACCAATGTGGACCCAGCTTCTTCAAAGTCAGCAAGGACACTTACAGGGGATCCGAGGTACTCCCATTCACCTGTACACATTGTATATGATGTATTATCTAACCTGTACCGCAGAAAAAACATATGTATTATTTAAAAAAAAGTATATATATATGTAGATGTTGTGTATAATATCTGCTTCATTGTACGTCCACATCTTTGACACAGTGAATGTCTCTTGTGGCTCTATTGGTGTCCTATTATAAAAAGTGTGTACAGAGGTCCATTGCGTCACAAAGGAGCGACACACCTCACCTTAGCAGAATCACATGAGATGATTAGTGAGTGTGGTCATGGA
The DNA here is from genome assembly GCA_023566465.1 of Cottus gobio. Taxonomy (NCBI): domain Eukaryota; kingdom Metazoa; phylum Chordata; class Actinopteri; order Perciformes; family Cottidae; genus Cottus; species Cottus gobio. Next base: position 9,969,033 of record CM042227.1, on the reverse strand, counting down.
AATGTACCAACAACAGACATTCTCCTTTGGTGGAAGGAAGTCAAAAAGCTTATTATGAGTAATATGAATTTTAAAGTTATTTGTTTCTTTTATCTACAATAAAGTAGTAGATGACTTTACTTGCCATTGAAAACAAACCCGTAGACACTTAGAGTTGCATAAACCAAAGCGAACTCCAGGCACCTCTATTTATGGAAACCTGTCTTTTTTGTTGTATTTCAGGTTCTAACCAGGTCAGTTACTGAAAATGGCTAAGAATAGTTTTTTCTACTGTAGTTTCTTAAGCGGTTGTGCTGTTACTGAAATGTAAATTCCAGGTAGAAAACCTGTTTATTTAACCCTCGACCTACTGATGAAGGATGAAAGTGGATTACGCAAATCTCCACCCCACCCTACCCTCTATGGAAAAGTCCTTAAAGAATGAATGTTGTTTAAAAAAACATTTAGCTTGAGCATTGTTATATTGACTCATCTGATCCCATTGACAATGTATTACAGGTCAAACCTACAGTTCCAAGAAATCTTCGCTTTGACCAACGACTCCAGAAATGATGCCACAGCACTGGTTAGGGCCTTGAACAGCTTTTTGGGTATGCTATTGTCATTCACAGACCTTTCTTTACAACGCCCAAATCATATTTACATGTTTTCCAGTTCAGTGTCACACCCCCAATTCTTAGTAAAGTGCACTTTATTTTATTTTTGTGTCAAGGATCCCCATTTACATCAAGGCACAGACAACCATGTTATGATGTTTTGTAGCTGAGACCTAATTAGGAAGATGGAATAGCCGTCCTCTGTCCAGAAGAATGCAAACATTTCTAGTAGATCAGCCTCAACATTATGAAACAAACATGGAAATGTTGTTTAACGTCACAACAATATTTTGATATTTTGGGAAATACGTTTATTCGTTTACTTGCTGAGAGTTAGCTGAGAAGATCGATATGTATCAAAGTGAAGCTAGCTGTTTCCCTCTACCAGCAGTCTTTATGCTAAGCTAAGCTACATTTCTCCTGTTAGCTTAATATTTAAAGGACATATAATGGAGGGGTTATAAGCTTCTATTCAAATTCTGGGTGAAAGCCAATGAAGATATTTTCCGAAATGTTAAACTATTACTTTGAGAACAACAGCTGTCTGACACTGGCCCCCAAATATTGGACTTTGTTTACTCCAACCCCATGTCATGTTTTCATTATTAGGTGATATTAGGCATTAATAACTGCTCTTCAGTTTTTTTAACAGTGTGTTCTTGTATTAAAGGTCCATCATACCAAGGAAGCTCTAATAATGGCTCTTTCATGAATGCCATGAATACCACTCTCCCAGGAAATCAGGTGGGTAAATGGGAGGAACAAAACTGCTGAGAATAAGGAACAGCCTATTTACTTATTAAATTGCCTCAGAATTGAACCCTTGTCTGGTCTCTTCTGAATCGGTCATTGTTCAGAGCAGACCATCCCTTATTCTCTGACAAAAAACGAAACATAGCATATAGGAAAGCCAAGAAGGCTTATTTGAAATTTCACTTTTATTTTTTGAATGAATACCGTCATGTAATGCATAACTGTAATCTAGGAGACCTTGGACCAAATACTGAAGTCAGCAAACCTGTTGAAGAGCGCCATCTGCAAAATGACGCTGCCCATGGTTACCTCACCCAGACCCCTCTGCAACGCTGTGGTCGCTTTCTGCAAGTCCAACAACACTGTGTTGGAGTTCTCGCTCAAAGAACTCAACCAGGTGTGTGTTTCTGTTTGCTTGCATACATGTATCAGCTTGTTTTGATCAGGACAGAGGGACGATGCTAAGTTAAAACTCTTTCATTTCTGTTTTATGTAAACACAATTAAACAAAAACCGCTTGTTGAAATCACCTCCTGTTGTCAGATACTGACGGATCTGATGCTGACAAAACCAGATGAGATGATGACGATGGCCGGGGCTGCGATGTTGATCTTCGAGCAGCTGCAAAATCAGACCTCGCTGTGGGAAAACCTTCTAGCTCTTCCCCTGCTCTTCTCTTCCGGTTCTGATGAAGTGCTGGCCGGCGTGGAGGCCCTACTCACCAACATACAGGGGTGATGTACTTTCTTTGACGGAGAAATTCAAAAATGAATGAAGAGAATCTATGTAAAGGTGTTTATTTATTTAGTAAGTTTAGAAGAAGAAAAACATGAAGGGAATCGTAGAAGTATGCTGTGTTTTACTAAATATTTGATAACACGTTGCCTATCAGTGTTATGGTAGAGTTCACCATTAGCATGGCTCATTTAAACAGTTTGTAAATCCTGTATTCAACTTGAGTGTTTGCTTCATGTTCTACTGGTTAACAATTTCTGAAATGAATTCTTGATTTTCCGAATGAATAGTTTCAAGTGATTACGTGAAGTGAATCACCTGACTTTAAAGAGCTGCTCGACAAACGTTTTAGTTTCATATTATGGTTTAAACATTCATGTGTGTGAAACCCAAACACTACTGGCTGTTTGGGCATACATAGATTCCAGGTTAGAAATACTGGACTGAGGTACATTACAATTGTACTCCAGTGACTTTCAATAAAAATACTCTATTGAGGTTGGCTTTTAAACGCTCGGTCCAGCCCTGTGTGCAACTTACAATATCTGAGACTTATGGTTTACAACAGACTTCTGAAGCACATTGTGTGTTTGTCAAATGTTTGCTGCGGATTCTGTCTTGTTTTGGGAAATAAATGTTTTTCACCCTGTGGTCTCTCTAGTGCTTTGCATGCCATCCAGAGCTCTATCCCTGAAGCCGGGGCCTCACTTTCCACGGTGCATCCACTCCTTGCGGGAGGCATCAACGTGATCCGCTATGTTCAAAACTGGCCTGGCAAAGGTGACTTTCCATCAGCTGTACTGAACTGTATATGAACACATATATCCGCCACAAAGATTTGACACATTTTACGGTGTTTTTCATTTTTATTGAATGGCTATTTTGTATATTATATTTATATTTGTATGAATATGCAGATACATGTAGCACTGATTAGGCATTGTCATTTCAGTGTCATTCCTTATAAAGCTGGATCACAATAAAGGCAATAAGTCATGTTTCTGGAATCCACCATGCAAAAACAATTCACCTTATATATGAAAAGAAGAAATGTTGCCGGTCAGGTTTTGTGCTGATCTACCATGCAATCTAAACATGCAATTTGATTCTGCGTAGATGAGTCCATTCTTCTTGGAAAGGTTGTCACGTTGCAGAATGACTCACTGAGTGAAATGGTAAAATATGTCCTCCAAGAAGTCAAAATACCACTGGACAAGGTACGTGTTGACTATCATCAAGCCATAAACACAACACGGCATGCCTTTATTAACTCTATGAAAATAAAAGGTGGTAACCAAGGTTATACCAATCTTATTTAGATGCCTTTCTTAATTAGAGTTGTGTAATTTCACATCATATATTGTAAATGTCAAGGCTAAAATATAAGCACAGAAGGCTTCAGGGCTGCCCACACTACCAGCATGTAAGTCTACTGTGCCACATTTGTCTTCACATTTGAGTTAAGACAGGAAAGTCAAGTTGAACTGAATTATAATATGAAAGAATACTTCAACATTTTGGGAATTGCACTCATTCACTTTCCCATCAAGAGTTAGATGAGAAGAGCAATGGCACTCTTATGCCTGTACGCCTAAAACTAAACTACAGCCAGCAGCTTGTTAGCTTAGCATAAAGACTAGAAACAGATGGAAACTGCTAGCCTGGCACCGATTAAAGGTAACAAAATTAGCTAAACTGAATTAGCTGTGTACCAATGTTTCTAGCCTTAATGATAAGCTAAATTTACAATCTTTTTGCAGTATCTTCATATTTAAAGGACCAATATGAGAGCGTTACCTGTAGGAGCACACATATTCTAGGTGTATTTCCAAAAGCTATACATTTGATGCATCACTGGTTTTACCACTGTGTAACTATTTGTGGTAATACTTATTCCATAAATGATACACTTCTTTATTAACAGTTTGACCACAGTTTATTTGTATTTACTGTAATTCTCATCCCTTCTCTAGGCTATCGGTCTAACAATGAACAGAGACGTGGTGCGTTCGCAGTTGTGTGGCAACAGCAATAATCCATTATGGTTAACAGCAGCGTGCAGTACAGGGACATTGGACATGCTTCTGGGCTGGATCAATCCGGATAAGGTGGCAAAGCAGGTGGGATAGAATCATATGAATCTGTTCATCATCAACAGTGAGAATCACAAATATCCGAAATGAGTCACCGTCTTGATGCGTGGCTTTTTCTACCTACGGTCTCAGTCATACTTTCTCCTAATTGGCATTCTCCACTGCCACCTTCACTTCTAATTAGATTCAGAGAGTGACACATAATTAGTCTATGGCCACAAGAAGGCTGCTGGTCATAGCAACAAGCAACTGCGACTCCCAGGTCGCACCTGGGGAAAAGAAACCTCAAAGACATCCAATTAGCACCGCCACTATGGTAGATGTGTTTTGATAAGATAATATCTCATCCTAATCAGAAGCTGTTAGGAAACATTGCCGTCACTCTGTGTACTCGCTCCAACAGCCAGCCATCAATCAGCGATCTAATGCTGGCATAACCGAATCAGAATCGGATTTATTACTAACAGGTTTTAACATTCGCATTTTATGTCAAAAAACATAATAGAGAAAATATAAGATCAAAATAAAGCCCTGCAACAGTTGAGAAACATAAATAGGTAAATTCCAATCAAAATATGAATGTGTAGAGATAATTGTTGCGAGACAGGAGTTATTGAACGTGTTGGATTTTGTAAATCTCATGCAGCATACCTTCTCCTCTCATATGTAATCTATATTATTTCCAGGCTCTCCTGGTATGGAGTAAGAATGTTGCTCCACAGGATTTGTCCTTTGCCAAAGGGCTGCTGCACAGTCTGATGGAAGGTGCATCCCCAGGAGGACCAGGAGGCTCCGACATCACGAGGTCCCGGCGTAGCGTAGATACACAACCACAAAACATTGACGAGGAGCTGTAAGTACAGTGCCGTTCATTGCCCATCAGCTATCAAGTAAATTCATCAGAGGCTACCCTTTTTTTAATGCTGCAAAAAACTATAAATTATATTTGGTTGAATCAACTGAATGGGCTATCTGAATGTCATTAAAATATTCAGGCATTAGGAGTTTAAATGTGTATCACTAGGCAGGTTTTTATTTTTATTTAGAAAAAGCAAAGTTAGTCTTTCTTCTGGGAAATCGCTTAGGAGATGTATTTTATGGGGATGTGGCATCACATTTTTATGCCAATACTTCTTATTTAATAAATTATACTGAGAAAGAACACACTGGAACCACCTTGTGTTGTCTCTTGTCTCTTTGTCTTTCTCACCTTCTGCTTCCAGAATATCTGAAGTTAGCGAAACCTTAAAAATATCAGAGAAGTAGACACAACGTCTATAATCCACTTTGTTCTAAACAGTCTGTATGGTATTTTGAGTCTGGACTTGTGCTTTTGCAGGTTTTTAGGGGTTGGTCAAGTGGTGTTGGAGATTATACAAATTGTGCCAGAGCTGGATTCGGTTGCCCAAAGCATCCTCAGAACTGGTTTTCAATCCATGAAGTCAGCGACGCTGGCCCTCGACACTGTTGAAGGTAAAACTACACATCCTACTCACATTGAAACCTCAGTGAAAAAGATTGCATTTTTAAAACTATTAAAAAGAGCTTTGTTATTCCTACTAACAATTATTCCTGTCAAAATGAATTCGATTTTGAGAGAAAGCTCTTCGCTTTTTGCCCTTACAATGAAAGAGCAAGAGCAGAGGATTAACATCTAAAAGTAAAAACATTCACAGGATTTAATATGTTCTGACTGTCATTATGGTTTCCTCTCCTTGGGGTTTGTGTGCCATATGACCCAGTGGTAATTGGAACAAGTTTACACCCTTTCTCAGGGGACTGATGAAAGTTCTTGAACCAAAGTATGACTAGAGGAGTTATTATGTGGAAATTGATATGCACAAACAAAAGAAAAGCATGACATTAAAAAAAAACACTCCTGTTCAACAGACATTGTGTGATAAGTGGGTGACTAAACAGTGTACAGAGGTGGATTTCTTTTTTGAAAATGTGCTTTTGTCTTATGGCATATTACAGAATATAACTATATTCAATGGATCTAGCTTTGTCTTCTTTATATAATTGTGTTCTGTACTCTCCCTGGTTTGCAGACATGATGGTCAGTGTCCTGAAAGATGCTGATCGACTCCAAATGACTTTCCTAACGTTGTTTACGAACCAGTCTGAGGCAATCGCATGGATTGATCATGTCCTGGACAATGTGATGGAAATTATCGAAATGATTCCGAAGGTATGCTTGTCGAATTCCAACCGACCAAAAGCCTTTTCATATTAATTTCTTAAGAAAACATTGTAATGTAATCTTCACACCTTTTCCTAGTTTCATGCATCCTAGTTTCACAACAGGTTAATCACCAGTGTCATTGCTCAGAAATGGGTTGGCCCAATAGTACAAGCAATCAGACAGGTCCAGAATAGTACTTACCGTAGTTGTGTGTACACATTGTGGTTGATGATTAGAACAGATAATTATCTTACTTTCACTTCCGAATAGGGATGCACCGATACCGATACCGGTATCGGTATCGGTGGTCGATACTGCGTTAAATACTCGTACTCGCATCGGTTTCAATGGCCGATACCAAGAACCGATACTCACTCAACAGTATTTCACTACAACAAACTGGTCGCGCTTTGTGGAGAAGCAACCCCGTGGCGGAGCCGGAGACACTCTTCTCTGTCTCAACTGTCTCAACAGTCTCAACTTCTGAGCAGCCAATCACGCTATCCAAGTTGTTTTGCCGTCCAATCAGATGGCCAGTTTGTCTCAACAGCAGAATCTGGAGCCGCCATCTTGGATCCTCGCTTCGCAGCGCTCACTTCTTTCAATAGACAGGAGAAAAGTGAGACGCGAGTACAATACAAGACTTTATCGATATTGTGCTTATTAACCGGTGTTGCATACGTGTGTATGACATATTAGTGCTCTTGTTAGTGGCTGACAGCCCCGGAGTTACTTGTAATCAGTCCGTCCCAACGCGACGCAAATGTTTCGCGCGACCAGATTACATGTAAAGTCTATGCACAGACGCGTGTGGTTGCGACAGACGCAAATTTACGCCGGCGGCACGTTAGACGCGAGAGTTGAAATTTTCCATATTTAATACATCTATAATTGAGAAGCTCTGCGCGTCATCACCACCGTCCTGCCGGTTTGAATCAAACGGCTGCTGATCCACCTGAAGTAGCGCTGGCAGCGGCCTCATTCAGACGCTGTTGTGCGGCTACGGATGATATTATTGTAGCCGAGTGTCTGTTGTGTGTCTATATTTGTAATTCTAATAAAATGAAAACACGCTGCAGGGTAACTTGAACCACTTTTTTATCTCCTTCACACACGTATATCCCACAATTCCACTCTTTTCCTTTCCGTTTCTCCCTCCACAATAAAAGCACCGGAAACATAACTTGGAACACAGCTTCCTATATAATTGCTCGATACCTAATATTATCGCTTACATTATGAACCCGGACACGGGGCGTTTTATGGTCCGACATTAGAGGGACTTCCACAAGAAGTTTAAAGCTTGGGATAGCCTTCTGTTAATTTTGTACTATAGGCTTGACATAATCTGCAGAGGATAAAATAAAATCTGCCTCCAAATTAATTGCACTTTCATGGAGACCAAATCTAAGAAGTATCGGTATTGGTACTCGGTATCGGCAAGTACACAAATAAAAATATCGGTATCGTATCGGTTTGTAAAAAATGGTATCGTTGCATCCCTACTTCCGAATAATATATGTAATGGATTAAACTGGGCTTGGGTTAAATTCTGCCTGAATGTGACTGAACAGAGGCTGTGAAGTTTTAGCTGCCAGTATTGCTGCAGTGACATTTCTCAGAAAGGAATTTGGCGTACATTGTTTTCAGAAACAACAAAACCCAGGTTACAAAATTCAACACAACAACGTTTTGAACTGAACTGTCAAGGACATGTAGAGCAACCACACATCGTTGAAAGCTTCATTATAAAACTATGTGCATGAATTCCTTGATGATAATGAACATCTGCCATAATTGATTTCACTAATGATCGCTGACATACTTTTGAGCCTTGTAATACCTTCACTTGTCTGGATTTAACTATGTGTTTTCATTTTAGGAAACTTGACATGTTTGAGGTTTTTGATAATAGTATGGAACATAATTAAGTTAACAAACACTCATGAGTTGGTGCATTTTGATTCTGTTTTACTAGATTATGTCACCTGAGCCTTTACAATGTGAGGATCTCTTGGGTCCCTTTGAGTGGCTGTTAAACACAGAAAGCATAAAGATCGAGTTGTGGAGATCCGTGATCTGTCAGAACAGCGCCAATCTACAGAATGCGCTACTAATGGACTGGAAGCCATTGGTTGAGAAGGTAAAAGTGAATGAAGCTGCATTTGAAGAGTTATTGTGTAAAAACATACATGATTAATTCCAACTTAATGCAACACTATCTACTTTGTTTTGGGGGTATTTTGTGTTGGAGCAAATTTCTTTGTTTGAGGGTTGGATTGTTCTGTAATGTAGAAATATACTCAATATATTTATCAGTCAACATTTTCAAGATCCCTGCATTGCTATCTAATGTTATACAGAAATACTAATATTCTGTTTCCACAGGCACAAGATGTATACAGCGCCCTGATAGGCCAAAACGACTACAACGTGACGCTTCCCATGATTCTCTCTCAGTGGCACGAGCTGTGCAATAACAGTGTGAAGTTTGGCGTGCTTTCGGACAAACTGTCCACAAAGCTAGATGAAGAATACTGGATGAACTGTATGCCAGACAACAGCACTTATGATCTTTCTTGGACTCTTCAACAAAGGTTTTGATGATTAATTGACCTCTAGGCTTCATTCCAGAGCACTACCATGCCCTCCATATATGATTTTGATTTGAACAGATGATTTTTTTTATTTGTACTTAACAGTTGTACAATATACAACTCACATATTGTAAGATGTAAAGCCCAGGCTCACCAACATGTTTGGTTCCAGTGAAGAATTACCCATTTCAGTAAATTTAGCGGTTTGAAGTTATGTGCACAATGTCTCATTTCATGCTGCCGGTCTCAACAGTGTTGTCTTTGCTTTGCTTTGCTTGTAGTGTTTCTTTGTTCATGGTGAATTTGGGTGAAAAGCTTGAGAAGACTCAACTATGGCCCGAGGTAAAGAACTATTTTCACATGCTTTACTGGATTTTGAACTACAGCCCCGATGTCACAACTTCGCCAGCAAACTGTGAGTACCATTTATGTTTTCTCTTAACTATTAAATGCATACACATACACAAGTTTTCGATTCAGAATTGTATATTATTATAAAAAGTTAATTAAATGAAGGAGAACAATATGAAGACTAATACACATTTTTGCCCATGTGCCATGGTGCATATAATTAACATGCAATGGTATTTGTCTTGTTCTTTACATGAACTTGTCAGCATTATCATCACCCACACAAAAGGGACTTTCTATTACTATTTATTTTCATGAAACCTGTTTCTGTTAAATTTTGTATTTCTCTTTGTAAACAAAAAATCAATTGATAGTATACGTTGTGAATTGATATGTCTCCAGTAAACCATGACCAACAAAAATAAATAACAAATTGGATCCATGTGGTCCTTTGCACATCAAGTAAGAAATGATGTCACTCGACAATCAAGTTAAATGAAACATGCAGGGCAAATATATGTTTATGTATTAATTTAGTGCCAAAACAAATTGACCCAAACCCAAATTATGATGTATTTAAGATAGTAGAAACAACACAACCAATTCAAGTATGTATATATGTTTATCTCACATTTCAGGTTCTATTAACATCGACTACTCGGCCATTGATTGCGATACTGGTTTGAAATGGCCACAGTTTGTTCAAGCAATGACTCAGGCGCTGATGTCACCAAACCAAGACGTCCTGGTGAAGTAAGTGCTTGTACTTGTTTGTTTGAATGAATGATGTATTTTTGAACATGGACACAATGCATGTATTACCTATGCTCTGGAATTACATTTTCTGTTCTCTCACTGACTTTCATTTGTTGATAGGATTTGGTTAATTTATTTCGGATGATTTGAAAATATATAATAATAAGAAGAGCTATACCCCTCACATTTCTGTTAAACTATAGACAGTACTGGACAGGCCAGACCAGCTGTTTCCACAATGTTTCCTTCCTCGGCTTTGTGCTAAGCTAATCTCCATCTTAATATTGATTGGACTGATATGAGAGTGGTATTAGTATTATCGGTATTCTCAACTAACAAACCAAAAGGACCAAGTATATGTCAAACCATTTCTTTAATTTAATGATTCCCATGAACTGATTTGTAATATGATTAAATGTGCAGCCTCTTTGCACAAATACATAATTCAATATTACACAAGAAAAAGTATAATTTATTGTTGTTTCTGTTTTACCAACGTTTCTCATCGCAATTCCAAAAATTCTGACATTTTGCCAATCATCTCTTTTCTCTGTAGTTGTCTCAAAGGAACTGTGAATCTGTTGCAGCATGTGTACGGTGACAGCTATACACATTTGGCAGGATCATATTTGAAAGAAATCAAAGGTGGCGATGCGCTATCTGCCTACCTGATAAACCTGATGCAAAACCTGGATGGCTTGGTCAACACGATCTCCATGCTGCCTGACCAAAACATCACTAGCCCTGATGTCATGCTTCCCCTCATCGGTAACCTGTTGCAGTCCACAGGTCTGAGACCCCTGCTGCCTCTGCTCTTCAGTGATGGTCCCCTGAATGTCTCTGCAGTGCTCGATGTTGCCTCGAAGCTCGGCAGGCTCAATCAGCACATTTTTACCTTCAATGAGACGGATCCAACGTTACCCGAACTTGAGTCGTTGATAATGCAGTTTTTCTCCTTGGAAGGTAACCTCACCATGGCTCTCTCCCACATCATGGGACAAACTCTGCTTACCTATTCAGAATACTTTGAACCTGACAAAGTGGCCCAACTCAGAGAAGCCATCCAGCCTTTCACCAACCAGACCTCAGCAGGCTTTGTAGAAGCCATCCTCAATGCCATGGAGCTACTGAAGGAAGTGATAGATTCTCCAAACGGTGATCCAACTAACATCATTCTTGGGTACCTACGCCAGCTTCAAGAATGTATGATGTCTCTGTATAGACTGCGAAAAATCCAAAATGTTCTGTTACCAAATGGGCAGTTTAGCCCAACCCAAGTCACTGACCTCCACCTGCTTGTCAAAGACTTGCTCAACCTTTTAAGCCCAGAAGGCCTTCAGGTTGGACCCGATGCTGCTCAGAACATTATTGCACAACGATTTGTTGCATTCCTACCACCTGAGGTCCAACAGGAGGCTGCTCGCTTTCTCCAGGATTTCAAAGCTCTGCAGAATCAGATGACGCAATGTGCAGCAGGCAAAGACTGTTTGGCGGGGATCTCAGAACTCTTTCCATTCCTGGATCAGATATTAGACATGATGCTCTCAGCCAACGGTAATGTAACCATCAAATTAGCTGCGACCAGCTCTGTTCTGGAAAGGCGGGAATATGAGGAAATTACATCCATGTTCTTCTCACTCCTCCTGTCCTCTAATGATGCTGCCTCTGTAAAAACATTCAAGCAGATTCTTCATTTCATCAGATTGATCATGGCTACACCAATGATTACTGTGTCTGATGTACAGAATGCCCTGCGACAGGCAAACATCACCCTTGAGGAGCTGAACAACATTGCTGCACTAGCTGGAGCTGCCAACATAAACGACATGATGATAAATGTAATGGAGATTATCAATGTCCGCCAGTGTTACGAACAACAGAGTAACCCAGTGATGACAGCAGAGTGTGTAATGGGATTGATAAACAGTGTCAGCAGTTTTCTGAAACACCTACCTGCTCTACGTAATGAGACAGCCATCCTCTCCCTCATCCCATTAATTGTCAATATCAGTGATGTCGCCCAAGTTAACTTCAGCTCCGATCCTAACATGGCTCTCACACACACGCTGAACAGCACCTTGGCCAATATCAAGATGAACCTCCAGCTGAACCAGCTCTACACACCAGAGATCATGAATGAAATCACAGTGATAGAGGGTATCATACAACTGGTTGCCAACACTGAACCATTTGACAATTTGAACAACACCTCACTGATGGACCCCTTAAATGCTCAGAAAGTATATCTAAATATTGTGGAATGGTACTTGAAAAGGCTCGAAAATATCACCAGCACAAGCTCTGCCTCGGATCTCCTCTCTCCCTTTTACTACCTCACACAAATGCAAGTGACATTGCAGCTGGCAAATGTGGATTTCTCCTTGTTTTTAAGCAAGCAGATTGAGTTTCTGATCAACAACCTTGAGTACCCATTAGATGGTTCAGGGGTGATTCAAATTGGCCTGACAACAGTCAAGCTTCTCCGGCGCCAATTTGAAATCATAATGGCCAACCTAAAGGCTCAGAATAACTTCCCAGACTCAAACCAGTTACAAAACACCACCATTCTCCATGGTGCTGAGTTCCTAGTTGAGCAATACCTCGACCTAATAGAGAAGTGGATGAAACAACCAAATGTCAAGTCGATCCTCAGTAGTATGCTCCAATGGGGAAGCCCCGTCATAAATGTCTCCGCCCCTGTGACAGACATCCATCACCTGCTGGGCACGATGGCTGCGTTTCTCGATGATGATCAACAGGCCTACCTCTCCGTCATAGGCAATATCACCATGTCCCTGAGCAAAGCCCTAATGGTGGCAGAGAAACCAGATGGCCTACAGAGTGACCACTTCACAGCAGCCATCTTGGAAGCCGTCCAAAGTGCTATGCAGATCCTGACCGAAGCCACAGACCCCCTGCCGCCATCTGTACAGCAGAACATCCTAGAAATTGTGCAGGACTCGCTTAAGCTCCTTGTCCAACCAGACATTAGTTTTGCCTCATCACGGAACATCTCTCTCCTCATCCTCAAGAGGGCTGAGAGCATCGTCCAACAAATAGTGCCGGAAATGTTCGCTGAATACTTGCTTTCTGGACTCAAAGTAGCTACCACATATTTTGAGAGCATCTCCAGGGCCAGTGGACCAGACAGCTGGAATCAGTTGTGAGTAATTCTGCTATTTACTTCAAACTTCTTTGGACCAAATAAAAAGGGCATGACAATGAACACCCATTAACACAAACACAGTTTATTGCAAGTATGTATTTTTTTTATAAGGGAAGATTTGAACAGGACATTTTAGACAGCATTTTTCATCTGTGTGAAAGCGGTCAAGTTCCTGTCCTTGGTATTCAAGGTGCTTTGGGTTCTTCTATCCTAGTTAAAAGTGGAGTCTGTCATCTCACGTCAGCTAGCTGTTCATTCTGATCGTGCTGAAAAAAACAATCTGGTATTAATGGCTCTTTAAATAGAGAACAAACAATACCACACAACACTATTACAGTAGGGACAGGGGGAAGGCTAAGGATGTATTATGAGTAAGGCAGAGGGAGCAAAAGTGGCGCTGCATCTGTTAAAGTTCTTAAGGAGCAATGCCGAGTAGGAGTATATTTTTTGGGTATGAGTTCAAATATAAAAAATCTTTCTCCAAAATCATAGGCTCCACCTTTTTAATGTAAATACATTGTATTTATGTTGCATGTCATAAAAATAGTCCCTCACTGGTTGCAAGTGGTTAACCACCACAGGTCCAGATAGATGCACGAAACTAAACAGAAATATGGAGTGCATGCAGTCCTGTAATCCTTTGATCAAATTGGATTTGACATTATGACCTTTTGATGAGTCAAATTAAATATGTATGTGTTTCTTAAGGATTCTGGAGGAGATGAAAACAGTCCAGAGCCTCCTACCGCCAAACAGCACAGCCCAGGCCTACGTCTCCGTCTTCCGTCACATCACTCACTTTATCTTGGAGCCTGGCCAAGGCAAGTCACCTTTTCCGTGTCACTGTAGTAGGTGTTGAATCCCGATGAACTCTGATGGAGTGCAGGTCGCAATGTGCACTTCATTATTCAAGCGCCGATGCAAGAGCTCTAGATCAAAGTAACACAATGTTTTTGTTGTCAGTAAGAAGGAGGCGCTTCGCTCCGAGTTTCACCTGCAAGATTATGTTTATGTTTGACATTGAAATTGAGGTCAACTTTGTGAAATATATTTCTTGTAATTTCAGGCAACATGAGTCTTTGGGAATCATTTGACAGTGCCTCAGTCAAAGATTTGCCCATACCTTTTGGCAAGGTAAGGATCAAAACACTGTTATGCAAGCTTTTTTTTTTTTTCTTGATGTGTGCATTCATTTTGTGGGAAATAAAAATTTTGAAAGGTCTGCAAGTTAAACATTACATACCTAGAAATGAAATGCTGATGTCAACAAGCAAATATTAGGGTTTTGAAACGCATACTTTATCATCATGGACAAAAACATGATCTTATCATTTATGTTTAGTTATGAGTCCTGAAGTCAATGTTAGGATTATATGTAATTAATCAAAGGGCATATTAAAGATAACCACTGTAATTGAGGTTAGGCATTGAATCTCATACAATATGTGTGTGAACAACATACCCCTAATTTCCCCCTTCATTTGCTTTCAGATGGGCAAACTCTTGAGCGTGCTTTGGCCACTTGTTGTGGGAGTCCCAGACTCAGATTCGACTGCTCCAGCTCTGGAGGGCTTTGCACACCTTGTTCCAGTCCTGGAGCAAGTGATTACTGGGAAAGCAGACCAAGACACGTGGCACAAGTATGTTGAATTCCCACCTCTAATGTAAAACAAACCAAACAAGTATTACTTGATATTTGTTAGGCAGCAAGTATTATATTATTTTATTGTATTGAATATAACATATATTGCTTTTTTGAAAGAAAATTATATAGTTTACTAATTTAATTATATAAACCACTGTTTAGTTGCTTCTGTGATTGCCCTAAACCAAATTCCCTGTGTGTGGTCACAGACTTGAAGAGATACTACAAGCCCTACTGTCAACCCTCCAAGGAACAGAGCAATGGGACAGTGTCCCATCTGTTATTCTACTGTTTGAGAAAATCATAGGAAGTCTGGTAAACAGCATGCAAGCACAGAACGGTGAGGAGAATACTGAACAGCAAAGCTATTGTCTTACATTTATTATAGCGAGGACAAGGACATACCAGTTTACCACAATCATCACTGTTTTACTCTAAGAATGAACCCATTCACTGAAGGGATAATTGATGCCTATGTTCAGTACAAGTAAACACCCAACACTTGTTTTAGTTGTGCCTGTCAAAGCAAACATTCCGACACACCTGGAACATGCTTCCAAAGAAAGGTCTCCTGAACCATTTCATAAAAATAGCCCATTTCGTTGTCTGTACTGCACTTTCTGGTTTCGCCATTCATGTTGGTCAAACCCCCTGTCCTTTCTTCCTCCCAGGGATGATTCTAAGCCTTCAGGTGCCCGTGGTGACTCTGATCAACAAAATTGCACTATCTGTGAACTCCAGTCATTTTAACTTCACCGAAGTCTCGGAAAGAATGCAGCTTGGAATTGAAAACACGGTGCAAGCAGTTGAGCAGGTTAGACTGCTACTCTTCTCCTCGGGATAGACTTTTCACATTCTGTGTCTCTGTGTTTCTCCACTGTCATTTGCTGGCATTTCTTTTGTGGCCAGGTCAGGGTGTGAGAGAGTGTGAAGGGAAAAGTGAGCTGCTGTACCAGTGCAATATCTTAGATCTACTATTAACTAATTTACTTATTTACAGCAAAAATACCAACCTTCTCGTCTCTTAACAAGAAAGCAAAAAGACAAAAATATTTGTCAAATGTCAAACTGATTCTTTAAATTGGTCATAAATGCTCATTCAAGTTACTTCAGTCTGCTGCTCAACATTTACAATTTCACTTACAGTAACTGTCATGTTCTTGGCTAATAGTATTATCTGGCAACAGTACATCTTATTTGCTTCTATCTATATAATTATCAGTCCAAAAAAACAGCATCAGATCGACTCAAATCCATACCATAATGACATATAGTGTAGTGTAGCAGAACACTATTAAAGTGTTAATTATTGGCATGTGTGTATATCGGTATGAATCTTGCTACAGAGAGATGTTTGACATGGTAGAAACTCTGACAAGCTGACCCAGTGTTTGTTCAGACTTGTTGTGTATGCATACACAACATGCGTGGGTGTATACTTGGTATGTAGCTGTGATACCTGTGTGAGAATTTTTTCCCTTTTCTTTGCTCCTCAGTGAACTGTATGAACAGAGAGATTAGAATATTTCCCTTGTGCCTTTTACCTTTTGTCTCGCCAACATTCTGTTATTTTTCCATGTCTGTATTGCAAACTGAACCGGTTTTCTCTGAACAATACACATGAAACCTGATATGACATTGATCATTTTCCCTTTAGGCTAATGGCACATTGGAGTGCAGTGAAGTTCTCAACGCCTGGGAGCCAGTGAGAGAGGCGGCAGGGTTAAGCCACGGCGCCATGGCTATGTGGTGCAACATCAGCCTGCAGCCTGTTGTTGAGGCCTATGCTGCAGCCCAGAATGTCTACACACACATGTACATGAGTGTAAGTAGATACATGGCAAATTAAAAGGGGAATGGTAAACAAACTAATTTAATAGAGGAATATGTTAATCTGCGTTCATCTTACAAACCAAACCGAAATCGTAAAATGTGTGACGAAAATGTGACATTTATTCAAGTACAATTAACATCTTCACCACTTGGTGGCAGTGTTGATACGCAGAGAAAGCTGCCACGTTGCTAACAGTCTCTGCTTTATGTTTTCTGTGCAGCACATGGGTATGGAACCAATGACTGTGAATGCCACATCTGCTCGGATTGTGAGGACTGTACAGTCCCTCTACCAAGTCAGCATTAACAGCACACTTGTGACAGAGCAGCTCATTGAGGCTTTCTTCAGCCAGCTCTCTACGCTTACGAGCCAGCCTCTGAGCCCTGAGGCACAGCTTCACTGGTACAAGCAGCTCCAAGACATGCAGTTGCAAAACAGGTGACTATTTACAGCCACAATAAGATTATGTCATTGCTAACAAGATGGGCCCTTCACTCGGGTCATTATTTACAATGCTTAACAGGAAAATCCATCAGAAAAAACCCCAGAAAAGATTTGTTTTAAATCTGGTGTCCCAGATCCATTAAGTGATTATGAATGAGACATTACATTAAATTAACCCTGTAGACTCTCAAAACAATTTGTTGCATCAGTGCGTTAGAATTTAGAGCAACTGCTTCTTTTTGTGTCGAGAAAGCCGTCATAGCATACTTTTGTTCCAAATTGTTTCACTAACCTGTAGCCTTTTTATATCAGAAAGATTGAACCACACTGATGCCAACGGTTATGAGGAAATAATGATAAAAAACATTTTATCTGACTTGGAATGTCCATTATATTCTGTCAAGAGTCAGTTGCATCTCTACACAGAATCATAGACACAGACTCACTTCTACTTAGATTAACTCACCTCTCCATTTGTTGTTACAACATCCTCCACAATGAACCAGTCAGGCCAATTTGATTCATACCTCATTGCACAAGGAATTGGAGTGATCACATTTGCATTCAACTTGATTCATTTAATAGGATTCTGCCTAAAAACAGGCAGGCCTGCACATATAGCAGCTTAACCATGATTCACCTAGCTGAGACATCATTTTAAAATGGATTTCCCATTTTGCCAGCTGCAATAATGAGCCAGGCATGGAGACAAGGATCACATTTCCCATATCACAGGGAAACCATCAAGTCTGACTACATGAGTTATAGATCATTGATCACAGTGGAAATGCTCTACAGTATATTATCAAGGATGAAATAAGAAAACTATTTGAATAAGTCTAAAGCAAGATGAGGAAGAAATATTACTTCTGGTCAAACCTGAGGAATTAAAATTCTATAGAATCACTGTGTTTAGGAAAGGAGTTCAGTCAATTATCCATATAAGTGCTTACAAGGTCTTACAATCACCTCAATCATCTCACATTTTTTTCTATTCATATTGACATGTTTTACAAATGACACTAAATCTACAGAATGAACTTAACATTCATTAAATGTCTCCTCTCGCCTTCAGTTTGTCTTCCTTCAAAATGCTCTCAGATGAGCTGGTGGATGTGGCCCCGTTCATCCAGCCTTACATTGAAGCCATAGAAAATACACTGAGCTATATCCTGGACAACTACCATCTCATTCAAGTCAACTGCTCATCCCAGGACTTCTTCGAAAAGGCAGCAATGATCTTCCTCTCCTCTGCAAACATTACGACAGACGACATGTTCCCCATGATGTGGGGAATGTCCGGACTCAATGAAACATCTCTCACCGACATGATAAGGGAAGTGGTAAAACTGGTGATTGACATGAATATATTTGGGAATGTGCCTGGGGTTGACCAAACCTTGGAGCAATTTCTGGCATCCAACGACTCAAGCGTGATTGTGCAGAAGGTGGCCGCGTTGTCTGCATGGTTGGGCTCCACTGAAGCATCTGGACTGGATCTGCTGACTCAGGCTCTGCCCAAAGTGTACGACATCCTCAGGCCTCTCTTCTCTGTTCTGACCCAGATGGGTGCGGAAATGCCAGAAAACATGGACATGTTTGAAGACCTAGCTGGAAACATCATTGCAGTGCTGAGGCAGTTGGTAAGCTCCAGTGGTCTTCTGACCCCCATGGACTACCGTCCAAGCATGTTCCAGCAGGAAATGACAGCCGACAACCATACGACAACAGCGAGGATCCGACACAGACGCGAGGCCCCGTTGATGCCGGCAAAGGACCCCATGGATGACTTCATAGACCTTTTATACATTGACTACCCTGCAATGTTCAAAGCCATCTCCGTCCCTGCGACCACATCA
The DNA here is from genome assembly GCA_023566465.1 of Cottus gobio. Classification (NCBI taxonomy): domain Eukaryota; kingdom Metazoa; phylum Chordata; class Actinopteri; order Perciformes; family Cottidae; genus Cottus; species Cottus gobio. Next base: position 9,950,019 of record CM042227.1, on the reverse strand, counting down.
GAAATCATGGACACAGTCCACATGCTCTTTGCCAACCCTGATATGAGCGTCGTGGTGAAGGGAGCTACAAGCGACATGCCGTGGGGCTTGAACGCCACTCGGGAAGAGACCATTGATGCTGCTCTTGGACTGCTCTCCTTCTTTACTCTCCCTGGGGCGATTCAGATGTAAGTCTTATTTGCACCGTACCAAATATTGCTGTATGAATAAGAAGTACATTTTGCCTTATTTTGATGTGCAAATTCAGTATCCTGTATGAATTGAAACAAATGCTTTTTCACCATTATGTTGCTCTATTGGCCCCTGTTTCATAAACCTCTTCTTTGTTTAATCTTCACCAGGTCATCAATGGATCTACTGACAAAGGCCGCCGATATGCTTCCAGCTGGCTTTCCATTCTCCTCAGTGCTGAGAAATATCACCAGAGCACTTGCCGGTGAATCTCAAGGTAACTTAACAGTTTAGATCGTCTGTCTCGCTGAATCAGTCTGGACATGTTTACTCATTAGTTCAATGGAGAATCCCCAAATGAATGATGTTTTATCCTTTTAGTTTCTCCAAATTAACTTTACCTACTGACTCCACAGTGAATTCTCTCCCACTCATGCCTCAGTGCTGCTGTAATGCAGAGCTCACACTGGCGCTGCAGCTTGTGTTTACATACCTGCTGTGACAGTATGTATGTTTAAGTGTGGTCTGCCAGCCTGTGCCATTAATAAGCCACACAGGATGGAAGAGTGCCACCCCCTTTCTCTGACCTTCATGGCTATTAGGGCGCCATTGGAAGACCATAAACTTTTTTGTTAATGCTGTAGTTATTGTATACATGATTATAGTGCGGCATAATTCATTCTGGAGATATGAGGAATAAGACTTCACATCAGCTTAGCTTGAGCTCCCAAAGAGCCCAAGGCCATATGGCCCTTCTCCAGCAGAAAGCCACTCAGCACCTTTTTAAATCTCATTAGCAAAGAAGAATTCAATCACTTATCCTGTCCGCCCGTGCTAAACGTCTCCCCTCGCACTCACACAAGTGGACATCTATGACCTCCTTTTAATTGGCGTCTGTGCTTGTGTGATAATGTTTTTAGTGCATAGAATTACTTTGTAAGCAGACGAAGCCGCTTCACTTCTCTGCAACCCCACTCCTATTCTTCACACACACACACACACACACACACACACACACACACACACACACACACACACACACACACACACACACACACACACACACACACACACGCACACACACAGAGTGAACTGTTGTAATTGCAAAGGCCTCTTGGGGTTGAGCACCCTGAGATTAAACATCACCATTGTCTACTTTTGGCCTAATTAAATATTCTGTCATCACATCTTGCTGCCTGAGGTGTTGCCTTTCTTTGGGCTTGTCAGATGTGTTTTAATGCACGACAGCAGCTAGGACTGCCCGCCCTTCTGGCCCCATCAGTCCCACACAGGGCTTTACTTTAAGTACATCATTTGCTGCTTGCTGGCTGATGACGGTGCCCCGTAATGGGGCGAGTCGTAATGAAACCCAGTGGGATGTCATGTTATTCTGTCACCTTACAGACCGTATTGCCTTTTTTTTCCTTTACTTTCCCATCTTGCTGTCTAACTCTAATGACCTCTTTCTTACCCTCATTTTCCCTCTCTGGTTCACTCTCTGCCTCCCTTCAAAGAGAACCTGATGCTCATGCAAGAGACCATCCAAACAGCCGCTGAGCTCCTTCAGATCAACATGATGGACCCGCAATTCACCGAGAAACTTGGCAACCTGAAATCAAAGGTCTCTGCACACATGCAACATTCATCCAAATAGGAAAAATAGTCCTTCTGAATGTCTGGAAACTACTTTGCCATTTTACTTAGATGTACATATACTTTTGTATACTGCAAAACTTGTACAACATATTGACTTTACATCCACTCATATGTGCCTATGATAGACGTGATGTTATCAGGGTGGGGATGTTACATTGCGGAGGTGTAGACAAATGTGAGGACTTGAGATTTGACTTGACAAAATCAATAAAATACTCGCAGCTAGTATCTTTACCCAAGCCAAAAGATTAAAGTTCAAGTATGTCATGTAAAACTGGAGGTAACTCCAAAAGTGTGAGAGATTTGGGGTTTATTTACTTTTTGAGAAATCCTTTATTGATTTGTTTGGGTAGAGGATTTATTTGTGGGGAAATAACGATAACATTCATCAACAAGTTGACATTTCCCCAGATCCACTTTGTTTGAACCAATCCGAAAACATCCAATCAAGTTGCAGGAGAAAAACATGAGGAACTAACTTTACGTTACTGAGCGCCAGTTGGCGTCAGTTACTCTCTTCATCATTACACTTGATGATAAGCACAATATGACTATGAATATGTTCAGGCTTGACTGTCTTGACTTGTGACTTTAGTACAAAGACTTGAGACTTTCTTGTGACTTGGGCCTACCTCTACCTTGTTGTACAAGTGGTCAAATTGGACAGAAATATAGCTTACATAGTGTGGACATGAATAGGCAACACAACAAAAACACCACTTATTAGATTTTGATGCAGTGCAAACAAAATACGTTTTTGTAGGTTGACGGTGATATATTTTTTATTAAATGACAAAAATGGCTACAAATCATAAATCACAAGTAGTCAATGTTTTGCTAAGAGCGAAAAGGAAAGCTTGAAAGACAGAATCATCATCAGTAAAACCTTAAAAGTTGTATTTGAGTTCTTTGACTCACAGTGAGACATATTTTTGACAGGCTCTAACCCCTCACCGTAAAGTCCTCAAATAACCCATCTCGTAATAAATTCCTGTACAAAGTAATGTATGTCCAACCAACCAATCTATGTTTCTATTGTTTAATATGGAAATTTGCCCAAAAACGTACTCGTTGCTCACGTGATTGATTTATTGTAGGTGTGCACCTTGGAGGGAACGGAGTCTGTGCGTCTGCTGATGTGGGCAATCTCCATCGAGCCCGGTCAGCTGTGTCAAACTGTTCTACCCAGCCTGCAGATCTTGGTTAAGAATTTGATGATAAACACGACAGTTCTGAGCAACGCCATCTACCAGGCCATCATCGGAGACCCTCAAGCCTACAATATCCAGTCAAACTGGTACAGCATTGTCTTCCTACTTAAACATTTTCTTTCAAAGGTTTACACAGCAATTAGCAGCACTTTGTACGGAGAACGCTGCTCTCTCCATTGTCTGTTTGTTATCTCTTTTATTCTTTTTGTATGATTTGGTGAATCGGCTGTTACACCTTACAGAACTCACAACTTAGGATGTGAGAGTATTGAAGTCTGGGGGAAAAAATCTGACAAGTACTTTTGCTGTCTGTTTTTTCCACCTCAGCCCATTTGGCCTGCAGGTGGCCTGGCAGCTTTTTATTTTATGGATATAGGGGCAATGTTTATATTGTGAATATTTATTGTATTCCTGGATTTAAGTGCATTTATCTGTTTGTGTCTGTGTGCATGTGTTTACAGGTCCTCTGTTTTGAGTCAAAGGTTGGGCTTTAACACCAGCAGCCTGAGCTATTTCAACATTAACATCACCTCCCCAGGTAAAACTTTACTCTATATCATAACAGCTGCTGTATTTCACTCTTTAATGTTATACATTCCTGCACCTCCACCACACTGTTTTATAGTAGACCTGCCAGATGTTTTTTTCTCATTTCTACTTTTTCCGCCACACAGATTGTACTTCTCTCTGCTGCTTTTTGTGATTTTGTACGTCATTTCTTACCTTGCTAACTATGAATAAAGAAAAGGGGCAGACACCTCGGAAAGAAAACTAGTTTATAATAATTATCCATTTGTAGAATACAATTACATGTGTCAATTTTTGCAGGAAAAAAAAAGTAGTTAATTGTGATTTAAGTGTTTCAAAATTCAGTTTTAGGGTTGTGGTTACTTTTGTACTGAAAAGGATGATTCCTAGTGTGCTATCTGTAGAGAAAACAAGACCACAAAACGTGTTTCCATAGCAACAGACTCATTTCAGCTCACCTGTCGCTCACTCGTTTCTGATGCACCGCTTTTCTTGTTGCTGCGTTATCCAACAATGATAACTTACTACAGCAACCAATTTCTCCACCGTCACTTTGTCCATGATTGTTGCTCCAGTGTGTCCTTTATTGTGACCGGCTGGCTGAGAAAACAGTTAATAGGCTCGTTTGAAAGAGCTGCGCCTCGCCGGGAGTCCAGACGAAAGCAGGCAGCAGCAGCAGGGGGCGTTGACAAGAAACTGCGGTCAAATTGGACAGTTTTCAGCTGACTTCAAAGTATACACAGGAAGTCACAGAGAAAAGGACTTCCTGTTAGTTCCGATCTGTAGTCTACTTCATTCATATGTGTTTATAAATATATATTAATGTAGAAATATGTGTGTGTAGCTGCATCCTTTATTATTTTATGTCTGCCTATTAAATACATTACTACTCGTTTTAATGTGTTATATAAATCTAAAGTTACGAAGGTAACTACGGTTCTATGAATCCTGGATGACCGCCAGAGGCAGTGTTAAGCACTGAGGCCAGAGGCAATGTTAGGCACTGCCTCTGGCTGTCAGGAAGGATGGAATAGAAAAGCTTCATTATTATCAACCACACACAATATATTTTCAGATTAAATTTGAGACTAATTGTCAACAATTTTGCGTTAAGTATTACAACTACACATAAAATAAGAATTTTCGTGGGGTTTGGCTGTGAATCTAAGTGCCAATCAGCTCTCTGATGTGGCGACAGCCAGGCATTTCCCATCATGCACTGGGCCACGCAGTGGTGGTGAAGAGCTACTGCGACGCCTGGCTCTAAAATTGCTCGCGTGAGATTATCTCGTGAGATCATCGTTGACCACGTGTGCATGACGTCAGAACAAGTCGCGATCAAGTCAGACACAAATCTAACCGGCTTGCATTGCGCACTGATCGCCGGCGATCGATTTTGTGCAGAACTGGCTCATCTCGAACGGACATAGTGTCATTCAGCACTGTTTTTTTATGCCAAAACAGCAGCCAGGTGCAGCTCTTTTCAAAAAGTGTTTCTTTTGTATATAACAGTTATTGGGAATTGCCAATGAAATATGAAAAAGCTACATCTGAATACACCATGAGGCAGCTGTTCCACCTATTCTATAGTATTACATTGAGGAATAGTTCACAAGACAAGTTGTATTTTTCAAAGAATTCAATGAAAAATACAACAAAAAAATATGTTTTTGTAGAATTTTCACCATTATAGAAGTAAAACTAGATGTACAGGTTGTATATACGAAAAAACAAATCCACTGTATCAATGTCTTACTAACAGAAAATAAACTGGTCAACTTGCTCTTGTGTCACTATTTCCCAGGAACGGTGACGGTCAGTGAGTTGCTGAAGAATAAAACAGCCTTTGTTTTGGATGTTCAGCGAAACATGGATTTTGACCCAGCTGCTCTCAACCTCCTGATGGAAACCATGCTACCAAACAACAATTTAGAGGTGAGCAAGGGACATCCATACATACATAAATTGTTGTATTTATGGGACAATGGATACAGAATTGCAAGCCCAATCAAAATCAATAAGTGGCTGGCCAATGTACATGGGCCATTATCCAGAGCAGACATGACTTAGTGGAATACATTGCTTTCCTCTTGAAGTCTATGCTAGTCAGTACACTGCAGATTATGTTGCAAAAAGTGTCTTAAAATAGTTTATCAGCTGCTGGTAACACATTATTGTCTGCACACTACACAGGTAAAATAACAACACTAGATGTGATTGTACAGTAGCTCACCTATGTATCTCATACACATACACATCCCTTTAATTGGACCAAATGTTTTTCCATAATTGCCAACTAGAAGAACAGTCTGGAAGACACTTGGCTTTTCCCCGTCGCAGCATCTATGCCTTATTGCAAACCATTCTTGCCAAGCATTCAGAGCAGTAGCATTGATTTGTTCCTTCACATACTATATTGCATTTTCACTGAATAGAGGATACATCTCACCCACCAGGCTGTCACACTAGCACAGGGATTTGGATGCCCATTTACCAAATAAAGCCTCAGGTGAACAGTTTGAAAGTAGGAATATTGTGCCAGTTGATGCAAATGCCCAATTACCACATGGTTCATGTTCATGCCTGTCTGTTCTTTGCACAAAATACTTTTTCCGTTGCCAGTATTAACTGTTTCCATACTCTCGTCATGCTTTTCAAACAGATCTTGTCCTGGTTGGTCAACTTGCGTCATTGCAACTCCACAGCAGCCTTGAACATGAATGAGACTGATGGGGTCCTCTTAAAGACATTCTGCTTCTTGTCTGAAGAACAGTGGTACCGCTTCTCTCTGCTTATGGCTCGCCATCTCAACACAAAGAAACTCATCTACAGAGTAAGACGAATTTCAGTTATTTGTCAAAAGAAAAAAAAAAAACACGTGACACATTCTTCAAAACTGAATGCTTTTTTTCTTTATCTGTAACATACCAGAAAATTTGCGAAAGTGGTAAATGCACATTATTCTGTAGTGGCTGATTGGCTAAAGCAATTGTTGCTGTTGGGCTGTCAACATGTGTTTGTTTGAGGAACATGTTAGAAAGAGGGAAATGCTTTTGTCTGAGAAAATGTTCACTAGACAAAGCTCCCTCACACATTTACACAAAAGGTATTTCATAACTGATGTTTTTACTTTTGATCTAAGAAATCTGTCCATTCCAAAGACTAGTTTAAAAAATGAACAGGCATCTGTTATCGGCCTTTTCTATTTCAAGTGCAACATGTACTTAGTTTAATCATAATAATATGGTAATTTCTAGTCAAACAAAATCAAATGCACTTGTAAAGACTAGAGATGAAAGAAAAAAGAGCTGTCACACTGAGGAAATTGAAACTATAGAAACATCACAGCTAGAATAAGAATGAATGTCCTCCGATCACTAACCATCAAATTACAGAGCGGGTGTCACCAAGGTTTCCCCACCCTTTTTGCATTCTATATAGATCGTCTAGCTCAGGCAATAAGGGAGGATGCAGAGACGAATGGGACTTTGATTAGGCATTTGGAATATAAGATGGCATTTTGCTTACTCTGAGAAATCCAGAGAGGAGTGTACCCAATTTCATGCCCTTCCTGAAACGGTTTGGCTCATTTTCAGGATATAAATGAAACAAACAAAAGTCTCTAATACTTTCTTGTAACTTAACATAGAAGACTGATTTGCACAGCAGATTTGACTTCAAATGGGAATTCCCTGCTATTAAATGTATTTGGATCATAAATAACATCATCCGAATACAGAAATCAAATTATGGTCCTGCTACTAAGACAATGAGAGCAGATCTTTGCTCTCAAACCAAATTCAATCTATAAAAAATATGTACTCACCTATTACAGTCATTTCCTGTTGCAGTTCCCCTTTCAAGATTTCAAAGATTGATTTAGGATGATCTCAAGATTTCTGTGGGACAATAAAAGGATTAAATATAGGTCTCTATAATTATCTAAATGTAGGGCGGACTCTCACGTCCATGCATTAAGGACTATTTTACTGCCGCCCCTCTGATACGTTGGTTTAATATGTTCTACTAAATGTGTTTTGGATATTTTCTTTCCACTACAGTCTGAAAGAAGACGTGTTGTGTAAGCGGAATAGTCCAACATCTCAAAATTGATCAGTGCTTCAAAAAACATTGTTTTTGTCTGTAGTGTCTTGCCCTTAATTTACAACAAAACAACAAACATCTTGAATCACATTTGGATTACAAAACGTACAAAAAGTATTTTACTGTCCAGGTCAAACAGAAATGGGGGAGGTATATTTTACAATGAATTAAATGTATTGAAATGTAGACACTGGGGTTCTCGATGAATGTTGGCAATGTGGTAAAACAATAGAGGACCCCTTTCATATATGTTGTGGCTGTTTTTTAACCCATTTATTGGCAGGTAATTATTAAAGAAATATGAAACATTTTGGGAATAGGAAAACAACTGCATTGCAACTGTCAATGAAAAACTCTGTATGGAGAAATTTACCTTTTCCCTAAGACTACAGTCTGATAAAATACTGGGAAAAAATTGACAACATACACTAAGGGCTGTAACCTACTGTCTAGCTTGTTAAAAACCTGGCTCTGTACCCATGTGTGGCTCATACCAACCTGTCTTCTATTTTTTTTTTCTTTAAAAAAAAAGCCGTAGACACATGTTTGAATGATGGTTACTGTCTTTCAGATGGTTATGTCTGAAGAAATGCAGATCCTGGTGGGAGTTTTGCTCCAGATTGCTGAGGTTATAACCAACATGATGGACACAATTCTTCCTGCCGTGGATCAGCTTCAAACATTCATGCTCTCCATCCAAGACCTCGACCTGGTGGCCGAGAGAGAATTTCAACAAGTAAATAGTCTTTGCTATATTGTACAGTGCATTACCCACAATGTATTCATGGGTTTATCTATCTATGTGTGATCACTAAACGCCGCCGACATTAAGGAATGTGGTTTCAGTGGTCAAAAATATCTCTGTGGCCATTCTGCTAACACAAACCTGGTGCAGGAAACATAACATTTTCTTGATAATGCCTCTTTTTAAATATTGTTTGAGGGCCTTCAGTTGTGAATTCCCATTTACATGACACATATTTATTTTTGAATTCATGAAAAACATAAAGTAATGCAATTTTCAATCTCTGTTGTTCCCCCAGATGACGAGAGGACAGACGTCCAGAATGTCTACCAAAGCTACGTTTGTCACTCTCTCTCGAGCGTTGTGCAATAATGGTATCCTGGCTCTGCTTGGAATCTCAAAACTCCCCGCCATGCCTGAGTCAGAATCCTACTTCCCCGACCAGATCCAGAGGGAGCAGATGATTGAGAGGTTCAAGATACCACCAAATGCCAGTACGTTCGGAGGAGGGAAGATTTGGGGCTTTTGCATACTGAATCCCCATTTGTATATTTGGTCCTGTTATTTAGTCTTTTTTATAGTATTCCTTTGCGCTTATTATTATTATTATTATCTTATTACAAGATATGCACAATCAAAATGAGTAACATGAACTGGAGGCACATCACAGAGAGGAGAAGGGACATTTGCCTAGCGCTCTAAGCCTAAATCACAATAATAAATTGGCAATAACGGAGTAGAGTATCATTTGCCCTAAATCGTATCGTTGCCTTATATTGTATAGGGATACAGGCAGACACTTCTCATGCTCACAGACAGAGAAAATGGGAGTTAAAGTTAGGGTAGGTAATGTTGTTTTAGAAATATTTTTGTTATATTTGTTGGAATTGTCATTAGGTTCCGACAGTAATCAATAAATCAAATGCTCTGACCGAAAAATAAAGACAGCAAATCCTGTATTTGTGGCTTTTCTCCTGACGGTTATAAGCCTGTAGCCGAAGCCAACTTTAGGAGACTCCTTCATGTATCGTTGGTCTTTTCATGTGATGTGAAATTACCCCAGCCTTATCCTTCAACCTCGAAAATGATCCTCGAACTGTCTAAATAATCTCCATTATAACATTTCACCCCTGTGAATACTGTTTGTCTAATTTGGTTCTGCTCTGCTCTTTGCTTGTGTAGCTCCCTTCTGTATGAACATGTACCTGGACATGGTCAATACCACTGGAGGAGCCATCGCCTGGGCCTTCCTCAAACCAATGCTAATGGGACAGATTCTGTATACCCCTGACACACCTGTCACCAGGGCTGTAATGGAGAAGGTATACAGTACATACTCAAACATATCACTGCCATCTTCTCTGGGGGTTAGTTCCTTAATGTCCTTTTATGAACTTTATGTTCTAAATCATCCAAAAGCCCTCATCTGACTTTGTCATGCTTTTACAGAGGATTTTACCACTTCTATTTCTACCTCCTCTCAGCAGTTACCGCTGTAGTCTTCATGCACCCCGACTGGCATATAGTAAACAAGAAATACTGTGTTGCACATATTTGTATGCACCACCATCTTCTACTGTGATTCTATTTTGAGCGAGCCACACACACACACACACACACACACAAACACAGCAGGTTATAAGACCTTGCGGATACTCAGACATTTGATATGATCTGACCTTGTCCTCTCCTTGTCCAGGCCAATGCCACCTTGCAGGAGTTTGCGAATCTTCGGAAGTACTCCCAGGACTGGATTGAGTCCTCCAACTACATCATAAAGTCTGCCGAAATACTCACCCACACTTTGCCAATGCTGCAGGTACAAAAACTCTCTCGTCTCCTGTATATCTAATTATTTCCCTGGCTCGCTGTCGGCTCGCTGAAATTCTGGAGATAAACTTTGCAGTGGTCTGCGACGAGTTACAGCAGCAGAATATTGATGTTGTGCATCGTCTCTCCCACTCTCTCTCCCCTCCTGTCAGAATTCCCTCGGCAATTCCTTTGTTGAGAATTTCATTGAGATACAAACAGACATCGATGTCGGCAGAATGAAGGAGACGCTCAACAACTTCTGTGAGTGAGCATTTGAAGGTCTTACTTTTGTAATCTGCAGATATCAGGCTTACCTTTACATTCCGCTCACACTTATTGTTTGTAAAATATCCACGCGATTAGAAGGTAGGACTGCTCCATAAGTTTAAAGGAAGCATTGCACTCAACATGCATTTCTTAAGGCGCCTCTCCTTGATGTGATCATGTCAGTCCTTTTTGACTTTGACGTACAGGTATTTAATTTGATTAAAAGGTACTGTCAGGCCATATTACTTTCCAACTGAACATAAAACAGTGCATGACATTAAACAGACGGAGCAAATGTCCTTATTTTCCTTTTCACTTCAATTCAGCAATCAAATCTGAAACTGCACTCAAGAGATTCTTTAACCCTGTCAGTAAGTTTCTAAATATCTTTTTTTTCTTCCAAAAGCTAACATGACCGTCATGCTGGAGCAGAACAAACACATCATGAACCAGGTCACCACTTTGTCAAGCCTGATGGTGAACATCTCCTCCTGTGTCAAGTTTGACCGTTACCAGGGTTACGACTCTGCCGACGAGCTTAACGCTGCCGCTCAGGAGCTCGCCAAACAACGTGACCTCTACGCAAGTGAGTCAATATCGGGTATAATGGACCAGCTTTATTTGGATAGAGCAGACTCAGTCAGTCCTCAGGGTTCATTAGGGCAGTGCATCCACAAATGATTTCTGAGATTGATTAATCTTCCCCCTTACACTGTCCTTTTCCTGTGTTTTAGCATTTGTGGGTAAGATAACACCGTGGTTTATAAGCCATGCCTTATCAAACACTGCTTTCTCTGTTGATTATGAGTTGAGTTGAGGACGCTTCCACAAGATCTGACTCTGCAACAGTTTATCTAGGACAAGGAATATAAGAGGTAGTCTAGTCTTTGAATTGTGTCAGAATAAAGTGAGATGCTGCAATCTGTCTTTTAAGGTGTCATCTTCAAGCTTCCCAAAGACGAGGACTCATCCAGGAAGGCCAGGTCTCCCTCCGCCACATCCTCCCTGCCTCCCAAAGTCAGCTACACTATCCGCATGCACATGGACAACGTCATGCGTACCGACAGAGTCCGGGAACCTTATTTTTATAAGGACAGCCACATCTCGGCCAGGCAGACGCTGCGCTACAACCGCGGCTTCGTCTACCTGCAGGAGAACATCGACCGGGCCATCATTGAGACCCAGACTGGACAGAGAGTCACAGAGCCAGCCGTCCAGCTGCAGCCCTTCCCCTATCCCTGCCACTCTCGGGATGAGTAAGTCTCCTGAATACATGAATGCACACTAACACATGCAAACAAACACCCACACATATACAGTATGAGCATGCTCCTGTATGGACGATTGCATAGAAACGTGAAAGGATCCTCATTGTCTCTGAGGGGGAAGTACAGGCATTGATGTGGAATAATGCATGCTCTCTCATTATTCATTTGCCACTTGGGACTGACAGTAAGTAGTCATTCACAGGAATCTTTCACATTAGAATTGGCTCCGCACCATGTGCATGCATATTCACTTTTATTGTGCGTTCATCTTTGAAGACCATAGACGCATACACTCAAACATCCTCCAGGCTATGCAGGAACACCTCTCATCTCTGTAGTATGTATCTAAATTTAAAAAATGTCTTGTGCATCTATTCACTTCGTTGTTTCCAACAAATCACGCTTGACTGTAATGCCTATGGTTGTGCTTGTCCTCGACTGCTGGGTCTCTGGCTAGCTGCCTTCTGACCAACGATAAGATATGTTGAACCGGCCCTTTCTGTTGTTCAGATTTATTACTCAGCAAAACAATTTCTGACATGAGCTGTCAAATATAGCTGTATAGTATGAAAAACAGTGAGCACTGAATTCCTATGTATCAGGCTCCAGATATGATTAAGTATAAAAAAAAATGAAATGGAGAGGCATTTATTTTGCGTAAACGATAAGAGGATCAGAACACGGCTGTCAAATATCTCCAACCCCCCCCTTCAATATTGTTCTTCCGCTCTTCATCTCTGTCTCTGTGTCAAGCCAGTGACTGAATGATGGGCCTTTTCATCTGCTGTTGTTGACAGTGATTGGATGTTAGGTTTTCTAGAAATTTGACTGACACTTTGCACCTATGTATTCCCCAGGTACCTGGAGGCCATCTCTTTTGTCTTCCCTCTCATGCTGATGCTGGCCTGGGTGCTGTTTGTGGCAGATTTTGTCAAGAAACTGGTACATGAGAGAGAGCTGAGGCTGCATGAGGTAATGCATTTTTCACTTAAAAAAAAAAAGATTAAACCTGCCACTGACTTATGGGTTCCTAAGATGCTGTGTCATTTCTTTTTGTTTATTAAATGTACATTCATATTATTGACATTACCAAATGATGTTATGAACAGTTGCCAGTGTGAGAAGCAGAGCCTTTCTCTTGAACACAGCATCAAATGTAAACTCTTCCTCCCCTAGACCCTCCAGGTTTATTTGCTGTAAACTTTTATAATCACCATTGGCAAGCAAGCAAGCACTTCAACTGTATTGTTAACTGGCTTACTGTGTTCTCCCATCCCTTGCTATTCTTGCTTTTCCCACAGTACATGAAAATGATGGGAGTCAACCCGCTCAGCCACTTCTTCGCTTGGTTCCTGGAGTGCACCGTTTACTTGGTGTTGACCATCTTCTTCCTCACAATGGTGCTGAAGTACGGCAGAATTCTGCCCAACAGTGACGGCTTCCTCCTTTTCTTGTACCTTTGTGATTATGGGTTGAGCATCCTGTCCTTCAGTTTCCTCGTCAGCTCCTTCTTTGACCAGACATACATCGCCGGCCTTAGTGCAAGCCTCCTTTACATCCTCAGCTTCTTCCCCTTCATTGTGGTCGTGGCCGTGGAGACAAAACTCACCTTTTCCCAGAAGTCCGCCCTGGTGAGAAACCCTCCTGTGTCATGACACATGTATATTAAGTACTTGTACTGTGATATATATATATATATATAACCAAGTTAAAAAACAATAATGTTATTTTTTCTAGAAGATACTAAGAATTGAAGGGAGAGATAAGGAATGACACAAAGTAATTTCATTTTATTCCATAAATGGTATTTTACTCTATCCAATAAAACAATTTTTACTAACAATATGATTCAAAATATATTACTGCAGCCTCAAAAAGGCAGTTCATTTATGAAATAATCTGAGTAAGCGGTCGCTTTAGCCTCCAGTTGTTTTCCATTGCAAGGTTTTATTTTTCATTTTGGCATGTGTAGCATTGTAGTGCAGGGCAAACTGACAGTTTACAAATATTTCTCTTTGCAGAGCACAGTTTATTTGCCTTCTGCTGACATAAGTTTTGCACATAAACTTAATACATACTATTTTCTATTTTGGTGCCTGCTGGTTGATATGATCATTAATTGGAGGTCAGACATCACATCACTGCGTACATTTTTGCATTGAACAAAACTTTTAATATCACAATGAGAGTATATCACTTCATACTACACAAGGTTGTCAATACAATAGAATAGAGGTTTTATGGAAAGGCATTGTAAAAAAAACAGTGTTTACAATGAGAGAATATATCTTCTAATTTGTCTCCCATTTATCTTCAGGGTTTGTTTTCCCCAACCTGTTTTAGTTATGCAAGTCAATATGTCTCTCGGTACGAGACCCAAGGAGAAGGTATGTGTTTGTGGACATCTGCATGCATCAAAAACAAGCTCTCAGACATATTAGCTACTTTAACCAGTGGGGTGCGAATTAAATCTTCTGTTGACCTCTTCAGGCATTCAATGGAGCAACTCGTACATCTCGCCCATCTCTGGAGACACATCCTCGTTTGGTTGGCTGTGCTGGCTGCTGCTCATCGACTCCATCCTCTACTTCATCATCGGGGCTTACATCCGCATGGTCTTCCCAGGTAAACTGTACAATCATACAAGTCTTGAAAACTTCAAGCAGAATGACCTTCAAGTCAAGGAGTCTGGATACTTGGAATATTTCAAAACTTTATCAAACCATTGGTATTCACCTCTCCATCCAGTTAATTCTAGTGAAAGGTTGATCCGAGACCTTTTTAATGCTAATTTGCAGTACAAATGTGTGAACAGCACAATAGTTCTCATTAATCTAGCCAGAAGGGTTCAATCTGATTTTATAATTTGTCTGTATTATTTTAGAACATCATACATAGTTTGCTCAGATTAGAGTTACTTGTTTAGATTATACTTCTGTCAATTTAACAGTGTACCCATTCGTCTTTCTCAGGTTAGCTGTTCTTGAAGCGTAATGGCAGTATTAGCACATGGCATAGTGATAGTATAATATTATATAATATTAGCTCTCTAGCTATGTTAATAAAGTATTGGGATTAGAGGGATGAGTCACTGTGGAAATGTTTTTAATTGAAGTATAACTCTTTTTACTTGTTTCTTTGCATTGTTTCATGTATTTATTAGAAGTCTTGGGTTCTTATTTTAACTTTCAGGAAAGTACGGCATCCCAGCCCCATGGTATTTCCCCTTCAAGGCCTCCTTCTGGGCCGAGCTGTGCTTTTGCGTTAAGCCAAACACCAGCGTGGGCAGAGGACTCCTTTTCACCAACATCATGCAGGAAAACCAGCCCGTCTTCTCCGATAAGAAGGGAAAAGGTACTGGGGGAAAAAATGACATTGTACTATCTGGTGAAAGATAACAATAAGTAATGCTGTCTCCTCCGGTGTTGTGTTTTGAAGCAGGAACATGATGTCTGTCCTTTTGTGTCATTTTTTTTTTTGGATCACCACAACAACTCACATTTATATGTCACCCTCACTCTTCATTTAATTCCTGTCCCCTCTGAGTTTGATTTACAGGTTGCCTCTGTCTCCATGTTTCTCTCAGGCCACAGCACTCTTTCCTCTCAGGCTGGGGAGGATTTCTCAGAGCTCCCAGTGGGCGTTGCTCTCCATGGTCTCAGCAAGATCTATGGCGACCGAGTAGCAATTCAAAACCTTAATGTTTCCTTCTACGAGGGCCATGTCACCTCACTGCTCGGTCACAATGGAGCTGGCAAGACCACCACCATGTATGTGTAGCACAATCTTTCTCTATTTCCACAGTATCAGCTGGTTGTTAAACAAATACAAATGCATATAACATATAACAATTCATAAACTAAATGAGGTTCTCTTAAATTTTATGTTGTGCATCCCTTTAATCAACAGACCCTTTAAACCTGCTGACAGGGGGATTGTTTTGTCCATATCTGGCAAAGCGAATGCACCATCGTAGAGTTTAGCTTTACAGGTTTTCATTAACTGCACTTAAATTAACATTTTAAATTTGCTGAATTTTGCTGATGCTCTCATCCAGAGCAGCTCACAATGAATGCATCAGCGTTAAATGTAAAACTAAACCAAGAAGGGATTCCATGGCCTTATTCTTGGGACCAACAAATCATTATTTAACAGGAAAGTGCTGCGGAGAAAGTAAAAAAAATGAAAGGGCTTATATATTATATTATATACTTTTTTCCAAATATGAAAGATGAAATAACCAAAAAACAGAATGAACTCACATTTTAAAGGATCATGCTTTGCGTTTAGGTCTCTCCTGACCGGGCTTTTCTCACCATCTTCGGGCACCGTTGAGGTGTACGGCAGAGACATGCAGACCAACATCGATGCAGTTCGCAGAGAGCTGGGGGTTTGCATGCAGTATGACGTCCTCTTTGACCACATGACCACCAAGGAGCACCTGCTGCTCTACGGACAGATCAAGGCCCCACACTGGTCCTGCAGAGAACTGCATGAACAAGTCCGCAAGTGAGTGGCCGATCATATATTACACTGATTACAGGGAGCATGCTCAATATTATAAAGCACTGTGTCTGCAAATATGATGTTAGGGGTTCTGCATAATGTAGCAGTGGTTACCATTCTATAACTTGTTTTGATAAAATACATCATGAAATAGACCTCTATTGCTCTGCCAATGTCGTACTCGCCAATAGAAAAGAAATAAAGGCAGAGGTCATGAGAGTTTGAACAAAAGTTACACAGGATTATATGTAATAGTAATATATATTTACTTCCTGTAGTTTACAGGTATATCTCAGCAGTAATGCAATAATTACATTTGTGTTACAAAAATGATTGTTACACTTTCTGTCCTTGAAATTAGCCCCCACTTTAGCATCTCAGGAGCTGTGAAATGTATCTGAGACTTCTACTTCTATTGAATGCAGGTTGAGAATGTGTTGTGTTGTTGTCTGAACAATGTAAAATAAATATAAAAAGATTATGATGGAAAATGTGAGCTTGAAGGGGGGAAGATATATTTAATAATATGTTTGTTCCTTTGCGTCCTCTGTTTTTCCGAAGCTTACAGGAACAATCATTGTAAAAAAAAACATAAAGCAATGGGTTGAACCCCCATGTGCAATTTAAGACTATTTATGGAGGGGTTTAGCATGACTAGAGGAGCCGTAATAAGCCTCTCCACTAGTTCCTGTAGTTCAGAAACCCCCGCTCTGTGACTGATGGAACTGATGGAAGTATAAATTGTAAACTGGGTTGTAATGCTCATAACAAGTATGTAACATGAGCTCCATGTTAAAGTTAAATGCTTTTCATTCCAGGATCCTAGAGGAGACAGGCATGCATGCTCACAGACACAAGCGGGTGGGCACCCTGTCAGGCGGCATGAAGCGCAAGCTGTCAATCTCCATTGCCTTCATAGGAGGCTCTCGCTTGGTGGTTCTGGATGAACCCACCACAGGAGTTGATCCCTGCTCCAGGCGCAACATCTGGGACATTGTCATCCAGTATAAGAAACGTGAGTCTCCCAGGCATACCATAACCACCCGCACTAATAATAATAATGATGATAATGATAAGAGGAACAGGAAGAAATGGCAGAAGAACAAAACAAGCAAAGTATTCTTTCCTTTTATGTCACGTGGGGTCCCACAAGGATCAATGCTTGGCCCGATTTTGTTCATTTTGTGTCTGTATGTATGTATGTATGTATGTATGTATGTATGTATGTATGTATGTATGTATGTATGTATGTATGTATGTATGTATGTATGTATGTATGTATGTATGTATGTATGTATGTATGTATGTATGTATGTATGTATGTATGTATGTATGTATGTATGTATGTATGTATGTATCAGCAAACTTGTGGCAATATTTATCGTTACTTTATTTTTGTCTTGAAAATCACAACAATCTTGATTCCCTGTAGTGCTGCCATCAAAGACTAAACAGCCTCTAACCACTAGCTTAAAATATTCAGCAAGAAAACTAGAAGCTCAGAAATATTCATATAAACCAGAAGTGTGTTTGTCAGACCAGCGCTCCACAAAATCAAATGTTGAACAACATATTTATGCCTTATTCATGCTTTAATTTCCTCTCGCCCTGACTACTGCAATTCATTAAGTACTACTACCTCAATCATGCTGTAATTACTCATTTACAGTTGGTGCATAATGCAGCACCGAGGCTTCTGAAAAACACTCAGCGAGCATCAGCCCTGGCTGAATTACATTGATTCCCATTTGTTTTGGAATTAATTTTCCTTATTACTTTTAAGCCCCCCATGATAGCCCTGCTATATATTTATGATTTTGTAACTCTTTAAGCTGCACCAAGACCCCAAACCAAATGGTGGGTGTTTTAAATGTATAACTCCTCTTTTATGTTTTGTCTTCTTGTTGTATTTTATGTACGTAAGTGAAAAAAAGTGGTTTAAAAAAAAAGTATTTAACAGTAATTAATCACGTTGCGTTCATTCTATCAGACATAGACAACTATCAAGAAGACAAATGTATTTTTATTATTGTCTAATCTGTGTACAAAACTATTAAAATTCACATTCTGTAGTGCACACACTCACATGGCAGAGGCGCTCCAAACGCTCTAGCTCTCGTGTTTTCCACTGAAGACGCCTCCCGCTCCGTATTTCCTAAGAGGGACAGGAGTAGAAGAGCAGGAACCGGGAGCAGACCCTGGAGGGCTTTTTCTTTTTCACGCTTCTGACTTTAAATTTAGCATATAATTAATCGAAAAGAAATCCAGTATGTTTTTCTTTAGGCTGTCTTAGAGTTGCAGCAGTAATGGCAGGAAGACTGCTAAATGTCATATAATTGTAGCTGTGGAAAAAATATCCTGCGTAATTGGCCCTGTCTCAGATGTTAGTGAGATTTTGGTGCCAGGGGAATCTATTTCAAAATAAACTTTCTTCATTGCTTGCTGTTTGTGCGCCTTTTTCTCTGATGATTTCGATGTGACTTTGTCTTTGTGATGTCTGGTTTTTGGTTGTTTATTTGGATGTGTGTTGTTGCGTATGTGTGTATGTCTGCAGCTACACTTAAAAGGCCAACGTGAACTCACTAGGATAAGAAAATAAGCAAAATAATGCTGTTATACGTCTAAATCTGGCTTCTGTGTTGTTTTTCCACCCATCTCCAAACTTATAACTCCCACAGAGTTCAACATATTTCCTTGGCTGGGAAAGATAATCTCACTGTGTGCATTTAACTGATATCAAATCACTAGATTTTCATGTATTACATTTCTTTATATTCACACAATGACGTTGAGATTTCATTTGAATTGTAGTTATGGGTTTGGGAATGGCATAATGATCCTTACACAAATAATGCAGATTGTTTTATGTGTGTGTCCTGCAGATCGCACCGTCATCATGTCCACCCACCACCTGGATGAGGCTGAAGTACTCAGCGACCGCATCGCCTTCCTGGAGGCAGGAGGTTTAAAATGCTGCGGATCCCCCTTCCACCTGAAAGACAAGCTGGGTCAAGGCTACAAGCTCACTCTCACCAAGAAGGTATTCATCCTGACGGGCATACAGTCACAATGTTCTGGACATTTTTTAAACTGGTCAAATACTCCATGTTTTCCTGGTACTCCATGTTAAGATTTCAGAATAAGTGAAGGTTGAGTGATTGTAGACCACAACCTTTTTCTTATAATATATCTCATGCATTTTACTCAGACTTTCTCTTAACAATGACGATGTAGCATAAAAAGTAATATTACTCAATACATTATAATGGAGGAGCCAGCCTGTTCATGTGTAAACATATTCTTGGTTTTATTTTTGCCACATTAGACACTAGAGTTGAACGTATCCCAGTGTGATGTATATCAGATTTATTGAAAACTGCTAAATTGAACACAAATAATTTCTTGCTGCCCTTCTAACTGGCTCATATTTTTTTCAGCATACTATATCTTAGATGTTAGAAGGGTAGAACGGTAGAGCATACACGTCCCAAAAAACTGAAATAATAAAATATTTACATTTGAAACCACTGGCAGCTGATTTCTCGTTGTGCAAAGTAAAACTGTGTAATCTTGATGATAATAATATTCTGTTCCTGCTTTCCTATCCACAGATGGAGAATTTTGGATCGGAGCGGATTAACGATGCTGAGCTGAAGGTCTTCATCCAAGCCCATGTACCAGAAGCTCGACTGAAGGAGGCCCTGGGGAGCGACCTGGTCTACTCACTGCCCCCCTTTACTTCATCCAACGCCTCCTCATACCGCTCCCTCCTGACCGCGCTGGATTCCAACCTGGACGCCCTACAGCTGGGGGGCTACGGCATCTCTGACACCACCCTAGAGGAGGTAAGCTCATACACAAACACACACAAACAAGTAAAAAAAGTTTGTGTAGTGCTCATAACCATGATCATATTGATACATCAGCAGAATCACAAGCCAAACAATTATTCTGATAGGGTTTTTCACATACACATATGCTCGTGTTTTGTGTTTTTCTGTGTAGGTGTTTCTCCAGTTGACTCATGGAAGCACAGACACTGGGAGCCCCCTGTCTATCTCGGAGACGATCGGTGACACTGATTCCATTGACAGCTTCCCTTCACACTCCAGTGGAAGCATCTCCAGCTTTGATGACAACATCAGTGAGTAAAAGGATGCATGATGGAAGACTTTGTAACCATTTTTGCATTTCATAGTTAAGCTAAAATATTTGAAGTATACTTACTCAGCTGACCTACAGTAGTTCAACGTCTTCTACATGTTGATGGATTGCACTGACATCTTTTGTGATCCAATCTACCCGTTAACCTTTTATCTCGATGAGTTCTGGAGAGAAAAGGCCGACAGAAGAGAATTGATTAAATCCCGTCACAATTTCATCTCCCATGTGTTCCAGAGTTTACCGGTTCATCCGTGGTGCGCGGCATGGCCCTGGCATGGCAGCAGATGGCAGCCATTCTGATCAAGAGATTCCACCACAGCCGCAGAGACTGGAAGGGCCTGATCTCCCAGATCCTGCTCCCGGTCCTGTTCATGGTGTTTGCTATGGGTCTGAGCTCCATGAGTAAAGACCCGAAGCACTATCCTGAGCTGGAGCTCAGCCCTGCGCTTTATAACTATACACCGAGCTACTCTTTCTTCAGGTCAGTCCCCATGGCAAAGAAAATACAAGGGAGCATTGAATGGGAGGCCACAGAAGCAAACAAGGTTAATCAGGGCTATTTTACACCAAGCATGTTTTGAGCGGTTCAATCGAACTCCGAAGCTCCGCTCTTTTATTTCAATTAATTTGACACGGTCAGACCAATTCCAATGAGACTCGGGTGGCAACAAATAGTCACTCCTGCGTCTTTTCCAAGCTACTTTTGACGTAATTTGTTTATGCAATGAAACTTAACACATCACAGTTCTGTGTATCTCAAGTGATATGATTGTCATACTGTAACTGTGAGGTGAAGCTTGGAGGAGGTTTTATTGCGGGCCATGTTCTGGTGTTTACAAAAGCCCTACTGCTCAGCTTGAAGGATGCACTATTTTGAAAGAGAACATATTGAACCAAAGAGCCGCTAACTGCAACTTTGATGCAACTCGTCGCTTGATTGTTCCGTTGGGTTCCTTCATCATTTGCGGAGCACGGCGTGTCTCACTTGTAACGAAATTAATTTGAAGCTGCAGTCGGTTGAAGAGCAGAAAGGCCTTAAGGAGAGGCAGAGAGAGAATGCGAGGGAAAGAGCTGATTGTGATGAAGACGGATGAGATATGAGATCAAAGGGAGAGAGATTAAGAGCGTCAGGAGGTTGCAAGATGTCTTCATTCTTGAGAAGCGCTATTGTTTGATCAAGGGATATGTAGCAAGGGAGAAAATGCTGAGGTGCCAATCCATATCAAAGGCCGTATGGACGCTCTTTTCAAGTCTTCTCCAGCTTGATATACAAAAGTGATTCAAAAATATATATATTTATTTTAATACACATTAATGATAGTTTTGTGCTTAGGAAGGTTATAGGTAGTTTTTCAGAGCGCAATGTTTTCAGACTTCGCTGTATGAACAATAGAAATGTAAGGATCTAAATGTGTATTAATGTGTGTATTAAAGGCAAGAGAAGGAGACAAAAAAGAGAAAAACATCCACTTAAATGTAAAGTAGCAGATCAAATGTCCTCACTCTTATTATACCTGTACAGTTCCCCACAGTAATATTATTGGAATCACTGACTGCGTCTTCATGGTGACTTTATTGACAGAATTGTGAGTTAGTAAACTCTCATGCTCTTTAAGGAAAACCTTGCTGAATGCCAGCCTTGAAACTACATCGATTTGAATAAATCAATAAAGTCCAACCTCTCTGCCATGTGGGAGCCTTATGAAACAACCTTTTGTTTGGCCAACTTTATTTTATTATTGTTGTCATTATGGTGTAGTTCACTAAAATGTCTGTGTAACCTCTGGGTTGAGGCTGACTGTTTTTCTGTTTTCTGACTCCATAGTAACCAAAATCCCGACTCCGCCAAGCTGAAGGACGCCATGATGTCATTCCCCGGGATCGATAACGCCTGCCTTGACAAGTCCGATAACCCGTACGTAATCACACATCAAATGCCAGCTGTTTTTTCCCCTGAAAATACTAAATGTGTCAGTGATAATCTGGGTTTCGTGCTCAGTTTCTCAATGCTCAATTCTACCCTTTTCCACATGTTCGGTATTTTCATATCTTACTCATTGTCCTTCTGGTCATGCCTCATCATTCACCTTGTTTCATTTTTATCTTTCTTCCTCCGTCCAATTCCTGCCGCTCGCTCTCATGTCCTTTCTCTCTATTTTCCTGCCACTCAGCTCAACGTATGTGGCTGAAAGCCTGCAGCAGGACTCTGCTTTGTATTCCATAAACACCATGTGTTTATAGGGGAGATTTCCCCCTTACAGGCACTTAAATCAATGTTGGCACTCATGAACCAGACCTCGGAGCATTTTAAAATGCTCTGCCGGGAAAAAAAGAGATGGAGAGAGAGAGAAGGAGAGAGGGAGAGAGAGAGCGATAGATCATATGGTGTAATAGAGGTTGCATTTTTTGTTCACGTCTATAATCACAACATGACAATGACTGAAAGACTGCCGAGTGCTACATATACCGAAAATATAAGATATGGTCCAGAGACTATGTTCATAGTTTTTGACCAATTTATATCAAAAGTAACAGGTCTGCAAAGACGCGGCTATTGTTACAGTCTCTTTTTGATCTGCACAAAGTGTCCCTGCAAGCATTTGGCAGAAAACTAAATGTTTCAACCCACACAAGTAAATTCCACACAATACGATATTGCAGCACATAATAAACAGCTTTTGATACAGTTTTCAACTGATACCAGATAATATATGTAGGTCCTGATCTCACAAAAGAAATATGCAGGCTCACAGCTGCTGTATGAATGGTTTCATATTTTACCACCATATGCACTTACGTTTTAAGCACTGATGCAAGCCATCATAGAAACTCAGTTTCAGGACGAGCGCCGGGGCTGAGTCTTGGTATAATCTTATGGCATTATCATGTACTGCAGACGGCCAGCCACCATTTCACTTTGTGACTTTTTCCTTTTAAGGGCCTGCACACGAAGCACAAACAACTGGGCTTCCAGAGGGAACAGCTCCAAAGCCTTTAGTGTCTGCCAATGCACCCGTCAGGAACAGGTGAGACTGGGTCACTGAAAACTGTGTGTGTGTGTGCGTGTGTGTGTGTGAGAGAGGGTTTTGTTGTGTGTTATGCATCTGTGTTCCTATACATTAATCTGTCTTCTGTGAAAAAGGGTGATTGTAATGCATTTGCCTCTTCACTACACTGCAGATTTGTGATGGAGACAACTACCAGCCCCCCCATAAGAAGAGCCCTTCATCTCATATTGTGTATAACCTGAGTGGCGTCAATGTGGAGAACTACCTGGTGGCCACTGCAAATGACTTCATCAGGAACAGGTGAATGCAACCTGTGTTTACTTTTGGTTAATGTTGCCACATTGAGTGTTAATCAACTCTCTCATTGCATCAACCTTATGAAGCGATGTTTCAAGACATTTCCAAGTAGTTACTTACATATTATTTCCCATTTATGAATTGCATTTCAAAATATCAGTTTGATAAGTTAATTTTGTTTGAGACAGTTGGCAAATAATGTATGGGGCTCAATCTGTTTTTATTCACAGTAGACGATTGACGAAATATCAAAATATAGTAATTCTCCAAGTGTCCATTTAAAGATTTTCTTTTTTTTGTATTGAAAATGAGAATTTGCAGAAATCTAATTAGCTGTTGACTGCAAAAAAAAATCCATCTAATTATTATCTTGTCAATCATGTTTACTGTACTTTGAACGTGGGCTCTAATCTAGATATTTGATTAAAATTACAGCAAACAAGCACAGTGTGTCTTCCTTAGCAGCATTTATAGCTCTTTGTTTGGATGGATATGTTATTTCTTTGGTATGGTTTCAGGTATGGTGGCTTTGCTTTTGGCATGCCTCTCCCTCCTGACTTACAGATGGACGTAACAATGGTGCCCAAAAACCGTACTCTGTCTAAGGTAACGTTGTCTCCCTCTTCCCTGCTGCCTGTCTCATTATCACTTTAATTGCTGCTGATGAAAACTTAAAACATCATATCCCAAAGTTGTTTGACTATCAGAAGTATCTTTAAATCCTTGGTTTCAAACCATTGGAAACTGCACTGATGTAGTATTCTTACATATCCTGTCTGTAGCAGTGTGTGTGATGGTTTCTGTGCATGTCTTTGTTTGCGCTTGCATGGGTTTAGGTCTGGTTCAACCCAGAGGGCCACCACACAATGCCAGCATACCTAAACAGCCTCAACAACCTCATCCTACGCTCCAATCTTCCAGCAGATAAGGATCCACGCAAATACGGTAAGCTTCAATAGAAATTGGTAAAAGCAAAATTGGTTTCATTTCATTGATCAAGGGTTCTATATATACAAATACACTGACAGCAAAGATCACTGCTATCTTTTTTTTCTTTGTTACATGTTAATATACATTGCTGCTGTCAATATATATTTAGTCATTTTAGAAAAGGTCTCTAGACCTTATCTGTGGCGTGATTGTCTTTTATTCATACAGCACTTCCATGTTATTGCAAAAGGTAAGCTGAGGCAAAGGTTTGATATACGACATGGCTGGAATTGAGCAAAAGGGATGCACACATCAGCATTGCGTAAATGTATCTATCCGGCAATGTGCTGCTGATTGTGCATGTTGTGTACTAAATATAAAGAGAGCTGTAAACCGTGTGTTCACTCATGGTTCATTTCACTGGATTAAAGCCAGGGGGTGCTGTGTCCTCAGACTCACATCAGTATGCATGGTGAATACTGATGAGTGCGGCTTACTGGGGAACCAGACTGGCCCACGTTTCCAGAACTGTTTTAGCTCTGTATCACCCTGACCATCTGCCTGCGGGCAGCGGTACACAAACAAAACCAAACACACACACGCACACACGCGCACACACACGCGCGTAAAAGTGCTCATAAAAACATACAGTGCATGCACAGAAGTATATGAACACACACATTTCCCGCCACACAGGAAAATAAAAGTGCTCGAGGGTAGAGTGAATGTTACCTGCAGACTCACAGCGGTGTCAAGGGTGCAGATCCAAGAAGATTGCTTTTCAAGGTGATGGTTTATCAGTCAAATGTGAAGCCCTAACCCTCACATTGTGTACTGAAGTACCAACTGGGTTGGGATCCTTTAGAGGTCGGCATCAAACTGTTTTTTTTCATGCCACCCTCGCAGGACTTTGTGTAACCGCTAACTGCCAGATGTGCCATCACACTCCTGCCCTCTGTCCACACTAGAGATTCTGATCATGCCCACCCGCAACCATGTTTTATATTGAATGTCTGCCTGCATCCCCTATAGAAAATATACAGTTACTCAACAGTTTATCAACGCACCTTTGCAGAACATGAACTGAAAAAAAACGTATTTAATGCATTTAAAAAATAAAGGGAAGAAAATGCCAAAATTGACTGGTTCCATCAAATAGCACGTTTCATATATTTGGGTTTTGGACTGTTGGTCAGACAAAATTACCAATTTGTACGTGCAATCTGAGGCTCAGAAATGATGAAGAAATCAATCAAGAAATCTGCCAATGAATTGATAATGAAACGTATTGCATATTGCACCTATACTGGTTTCCCATTGTAGAATCCTTTAGAGTAGTAGTTAATGATTTATGGCAAAACCCATCAAATCTGTGGAGCCCTGGGCCCCCAACCTGCTCCAGGGCTGCTGTGCTTTGGGTTAAGTCACACACTCCTATCTCAGGAAATGTAAGCAGAGACATGTAGGGGAGCAGTTCATGTCTATGAGCATCTCCAAGACCCTGAAAAAATGATAAAGAAAATTCAATTTTCTTTGTGTGCACTGGCAAATGAAATCATCTTGCACTATATTTTCCAATTGACTGTGTCCCTGACTAAGAGAGTATCTTTGCTCATTTGGTTCCTGTGCTGAAAAATAGCCCGCATGTTGTTTCTATTTCTAACTCAATACTTTGTTTTTCCCACGACAGCCATTTCAGTATCCAGTCATCCCTATTTTGGCCGGGCGGATGATGAAGATTCAATGTAAGGACTGCCACTTTAGATTATTCCTTCTACTGAGCTGACTTGCAGTATTCAAAATGATCACAACGACTGCACTTCAAAATAGAATCTAATTAGCATTCTAATTGGTGAAAATATCCCAAAATTAGTCAAGTCATTATGAATATTTTTGCCTGTTGGCTGTAGTTAAATTATTGAATCATCCTACATTTTAATTCCGGACATCAAAGTCAAGGTGGACTTAGGGCATAAAGGTACATGACAGCGGTATTTACCCATATTTGATTTTTTAAATGGATTTCCCTGAGCTTGCACTATTGATCAGAGTCCCAATATAAAGAGTGTTTACCCTGAAGGTGGCACAGAGGTGGATTGATTCTACCCCACTTCCCAAAATGAGTTTGTTTGAAATACTCCACACTCTGCTGCAGAATATGTGCTTCTGTGTTTGCTTGTGTGTATGTATGCAAACATGCGTGTGCTCCGGAGGATCAAATAAATCATTACCAGAGTGTATTAAGCTGACGTCGTGGCCTCATGAAGGTTGCCAGTTGTCTCCAACCAGTCCACTCGCTATTTCCTTGTGTTTACTGCCCTTCAGTTTCTCCACATACTCAACTCTTCTTTATGTGTATGGCTTTTACGTAGGTGTTTGCCTGCTTAGGCTGAAAATGCACAATTAGGCCTACGTGAGATTATGCCTCCTCACTGATGCATCGATTTGGCCTGAGCCAGGTTAGAGATACAACAGGCTTATTACTCAAAATGTCTTGATTCTCACAGTGTGCACACTTTGCCCATGGGAGAGATACTGTACTAAGGTTATATTGGCCGGACTGCAACACACTGGCTCAGTAGCTGCTGCTCGCTATCCTCTGTAGTTAGTGCTGCCCTCAAACGCCCACCACCTCTCCGCCGTCTCTCTTTCCGTCTCGGTCGGTCACACCGGCAGCTTCGTCCTCATCTTCATTTTCAGCCTCATGCAGCTTATTCTGTTTGGCCGGGGGAGAGGCGAGGAGTAAAGGTAGC
This sequence comes from Cottus gobio, assembly GCA_023566465.1. Taxonomy (NCBI): domain Eukaryota; kingdom Metazoa; phylum Chordata; class Actinopteri; order Perciformes; family Cottidae; genus Cottus; species Cottus gobio. The sequence continues at coordinate 9,922,599 of CM042227.1, read as the reverse complement.
ACAGCAGCATGTAGGGTAGGAAAGAGGGTAGCGGCATCTAGAAAGTTTGAATGATTGCACAGGGTTGAGGAGGAACTGAGGGATCAGACTCTCAGCTGGTTGTCTGGGGTCTTGTCCGGACAAAAGGCTGTGCAGCCTCCCAGCAGCACCACTGGCTCACCGCTCAGCAGTGTGAAGTTGCTCTCTGCACAGAGCCATCTGTTTCTTGTACGGTTCCTATCTCGTGAGAGGCGAAGCAAAGCATCTCGTTTAACAAAGCTTGTTGTTATTATTAATGGGATTCCATTTATTGTGAGCCACTTCAGCAGTTCAAATGAGTCGGGTCCATGCAGGGAACAATATGATGGTTTGTAGGAGGCCATTGTTTTCGGAAAGGAATTGCACCAGGTTGCCTCATCCAAAATGACTCAGCACAACAGAGTATATTGTGCACTTCTTTGTGCGCGTCCTTGTATCTAAACCTGTAGCTGCTGTAGCACTGCAGCTTTAAAGTAGGATTACAACCAAATGTAACATATAGGAAGATAATGAGTTTCAACAAAGTCGATGTAGTTAAATAAAAATTCACTAATTACACTAGTTTGGTCACTAACGTCTGCCTGATTCTATTTTTTTTCCTCACAGTGTCACGGGAATGCTCCAGATCATGGTGGCCCTGTGTGTGCTGACGGGTTATTCAATCACGACAGCCAGCTTCGCCATCTATGAAGTGAATGAGCACCACAGTGGCTCCAAGCGGCTCCAGCACATCTCTGGCATCAGCGAGCCCTTATACTGGGCTGTGAACTTCTTATACGACATGGTAACATCCTCTCATCACCTAACAGGAGATCCAAAATAGACATCTCGCTAACGTCTCAAAATCATGCTTATTAAAATCAAAAGCAAACATGTTGGATATATGTCTTCTTCATGTTCAATTTTAGATTACAATGGCATGTGCAACACATTTAACATATATACTTAATGTATTCATGAATGAATTGCATTTACTTATATAATGATACATACATTCATCGTGTTGCTGCGTTGTGTCCTGTCTTTTTCCACAGATCATGTATTTGATCCCTGTGACCTTGACTGTTGCCGTGATTGCAGCCTTCCAGGTTCCAGCATTCACAGATCGGCAAAATTTGGGTGCTGTCGCCCTGCTTTTGGTACTCTTTGGGTGAGTGATTTAGCGCCACAGAATCTGTGAACGTAACAACGTATTCACCTGGACTTTAAGGGACTGATTTACAAAGCATACTGAAAAAGGACCATCATATGGTCTTTTTTCATGACATTGAGGACCAAAAGTGACTTGACGATGAATCTAGCCATGAGGCCAAAACATTTTAATTATTCAGAGTCAAAACCACTGGATTAACTATTTTAACCTAAACTATTTTATCAAGTTGTATTTCTGAACTAAACAAGCATATTTATGATGCTATGTATATTTGTATACAATTACACAAGGGACCAACGACAAGGGAGGAGAGACAGGACTGGAAGAGCAAACAAATAAGTTCTTGTTTCAACCTGAATGATTATCTGAGTGCTTTTGTTTCTTGTTATTATCAATGATGCAATGTTCCACGATCTCAGCATTACTAAAAATACATTGTCTGCTCTGATCCAAGCGATTGCATAAAAAATATGTTTTTGCAGATGGACAATGAGCCTCACCATACACCCACACATCCAAGGATTTTTTTTTTTATGGCCAAAGTAATTTGATCAATTAAAGGTTTTAAAATTTTTAAAAGCATGCCCTCACATACACCATTTTCTAGCCTCCACGTTGTAACGGCATGTTACTTTGTGATTTACTGCACTGAGCATTAGGAAGCGTCTGCTCTGCAAACACAAACACTGCTTAAATTTTAAGAATTTCTCGCAGACAGATGGTGGAAGGACTGAAAGGCTGAGAGAAAAATCACTACCAGCATGTGTCGCCTACTCAAGCCCCAAAGACAGAATGAAGACAGAGATGACGGGAGGGGCATCAGGCAGCAACGGTTCACGTGGCAATAACAACAGGACTTAGTGTTACCAGGCTTTTAAATCTGACAATGAGATTTAGATTTTTGGAAAGGTGCCAAACCAATGACACACCATGTTTCCCCACTGCTGGATTACTGCGATTGTTAACATGAGTCCCTAAATGTAGATGAAACTTAGTCTCCTACAGTCCAGTCTCCGTAGGCCTCGTCCTGAGCCTTATGTTAGGAGGCCAAGTCAGCACTCTGATTCTCATTTATCAGACAGATGTCTCCCTCCCAAGCAATGAATAATCACAGTCGGTCAGGCGGCGCCCACCTGGTCCAGTCTGCAGCGTTCTTGCTTTTGTTTCTTGTCATGGCTTGGCTCCCACAGTCTGCCTACCAAAGCAACTTTTTTTGGGCAAGCCACGCAGATGCTTTGTCTCTGTCTGGCTCTATCTGTTTGTTTCTGTCTCTCTCTTTTCCCACCATCCTATTTTTCTTCGTCCTCTTTCGGCCTTTCTCTCTTTCCCTTCGCTCTCTCGCTTTTCCAGACACCCCAATCAAATGAACTAGCAAATTATTTGAGATAAAAGAGAGAGAAAAAAAGGATGTCCTGCCACAAGAGGAATAAAGGGAGACGTAATTTATCTTCCTCTCTTTTGGAGTCATGACTTAATGTTTACCCTCCTCATGGTGTGGTCTTTTTCCTCCTTTCCTTTTCAGTATATTCTTAGGTGCCTTTTTTCATCAGGCTCACAGCTGCCCCGTTTAGTCTGTGAAAGACCTGAACCACTTCAGTTAAAAAAAAATGCAAGGTCATGTTTTTTTAGACTGCATCTGTGAGGAGGGCTCCATATCCTCTTTTTCCATGTCTCTGTGGGTTTTCTGTATTTGGAAGCAACAGAGCCAGAACACAGCAGGGCTATGGAAATGTCTTATAGTGTGTGTGTGTGTGTGTGTGTGTGTGTGTGTGTGTGTGAGAATCTATTTTTTCCTTGATACTGTGTTAAAAGTATCCTGTCATTGTCAATTCCACAGCTGGTCTACGTTCCCCTGGATGTATTTGTTAGCAGGCGTCTTCAAGGACGCAGAGATGGCCTTCATCACCTACGTGTGCATCAACCTCTTCATCAGCGTCAACACCATCATGTCCACCTCCATCCTATACTTCTTGGGTCAAATGTCCGTACACAACCCTGAGGTCAGTGTAAACTACCCGATTCAAGATGCCTTTCTAAAGATCAGAAGTAGTTGAATGCACACTTAAATGTGTGACTGTTCAGTCCTTGTAGCAGTAGTGATATGAAGTAGCAGAGGAGTGACAAGGGCAAACATGCCTCTATCAAGGGAAGATTATAAATTCAGGATGAGCTCTCAGCACTGTAGACACGGTTTTATATCCTCTCTTCTCCCCCTGCCTTTACCCTTCTTAATGCCTTTTGTTCTGTTCCTCCATGCTGCAGTTCATCCAGGAGATCTTCAAGAGGCTGAGCCATGCCTTCCTAATCTTCCCCCAGTTCAACTTTGGGAATGGGCTAATGGAGTTGGCCAGGAAGAACATAGAGGTCCAGCTGCTTAGTGGTTATGGCATTGACACCTACCAGAACCCATTCTCCACAGATGCCCTGGGCTGGATGTTCATCTCCTCTTTCATCCAAGGCTTGGTGTTCTTCACTCTGCGCCTCCTGATCAACCGGTTTCTCATACGTAAAGTCAGGTGAGAAAAACAGAAGCCAGGCGGTATGGTGGTAACTCCCGTGGTACATAATCCAACTTTGTCATTGTGGATATTGTGAATATGAATATGCAGATCAGTGGTTGAATATGCATAAAAGTCCTTTAGAATAATTCAAGAAATGTATTTATTTATTTTTTATTAAAAAATAAAAGTCCATAATATTGGGCCCCAAAGATAACAGAAGCCTGAACCACTTAGGTGAAATAATTGGCAAAACAAATCTGTGTCTCTGCGACTTATTCACATCAACTTCACACCTTGTAGTTATAACAACAAAAAAAACCTTTGCAGGAATCTAATATGCCGCAGAAAGACGGTGCCACAGGTGGCTTGTGAGGATGATGATGAGGATGTGGCGACTGAGCGCCTACGGGTGTCCAGTGGAGCGGCCAGCACAGATATACTGCAGGTCAACCAGCTGACTAAGGTCTATCAAACCCTCAAGAAGAAGGTCCATGCGGTCAAGAGGCTCTCCGTGGGCATCCCTGTTGGAGAAGTAAGCCTTTACACATAGTAGGAATATTAATTACTAATGCAAATCAATCTACGTCAGTAGGATAACAAACAAGGCATCATGTAATTTATGACTATCATCAACCTCTTGTGATAATAAAAGTACTATAATATATATATATATATATATATATATATATATATATATATATATATATATTGTTTTAGACAAAGTTGCCTAATATTACTTTAAATGCATCCCTCTGCGTGATGACTGGCCGGATACTTTCTTTCTTTCTGTAGATTCAATATTGGCCATTACAACCTGTGAAAAAGCCCATCATAGCATTACAGTACTGTAAAGTGGAGAAAAGCTTCAGGATTACTAAGCAATGAGTGTTTGTTTTCAGTGCTTTGGTCTGCTGGGTGAGAACGGAGCAGGAAAAACTACCACCTTCAAGATGCTGACTGGAGATATTAGCCCCACTGATGGCACTGCACAGATCAGGGACTGGGATGGGTAAGCTGATCATTAATTTACTTCTACATCATCTCATACATACTATATGCAAACTTGGGGAAAATCTATAGAATAGCATGAAAACATTTACCTTTTGAGTAAGAATATTAAATTGTTGACCTAGCTTATTCTGTCAGGAAAACATATTACCTCCACCCCAAACACATACAGGTTATGTTACGGTAACAAAAGAAATTAAACTTGTTACTCTGCAAACAGCAATCCTAAATACACACGGTTAATATTTGTTCACTTAAAATATAATCCTTCAAATAGAAGATGATTTATTTGATTTGTCGTAGACAACACGACAGAAGCTACCACAGGTCAAAGCTTTGATTTGGTTTCGACAGGTGCACCAGCTGCATTGTCTAATGAAGCTGTGCCGGATTACATTTGCATGAAGCAAATATCCACAAATGGGGGATGTTATTGCCTCCCATCAGTCACAATGCGATAGTAAATAGCTTGGGTTATAGCAGGGGGAAGCTTTATATAATACCCATATCGTAGACTCTCCTATGCAGGCATCAACTGTATACCTGTCTGCCTCCCTATAACAGCTCTGTTGTTACGCTGTTTGGTGGGTATTCCTAGCAGGCAGCAGGGCCGATGGAACTCCCTCCACGCGCATCTGCCCTTCACCATGTGGTGGCTGCCATTCAAGAGAAAATGTCTTTCTTCTTTTCCCCAGGCGGTTGGTGGACATTATGGAGTGCCGTAACAAGGGAATTAACATCGGCTACTGTCCCCAGGTGGATGCGCTGGACAGTCTGCTCACTGGAAAAGAGCACTTGGACTTCTACGCTCGCATTCGAGGCATCTCAAAGAAGGAGATCGACGGGGTAAGAAAGAGCTGCAGACTCTGTGCTGCTGTTCAAAGCTCCGGGTTTGTGACAACACCAAACACAACTTTTTCAGGGATCTGATATAAATTCCAAGGTGCACTCCCACTGCGGGACTAGCAAATGTTGATGCTTCAATGCATACCCAATCAGAGGCTGTTAAGTGTTGAGTGATGTGTGCTGAAAGCTGTACTATCTGGGGCAAATTGAGAAAGCTTTTGTTGTCAGCTCCTGCAATCCAAACTTCAGAATTAAACTGATGCTCTATGCTTCACTGCCGACAAATTTACATTTAAACGATACTTTGTTGATGAGAGGATCTCATTTGACGTGTCACTTTAGCCCCATTCTTCTCATTTATCTTTCTGAGAACTAATCAATCTTTCCTCTGTGGTGATTACTGAGTGTGCCTGTCTTTTTACTGCTGCTGCTGACGAGAGAAATCCTCAGAACAACTAATCACAGATGTGTGATTTCTGATTTCCCGTCCTGATTTTTTATTTTTTTCTCAAAACCCCCCCCAAAATAAACAGCTCTACTACATATGTTAAAAAGACGTGTGGACATGACAAATATACAGAAAAATACAGAAAAAAACATCTCTCTATGTTTGTCTCTCCCTCTACACAATTTTACATTTTTGGATGCAGAAGTACAAAACATTGATTTTCTCTGACAATCCCAGTCATGTTACAAACAGAGTCATGCGCACACATTAGCAAGGACGCCGGTCGACACCCAGACCGACACAGTGAAGCACATAAATGGATCTGGCTTTAATCTGCATCGCTGCTGTTGTTACAGTGCCTCTGGTCAGGATAGTGACAACAATGGTTATAATGGCTACTGCCTCGGTGTTGGGCTAATTCACAAAGATGAGGTTATATATAGAGTTCCTCTTATGTTGTCTCCCACTGAGAGTCCCCTAGCTGTGGATAATGAGACAAGCCTTAATGGGGTCATTTCGCATTGACATGGTTTTGTCAGGCTTAATGAGCTGTTACATCAAAGGTGATAGAAAGAGACTTTTATGAGAGAACATTAAAAAAACAACATGTATTACGAATTGACGCAGTCAGCTATATGTTATGTCGCTAGTGCTAATAATTCAAATGTAGCGAATGATACAGTGTATTTTTCTAAAGCATGTAATGTCCTACATACAGTGGGTTCTAATAACCTGGATCAGTGAACTCAGAATCATATGGAACAATCACCACTGAAGGCAAATCCTCTTAGAGAGAAAAAGCATCTTAAGTGAACAGAGCTATCTACTGCTTTGGTTGCTTTTGCCTGACGGGGAAAATGGCTAAAGTTTACCGATGGGAAATCACCTCTAGCTATTTGAAAATGAATTAGTATTTACAGCAAGCATATATATTTTTAAGGAACTGAAATAGTTATGACCCATTAAGGGTTTTGTTAATTCCTGCTTTCAATGTGATTTGACACACAGGAGAAATTGATATGCAACGAATTATTATGCTGCGTCAGTTCCTGTTCTCTAAAGCTGCATCTCCAAGACAGCTTGGAGCTTAGATAGAATAAAGTCATCAAGTTAAGTCATCATTGCCGTACATACTGTACATACAACATTAAATATGCATGAGAGTGGAACAGATAGATGGTGTTGTGAAGATCGGCCGCAGCCACAGTTAGAGGACAACTTCATGTGCATGACACATGACATGAGCAGTCTCTGGAACTGTCTCATTTCCTGAATGGTCTTAGAGCCATACAAAGCAGACATGAAGTCCCAGCATATGAAAACTGGACCATTACATATCTCCTACATTGATTAGCCGTTTGCAGTGAGCACGGGTTGAAAGGTTTCCATTGCAAACCATATAAACTTATTTGGAAGAAGACAAAGTGAATAGTATTACCTAAATCTACTATTATTTTGTATCGCATCAAACTGTAAACCTGTTTCATATGGTGTTTGTTAATATGTTCCTCCACTGTGTAATCACCGGCATGCTTTATTTAAAGGTGGTGAACTACCTACTGAAGAGGCTGGAGCTGAGCAACCATAGAAACATCATTACTGATAGTTACAGTTGCGGCACCCGCAGGAAGCTCTCCACTGCGCTGGCTCTCATTGGACATCCGCAAATCCTACTCCTGGTAAGGACACACCTGTTTGCCTAACTCCCCACCCGACAGCAAATATTATACTATATACTACTGTTCCTCCTGAAGGATCTTTGAAGTAAAGTAGATATTGATCCCCTAAACTTGACAGATCTCATATACTTAATTAGCTTGTTTCCTCTGGCTCACCCAAGGGTATTCTTCCCTATTAACTTTCAACTTTGCTTCTACCTTATGTCTCTATTAAATTATCCCTCCTCTTTCTTTCTTTTTTTCCTTGTTTGTGTCCTCAACTCGGTCTATTTATTTTGTTTTTTTCTTTTCCAACCCTCTTTTGAAATTCTGCCTCTTGTTGTTGCTCTTGTTGTCTTCATCTTTATTTATTCCTTTGCTTTCACCTTTTTTTCTTTATCTGTAACACGTGGCCTCCCATTCCCCTGCCTATTTTGCAAATATGCCTTTGTGTTTACTCTCTCCCGCCCTTGTTTTTCCCTACACTTACTGCACACTGCTGGCAAACCCCTGCCTTCCTCAATTGACTCCTTGCTTTCCCTTGATCGCTCAATCTTGATTTTAACCTTCCACTCATTCTTTCACACATCCTACTATTCTCTTCTCATTCCTCCTCTCTCCACAGGACGAGCCAAGCTCTGGCATGGACCCTCGCACCAAACGCCACCTGTGGAAAATTATCTCTGAAGAAGTCAGAGGAAAATGCGCCGTGGTCCTCACTTCTCACAGGTTAGTATCATGCACATAAACCTGCTAAAGGGTATTTTGAATACATGGATTATTTGTGCTGTATGTTTTTTTTTGTATGTTTTTTTCTTCTTTTTTTCTATGTGTTAACAAGCATTGCTAATTACTGTACTGTATGCTTGAAGGGTCCTAGTGTGACCTTTTTATTTTTCTCTCCTTTTATTTCTGTCTCCATCTCTCAGCATGGAGGAGTGTGAGGCACTGTGCAGCCGTCTTGCAATCATGGTGAAAGGTCAGTTCCGTTGCCTGGGCTCCCTGCAGCACATTAAGAACAGGTTAGTGACCTCTGCTCAGCCGCGACTGCTCGTCCCCCCCCTGCAACCACAACCTCATATTCTTCCCCCACTGTTGTCCTTTGTGTTCAATTTTACTTGTAGCATTGTACTCCCCACACACATGTAATAACACAGTGCTTTGTTTGTAAATCTCCTTTGGGCAGGTTCGGCAGTGGGTTCACTGTGAAGATGTACTTGGCCGAGGTCTCCTGTGACTCAAATGCAATCACTGAATTCATGCGAGACAGATTCCACAGCACATACCTCAAGGTGAACTTTGCCAGCAATCCAAAATATTTAAGAGTACTTGATAGATAAGTAATTTTAGCTGAAGAGTTCATGGGACATTTAAGGAGCATTATTATCATTTTGGGAGTTTTTTCAAATTGGTAGGAACAGCTGTTCACTCAGTTCTGCGGAATTCTGGTTCCACATTTAACCCTCTACTTGTGCATTCTGTCTCAATACACAGAACCAGCACTCCACTATGGTGGAATATCACGTACCAATTGCTCCAGGAGGGGTGGCTGACATCTTTGACCAGCTGGAGTCAAACAAGAATGCTCTGCAGATCAAACACTTCGCTGTGAGCCAGACCACACTGGATGAGGTGAGAAAAAGAGACAGGACATAAACAGGGAGAGAGGGGGAACGGGTGTGAGGCTTTGTAAAGGTAGGTGGATAGCAGCGAGGGACAAAAAAAAAGGGGACAGGAGATGAGAGATGAAGAGAGATGGTGGGAGGGGAAGCAGGGACAGAAGAAAGCTGAGTGGGAGTGAAAGACTGAGTTGAAAAAGTTTAAAAGAGGCAGAGGGAAACTGACAGAGGGTATGCCTGAGGGAAAATGAATGGGATATGAGTTGGGGAGAGAATCCATGAGCTTTATATGCAGCCAGTGCTGATATTCTTCAACTACTCTGCCCTTCTGGGGCTTTGGGATTGGAAGCTACCATTGGAAGAATAACGAGAGGGGGATCAGGGGGGAGGACAACTAGCCAGCAGATTAACAAAAAATATGTAGTTCAGAGAAAGATATTTGTCTTTTATATGAGCATGGCACTGACATCATTGCTGAACCTTCCTAGGTCTTCATCAACTTTGCCATGGGAAATATCACCATGGAATCCATATCACTGAACAGTGAAGACGGATTTGATGACCTGGACTCCATCAAGGCAGTAGAAACGTAGAGCTGACTGACATCTTTTCTTTGCCATTTCTTGCAAATGCTCTCTGTGAAATGGAACACAATATCTGTTTGTATTAAATCTGCCTATATATGTTTAAAATAATACTTCTAAATACTACTGAACTACTGATTATTTCTTATTGAAAGTGTTTTAACTGATCACATGAAGGATAACTTAAATTTGTATCATTACCAAGTTTAACTATTAATGGAAAGCATGCATGGATGAAAATCTGTGATAAATGAAGGTCTTCTATCTAACAGACCACACACCTGTTTAACTATAATTCTCCTGATTTTATTATTATGAAGGATACTATAAATCATGTCTCTCAATCAATCAATCAATGTATCTGCAGTTGGGGCAATGTTCACTTTAGCAATACCTTTCAAATTAAAACAAAAACCCTGTATTCTCTATTAAGAGTGATTTTTATTTTACCTTAATGTTGCCACAGCTAATGTGTCATCATCTTAAAGCACTCACACTTAATATATTACATATCCAAAGATAATGCACATGTAATTGTGCCTACTGGATTCAATTTGGCAAAAGAAAATATTCACAGACAGAAGAACATTCTCAATATGCACATTTCTTCTACTCATGAAGCACATACCTAACTTTTAAAATAAATATACTGAATATTTAATATATGCTTATGAAACATTTACAAATTGAACAGAATGTATCAACCCTATTTTGTATTCTAATAAATATATATTTCAAATGAAATCACTGTGTTTTGCCTATTGTACATGCTTGTCTTATGTTTGAGCAACAGATCACATTCAACATCTTTGATTTTGCTAATAGTCGACCTAAACCGCAATCATTCCAGCTCATTTCTGACGATGATGTCATTAAATCAGTGTCCTGATGGGGAGAACATAGACTAATCACACAAACCTGTAAAGCAGGAAAGCCAAAGGGATACACACATGATTCAAAAATGGAAAAATAATAGGCTGAACACATTCAAAAAATGTTTTGAAGAGTAATTATACTTAAGCATAAGCAACACAGATTACTCAAGCAGAATTGTTCCTGCAGACCTTGCATAGAAGCCACAGTATTACAACTGACACTGAAAACGTACATTAGTTTCACAAATTTATATTCAACCTATTTTGTATACACATGAACGCATCATCGTTTATAATATGACACACATTTTGGGTAATTTCACATATCTATTGACCATTGCAAATCTTGGATGCAGAATTTTAACATTGATGACCGGGGGCGTGCCGATACTCGTCATCATAGCTGTGTGATGACGTACTTCCGTAAATCTTTGGCGGGAGACGCAAGTAGCCCGGAAGTAAGCTCAGCTTGTTTTGTAAACTTGAGTGACAACCAAAGACACAGCAGAAGAGCCAGAAAAAGACTCACGTTTCTTCTCATCATGGATAACGAAGCTCTCGTACATATTCAGGACTGGAAGAACACGAAGGAGGCGGTGAGGAACTTTCGACAACTGCTCCTTTGCTCCAAGTGGTGAGTAAACCGTCACGTCAACGTTACTGTATACGTGAGCCCAACGTCTTTGTGGCGTTACGTTAACCGTGAAATACACTTTACAACCAGTACCACGTAATGTTACATTAATGTTGCACGTCTGGTTGTCAAACTAACCCCGGTTCGTTTTGAATGCCTCAAGTATCACAAACGTTAAAGTTGTCAACAAAAACAACACCTGATTGCAATAAAGGTAATTGAACGGTATTTCACCGGCTGAACATGCCCGATTTTAACTGTTAAGCTAGTTAATCAAGTATTTTGGGGTGTACACATAGTGTGTGTATGTATGTATGTATGTATGTATGTATGTATGTATGTATGTATGTATGTATGTATGTATGTATGTATGTATGTATGTATGTATGTATGTATGTATGTCTGACATTCAGATGTAGCGCTCTAAAATGTGTTATGTCTTACTGATTTAATACAACTGTCCATTTCTAGTGATTTATTTTGAACGCGTGTTTGGGTTAGTTCATATGTTGTTTGAGAACATTATTACCTGTACATACACTGACTGAAGGGAAGAAAGTGACGATGCTCTCTTCTGTCTCCACTACCTGAGTCCGTGGTGCAGCAGCTCAGGATGCTCCTGATGGGAGGAGAGGTCCACACCTCAATATCTGCAGCAAATACTGTAGATCGTCTACTTTTTGTTTCTACAGCAGAGCAATTAATGTACAATGGGAAGTGGCTACTGCAGTTTTGGTTGTTATTGAAATATCTCAACGACTCTACATAATTATGATATTTGGAATATACAATCATGACTTCTGATCTTTTTATCAGAGCCAACAGTATAGCTTTAGCCTCGTGTTTATTTCAATAGCCCAAAGCCCCCCAAAAATGCCAGTCCACTTATAAATTCTCAATAAATTATGAATGGGAAATCAATCATGCTCCACTGACGTGCTAGGAAAGTTGCCAATGTATCTACTTTATTTGAGTGTGGAGGGTGAACAACAACGGGCTGAGCACTGGTTCTGCCTATTCTGACCACTTTTAAGTGTTTTGTCTTTTTTTTTTCAGCACAAATTTGATGACGGAACCTGTGTGTATAGGGATGTGCGAGCATATGCTGTGCAGGTAATGTAACCTCAGATAAATGTTACGCTGACATGCTCACTAACAAAGGACCTGGCTCATTGTGGACATTCTAATTGATCAAATCACAGGTGTAACTAACAATGCTAACTGTGGCTGAGTTCTATTTAGGTGTGCAACTACCAGGATTGTGCATGCTGGTTCGCACTTATATCACCATCATACTTTTTTTATATTCAATAACAGTATGTTTTTAAGTGCTACTGCACATTTAAAATGTCCACAGTGAGAAGAGGGCCTTTGTTCAGTTGGATTTGATTCCCTATGTATTGAAATTAAAGAGTAATTACACAATTTTAATGACGTGTAATTAGCAGATTCATATTCTGTTTAACACACCAATGGGAATGACAACTTTAACAGCGCTATTTATACAGGCATTTATTCTAAGTTACTTACTAAATGTCCACGACAGTGACATGCTTCTCGGCAATGCATGGTTTACAGTGTTGCAAGTCTTAAAGGCAATTAATGTCCCCATGGGCATAAACTATAGCCTCAATTTATTCCTGCTCTTCATGACTGAATGGCCTTAAAAGGTGAATCAATAAGCTCATTGTGTTTCTTTTCACTGAACTGTGACGGGAACTCCTAATCCAAGGCATGGTTTATTGCTCAGGTCCTGTGCTGGCCCCCAGGCAGGAGATGGCTGTGTGGTGTGCCAGAGTCCTGCGTGGGTGAAGGACATCCACATCAACAGGCAGCTCAGCAGCATCATACAGCTCTTCAGCGGTTTGGAGTTCCTGCTCAATCCCAGAGAACAACCAGGTAGATGCTAGCAAGTTATTTTCTCAAATCCATGTGTCTTATGCATTTGCTTTCTCCCCACGCTTGTCTGCTTACACGCTCTTCTATCAATTGTTGACTGAAACATTTAACATTTTCGTCTGCCAATCTAATCTCTGAGTGGCATTATTAGTGGCTTGTTCCTGTGCTTTATTATCTTCATCGCCCATCCAGCATCCTGGTAATGACAGTAATTATGCAATTCAATTAACTGTGGTAGTGTTTAGTTTTGCAAGTAGATCTCAGCTTTGACGAAGAACTACAGGGTAGTTAACATGTGAACACGTCTGCAGCTGTCTAGATTTAATTGAAATGGCTACAGGTTTAAGAAGTTGATTGGGCACTTCTACTTCTTTCAAATGTCAGTGTTATTAGCTGTGAGTGCATTTTTGAGGTTTGGTGTTATTCACTTTTCATCTCAACAGATGCAACGTGATTACAAATACAAAGAGCCTTTTTTGACAGCAAAAGAAATATAGTACATAGTAGTAGTGGGGAACTCTGTGCTTCGTTGAAACTTTTTATACACCTCATTGCAGATTCCTTTCCAGTCAAGAATAAAACACAACCTCAGAGCCCTGTCTTTAAACAAAAGAAGAACTTCAAGATCTGGTTCAGCCCACGCAGCCGCAAGGTACGCTGCATGGTGGAGAAACCTTCAGAGGTCCTGGTACCGGAGTGCACGTCTTCTCAGGGAACTGCTGCAGTACAGCAAGACACCTTTACTGCTCAATGCCAGGACCTGTCAGTTTTCAATTTCACCTCGTCCTCCCCAGACTCGAGCTCATCTTGTTCTCAAAGAGGCAAAAACGGAAAGAAGGGGTCAACTAAGAAAAATGTTGCCATCAGGAAAGTGTCAGTGCATCGAGCCACTAGGACCACACGGAAGCAGACCAAGCAAAAGACGAAGAAGCACAGACTGGAGGCTATAAACCAGCAGTGGGGGATTACCGAGGAGGCAGATGCTTTAAAAGTAAAGGAGCAGCACTGTGCTGAAGGGTCAAGGAGGTCCAGTAAAAGAGTTTCCTTCCTTAGCCCTACTGTCACGTCTGATGAGTCTCAGTCTACAGTACCGCAGGGGAGTACTAATGAACTTAGCCCTGGCAGAAGCACTATGAGGAAGAGTCTCTTAGAAGAAGGCAGCGTCACTGTACTGACCGACCAAACCCAGCTAGTTCAGAGAGTGTTGGACAGTGTTGGCCAGCATGACACACTGTCTCAAACTGACAGTCCTGAAAAACGGGACCCTGTGTCTCCCCCAAAGCATTCATCAAAAAGATCCAGAGTGGAGGAGAAGGCTGCCCCATTGGTGACCACACCAAAAAGGCCCAGGGCTTCCCCAGGCAGGCGGAGAAAATCACAGATGTCTCCAGCTGTCCTTAACCCTCTTTCTTCGGCTAGTCCCAGGTGTGATAAGAGCATCAAAAACTCAAGAGAAGAGGAAGGAGACAGCCCCTCTGTGCGAGCCTCTGTTGGTAGAAAATCTCCATGTACTCCTGTTGCATCTGTTGGACGACCCACCTCAGGGAGCCCTGTGGTTACGAAGAGGAACCACAAGGGAGAGACCCTGCTGCATCTTGCTGCTATCAAGGTCGAGAGGTTTCTGAATAATTCACCTTATTTCCTTCACTCTATTTTCTATAACATTTTACAATTGCATATTGTAAAACATTTCTAAATTAAAGCAACAGCATCAAAAGCTAAAATACTAAGTGTTCAGATGCTCAGACATTCATGTTTCGGTCTGTCGAGAATAGACCGTCTTGCAGTAATCCTTGTAAACACAGCAGTAATCCCCCTCTGGATGCAAGACAAGGTAATCAATGGCCCACTGTGGAGTGTGATTGATAAACAGCAGAGCTTTGGTACACTGGGATCAGCTGCTGTGTTTGAAGATCTGCATTTAGAGGACTACAGTTCTGACCTCAGGCTTGTTGTTCTCCTTGGGTCCTGCAGGGAGATGTAGAGGCTGTCAAGGAACTGCTGGACGAGGGGGCCGACCCTAACCTGAAGGATAACGCTGGGTGGACACCTCTGGTAAGCAAAACTCACCAAGGGATGCATCTAAAATCACCAAGTGATGCAGCTAAATTCTGTATGTGTGGGGTTGGACAACTCAGTGGCAAAATGTTTCATCAACAAAACAGATATTGATATAAGAACATAGTTTTTCTATACTGGTTGGTTCTTATTCTTTCCTTTTGATGAAAGAGATTTGAGGTGTGTTTTATCAATAACATAAGCTATTGTCGTTTTTTTTTTTGCACTTTGTGATTTGTCAGATTCTGATGACAAATGTTTTCCACACCTTCTTGTCCACTGTAGCTTTTCTTCTCTGGCCAACATGTGCATCGTGACCATTACTATTTATTGTATTGTCTTCTTCAGTAGACCAATGCTCAGTCACTGTGCCCCATGTTGTTGTTATGCCATGCAATCTCTTGGTTGTCCTGTCTAAATAGCTGTATTTATTCATTTGTTTTCATCCCAACACCTGTTTCTGCTGTGTGATGCTGTTTCTTCTTGCTTTTAGCTTATCTTGAAATGCAAGCAATAAAATTATCTGCACTTTTTGGGGAACATAGCCACAAACACGTCATGCTAACTTTTGGTCAGCTTGTAAAGTATAAGTAGGTCAAGCCAGAAATGAAGGCTTCCAGAACGTGTAATTCATTGTAAGTGCCGCCATTTTTTTTATGCATGCTGGCTTCCCCCAAAATATATAGGCACTCTCTTTGAACACCCCAAAGTTGCCTGCACATGACAGACTGTATTATCCTTCAGTGCTGCCAAAGCCATTTATTCCTTCGGGAACAAGTGGGTGAGTGTTTGTTGCTATCGTATTGCAGCACTCTCCATGGCTACTTAACTGCCAAGAGGCTCCACTCAAACTTGAGTTTTGATTTGAGGTATGACAGTTTGCAGCTGATCCTTCAAATCGCTTCTAATAAGCTTGCTTGACATCTTCCTATTTGATAGACTTGGGAACATGACCTGCTAGATTATTCTAGACCTCCCTAAAGTGCGATTAAGCTCTAATATCTGGTTTGGTCTCTATTCATATATCACCTACCTCACCTGGAATAGTATTACCTGGAAAATAACTTGGATATCAAAGTGATTGAAAATGGATGATCTAGAATGCATGAAAAAAAAATAGGTCCATAATGTGAGGATAACAGACCCATCAAAGCAAAACTAGGATGACGTCTAAACATTCCTTGTCTTTGTTCCAGCATGAAGCGTGTAACCTGGGTCACCTGGTGATTGTGGAGGTATTGGTCTCAAGGGGAGCCCTGTTGAATACACCTGGCTATGAGAACGACTCTCCGCTCCACGACGCTGTGAGGAACGGACATCCAGCCATTGTCAAACTGCTGCTGCAGCTCGGAGCCTCGCGGACCATCCTGTGAGTGGCTTTGCGTGCTGTTTCATACCGGGGGGTTGTTGGTTTTACCGGTGAGGTCATAACAATGTAAGCATTTACAGTCCTGCAGACAGAGAGTGGTGTTTATAAAGGGTCTGTGCTAAAAAAAAAAAGTTTAAATAAATCTGTTCAAAAACAGAAGCCAAACCTTTTAATCTAGTGCTTTGCATTCTAGTCCCAGCCACCTTAATATTTTATATAGAACATGAATAAAATGTGAACAAAAATGTGAATCCAATACAACATAATTTTTATTAAATACCACTATTATGTCAATTTGTGGGTACATTATTGTTGAGGCTGTGTCTGTGAAGTACTTTGTGACATTATGTTACATATTGGGTTACTTTCATTTGTAATATGTGTAAATATTAGGTGGACAAAAATAATTTGCTGAGTCAGAACATTCAAGTTAAAATCAACAAAACAGAATATTTTCGGCAAGTTAGTGTTAATTGCACCGCTATTGTATTTTATTGCATCACATCATGGCGGCTCTTCTCTTGTTTACGATCCCCTTCAATGTATCGTTGGCCGCTAAGTGTACCAGTCACTCGGCCCTTTTATTATCAAAGACAGGCGTGTGCTGCTGCAGTGTCGGTGGATAGTAAAATCGACCATCGCTGATTAGTTGTTGATCAGTCGATGCTGTATCAGCGTTTCTGGCCTGTGGAGGCGGGGTTGATGCTGAAGATAATAAAATAGAGGCCACTGGTTAGTAAGTGTGATCAATAGTAGTAGAGTTGTTGATCAGGGTCGGTATGTTGGGTCAGTTAGCACTCTCTTTGCTGTCCTTTTCTACCAATAATCTTGTCTTTTTTTTAATTCTATTGTGCTCATGTCATTGCTTTGATGGGTCCCAATTGGCAGGTCTTACGTTTTTCCTCTTTACCGTTTTACTGTTTGCATGGGGGAAAAAAGAGGCAGGGATTGGGACTGTCTTTTAGGACACCGCAAGATGAAGGCAATCCTTGCTTCCAACTTCTCACGCGCACGCATATACTCACATAAGAGCCAACTAAGACATCTGCCAATGCAATCCCTAATGGAATGATTGGCACACAGCTCGGGGGATTGGAAATATAAGTTTTGCAGATTTTCATTGTTCCTTTGTGGATATTATGTTATGCTCATTAGATTTGAATGATTGGACTGCATTTATTCATTAGGGACCTGTCCTCTAAATCAGTGAATGTGAGTCCACTTTCCATCAAGCGCAAGTATTTGACTTGCTGTGCGGGTTATTAGAGCTACTGAACAAAGACAGACAAATTCTTAAGAGAATACTAATCTTTTTTTAAACAGTCAACGATTCCCTGTTATCTTAAAAACAGGTTTAAGCATTTTCTGAGAAGCTGCACAGCATGCACTGAAGCATAAATACCAGTGCAGCACATTTGGACGGCGAAGATGAGCCCTGCAAGGTGTTAACGGGGAGCATACGTTATGTTCACAAACTTAACGTACCATTCTGGTATTTTGTCTATTTTAAACATCTCCTACAAATTGGTGTACTTTACTGCTAACTGTGTTTCTTTTTAATTCAATTAAATGTGGCTTTATTGGCATGAAAGTTTCAGATTTCGTCTTTCCAAAAATATTCCCAATAATATTAATATCATACTATATGTTTTTAGATTGTTATGTAAACAGCACAGAATGAAACTCAACTGGTTGAGATGTGAAAATCAAGACCTATTCATATTGGCTCAGTACTAGTGATCTTCCAATACCCAACGCACTAAATCCATACAGACATTAATTAACAATTTGTTATTTTTAATTATTACAATTAATATATTAATCGCCTCTTACTAGCACGCCAATCCAGTACACTGGGCCGGTATAATTACACTGCTCTGAGTCAAATGGCAAGCAATGACGGTCTCAAAATGTTAACAATGCTAACTGCATTTACCAATTAGCCAGTTAGCTCATATTACTACATACAGTACTGCAAACTGTATTTGTAGTGACCTTTTAAAATATACAGCCGAACCACCTAAATCCGGACATTACATCCGCTATTTAGTTTGATTTGATCAGCATGCTTTTTCTTCAATAAGATGTCAATGCTCTCAGCTTCCACTCAATGGATATCTTTTTTCCTTTTTCAAGACTACTGCTGAGCGCGCATAGTTGAAAAGCTCTATGAGCGGTTGGGTGTGCATGAGCTTGGCTTGAATTTTGAACTGACCTCATTCAACTTATGTTAGTCTTTATACTGTTTGTACTGTATTTCATTGTATTTGTCCACCACATTGCACTGCACCTTTATTGCTTCTCTTTTGCACTCTGGAGTGGACAGATGCTACTACATTTCGTTGTCACAGTACTTCTATGTGCAATGACAATAAAGTTGAATCTGAATCTAGGACAAGTGCATCTGAGACAGAAATGGAGATGTTTAAAAAAAAAAATAAAAATAAAAAAAAGTCAGTTGAATAAATGTGTTTAAAGCCTACAGACCAGGTGGTAACAGTTCTTGGGGAATGCGATTGTGTTACGTTGACCTGAATTTTGTGTTTGTATGTGAATCTCCTCCTCCTGGTTAGAATAACAGTCACGGTTACAGTGGTTATCTTAAAACCACCACCGCCTTCCTCCCACTTGTGTGCCTTTAATGCAGAGGCTTGTGGGAGAGTGTTTGTGACTTTACCTGCAGGACTGTTTTTTACGCTTTATTATTTTTCTTTAAATATTCTTCTCATGTGCAGCTGCATTAACCAGCTTGTGTGTGTGTGTGTGTGTGTGTGTGTGTGTGTGTGCTTAAGTATTAGTGTCATGGACATTTTATGTTTGTATTTTTGTGTGTGTGTGTGTATGGAGTTGGGGGTATGAATCCAAATGAAATATTTTATGGACCAGTGGACCTATTAATTGCCCCCCAGGTGTTATCTTTGCTGACGCCTAATCTTTTAGAGACGACCTGCTGAGCTTGGTTCTTCTCTCCATCTCCTCTCCTCCTTCTCTCCTGTTTTTCTTCATTCGTTTCTCCTAGCCCCATTTCCTCAAGGTGACCTCAGTCTTGTTTCATGCAGCTCTTTCAGATTCTTCTTCTTTCTTGAAGATGCAAACTTTAAAGTTTTTTTTCTTCTAATAAACCTATTGTAACCAGGGCATGGTCACAGTCTCATCTCTCTGGGTCTCTGTGCATAATGCTGCTTTTATGATGGCGGTAAGCCTCCATTACACACACTTTGCACTGAGCGGTTATTGTGTATCGCAGTTCAAACGTTAAAGGTAGTGTTTTCTCACCAGATTAATGTACGTAATTGAGCTTATGT
This sequence comes from Cottus gobio, assembly GCA_023566465.1. Lineage (NCBI taxonomy): Eukaryota > Metazoa > Chordata > Actinopteri > Perciformes > Cottidae > Cottus > Cottus gobio. The sequence continues at coordinate 9,902,624 of CM042227.1, read as the reverse complement.
GCGAAAAAGTCAGCACCTTTCTGTAATATTATGCAGCCAGGAGATTTTCTTTTGCATGTGGCAGGTCTAGTGTGTTGTATATGGACCTGACCTGGGAATGAAGTAGAACACAGATTTCAGCTTACCCTCATATCAAACAATTATGCTCCAACAAGTGAATGACACACATGAGTGCACAGTTTCACAGAACAAGCAGGCTGTGACATTGCCAAATTGTTTTTCTCAGAGCTCTGGACGGCCAAATCTAGATTTTTCTTCTTTTTTTTTTTTTTTTTTTTTTCCTTGCTTGGCAGACGGTGATAAAAAAAACAAAAAAAAAACGAGTGAATGAAAATGATATGACGTGATGAAATGATACGACGGAATGATTATCTTGTTGGAGAAGACATTTCTTTGGCCTTATCACACAGTTGCATCAAAGCTGCGTTAGTGTCTGTGAAAGCTTTGTCCCATCGGCATATGGAAACGATTATCTCAGACCTGCTGTGACTAATTCACACACAGGACATGTGCAACTACGCAACAATACCTCGCTCCACATTTCAACCTGCTTTTAGCTCGAGTTGATGGAAGCTTTCCGTGAACAAATCTAAGCAAATCTAATCAGTAAATGAGTCGGTCTTTTGACAGTATGCTGTCATGTATTGCTTATAATGTTTAATATTTCAGACGGTCCCTTTGGTTTCCAGATGGTTTGCATAAATACACGAGTGTATGCATCCTGTGAGACACTGACACTTTTGAATTGACTTTTTCCCAGTAATCTGTATGGAAAGCGGCCTGCCGATTACGCAGTGGGTCTGGAGATGCTGGAGATTTTCCAGGAAGCCTCGGAAGGAACCCAATATGCTAATAAAACTGTTAGCCCCTCAACCGGTCGCTCTATAGTACGTCCACTTGAAGACTTCCCCCCCCCCCCCTGAAATTGAAGTTTTCCCTAACACAATTCATATTCAGCACTTGACGCTTCTTGACATTTCTAAACCATATCCCTTTGTCCCTTCTTAGGTGAGCGACTGTGTGAGGAGGGATGAAATGGTGTTTCTGGCCAGCAAGCTGTCGTCGCCAAAACAGGTTGAAGTGGCCAAACTGGGAGAGCTTCTGGGAGGGAGGATGGCTGACACCTTTTCTGGCTTCGGTAGTGTTTGTGTGGTGCAGAAAAACCTTCTCAGGGGGCTTAAACTTCCCGGCAAAGCCCAATAGAATACTGGTCACCTTTTTCTTTTTTTTAATGGTGTTGTTTGAAACACATGGGCTCTCAGCAACACTGCAAATCAACAGCGTTTATCAGCCAACTGCCGGTGAATGGTTACCATGGCTTGTAGGTTTGTTCACTGCCAGACTCGCATCACTAATCAACCATCATTTGGATGAACTGAAAGATGTATGAGATAGGTGAGGGTCCGTAGTCACGAGGTAGTGCCTGGTCTCAGTCATGGTGTCTGTTATGAAGATTATATACAGTATATTTAGTGAATGGTCCTTTCCCCACACGGCCATGCTTCACAGGCTTTACTGCCTTACAGACACCCCGCTGTATTGTACAAGCCACAAGTATCACTCAAGAAGGTTCACCAGTAACTAACAAGTGCTTTCCGAGCTGTATACATCACCGTGAGACAACGGCTCCTTCAGTGGTGCATAGTAATGGCTCGGAGAACAACACAGAGAGAGAAATAATTGAAATCATTCCTCGTAAAATGTTTGGAGGTCCTGTCAGGGTGGTGAATACGCACAAATGAAAAGCAGAAGAGTTTCTCACAACTCCCCCGCCTCGTCCGGAGGGGTTAATGTTGGTGCTTTCAGGATGTTTTTTTTTTCAGTTTGGAGCTCAAGGCTGCAAATGCACGGTCAATGAGCAATGTAAGAAAGTGTTGTCCTGACGTTATAATTATGCTAATGTTGTACTCGTCAACCATTGTCATGTTAAATGAAGAGGCAATAAGCATTTATTTAAATTTTAATTAACTTTATAATTATCGTCTCAAGCATTTTATGAATTAAGCTGTGGCATGGCCTTGGGAATTAAATGTGCCTATTCAGCCAGACAAAATACATTTTGAATTTATTTGGAAAATAAACCAGGAATCAGAAAATATAGATATCAGTCCCCCCTGCAGTTGGGTTGGTTTAAGTATAATTGTGATGTTTTATTTTGTTAAAGACTCTGATGTCTGACATCATGCACCCCAGTTGAATTTAGCACACACTTTATGCCTACATTTAATGTTATTAAAGGTCCATTCATGTCCCCCTCAGGATGAATCTTTATCTATCATCAAGTCAACAGTTTGGTTTCTGAAGTATCTTCAGAACTTCATTCCCATCATCCTCAGCTGAACAAAGTCTGTTTTAGGATGCGCTCCAATGTTTTTCTCTCGAGGTACAGAAGAAAATGACAAATTATACAAATTGTGGAATACAGGTATAATAAACTTTTTCAACCGCATAACTTTATTATCTTGTAACACTTGTAACAGTCAGCCACTCAGTCTTGTTGAGTCGCCCAGAAAGCAACATGCAGCATCTGTTTGGGGAACGTGTAACACAACTCATTTGTACCTTCTCAATTTGGCTCTTGTTTGTTTGCGTCTTCCTCCAGTGAGCCACGTTGTGGTGCCAGAAGGACGCCTCCCCACCACCAGCTCCACACTGCTCGGTCTTCTTGCTGGCTGCTGGATTGTCCATTTCAGCTGTGAGTATGGACTGAGCCGTCCGTGGAGGCCATTGTGACTGCAGTGACCTTGAAGAAGAATTTATTCCAAATATCTTGAATGTTAGATTTAGCCTAAATGTCTGGTCTGACTTCCAGTTTTTCAAATTGTGGATGACAGAAGTCTAACCAGCTCACATTTGCATTGCAACAGCATTCCAAGGGTGATCTGTTTTAATGACAGCGTTGGTGTCTTTGTGTCTCACCTGCAAGGTCACATTTGTATTCAGTTGACTAAGTCGTTCAAGGCGGCTCTGATCATTTTCATCTGCACTTGAAGATTTGTTTGCTGCAGTAAGGTGACTCTAAGGTGACACAAGGAGTGCAACATCTAAGAGTTTGCTATTGGACACTCGAACCACGGTGCAGAACAAATGGAATGTGCTGCACAAGCAGTTTTGAGGAAATGTTAAGAAGTTTGTGTTCTCTGAATCCCAAAGATGTTTACCTGCGTTGTCTGTTTCTGAAAAATGTACAGTTGTGTTGGATCATATGCAGCTTGTGACTTTGGCATGCGTGCATCCTGGAAACGTGAGGATATCTTTATTATTTGGGTTAACATAGATCCTTGCTTCAATGTTATGGTTAAATTCCAACCCAGGCTCCAGTGTTAATTCGTTCTCAGTACCAAACACATTAAATACATTAAACCTTGTACTTACCAACCTAATCCATCAAGATCTGTGTTTGGAATAAGAACTAAATGCATTACTTTTTTATTTTTGCACAATATTGGTTTGTCCCGGGGAAACATTAAAAGAGCATGTGCACGCTGCAATGTTCCGTTAAAGTGTTTGATCCCTCTTCTGTGTGCACACCTGCGCACAATCAATGCTCCTCAAGACTTCAATAATAATAGCTGTGAAAAGATGCCCGGCTTTATTTTCTTGAATGATTCATACCGAGAGGAATACTTTTGCAAAATGTTGCTATTTCCAGTCCGTCTCCATGGCATCCTTGAACCAAGTCAACAAGCTATCAATAAGCTACAAGATATTCAGAGAGCGGAAATAAAAAGAGACTTTTCTGTCAAAGAGTTCTCTGGCACCTTGGTGTGCCCTTGACTGGTGCGGCCGTCTGTAGCGGCGCGTCACTCTGAGTTTGTTTGCGTGGAGTGAAGCGGCGTGCGCGCTTGTCTCTCCGAGCCATTTTGAGTTTGAATGCGTGCGTTTGGGTCGCTGGTTGTCACTGTCGAAGACGTTGTGTGTTCAGACCAGTTTCATCCCGTCCCCTTCTCTTTTCTCCGCACTAACTGAGCACTTGACACCGCTTGTCTCTTCCATGACGATCACTTTGGCATCTTATCTGTTTCTGCCATGTTCTGCGTGCGTGCAGCTGACTTCTCACTGTCGTCTGCTCTCATGTGCCATCGCTGTCAACTAGACCGAGACCGCATTTTCCTTTTGAAATTTAGCTTTTTTTTGTTGTTTTGAAACCTACCATGAAAATGCACTCCAACAGGGCTCCAGTCCAGCTAAACGTATTTGCTAAGTGTTCATCAAATAGTGGTTTAAATCTTCCTGTCCATCAACACCTATGACTTCAATGTGCAAATTTCAGATTAAGAACGTTAATATAGCAGCAACCAGCGGTTAGTGAATGTGGCTAGCTAAAGGCTAGTGTCACACTGTAGCCGTTGTGTTGCAATATGTATGCTGTTAGCACCATTAGCTGTTAGCTGCCGACTCAGTTGTGGCCATATATTAAGCCGTGTGGAGGTAATGCATACATTATTTGTATGTTCTGAACTTATTATTTAAATTAAATATATTTCAACATTTTGGTAAATACTTGTTTGAGATCATAAGATGGTTTTGCCTGAGCTGGAGTCAGGATGTGTTGAGCCTAGCTTAAAGACCGAAGACCAAATCAATGCATTAAAAGCTCACAAATTATGATGTGTCTCATTTGTGGAACCTGTACATAAGCAAACATGTAAAAAAGGACACTTTATGGCTTCAGTATGTACTACTTGTGTACTGTGCTAGTTATCAGGTGTATCTGGCCACCCTGCCCTATAGCTGGAGATGCTGCAAAGCACTTAATGCAGATATGAAGTGCAAAATTGATATTCTCCTCTCTGCCAAAAAAACGGTGTATCCCAACATGTTGAACTGTTAATTAAAAATGATTAATGTCCCATTGATTTCCCAATTGGTTTAGATAATTTCCCTGCACTTTGGTGTCTCTGCTACTCCCACTGTCGACCCGGGGAGGATGAGTGCACCCGTGTGCTTCCTCCCTTTACACACACCTCTTAGCTGCTTCTTTCCGGCTGCCAGCGAGAGGCTTCCCCCGGTCACCTGCCCCATTAGACACACAGCCCTGCCGGAGGCAACGCTACGAGGGATGGAATCGGGGACTCGACTGTTGGCCGGCGTTTTGCTGCTATGCCGTCTGCACACATCTGAATACAGCTGCTGTTTTTTCGGATACCGACTAAAAAATGAGCTATTGCACCCGGTCTCGACAGTAAAATGTCAGCGTGGGCCTTCAGGGTTTCACATCAGTCAAACCCTGGTATCCAGCTGTTGTCCTCATCATGAAAGGACGACCACCGCTCCAGTTGGTCTGGTGGTTTATCAAGGACGTGGTTTCATCTGGCTGTTCCCTCGTTCACTGACTCAGGAAGGAAGGAAGGGGGGGGGTTGAGATGTTTTCTGCATTCAGTCTTTAAGAACGTAATTAGCAAATATGCTAATTGTTTTCAACACTAAGCACCATCGGCCGGAGCGTTTAACCCCAGTATCTCCCCTCTTCTCTGCACAAGTCTCTGGCAGGGTCCCTGCAAATGAAAGCTGTAATTAAGGGGGATGAAGAGATGTAATTATATCCCACCCCGTGCTCTGGTGTGTGTGTGTGTGTGTGTGTGTGGTGTGTGTGTGTGTGTAATTTGCTGTGTCATAGCACGTTGCTGTATTGCGACAAGGTTTATACACACACACACACACACACACACACTAATCTTTTCATGCCACTATATCTTGCAGCTTGAAGCCGGTGTGTGGAACACTTGCGTTGATATGAATCTCAACGTTGTGGGTGGTGTGAAATGCAGATACTTTGCGGATGTGTATTCGGTCTGTTTGCATCTCTGAGTTGGGAGTGCTGTGCAAAGTCTCTGCATAGTCAGTCAAGCCAAGACTTGTGCTCAGATCTCTTTCTCATCCATCCTTTACACTTTATTTTATTTTTTTTGCAACAAACTGCAGTATTTTTTTTTAAATACCCCAAACATGATATTTAATAATGTAACGTTAACGGGGAAGAGCAGCCATGTGATCTCATGTTCAGAAGCTTTTTTTTTTTAAATCTGTGACAGTGAGGGGTCATTAAAATGTGTTGCCTCTGTATCTGACTGTATTTTTTATTTTTTTTATTAAAACTTTTTTGTCTTTCAAGATGCTTTGCTTTTTTTTTGTTTTAAGGATTTAGAACAAAAGATTTGTTTCTAACAAAAAATTGCCTGGATGCTGGCTGTCACATTGTTCTAATTCGACTCTGTAAGAACTCAGGAGACGGAGAGATGATGCTTGAATTCTGCCTGAGCTTGAGATACTTAAAACAATGGTTGCATCATTAACTCCATCATGCTGTGGGCATCTTTCTCTGTCAACAACTGTGTCTTTGCCAATACTTGAAATCTTCCAATTTGTGATAAACAGACATGAGCTTTGTCATCCCCTCATCGCAATCGCCTTGTCACACACTTTCATGTCTCCGTAATTAGCTGTAGCTATAATTTTCTTCTCTCTCTTTGATGTCAGGGGTGGAGGCATGTCTGCATGCAGGCGAGTGGGTGCCCGAATCTGAGCATGAGGCGGGAGAAGGCCCTCAGCGCAGCCGCATCAACAGATGTAGCTTGGTAAATACAACATACAAACAAACACATGTAATGGATAATTATAGATTTATATATATATATATATATATATATATATATATATATATATATATATATATATAGATTTACATATATATAGATTTATATATATATATATATAGATTTACATATATATATATAATTGTCTAGACCCTCTGTCACAGTGACGCATGGTTTTGTTCAGCATCAGAGATTGCCATTAAACGTACTGGCTTTGGCTTTTTCATGTTTCAAAACTCTCGGTGTAATTGAGTTACTTTGACACTGATCAAGTGAACCACAATACTTAAAATGTTTGAAATCTGATGCTAATTAATTAATTGCATGAGTTGTAGAAAGAAAAAGCGTGTGTATATACAGTATATTTGGTTGTGCAGTCAACCGCTGAGGGACATGCAGAGAAGTACCAATGTGGTAAGACAGGGTTTTAGGCTGTTTAAGGCAGAAACACACCATCTCTACCTCAAAGCCTTATCAGGAAGATGTATGGATGCTTCTTTACAGCAGGCCTTAAATGAGGCCTTAAGTAAAATGAATGCAGCAAAAACATAAATGTCTCGCAGTGGCCAAGTCAGTCATGACATCAGTCCAAACGAGAATTTGTGGCAGCGCCCTTCCTAGTCTCCACGAAACCTGACAGAGCTTTTGTCGTCTTCTTATTTTTCTGTTAAATGGTGTCAAAAAGTCTATCCATTGGGATTCAATGAAATAGGAAACTATCAAAGGGTAGTGAATATGACTTATAGGCATTGTTTCCACACAAAGTTCTGGGCGAATACTTTGTTTAAGATATCAGCATTAAGGCTTAAGAAGCAGACTAGTACAAGCTTCATTGTGATGACCCTGTGCAGGCGAACATGATTATAAATGCTTGTTCTTTAGTAGATTTATGATTACCCCGTTGTAGGTTTCTTCTGCTTGCTTCCCTCTTGTAAAGAATAAAATGTCCACCATCAATCTTTTACATTTTCACATTACAGTTCATTTAGCTGACACTTTAATGCAAAACAACTTACATGCTATACAGTAGACCGTAGGCACAGCAACGGTGAGCAATTAGGGTTAAGTGTCTGCTCAAGGACACAACAACATGGACTGGCTGAGCCGGGGATCTAACCACCGATCCTCTGATTAAAAGACAGACCTGCTAACCGCTGACCCACAGTCGCCCCTTCATCAGAAGTTAAGGACACACCGCATGTGCAGGCAAAAGTGAAATCCAACCAAAGTGTACTCAAAGAATATTCTCACTAGAAGCTCTGGAGGGAGCCAGTTTACGCCCCAAAACAGTTCGAGTTCATTGATGCTGTGAACAGAACGGTCTCCAGCGGCCTAATTCACTGCTGCTTTAAACAGCAATGCTAAGTGGTGCTGATAAAAACGTCTCCTGGCCACAAAGAAGTAAGTACAAAGCATCCACACAGACACTTGGTAATATGAGAGCCTAGATTTATAAGCTAGAAATTATTCAGCATTTAACTTTATTAAAAACAAAACGGGGTGACTGTTAATCCGTTTGCCGCTGTTCTCTCAAGGACTGATCTTTTTTTTTCTGTCTGTTTAGATTTAGAGTTGTTCACTAATCCTTGAATTTATTTCTCTAATTGTTCATCTTTCGTAGCTCCCACCACTCTTCGATGGCTGTTTCTTCTTCCTCCTCGGCTCCTTCAAGATGCCTTCTAAAGACGAGCTCACCAAGCTGCTCCGGGAAGGAGGAGGTCAACTCCTGAGCCGGCAGCCCAAGCCCGACAGCGACGTAACGCAGACCCTGAGTGCCGCTGCCTACCACGCGCTGCCCGGCTCTGACCAGGCCCTCTGCACCCAGTACATCATCTTTGACCCCCAGGGCCCTCACAAGCCGGCCGTCACGAGGAGAGGTAAGGTGTGGTCAGCGCCCTGCACCTGGCTCATCGACTGCATCGCAGCCTTCAGGCTCCTCCCCGTCTCGGACTATATTCAAGAATAATTTTGCACTGAAGAATCACTTGTCCTTGAGCATGGTCATCATGGTTTTTGTTCAAATATGGGGGGGATAAAGTGTCCACGAATCACATGAACATTAAAACAATTATGAGGCTCTTGAAATCTGAAAATAAAGTGCTTATCTACACTGATTGTTGATGAGTGTGATAATGTCTCCTCCCTTTTCATTCAGGTTTTTGGAAAAATAAATAGACAAGAAAATTTGAAAAGTTGTGGAAAATAGTTTTACAAATAATTGTATAATAGAGTAAATGTAGTTCAATTAAGATTGACAGAAAACTCTATACATATTTTACAAGAATACTTTAACGTTTGGGCAGGTCAGTTATGTCACTTACGCTACATTGTTCTCTATATTTAGAAACGTCAGAATTTGACGTTTTATTCTTATCTTTATTATACACAGATTTTCCAGAGAATGTATGGTCATGAAAATTGGCTTCAAAGGCATGGAAAAAATCTTGTAGATGTATTGGTAAAGTGTTGAAGAACCCCGTATCCTGCACAGTTTAAACATTGGTTTCCGCCCAGTTGGACATGAGTTCAGGAGGAATCCTTAGCAGATCCCCCGAACCCCCTTAATGGACTCTTGAAGGCAAAACCACAGCTACTTATCTCTGAGCTCCATCCAGATATCCCGAATCCTCCATATATTCCCAAAGGTGAGCCCGGTCACAGTCTGAAGGAAACTAATATCAGCCGCTTTATTCTTATCTGATTCTTTCAGTCATTAAGCAAAGCTGTTGGCCGTAGGAGAAGGTTGGTCAATTGCTCCCTCTTCACCATGACACTGCAGTACAACGCCAGCATCATCACCGGCCCTCCACCAACCCAACTCTTGGGTGAAACATTTTACGCAATTATATCTGTGCGTAACACACTAGTTGTGGGATTTTTTTTTTAGAGTGGCATTGCGTTCCTTAATCTGAATCGGTTTACCAGGAAAAGATAATTACCTAATTAAGAATACCTGTCCCCCCCCAAAAAAACCGATGACTAGGAAAGTGGATAGAATAGAAAAAACAAAGCAATTAATTGTGTGTGTGTGTGTGTGTTTGTGTTTGTGTGTCAACACCACCGCTGGCCTGAAGATATGTGTGCTTTAAGAGTCCTTCTGCTGGCCATCTCCCAATATGCCATTTTCAAAGGGATTAGTCAGGGATGCACCTAATTGCTATTGATTGCTATGTGCTGCATAAAATTGCTTCCCTTTTCTTGTCCACGGCGGGAGGCGGGAGAAGGCAATTAGTAGTGCGGACGAGATAGAAGCCCAGACTGACTTGTAATGAAGTAGAATGGAGGAATGAACCTGTGAGTCATGCCCTTGAACTCACAAAACCATTAGGGATTGGTGTATTCTTATTTTCTCTCAACCAGCCCCAGGAAAATATTGTATTACTTTTTTTTTTTTATTGGGAAATGTTCTGCTCATAGAAAGATTACCTGGAGTTTTGCTTTATTATGGGTCAGCTGTAAAGTTTCATAACATTTATTGTTTGTTGTACTGTTTAAAAAAAAAAAAAGATTTACCCAGCAGCATCCTTAAGGGTCTTTCAACTTTTCATTAGTTTTTAATGGTGTTTTTCTTCTTGCCACCTTAAGTGTTCTTGTGTTGCGACGCATCAGCATGATTCAGAGTAGAAAAGATAACGTAAAAAAAAATTATATCCACACTCAATTTTGCCAAACAACACTTATTTTCAAGTCTACTTAACAAAATAGATGTCTCAATCAATAAGACACATTTTCATTTCTTATGCCTTTTTTTTTTTTTTTTTTACTCCACCTCAGATTTCAGAATACACATTAAACCTTTGAAAATATTTACATATGAACAACATGGGGACCAATGGTTTTTAAACTTTAAAAAAATGTTGACCTTGTTTCTTGTACAGTGTAGAGTGAACCTGTGCGAGCATATGGTCATATACAATCATCATAGAATCTTAATTCTAAACCTAAATTTCAAATTTGTTATAGAAATGATGCGACCCTTTGAGTACCTTATGAACAGACCCTTGGTGCCCCAAAAACAACAGTGTTTCTCTCTTCGTAATCTGTGTTGGTTTTCAGGCACACTTTATGTAACAGTTTAGTTGCTGGGAAAAAAAAAAGAACATAAGGGACAAAAAAAAAGCATTGTTTCCAGCTACAGTAAGTCGGTGTCTCATGGAAAGAACAAATGGTTTACCTTTTAGAAAATGCTCATGTACAAGCCTGTGGTTTGAATGATTTGAGGACAGATGGAGGTCATTTGAAGAGACATTTACAGGCCGACAAAAAGACTCAAGTTTCTTGGCAGAAAAGGAACAAAGACGGACTGTGCTGCCGGTCTGTCCTTGAAACTGTGCAGCTTCAAGCATTTGCAAGGAGAAATGTCATTCCCCTTAGTTTGCTCAGAAAGAGGCTTTTCTCTAAAATGCCTTTTTTTATATTGTATTTTCTGTAAATGCCACATAGGAATCTACTGTATGCTAATCCATGTTGATCCTATTTCATCAGGTTTAGTCATGTTATAGTAATTCCCACGACTGTTTAAGGAGTCAACCTTACCCTAACCCATACCTGCTCTGAAAATATGATTTCCTTATTTTATCTCATAGTGCTTTGCTTCCCACAAAGTAGCATGGAACACATCTCTGCTTTTATGGAGGGCCAATTATGCAGGATATTGGTCTGAATGGTTTGCCAGTTGACAACCACTTCACCCTCTGCACTCCTACCTTCACACCTAGTTGATGGCAGCAGCTTGTAGCTGGCAAATTAAGGAGATGAGCAGCCATGGCACCCCAGATTATTTTAACAAATGCAATGAACCTCAGAAGCATGGAAGGAAACCGAATCTTGACAATCAAACTTCTCAATGAGTTGCCCTGTAACATTGTTATTTAGACCAGGAATTGTGTTCTACACCGACTTCTATATATAAATACTTGATTTTTATTCTTTTTAACTGTCTGTGTCCTGCCCTTGTACTCTGAATACTCATAATTCACCCAGCTGGCTAGAAGAGTAAAACAATAACTATTTCTGGCTACTACATAACAGTAAAGCATTGCACAGAGGAGTGTGAAGGAAATAGCACTTCAAGCAGTCTGGTCTGTTCATACTGTTTGAAGCCAAAGGCCTGCTTTGTGACTCTTATCTGGAACTGTAGCAATAGGGCATCAGTGGTGATAGCGATGCCTCTGAGCCCGAGCATGCTCACTTCAGTCTTTGCTACCCAGTAATTCCAATATATTTTCAGATACGTGTACAGGCTGAATAATTATTTGGCATCAAAAATAATTAGGATGAAGGTGCTTTTTTATTAATCCCAAAATATCTGGAGCACTGAGGCTGTGATTGATAAACCGTAGGTGTCAATTTTTGTTTTATGAGACTGCAGACCTCAAGCCAGATGGATGAGGACTGTCTTTTCGCATTACAAGACACTAAATCACTCTCTGTTAATGATGAAAATGACCCGGGCGCCATTGTTGCACCTAGGTTTGAACTCCACCCACACTCTTTTTTAAACTCTGTGAGTCCTCCATTAACAGTGTGCTGCAGCTTTAGAATATGCATTAGACTTTGCAGACTATGAAATTCTTCCAAAAAAATAGTTTTAGTGCCTTTTAAGGTAATACACCTCCTTATTCATTGGTCTTTATCCTATGTTCATTTCTATCTCATTACAGAGAGCCGGGAGCCGCTATTATGCAGCCCATCCATCACCACCCAGGAATAGGGTCTAAAAGGTTAACGGGAACGGATTTTCTGGAAATGGAAAAAAATTGTGGTGATGAATGGCATGAGCCTACTGGAATTCACCTTTTGAATTAAAGACGAGTATTTATCATCTCAAAGATATCGTGTTTTGGGCCCTGGGTGGGTGCTTTTCTTTTGGACTGAACCACTTGAGGACCACTCTGGTCTTGGGAAATATCAAGGCAATATATTCGCTTGTCTTAATGTTGTAGTACTGGCCGTTTAGCCACACCACATTGAAAGAGCCTTTCTAGCATCAGAGAGGGGAGGGGCCGAAAATCTATTACACCATCTATAACAGTGGGATAATGTAACCGCTTTGTAACATAGCAAGCCTTGTAGGTTTAAGTGCTTCATTGGGTGCAGACCAACTTACTGTGGCTACGAGACTGTGGATGAATGGCGTGCTCACATGAACAATGTGCACGTGAATGCTGCTTAAAAGCATTTAGACTTTTGTCTGCTGCTTCTTGTGGAATGTGCCCAGGCTGCAGGAGAGCCAAGCACCCAGCTGGATGATTTATCACAGAATACTCCTTGATTAGGGGAAATTAAAGCGGGCCGCTCTTGGCTCGCTAATTGCTTTGATAACAAGTTCAAGCAGTTAGTTAGCAGGAATATTTTGGAGGATATGGACCTCTCAGAGAAAACAATAACGACAATTAAACCGGAAGAGGCTGCCCAAAGTTGTGGTTTTGACGCAGTGTTGCAGAAATGTACATCTGCTCTTCTCATAGTTGCCTGCCACCACATTTCCTGCTTTTCTAATTCGACAGTTCCAACTTCCTGTGCTGAGACGAGACTCGAAACCACTGAATGTTGAGCAATAAATTCTGCGTTTTTGGGGGTTTTAGAGCTGTTAATAAAATGAACGGTATCATCATGTAAGTGTTAGAGGTGGTTTCCTGCCATAGTGATCAAAAGTCTTATGAAGACACAAACATTTATGTGGGATGTGCATCTTGTAAACAAGCTCTGAGAGTGAAGTGTTGACACTCGAGCACACCTTTGCAGTGCTTTCACAGGCGTCAATCCTCGTATGCCAAAAAAAAAAAGAAAAGCGCCGTTAAGTGTGCTTACAGTTTGTTTTTCCTGCTGTTGGAATATTACAACACCCGCGTGACTGTGAGAGACAACAAGCAGATGGCATACATACAGAAATCAGCATGAGCAATCCAACATTGCCAATGGTTAGGAAAGTGTTCAAGGAGCATAGAAACTTTTTTTGTGTGTGTGTGTGAGCAGCAAGTTAACAATTAAAACTGGAGGATGGAAACAGCCTTGTGACGAGTTCCGCCTTCTTCTCAGAGGCTAAATTTGTGTTTGTGTGAAGCTTGTGAGAGCATCTCTTCGACGCCACGCTGTCTCAGGTTCCTTAGGAATTGTGCTCCTGCCCTGTCAATCATACAAAATGGTGCAGTAGGCAGGGCCATGCCTGAGCTTCTCCACCGTCCCATGTGGAGTCTCTCTACGACAACGTCTGGCCGTTGAGGCACTCCCTCCGCAAGCACTGCGCCGGCTTCCACCAGTCTCCGTTGTGGCAGCGGCAGATGGTGCAGTCGTCCACCTTTACTTCAATTCCGGCTGGGATGATCGTTGTTCCAGCAAAGCAATTTGGACCTGCCGCGTGGGAAGGGGGAGACAGACAGAAAAGAAGGAATAAGAACGACAAGAAATGGATGTGGCTCTCCTGAGGGCTTCTCCTTTTCTGAGGGGTGGTGGAGTGATGCAGAGAGCTGCAGGGAGTTAGGGGAGTCAGAGCAGACGTACAGATCTTTTCACGGGCATGCACCGATGGGCTTGTTTTTGCAACACTAAAGCGCTTTTGTTAGTCTCCCCTTCTCCCTCGACATGGAGCGCTTTGCATCCTAATGCGCTGCAAGCAGAGAAGCTGCCAGGCGCTGGCTTGGCAGTACAGAGAGGCTGGAGTACAGAGAGAGGCAGTAGGGAGGATGGTGTTAATCACTTCAGTCTGCATGAAAAGGCCACAGAACTCTTTAGCAATTCCTTACATGATTTCTCTCTACACACACACCCACACACACCCACACACCCTGCGCAATAAAGAACTCAGATTCATTTTGACATCTGATATATCCTGAAAACACTGTAGGATTTACTTGCGCGGAAATCCCTTTTTTTTTGATCATCAATTGTAAAACCCGTTTGATTGTGTACCAGTGGAACACCTCATCCTCGTGTATTTGATAACCTCAGTCGATAGGGAGACAGATTAATCCCGGGTACATTTTAGGATCTGTACTCGTGGAGGCTGAAAACACTATTACTTCTGTTGGAATGCAACACATTTATTCGTAGTAAATGCAACATGAAATAATGAAATCGGGTTTGTTTCTTCCTGCCCCGGGGCGGTTTGAGGTGGCGTATATTTCCCTCTACTTCTTGAGACAGCTCAGCCAGAAGGTGCCAGGAATTCTTCCCAAATTTAATCATCTAGATGAAGCAATCAGCAGCTCGATTGGTGTGACGGTGACTTTGCTCTCAGTGTTCGGCGCCGTAAAACGTGCTAGATTCAAGACTCTACGAGTAGTCATAAAAAGGTCATATGTGTCATAACTCTTGAAGACACAGTAGCTTTTACATCTGATTTTCATGGACATCCCGGTGCCCCAGTGCATTTGATTTAGTCCAGGGAAGCTTAACACGAGCAATGAAACTGTACGGTAAGTTGGCCTGAGGAGCCGCACTACACCTGGTGCATTTGGGGACACGGGCCAGCTGCATGCACATCTGTACGGTTACTCAACGTGGGCACAGAATAGGCCTTTTTTTTTTTGGAAGACATGCTGATATGTCACAGGAGGAAAGGCATGGGTGTATTAATTAAAATGAATGATGGCTGTATTCCATTTATCTGCTTTGATTCCAGGGTCATGGTATTATGCATGCTGGTTCCCTGTCATGCTTACTGGGATGGATCCTTTGTC
Organism: Cottus gobio; assembly: GCA_023566465.1. Taxonomy (NCBI): domain Eukaryota; kingdom Metazoa; phylum Chordata; class Actinopteri; order Perciformes; family Cottidae; genus Cottus; species Cottus gobio. The sequence continues at coordinate 9,887,347 of CM042227.1, read as the reverse complement.
AATGTTATTAGCATCTGGTCTTTTCCTACGAGTCAACATATCTGCTGTGACACTAGTGTTATGTATAAGATCGTGTTCTTGAATATTAAAAGAGACACTGACTCAAAGCACGAATAAGGCCAAGTTGATTTTATTTTATATATATGCATGACTTTTACATAACCTTTAATTAAAACTATCTACTGTATACCATCATTCAAGATATTATACTTACTTATATTCTTATAAGTCTTGTATTTGAAAAAAATGACCTGAGAAAAAGTATCCAAGTATATCAGCAAGATGTACTCCCTGTCACTGCTTTACACACTATATACACATTTATATATTCATTTTATTTTTGTTGTGCATTATTTTACTGCTGTGTATGTTAAATTCTACAGCTGTAGATGTTTACAAGTTGTGCAAATTGGTTATGCTAATCGTGCCACTTTAAATACTGTTGGGTAATCAACTGCAATGCATCAGCTTTTTGATCGTATGTTTGTAGCTCCGCTGTCCTGTAAGAACCATTAAAAGTCAACTTTTCATGAGCTCAGAAAAAACCCTGTTTCTATGTGACAAGGCACTTTCCAGCAATTCTAAGGTGTATTATAGTCTTAATGAGGATAAATAGCTCCACCCATAAAATAACACTTCATCCTTCAGTTTAGAAAAAAAAGAAAATTCAAAATCAACAAATGTGGGAGATGCATGGTTTTCACTGGACAGGAAGGGTAAGAAAATGTGTAATCTGAAATGTACAATGTAGTAACTAAAGCTGTGTGGTGTAGAAATGTAGTGCGGTGAAAATAGAAATCATTCTATTTCTATATATACGTGCTCTTTTTGGACCTTTTGATCTGAGCTTAGAGGAGACACTGAGAACGCTTGCCAAGTCTTAACTCTCATTGATCTGCCTCTGGACAGCTGGCACAGGTTACAGGACAAACTCAGTGGAGGTTGATGAGGGAAGCGGATGACTGGTTCTGGCTGCCAAGTGTGATTGTTTATTGCCAGAGAGACTTCGAGCCACAAGGACACCGTTTCAGCTACCTGTTACCATCCGAAGGGCACGCTGTCTCCCTTTCGAGCTTGTGATCGATTCATGGCCAATCGAATTTAGTGAAGTCAGGAAATGTTTGTCCTGTGTCAAAACTGTCCTCGTACATCAAACTTCCACTGACTGCATCTTCAGATGTGAACGCATATAAGGGCTCATTGCAGTCTATTTGGCTCAAATATGATTACAGCTTTTGTCAAGGGATTAGAAAAGCTTCCGTACAAACTCATCTACCAAAAACCTTTGGTTCACTAAATATTGCAAGCTGTCCATATAATATGTCAGTCTGAGAATGTGTGAAGCTGTAGCCCGATATATAGCACGGCTATTGTATGATATCTCTGTTAAGAATCCATGACGGCAGTCTTCAGACGGATAAGTAGATGGCTTAATCCCATCAAAGTAGGAAAACGCTGGCCATTTTCAACACACTTCTCATCCTCATTTTCTTCGCGAGAATTATATAATTACATGTATATCTCCTGATAGATTTACAGTATATAATTCATGATAAAGATAAGAGCTTAATCAGTCGGACTCAATGAACGTGGATCTCGGCGATAAGCACCACCGACTGGCCCCGCTATTCCATTGTGCTGCTTTCGGCTCTCTTTTGCTGTTTCCATTGTCTCCAAGAGGCAGACGGATAAGACAAAAAAACATCTCAATAATGTAAAGCTTTGACAATAGGCATCCACATGCCCGAAAGACAGCCGCACATCAAGGCTGGAACATGATTGATAACACCTCTGCCCTTGGTAAATGGGCCACCTCGCGTCACTTCTGATTGCCAAAAGCTTTTCTTTCACCATCTCAGAATGAGTGGGTTCAGCAGGATCTTTCGCCGGTGCTGAACCATTTCAGGACTTTCCTACGCAGCAGTTTTTGTCTGCAGATGCAAAAGCACTGCTGTGCTGCTAGCACGGCTGTAGAAGGAATTGTTCAAGGCAGGGTGGGTAATCTCCTCCAAAATCATTTTAGTTATATTTGTTGAAATTCTTATTACATCCAGACAGCAATGAATAAATCATAATGCTCTGACAAAGGAATGTAATAAGCCTGTTTAATCATTTCATTCAGCATGAATGAAATGATTGGACGGCCTACCTGTGAGCACCCATTGCAAATCACCGGAGTCTTTCCTAAACCAGTTGACAGCTAGTTCTAACAATGGTCGTGTTCATTGTTTTCTTTCATAATGCTTATGGGGAGGGGCTTTTGAGAAAGGGCTGAATGGACGAGCTGTCAGTGTTGCCGACTTTGCTTTTTTTTTTCTCACTAGATTTAGTAACTTTTGGAGCTAGTGCTGCTGAAAACTTTTATTTGAAAAAAAGTTGGCAACACTGGCAAACTCTTGTCCATTTCTCAACATTACCAACCCTAGCTTTAATTATTAAAAACATACTTTTCATTTCATCTGAGACAGTGGTTCTCTAACTGTGGGGAGGGAAATGCTGAATCTTTTTTTAATTTTTTTATAATCCTTCACACAGACAAAACTTTATTTGCATTGTTCTAACAAAGTGATTGCACATGTTATTTGTGTTTCTCTGATGGAGAAATCCAGTTTACTTGAAAGAGATTGCAATTTTCTTTATTCTATTTTTTTGAAAAAGCACACATTAAAGAGTCACAAAAAGTTGTTTCAATATAAATCCAGCATGGACCATTTTGTACAATTTTGTTGGGGCGGTGGGGCATGAACATTTTTCTTCCTCCTAAGTGGAGCATGACAAAAAGGTTTTGAGAACTACTGGCTGAAGCAGACAACACAACCACCCCACCAAACTCTGAACTGTTGCTATTCATGTCCGTGTCTAATAATTATTCCATTGTGAGAAAACGCATTGACATTTTGAAAGGGTTACACTCATTTCACATAATGATTTGAACCCAAAACACTTGCAGCAGGTGAAGACAACAAATGCATGACTGTCTTCCACTGATTGCATGTCAAGCCGGAGCACATAAGTAAATGTCTTCCTTTCACAGCCGCCTGTCCGTTGGCCAAAAAAAAATGAGAGCTAAACAGCATTCTTCATTGTCCTCTCCCCACAGCCCTCAGCTCCCATAGAGATTTAACTGGCTGCCAGAGCCTGACCATGCACCCTCGGGGAGCCTGGAAACGGCAGGCCTACCCAGAAATGCCAAGTGTGTCACTATGTCCTGTCAGCCTGGATTAGCTCTCTTCTAGCAGCCACTGCAGCCTTGTTAGTGTGGGTGTTTGTGTGTGTGTGTTGTGAAATAAAAGAAAGAAAACAGTTGGGGGTTCAAGAAGAAATGAGAGAAAGGGTGAAAGAAAATGTGGGTCGCTGTTGTGAAATAGCCATTCGGCACGCGCCACCGACAAAGTTCCTCTTATCAGGTTTATAGGTCAGTTGCTGCTTGAAAGCAAAATATGTACTTCAGGACATCTATTTTGGTGTCTTTTTCTGCATTTCTGCATTTTGCCGTGGCATTTAACATAATGAAAAGACTGAATGTGAAAAAGCATATAGTCATGAGAGTGCATCTTTAATTGTTCAGGGTTTTCATTTGAGTTTAGAAAAACAAATTCTTTGCCAGGTCTTTCAGCTCCCAAATGACCGGAAGCTTACGTTTAAGCCAACGAATAGAGCCTGCAACATGGTGTTGTGACTGCATTTGATATTACCCACAGGCCCCCTTTGCTGCTGAGCATTCCAGCCCCGATCACATTGCAGTCGAACAGTTACTGTACTTTAGTCATAAAGTTCCATCTCTCCCTCAGGATTGGTGCTGGCAAAAGGAAATCTCCCACTCCGCCTTGTAAATAGCCAGTGAACCATTGGAATCCTATAATTCTAATTTAGGGATTGGTTGTGTGTGACAAGGGCGTCGGGGCACTGGGAGATAAAAGGCTCTCAGAGGACCCATTAGTCCCTCCTACCATGACTTTAATCAATGGGCTAATGTTTACTCTGCTTAGTGTGTCATTTATAATTAAAACTACTGCTCATTAGTGTCCAACGGGCCCAAAGTAATCATTTTAATTCATAAAACATCAATTACATCCTCATCCTCTCAAGGCGCGGCCATCAAATGGCGACGCCGCGGATAAACCCGCCGTCATCGATTTAATAAAAATTGTAATGACTTCGGAGGAGTGTGTGTGTGTTGTCTTCCAGAGGAGACGAGTGCTTACCGTTTTTACAGATGGGGCAGCATTGCTCCGGCTCGTACACGGGGTTGACGCACTCTGGGACGGCGCAGTCGGACACCACACAGTGTACCTCGTTATTTGGTTCGCAGCGGCACCATTCACAGGGTGACGGCTGTGGAGGAAGAGCAGAGGAGGAAGGAAGAGACACCTGGGTTAGATGATTCAGGGTTTCACCTTTATCAGTGTGTGGGCTCTACTAGTGGTCAGTAGAATGTAAAGTCTCCCCCTGTGCTGATATTTCCCAATTAAAAAAATATCCCCATTATGTGCATCTCATGCTGTCTTCATAAACAAAGAAACAAGTTAATAAATTATTCACAAGGCCAGTTGTATTAGGCTTCTTGCATCTTAACAAACAGAGCCTGTAGCTGACTTTGAATAAAATCACCAGAAATAACTAACAAGAGAGTCTACAAAGTAGTGTTGATGATATTCAGTATTTTTGCTGCATTCGGCTACGGCCTGCCTGAGGAAACAGTTCAGAGGCTTATCTCCCCACCTCTGCAACATGTAAATCAGTGCTATGCAGCTCTCTGTGCTGCTGCCACTCACTTGACTCTATCTCCACCACGTCTCCTGACCGGAAAATGAACTGTAATGCAATTACATGGAGTGGAAAGATACAGACTGTTTCCAAATCACCAAAGGTCAACTGTTCATCATATTAGATTTTTCTTTCTGCTCATCAAACAGTCTTTTGAGGGCATCTCTGCTCTGGGTCAGCTCTATATGAGCAACTCAGCACTGTGCACTAAGCTGAGAGGGTACATATGCTTCATTTTTGATAACCCGTATGCGGCTCACATTTGATAGAATATGTGGTTTTTGTGGAGAGCCAAACAAATGGTTCTGATAAGTCATAATAAACTAGTTCAGTTATCTGTCTGAAGTCCAACAATGTCCCTAACTGCTGCAGTCAATATTTAAATGCATATCAATTCCTATTTTTTTTTTGTTTTTGTACGGATTAGACAAACATACACACATACATCATGTTAATTAGTGGGCTTGTTAATTGGTGAGACAAAGCCATAGCTGCTTTGCCTTGTTTTCAATATGTATGCTATGCTAGGCCAGCTAGTTGCTGGCTTCAGCTACATATTTAGTGCCAAGAGACTGGTATGAAAATGATATAGTCTTTCTCTCGGCAGTAAAGTGACTAAGTTTATGACCCAAAATGTTATAATTTTTATGATTCCTTTATATGCTGGATGTCGTGCTGTGGAGTTAATGTTTTTCTTTTATTTTGTTTTTGGTCATTATGCCATCACCTAGCCCAAACTGCATTAGTTCCAGACACTTTTACAGACATACGTCATATTTCCACCAACTTCAATTAAATTTCAACAACAACAACAACAACAACTGTTCCAAAGTTCAGTTTTGTGTCAATACGTGAATACATGACAGGGCTGTGGTAATAAATGATTCTTTAATATGACTTTTATTAGCCACTTCAGCCAGGATGCATTAAGTTGCATCAAATGGGAAGTGGCCAGGCTTTTATTTGTAGTTGAATTAAAGGCAGACTGAATGCACTGCAGCCACACGTTGAATATGAGCAGCATTAAAAGATGGAGGTGTCTCAACTGTAAACGTCCTGATATTTCAGACAACTCTCCAGTGGGATTAAACGTTATCTTCATATATGATGTGAAAACATAAAAGAAAATATCTGACTCATTCCAAGGAAATGAGTGCAGAAGCAGCTCCTACATTTATGCATGGAAATGTTAACTTGTTAGTGTCCTGGTAAAAAACATTGTTCTGTACCTCTGCTTTAAATTATTCACACTCCTAGTGATGTTAATGATGATACATTTCATCGGCCTATCCTTTGTGCCTGTTGTATATTTTAAAGCTTCCACTCCCTGATGTTCAACATGCCTTTCCTTTTTCCAGTGGAGCTGCAAGAAAATAATGAAAGATTTTAAGAAATACACATAAAGATGGGACTTGAACATCCAAAACTCGACTCTCCTCTTATTAGAAATTCCTGTCAGAAATTCCTCTCATATCTTATCCACACAAGTAGCAGTGCGCTCATGTAAATAAACCAAAAAAAATTCTCTTCAGCAGAGTTAAACATCCTTCCAGTTATCTTCCCCTCTGTCAGATTGAGCGCTCATACAGAAATGTACCAATCACACAGCAAGATGCTGCCTCATACATATGGAAGATGGACCACGTTTTGCCAACCTGACAGACTTAATCTGTGGGGGCTGGCGAGGTGGGACTCAGGGTCAGCAGGCAGCAGTGGAGCGTATGCTGTGTCTGACACATGCAATCTCGATTCAAGGTGTCATGGCTGCCTTTCAGGTTCCTGTTTCTGCGTGTTTCCCCAACAGGAATATTCGGCATTGGCCTCGGCGCCAGTAATTGAATATATAAAGCTCACTTAGCTTTGTTGTCCATGAGCCTTCTGGGTTTAGTGAAGATGAGATACCTTAACCGTGGGCAACATATAAAATCAATAACACCTTACCTTAAGTCAGTCAAGATTATGTTAGGTAGTAATACATATGTCTCATCAGGGAATTGAAGCAACAGCAGTTTGCCCTAATAAGCTTTATACTGTGTGTTTACAAGTCTTTAAATGGAGGTGAAATCCCACTTTGGTGTTTACACACACACTAATAGTCCTTTCATGATGTTGTAATCCTGGTTGTATTGTTTTCTCATTCACATGCTATCCTAGTTTCACTTTCATTATTGAGTTATTAGTCAGTGAAACATGGGATGGATTCTAAGATTGTCCTAATGTCTGGCCATAAGGAAGAGACTCACATCCTTATTGAACCATCCATCCACCCATCCATTATTCAAACCGCTTATCCTGTTTAGGGTTGCGGGGCACTGGAGCCCATCCCAGCTGTCATTGGGCGAAGGCAGGCTACACCCTGGACAAGTTACCAGTCTATTGTCGCACATTTATAAACAGACAACCATTCACGCTCACATTCACACCTACAGGCAATTTAGAGTCTAATTAACCTGAGCTGCATGTCTTTGGACTGTGGGAGGAAGACGGAGAACCACTGACACAGAGAGAACATGCAAACTCCACACTAGCACTTCCCAGACCGGGATCCGAACCCCGGCCCGACAGTGCTAGCCACTACACCGCCGTGCAGCCTTATTGAATCACTGTTACTTTATTTCCACCCCATATGAAACTACAAAGAGAAGGGTATCCATAGAACCTACTGTGGTCACGTCTGGCCCATGAATTGGAAACTCTTTCTGAAGAGAAAGTGAGTGCCTAACAAGAAAGTCTGAAACTCCAATATAGAGAAGATGAACTGTATTGTTGCTCTCGTCCCTTAATACTGCTGATAAGATGGGGAAACTAAAACCAGAATGCAGCAGAATCCTTGCAGCCAGAAACAAAGAAATGGGATCTTAAATGCTGAAAGAGCTCAGAGTGGACAGAAAAAGAGTGGCTAGATTTGGAGGAGTCAGACCGACCAAAATTGATGCAGACATTCAGAATCCTGGATATTGTAATAATAACAAAATGATATGAATAACTGGGTTTCCCATGTCCCATGAGAATTGCATATCCCTTATTTGACCATTGCCGGGCTAACACTTAAAACCAGGATACTAGTGTCCATGGAAACTTGGCCTTCATAATAAAAGCAGCTATGACCAGGATCAACACAAACACATGCATCTAATAGTTATTACTTATTTCCTAACAAAAGCAACAGACTAATAACACAACAGTCCCCTCCTTAGCAAAGCCTTTACTGATGGTTGATTACATGTTAGTTTGAAATATCTTATTGTGGGTAAAAGGACAGCACAATCATGAATTCACTCGAGGACCAAGACAATTAGTTAAGTGGATGTAAGGGTCCAGCTTACACCAATTCTGATAAATATTTGATCAGCTGCCAAACATTCAAGGCAATTTCTCAGCATAACAATGGAAACAATTAGACACTGGAGTCTGCATCTGGCACAGATACAGATTCCCCCCCCCCCCACACCCCCCCCCCCACCCCCACAAGTCATATTGCTATATTTAGAGGATAGATGAGTTGATTAGACGTCATATAGTTGTTCTTAAAGTACACGTTGGGGATGCATGACTAAATCTGCTCAAACTTTTACTTGTTTTTACTCGCAAATGCATTGTCTGGAATGAAGGCTGTTGGGAAAAGTGTGGGGATGAATTGTAATTAAACGCAACATAAAGATTAACATATATTATTCATGTGGTTTGAGGCGATGCAATCAATATTTTTGAAAAACAAAGACTTTAATTCATTGTTTATGGTTCACATTCATTTAATTAATTTAAGACTGAAACGTACATCAGTATGTCAAGAGCAGCTGGCTTCCTGACGTATTGATTGCTTTATGCATGAATGGCCAAAGAAACTAGCATAGTGAATCATATTGCATTATTTCTGATTAATTTCTGTTAGATTTACTGTGAGGCAGCACAATAAACTTTAGCGATACATTGACATGTGTTTAACTTATTTTGTATTCGGTGAATAAAGTGTGACTGTTAATGTTACACATGTTGTCAGTGTTCTGGTACAAGAGTTTATATCCTGATGGTGAAAGAAGTACTCAGATATTTTAATTCATTAAAAGACCTATGTAAAAGGCGAAATACTGTTACCGTTTTATCATAATCTGAATGTAACGGTTGAACTAATACAATCTGGATCTGGAAGGTAAGTTGTGAGTAAGCTGTAGTGGAGATAAATATAGTGGAGGGAAGGGTACAATATTGAAATGGGGTGGAGCAGATGTTTAAACCATAGTATCAAGTACACAAGTAAAGTAGTCCGACTAGTCAAATGTTCACCTCAGTACTTGAGTAAATGGAGTTATGTTCCACCACTAGATCCCAAGAAGTGTATAAAGTTTTGAACGCATCAGTGCACTTTGAAGATCAACTGTTGCTGAGCTGCATGTCGGTAAAAAGGCCGGCCTCTTTTACAAGCGAGGGTCAGTAGTGTTAAATTCACAATTAACCATGAAAAATAAATCTTTTTGAACAAGTATGTTCAAAATTATTTCACAAATATGTCATTTGAAAGAGAAATCCACTCCATGTGCCTGGTGCTTTCAGTGCATCCTTTTGTGTTTGGTCTACCGTGAAGAGGATCAGTCATGCCTTAGCCCGGACTCACAAAAGAAAATGGAGCACCAGCAATGAACTAAGACGTGCTGCCAGATGTTTAGGGGAAGAAAGGTCTCCTGTTGTCCCTGTCCTATTGGCTGGGTATTAGAGAGAATCAGCTGTCATGCTTTTCATGCCCAGTCTGAGACAAATGGAGACGGGGTGGGGAAGCAATGAATAGTTAACTAACCTTTAGCGGGGCAAATGATAACATAAAATACTTTGAAGCTGGACAACAAGGTCACAGGAATCTCACCCATAGGGTTATTAGGAGTGACAGGAATGGTTGACAACTACTGTTGTCCAAGTTAAAAAAAACATTATACCGGTGAGAGGGGGAGAGAGAGCGAGAGAGAGCGAGAGAGAGATAATACTTGTTTAGGGGCATCTTAAGTGCAAGGAAGTTCAAACAAGAAATACACTTTTTTGAAAATTCTTTGTGGCCTAATTGTTTTCACTCAATAGTTTCTCCTAATTATGGCCCTTGTTGCCTCTGGCAAATTGGATCAGAAAACCTATTTGTGCAATCATTTTGACAGCTTGCATGGCTGTTTTGTCTCATAGGTGTCAAAGCTGAATAGCAGAGTCACTAATTAATTTTCTGTGTGATGTGTAGGCAGCTTTGTGTGTGTGTGTGTGTGTGTGTGCGTGTGTCCATGCATTTAAAATCCACTGTGGTGATTGTCCACATGTTTCTGTAATTACGGTACACCGCGTTCTGCAAAGACTTTTGTTGTATTGAGAGAATAATTAAATGTCACGAGAAACAGACAAATCACAAAGTGCAAATGAAATTGCTTCAATATTCAAGCCACACTCGTAGTAGTAGTAGTAGCAGTAGCCTTAACTGCCCTGCACTGGATAGATCAGTACATGTCTCTTGGGGATTTAAGGAAAGATGGGTAGACACAAAGTATTAAGCCTGTAAATTGTAGCAGTGATATTACTTGCAAATTAATCAATTAACATTACTTCCCTCTAAATGAGAAATAATTCAAGATAGTCTGATGGTTGAAATCTACCGTGTTCACCTTGTTGGAGCCCTTCCCCCCTTTTTTTTTAACTCTGCATCCCTTCCCTAGGAGGGATCGCAGGAAGCACGGGATTGTTCACATTTGAGTTCACATCCCAGCCCTAGCCTGACGATCTGGGATCTGAACTCACCCTATAGCTCCCGGTTCTTGATTGCAGCTGCGCCGGGGCCAGAGGGACGCCGGCAGCCGTGCTGGGCGGACTGGTCCCTTCCTCATCTGATGGGGAACCCTGTCGGTGAAACACCTACTAAGGTTGAGTGGCATGTCTCTCTCACAGGGCAACATCGCAGAAAAGTTACTGCTAAATACACTTACAAAAAACCTACTCTGCGTTAATTATTACCTTGATAACTATAAATAATCAAATGTAAAAATTCCAAATGTAGAGCATTAATATGGGAGCAAACAGCTATTTGTTATGTAAAGATATAGTGGAGTTATGGCGTTCAGAGCAGAAAACTAAGTCACTCTTCATCCGTGTGTGGTAATCAGGGTTTCTCAGGGCGCTGTGCACGTAGCCGGGCCGTACTGTAGACTTAATTGGCAGGTTGCTGATGCATGAGTTATGCCAGCATTCGATTCAACAAATGTCAGGCTGACATTGCACTGCAGTCAGCTACTTTGTGTTGAATGAATGCCCAATACCACTTTCATGCCAATGGCTGCCTACTCTACTTGCATGGGACTTAATGACTGACGTATTGCATGATGGGATTTCCAGCATAAAAGATAGAAAAATCCAACTGTTGTTGGATGATGCCAAGCTATGTGTACCTCTATTCTTTATCCCAAAAGCTCCAAACTGACCGTCTGTGCTGTGTCTGTGTGTTTCTCCTCCATCGTCTGCTACTAAATATAAATGCAAACGTCTGCACAATGTAGCACGAGCACCGCGAAGGAAATGCCAATGAGGCCGACACCAAAAGGTTAACCTGTCGGCATCTTTAAACAGTATATCAGTTACTGACAGCTTTTGATTTCCTTGAACACTGCAGGGTTCCGTAGCTTTCATGTCCTCACCGAAGAGACCCGACCCTCACACATTTTGAATCTTTGAATTTTTTTTTGAATCTTACTTGTGTGGTCTTTCATAGGAGATGAGGATCTTCACAGATTTCCTCTCTCCTTAATTTTGTTATGTAACTATCACTGAAATGCTCAATTAGAACAAACACATGCATTTCTTCTCCTTTAAGTACGAAGAATGCCCTTCCTCTCTTGGCCCTCCAGTCAAGGTTAGCATGCGGGTGAGCTGCACTATTGATGGACTTGATCTCACATCAAACTGTAAGAATTATGCACTCACAGTGGCTCTTACAAAATCTATGGGCTTGCATCCCAATGCAGGACTGAGCTTGATGCTGTCTGATGTGCAAACATGCCAATCAGTACAGATTAAGTACATAGGTTTTAAATGGGCTGATCCTACTCGCCCCTTATTAACAGCAACGCGATAGTATGCCACTGTCAGGCTGATGTGCCAATGCATAATGCATATGGCCATATCTAACACTTATTTTCACTATCAATTAATGTATTATTCACTTTGATTTGTAAACAAAAAAATATTTTAAATACCACTACTACAACAACAACAACTACTACTACTACTACTACTACTACTACTACTAAAAATAATACTAATAACATTGTGTAAAACACAAAAAAAGCAAAAATTGCAATATATTAATCGTTACTAATCCATTTTTGTGATTTTGACTAATTTATTTAATCAACAAACTATTTCAGCATGAGCATATTGGCCCCTAAGGAAAACAAATCCTAGTTAATTCATTCAGCAGAAGGTACTAGAGGCAGATACATGAGCAGCAACTATAACGGTTTTACATTAATACAGATACATTGGAGCAGAATGATTAATAACACAAATAAACATTCTATTTGGCTTAATTCACTGTCCCTTGGCCTGCTTTTTCTCAGTGACAAGACAGCTAATATTCACAGGTGTGACATGTTCCAACCTCTCCCAGCAGAGTTTTCTTTTGCTTTCCCTTGAAGTTATTAGGTAAACTGAAACAAACATACTGCAGATCACAGACTATTCAGCTGAAACCTTGCAAGGCAGGTAAACAGCAATGAGGGTTTCAATAAAAAGCCATTGGGGTAATTGTCCACTTGCTGCGAATGATATTAATATGCAACTCTTCTGCACAAGTGATTTAAGTTTATCAGGCGTTTGCCTTCAACACAGGCAGGTTCATGTTCCTCTGATATGGTAGTCAGCCTTCATATTTTATTATTTAACCATAATTATTATCTTTCCCTAACTTTAAAGCTGAACTAATGAATAATTGTACAAGCATAATGGATCAGATGACTATGTGAGGTGACACAATGATCCCAGACTCTGCTGGTTATCTTATGAATATGTATCTTCAGCTCTGTTTTAGGTTCTGTAACTTTAATGTTTTTGATTCACTGGCATTGCTCTCATCAACCTCATCTCTAGAGGTTTACAGCCAAAAAGCTCTGTTAAATTAAATGACTGCTACTCGTGCAACACCAGAGAGCAAAGTTAACAACTAGCTGGTGAACTTAGTGGAGCATTTAGCAGCTAAAGAGACAAATATTTCCCCGGGGGTTGGTAGAGACCAAAAACAGAGCAAAAAGAGACTTTGACTCTGAATTCATCAGATGGCTGAACATATTAATGCTAATGTGGCTCTGTTTACGAGCACATTCACGATAATACTTTACAAAGTGATACCATATTGAGTTTACACCTTGCTCTGCTGCCTCAAAGTGGCAAATAAATTAAAACTGTCAGTCTTATAAATCTGTATGAGGCTGAAAGCATAACATTTGTATGCTCTAACATCTCAGAAGAAAGCTTAGATGAGGTACACGCTCAGACATTTTGTTGTGCGGTACAAATGGTACAAATTTAAATAGGCATAAAGTTGCCAATTATTGCTGATACATTTCGTAGACATGTATGAAAAAGAGGTTTTCCCATCATTGTATATGTTCATTTGTTTAACACACATGCACATTTTTTGAGCTCTGGTATCTCTAAAGTGGTTAGCAATGCGGTTGAACATTGCTAATCTTCCACAAACAATGCTAGTTAATGTTAAAATTATGTTAAAAGCTTATTTTCAAGTAATAATTTAGTTCTGGAGTGCCTTTTATTTCAAGCAGACTGCATGAAATAGATGATGGAAAAGTGACTTGTGAACATAAATCCTCGCTGCACCTGAATGCAGGGAGGAATGCACCCATTTGTCACAGTTGGTTTGCACATCCAATTTTTAAAACTCGTAAATCTTGGTGGATGGTTGTGAAAAATACTGTCCACAGAAATCAGTTTCTGGATAGATCTTAGGTAAGAACAAGTTTTTTAAATCAAAAGGATATTGGCCATGCCATCATTCTACCAGTTTGCTTACTTGTCTCAAATGTTGGGACCATTAGATTTAGGTGTTCTGCCTCTCACATTATGTCATGGACTGTACATCCAGAAAAATAAAAAAATCTGTGAGATGGGAAAAACATCCTCCAATGTAAATTCAGTCTGGAATACTTTCAATTAAAATCCCTACAGTAGATTTGCCTGTGACAACTACAATGGACTAATCCTAACTGGATATGTTTACACAGACATGACCAAATGCCTTACTCAACAATAGAGCTAAACCGTTGTTTTGGCAGCATTGCATCGTATCATATTTCAATTCATTGTGAGGAATATGAATGAGGAGGTTTCAGTAGGGCACCAACATTTTAAATACAGACCTTAGTTGTCATGCTAATAGTGTTACTTCTGATTAGGCACAACTGTCATGCTCGACAACAACCGATAAGACACCGGTCTAGAAACTTTGCAGGAGACACGGGGAAACTGAATCTGCCAGCAATGACCCAGTGTCCAAAAATACAAGCATTAAATATTCTTATAGTGTCTGTCAGTTTAGTAATGCTGGGGGAATGTTCAGTTGATGGTGCAGGGAGGGAGAGATGACATCACTCTGGGAGACAGCCATCTTTGTGCCCTTAGCCAATAAACACATTTTCGATACTTTTACTGTCCGCCAAGCACTACACTCACACTAAGCCTCGTTAACACAAACCTGACAACACAAAACCACAGGTCAATGTTGCTGGTGTGCTCTATTGCCATGTTTCAACACAAAATATACTTCACTATTGCTTTCAACAATTTGCAAGACCAAAAGCAGAGTGTGGGTGTTCGGTCAACTGCACTTATTATTCCTCCTCTTCATGAGACACAGATAGATATGGTATTTTGTTTCATGTTTGAATTAATTGACATATCATTCAACATGAACATGTAAGTCTAGTTAGGGGTGTTAATGCAATTGTTTATGAAATATATCAACCCAGACAAACGCCCATGTAAGTAAGATGGGCTCTGAACCAACTTCAAACTATCCAGGTTGGATCTCAGATCTTACCTTGAATTCTTCCAGTATTTTGTACGTTTTCCCCCGGTACTCGCAAAAGTTTTTCACCTCCTTGCACTCGGGGCAGCATCCATTGTGCTCCACCTTGGTGCACTTGGGGTGCAGTTTGGGGCACTCGGGCTGGTCGCACACGGGCCCGTCCTCCGTGCACTCGCACGGACAGTTCGAGTGTCCCGGGTAGAAGCGCTCCCCGAGTTTGTAGACGAAGCCACTGTCATCCACACATCCTTTCCCCCGGTAGTCATCGAAGACGATGTTTTCATTGGCGGTCCGCTCCGCCTCGTCCGCGGTGTAATCCTCGGGGTTACTAACCAAGGCCGGAGACGCGGCGCGCAGGGCCAGCAGGAGGACGAAGGCGGCCGAGAGGAGAGGGCCCATCCTTCGCCGCGACATCAATATCCACGCTCAACAAAATTGTGTGGATTTCATCCCTAGGCTCCCGGTATCCTCTCCAGATCCGTCCTGCGCTTCATTGTTATTATCATCCTCATCATCCTCATCATCATCATCATCATCACCGCTTGAGGAAATGGGCTGCAGTGGAAGAAAAATAAGAGATGATATGATGGGGGATGATTCCAATGCTATTGTTTTGCACACCTTCATTAACCAGTGAACGTCACGTTTCAGCCCACATTTCATTTAAACTCGGTAAGTAGCTAGTGTACATTTTCCCCTGCTGCAAACAGTGGGATCATTCAAGTTTATCTCTCTCTCTCTCTTTCTCTCTATCTCTCTCTCTGTCTTATTATTATTATCTTCGTGCAAAATCTCAGCAATGGGTGCACGTCCAATTATAGAACATCCACTCCTCACAATATTATTCTCCACATTTAATTAAAAACAACAACAACTTACTTGCTATCTTTGTACAATTCCAAACTCAACGAGAGCAACCAGAGACAACAGGTAGCTACATATGGGTCGATTTGCTTTGAAGCCAATTATTATAACAATTGCAATTCAAACTCTGGACTTCCAGTAACATGTTCTAACTTAATCAGCGATGTAACATGCAAATGTCCCAAATCATGAATGCGCAATGATTTAACCCAAAATGCAACACTCCATCGAAAGGCGAAAAACACAAAGCATATTCCAAACATTTAAGAAGTATATAGCTGGAAATAAATATCCCCCTCTGCTTGAAATCTCTTGGTCTATAAATGCTGCCTGTCTTGCTGTCTTGACAGATCAATCGAAATGCCACTGACAACAGCGATGTGAACTCACCGCGTTGAAATACCTTGATATCCACTTAGTGTGAAGCCAGAGCGCCCAACACACAGAGGGCTAGAGCAGATTAAAGATAGTCGCCTAGCCTATCGGAAACTTCACTTTATCCACAGGGTAAATTCCCCAGACTCCTCAAGACACTATAATCCTCCCTCACGGTCGTGATGGTGGGTTTAAAAGCAATTAAACACCAGCCTTTTGGAGACGCGGTTCCCCCTTTCCAGTGGAAAGAAAACGATATCCACGTAAAAGTAGGTCTGCTTCATGATTATGGCCATCGGACTCACCTTTTTTTTAAGACAAACAGTACACGTCCAGTGGCATGCGTTACGGCGGGAGAGACAGACCGAGAAAAATAGCTCGAAAAATCCTCTATTGCGTTCCCTGAGAATCCGGAGTCAATGCAATATTTCCCAACGACGCAGGTGGATGTTAGAAAGCTGCAGTCTTGTCTTGTTGCATACATCCAGTGGTTGCATGAACAATAGAAAATCCAGAAGGGTAGAAGTTAGAATATGAAAAATTAAACCAAACGAGATCGAAGCCAGTCATTGTTTGATATTTGGTTTTCGGCAGAGGTCGCGTTCATCGTCAGAAGGCGAGACTGAGTAGGGAGCGATCCGACTTTCAGCACCTTGGAGAGCGACTGTCTCCTGCGTCCTGCACTGAGCAGAGCAGAGCAGAGCGCCCCGTCCCCCTCCGTCACCCTCAGACACAGCAACGCTCACATCCAACGATCTGAGGACGAGTCCGGCTGTATCCCCCAACTGGTCGTGCAAGAGTTAAAGGCTAAAAAAAATCTAGACAAACGACGAAATAGATCGTCAGTCGACATAGATGTTCCTTGATGAGCAGCTGGAGGTATACAGATCTGTCAAATGTGTGGCGTGCCTTTTTGTGTCTGTAAACGGGTGCGCATGCATGTGTGTGTGTTTCTGCGTACGTGCCCTGTGTGTGCCATGTGTCTTCACACATGACCTGCAGCATGGTTCCCTGACTCACTCATTAGCTGCAGCACAGTATACAGAACCCCATTTGTATTCTAGCATGAGACAGCAAATAAAAAAAGGGAGTGGGACTTGTCAGCCCCTACAACAACAGAGCAGCATTAACTTTGTTACGGTAGCTGGTAGGGACAACAGTCTAAGCACGGATTAATGAGGGAGACTCAAAAGACTTAATTAGTTATTCCCATGAGGAACCATCATATGGTTAAGCTCAACCTCATGGCCTGTCATGTTCAAATATAACTATGTGTTCATCATTGCCGTTAGCTGAGTAATGTTTAAGACCTGATATGATAAAACCTGGTATTTACTGTTTTCTACCTGACTGAAATAGTTTAAAAACATTCATATTCAATTACAGAATCATACACAGCTCATTATCCAGAGCATCTTTGAAGCGCAGCGATGGCACATCCTCACATTTATGTACATATGATGCAAAATAATTGAGGGGCATTTCATTCACTGATAACATGACTGAGTTAAAACCCACCACCCCATGTTGATTGTCCTTATTAAATCTTCAATAATCACAGAGACATATGACATAAAGATAAGCTAACAATTTAGATGGAGACTTTAAATGTCTGAGACAACTAAGATTTCGATTGTGCAACTAGGTTGGCATCACATAAGATGTACATATATCCAGAGCATATGCTCCTTAATGCATGGGCATATCCTGGGCTCCTCTCCTCTGTTGATTTTCGGCTGTAAAGAGAAAATCATGCTTTTTGGTAACATTTGTCAAGCAAATTCAGCATCAAGCTCATACTTGATGACATTCAACCTCCGTACTAACACTCTTTCTAAAGAGCAATGTGTTAGCGAGCACCTGCCAGCTACACTCCACTTGTTATTTTCCTCATCCCAGGGAATTGAAAGGTTAAAAAAATGAATCGTATGATTTCTGTCTTTAGACTTAATAATAAGTCACTCAGTTTGTGAGAGATCCCTGCCATTGACAGGGATCATGCAGGGGCTAGTTATCTCCAAAAGGTGGCAGGTTGTTGAAATGCAAACGTCGACATAGCTGCAATTACAACAAGACCTGTGGCACGCGGGGGTTTGTAAACTCCCAGTAACATGCGCAAAGTGCATAATTACCGTGTCAGATAAAATGTGAAGCAGGCAAACGCAGGGCAAACTGAGGTTACACTGCTAACTTTTATCCCTGACTGAATGTGGAAGGCATATTTTAATTGCATTTTCATATAGTGTTTGCATTAAATGCTGTTCTCTCATCATTTAAAATCTGTATTTCACTTCATCAAGTTGCATGTGTGGGCTGCATTCCCCTCCACACTCTGACAGGACTTGGTTTCCCATTCAGATTATGCCTCCTCCACAAACAGGTGTGTTCTTTGTCAGATTAGGAAACTGTTAATGACATCAAACAATCCCTTGTGGTTTGTAAATGCCTGTCTTTCTCACGGCAGGTCTTTCTTGCAGACTGTCTCCATAATTTGCGTGTTTTCATACTGAACTACACTTGGTGTTAAACATTGCACCACAACCAACCCTACTGACAACCCTTCCCTATCTCTGTGTTCAGAAACATCTTGGCTGTTGACCTGGTTACATAGAAAACACATTACGAAACGCTTATGGTTCGTAAAGCCTCTTATCTTCCTCCCTCTTCTCACACCACTCACCCCATTTGAGACAGAACAAGGGTATATATAATTTATTAAATATGACATTGCAAAAATATTGTATACTAATGTGAGATGTGATGTATAAGACAGGCGGCCACCTACCCTAGCACGCCATGGTCCATTAGGCTTTCACTCTGACTCACAAAAAACATGGCGTGGATGATATAGAACAACACCGTTACTGACAAATGTACTCGAGCAACCATTTCCATGATCAGACTACCAGTGTATTACTGCTGGGTGCATGGTGAAGTAGTCATGTTGGTTTCATATGACATTTTCCGGAGCACACTAACAGAGGTGTTTACATCTCAGTTGCATGTGAGGTAAGGCAAAGCATTCCCAGCCCACAGGGTTCCAATTCAATCAGCTAATGGAGCTCTTCATCCCCCTGCCTCCTGCCTTCCACCACCTCTGTTTTCCTGCAGCAACACATTCACTGCGGCTGAGTCTGTTCCAAATGCTATAATGGTTTAGCCATTAGGGCTACATTTATAGCCTGCTAGCACGTCTTAGGCATTATGTTCGGTCACAGCTATTCACGCTAACGTATTCAACTGAATGCCAGAGAGGGAGAAAGCAGAGTGAGCTGAAGCAAGTGAAAGAGAGGAGAGAGAGAGGAAAGAGATAGTGAGGGGGCCCTCAGGCGACTCAAGGCTTTTGTGTTAGTGAGGCATACACTTTTCCTCTTCCATGGTATTTCCATGGGTTATGCTTAATGAAGCGAAGGCTTTGTGTTAATGTCTCTAGGAGTGAAATTCACGCTTAACAACACAGTTACGTCTCTCACTTGCTAAGTATGCTGTTCTTGCCTTTAAAGTAACACAAGTTGGATAGTTGGATAATTTTATCATGTCAAATGTAATCTTTGGAATCCCTTGTCCACACACTACTTAAATAAGTATATGAAAGTAAGTTGCTTTGGCCATTAAATTATCTTGATTTTAAGAACACCTCACACATCATTCTACACATTGTGCACAATTATAGTATTTGTCACAGTTGTTGGAGAATGAAAATAGTATTTTAAGATTTTTTCTTAATCCAAAAAGTTACAATATATAACAAATATGTCAGGTTGAATTTGGGGGAAATAAGTATAAAATGATGTACAAGACAAAAACAAGATGTGATTGAATGTTTCACTCACTTAAACATTATATACTGAAGATACAGAATGTGCAATGCACTGCCAGACAGTGAGGAATATAATAACTTTAACAACCTGAAAGCCATGTAATGAGAAACAAAAAGAGACACTGTGTTAAGTGGTGAAGGAAAGTATGTAACAGCGTAATCAATTCAAGCTGGAAGCTTTTTGTCGTCTGTCTGCTGTGTGGATAGTATGCCTACGTTTTACAATTCAAGCCTTCTTTCCAGAGAGTGCATCTCATAGCCCCACTCTGTTTCACCCCATCCACTTTCCCCTGGGTCCGATTGACCACATTCTGTATTACATGGCACACTGATTCAGACATTCAAATAGCCCCATCTAAAGCAAGGGCAACGATTCATTGGCTTTTTGGGATGATTCAGCTTGGTGGCAACTGTGAAAAGGGAACACATCCTTGCTCTGGTCTTAGTTTGCAGCTCTCCCCGTGATACTTATTATCCCAGCTGTGTGTAACGGTGCCCCTGCGGGTGCTGGCATTTTCCACCGAGTTAGAATAAGAGCTCTCTTCTCCTCCCATAGGGACCTGTAGAGACTATCTGATTCGCTTTCTCCAAAGGCTGACGATGCTTCAGCGGCTCCAGCGAGGCACTGAGCTCTGAGACTGTGTCGCTGTGGTTGGTTGCCTCTTAATGACTCTGCTGCTTTAGACATGCAAATAGAATTGAAGTGGAGAAGAGGCCTGGAGGGACAATTTGGCATATGAATGAAATGCAATACACTGGATTTCACGGTGTAATATGTGACTAAGTTGTGTGTGTATTAATGAATTAATGAACAGTCTGTACACGGTTAAGCAAGAGGTATCACCAATGACAGCCTAGTAAAAGTATTATCCGCCATCAAATTCTTATCCAGCACCTCTGAAGCTCATTAATCGACATGTTGTAGCGTCTAACTCTCTCCTGCTTAGATTCTTTATGCGATGCTAAGCTAATTCCCTCTTCGTTGTACTTTGGCCCCATCCTTAATGCACATGCATTGATCGTCTCATCTAACTCTTGGCAAGAGAACAAATTAGTTTCTTTCCCAAAATGTCAAACAATTTCTATTAAGCAAGAATATATGTAACCTTTATATAACTGAGGCAGTTATAGGCTAAAATGTGTAACAGTATAGCATAAATAGAGAAAGAAAAAAAAATAACAAAGAGATGAAAACATGTAATCATAAAGGAATCATTCACTGGGTGCCATGAATGTCTTCGTCAAATAGAATGGCAATCTCTCCAGTAGTTGGTGCTTTTGTTATTCAGCAGATCAAATTATATCACCGTCCTTAGTTTGGGGTATGAATGACTTTGTATTCCAGAAATCAACGTTCATTGTGGTGGTTGTCACTTGTTTGTCGTGTAAAAAGTGTTACTTTCGCTCTGGTTATCTTCTGCATGCTGCTATTGTTTGAGCGTGCATCTGTTCCACTGGCTGCCTCATATTCTTTTGTGGAAGAATATGAGGCAGCCAGGTTTGTTTATCTTTCATTCCTTTTTCAGCTTGGAAACCATTTGCCACTTACTTGTGTAAACAGCTGTCCAGATGTCTACACTGGGCTTTGTTTAATATTTTAGCAATGCATATATTAAAATATATATATATATAGTTTTACTATAGTTTTTTATATAGTTTTACGCCAAATGGCACAACAAACAGACTCTAAATGTCATATTCAGTACTGTTTCATTTTGTTCACTTAACTTAAATTACATGCAAGCTTTGTTGGTTTTACATTATTGTAATCATTTGTGACAATCATTCCAATTCATTTTCATAGGTGATACCGATACCCGCTTACTGTGCTGAGCACAACTACGCTTTGAGTTGCTTGTCCCCAAGACATGGTGTGCTACAGCATGAACTTCCTCAGAGTTTACAATATGCATAAGGCACTAGGGAGGTGTAATGCTTCCCAGCATTTGGCAGCCAATTAGATTGATTGTCACTCCGTACAAAGGCTTTCAGTCATGAGAGTAATGCATTCAACGGTAATCATCTGCAATTACACAAACCCCTGGGGATGTGAACTACTAAATTGTGGCATTTGCTGTTTTAGACAGCATTCGTCACAAATGCATACATTCAGCATATGTCACAAAAACCTTTATTCTTTTTTTGACAACTTTTGTATGAAACTGTTTTTTTTTTTATTCAATCTAAAGTTGTGAGTACTCATTTCCTGTCAATGTGGCACTTTTCATTTATGTGAACACAATTTGATATGTACTAATCTAAAGAGAACCAGCAATACATTTAATTGTAGTGGTGGTCTCACACTACAAATTCCATATCAACATTTTATTATGATTATTCGTGTTTTATCGTGCAGTGAATCTTGTGCGGTTGACGTTGAGATACTGTAGCTGAAAAAAAAAGTACACCTGAATACATCATCCAGTACATTGGAACACTGATTCTTGCTTCAGATAAGGGAAACCACTCTGTTTCATTCCAAACATAACCACAATGCTGGTTATTGGTATGATATGTTTCAAAGATAACGCACCTGCTGCTTTGGATACTGTCAAAATATGTGCATTTTCACTTAACATTTCCTTTCACTGTTATATAGGAAACAACTTCTGTTTAAACAAGGCAAACAATGTCTTCCCTGAGCTTCACGCATATGTAATGTCAATTTACCCATCAGATGTTCTGAATGCGTGTCTAAGATGACAGGAAAATATCCCTCATGCTAATGTGTGATATTAGTCTAATGGTGTGTGCTGGATGCAAACAGCTGGTTGTTCCTTGTTGACTTGATAATTAGCCAGACGCATTCAGAAGAGCTACTGCACGTGGCCCCTCTCCATCCTCCCCAGCTCTGCTGCTCGGAGACTGTTTCTCAAGGGAGTGCCGGCTTGCAGCACAATCAAACCTCTCTCACCGCAGGGATTTTCACCTGTTCTATCTCTCATTCTGCTCGTCCCCCTCTTCATCAGCTCTCTTTCTTCCATCCAACGTCGCTGATTCTGGGAGATGCAGAGGTGGGAATAGTTACCCACTGATGTGCTGACATCACTGCTGCAGATGGCAGAATGTGGATTTTTGCACTATATTAATAAGACCAGGTGTTCTACCACGAGAGACACTGCATTTTAAATGGGCCGGCAAATGAAATGCAAACCCATTTAACTGTTAAGTGCATGTAAGGTGCAGAAAGCCTGGCATCTGGAATGATTTTAATATGCATGGCCTTATCCATTTCCAGAAGTACTTTCCAAACATACACACCCACCAATCCCCGACTTGTTGACTAATTGTTCAGAGAGTAGAGCGATGACAAGAACTAGAGCAAAACTGTGACAAATAGATTTTCCCCAGGCCCTGCGTACTCCATCTGCATAATGAACAAGGTCAACAGGCATCCTGATTTATCGGTTATTATACAAGTAGAGTTAATGCTGGCCTAGTCTTCATTGCTGCTATCATATAAAATACATCGAACAACCTTCTGCTGGCACAGTGGCACATTGTCAATAGATATAGTGAGTATAGTGTCAGTAAGTTATTTATGTTGTTTATTAATATGGTGGATACTGTAGGTTCACTCATTCATGTCTTTACATGTTACCTCTACAATGCAGCGTTCTGCTCTGCTGACCTCAGTTTCACAATACATGTCCGTAGTATGTCCATTTTAACATAATAAGTTTCACCTGTAGATATTTTGGTCATACTTTAAATTATTTCCTTCTCAGTTGCTCTCCATGAGGATTTTTTCTTTTCTATCCCTGTTAAATATTTTGTTTTTGTGAGTTCTTCCTTATCGGATGCCAGTGTCCAAGGAAAGAGGATGTTGTATACTGTACAGATTATAAAGCCCTCTGAAGCAATTTGGGATACTGGGCTATACAAATGCAATTTAATGCAATTGAAAATGTAATAAAGGCCATGTCTATAATGCATTTGAAGCACGTTGATAAGGCATTTTTTTCTTTATTTTTGCAGGGCGAATGTGGGTCAGTGGTTAGCAGGTCCATCTTTCAATCAGAGGAACGGTGGTTTGATCCCCAGTTCCGCTAGTCCATGTCAATGTGTCCTTGAGCAAGACACTTGACCTGAATTGCTCCTCGTGGCTGTGTCTACGGGGCATAGAATGTAAATCGCTTTGGATACAAGCGTCAGCTAAATGAAATGTCAATGTAATGTAATGTAATGCATTACAACTTAAAGAAAGGTTTATATGGTATTATACGTGGTGGATATAATATTTATCCAGACAAGATTCTTTGTATTGTGTATCACCACTTCCTTGTGCGTTGAAGTACACATTCAAACCACCCTGGACAACATGAAATTGATGACTGTAGAGTAATACTTTTAGCCAGTGGCTGGGCTCAAAGGTCCAGATTGGGCCCTATTTATACAGCTAAACATTACTGCATTTGCAACCAAAAATAGTCAGAAAAAGACGGACATGGTGTTACACAATCTTTTTCTTTTATACTAAATAGTTCTTTTTTTCACTCTACATTTTTAATGAGATGTACATGTAGCTACACATTTGGATGCTCTCATTCTTTTTAATCTCAGTCACCTCATCTTACCATATCTATTCTCTTCTGAAAGCTGACCTTTAATTGACATTCGTTTAATTTGTATCTGTCTCAGTGAAGGAAGTAAACACATGTAGGCTATTTAAGTGAAAGTGAACGTATAAACCAACTAACTGGCATCACTGCGCACTGTTTAACACAGCGTGACCGCACAGGAGCTATTAGTCAGAATGTCTGGGGATGAATGGCATTGAACTACAAGCCATGAGCAAATCTATATAGCTATCGGCCTTTCTGGTGTTCTCAAGTTGTTGACATAATCAAGAACCACTGTGTTTTTGTAGTGACAACAAGATTATCCACTTTACCACGTCACCACACGAACACACCCACAAGCAATGACAGCAATTACATGAGCAAGTCCTACATTTTGGCTTGTACAATATCTTTGCCGTGCCAAAGTCGAGTTATTTTTAGTCAGAAAATGTAGAGGCCTCAGTGACCTCAATGGTGGGTATGCATGCCACAGAGCTCAAAAATATTCAATTCAAGTCAATAAACCTGGTTAAAACCTTTGTTGAACCCAATCACAACAGGTCGTAGAAGGCAATGTGTAAGGATCCTGAGTGCACCTCCGCCAGGGGGTGCCAGAGAAACGCTGGCTGG
Source organism: Cottus gobio (assembly GCA_023566465.1). NCBI lineage: Eukaryota > Metazoa > Chordata > Actinopteri > Perciformes > Cottidae > Cottus > Cottus gobio. The sequence goes on along the minus strand of CM042227.1, from coordinate 9,862,269 downwards.
GACCAGAGATTGTGTTTGGGTCTGTAATCAGGTTGATGCGGGACAGCTGGGAGGAAGATGGCCACCGCTCGCAGCTGCAGAGCATCAGGACAATCACGGCAGCAGTTTAAGAGTGGCCTCTGCCCGGACACAAGCGTCGGGAGATTGCACTTGTGATGGTTGTTATGCTCAGCGCCAGACACGACACTCGAGACGCCGCTGAAGCAGCTGCAGATTCCCGTTCACGAGTTGGACACGAGACACCGCCATGTTGGAGTATTGCCGAAGGCCTGAGTATTTAAGTTTTGTTTGAGAGACAATAAATTCCTTTTTGTTTATACTTTACCGTGTTCCGAGGTTTTGCTTTTGGGTCCAGAAACCACATCCTCACAGAATCTCCCGACCAATGCATGGACCCAGCGAACCCGGACATCTTCCCAGAAGACCTCTGCGCCCGAACCGCATGGTTCAGAGGACACGCCCAGGCCCACGACAAGACCATGTTACGCTTGGACGCTGTCAGCCCCTGTCCCGAGTTCCCCGACTGTGCCGCTGTCAGCCCCTGTCCCGAGTTCCCCGACTGTGCCGCTGTCAGCCCCTGTCCCGAGTTCCCCGACTGTGCCGCTGTCAGCCCCTGTCCCGAGTTCCCCGACTGTGCCGCTGTCAGCCCCTGTCCCGAGTTCCCCGACTGTGCCGCTGTCAGCCCCTGTCCCGAGTTCCCCGACTGTGCCGCGGTTAGCCCCTGTCCCGAGTTCCCCGACTGTGCCGCGGTTAGCCCCTGTCCCGAGTTCCCCGACTGTGCCGCGGTTAGCCCCTGTCCCTAGTTCCCCGACCGTGCCGCGGTTAGCCCCGGTCCCGAGCTCCCCGACCGCGCCGCGGTTAGCCCCGGTCCCGAGCTCCCCGACCGCACCACGGATGTTCCCGACCCGAGCTCCCCGAGTCCCGCCGGCAGTCCGGGCCGGCTCCTGCCTTATGTGTCACGTTGGCGGTCCGGCCGACACGTGTCCCTCTAGTCCAGTCGGCGGTACGGCCGACGTATGTCCCTCGAGTCCCGTTAAGTCCCGTCCCGAGCCCAGGCCATTCAGGTCCCGCCCCGAGCCCAGGCCATTCAGGTCCCGCCCCGAGCCCAGGCCAGTCAGGTCCCGTCCCCAGTTCTGTCCCGTCAGGCCCCGTCACGAGTCCTGTCCGGTCAAGTCCCGGCCCAAGTTCCGTCCGGGTAAGTCCCGGCCCAAGCCCTGTCCGGTCAAGTCCCGTCCCGAGCCTAGGGTCTCTCTCCACGAGCCGGTGGGCGTCAGGAGTGTTTTGGCCCTCCTACCGGACCCCCATCCGCCCACCTTGGTCCGGTGGTACCGTGGACGCCTGGAGGCGTCTTTTAAGGGGGGGGGTACTGTAAGGATCCTGAGTGCACCTCCGCCAGGGGGTGCCAGAGAAACGCTGGCTGGGACCAGAGATTGTGTTTGGGTCTGTAATCAGGTTGATGCGGGACAGCTGGGAGGAAGATGGCCACCGCTCGCAGCTGCAGAGCATCAGGACAATCACGGCAGCAGTTTAAGAGTGGCCTCTGCCCGGACACAAGCGTCGGGAGATTGCACTTGTGATGGTTGTTATGCTCAGCTCCAGACACGACACTTGAGACGCCGCTGAAGCAGCTGCAGATTCCCGTTCACGAGTTGGACACGAGACACCGCCATGTTGGAGTATTGCCGAAGGCCTGAGTATTTAAGTTTTGTTTGAGAGACAATAAATTCCTTTTTGTTTATACTTTACCGTGTTCCGAGGTTTTGCTTTTGGGTCCAGAAACCACATCCTCACACAATGCCTCACGGCTACTGGAGTTTAAAACAATTCATAACTAACCATCAGTCAGAACTAAGGAAATGTTCATTCAACAGCATCCATTCTTAATCGTCCATAAACAGTTTACAAAATGTTTTAATTACCTTACCGCCCCACTCAGAGGCACATAGACCATTAATTGATCTTGTTCATTCAATAAATGTGTGTGCATTAATATAGCAGCTAAAATAGCGGCCATGGAGTTTAATTTTGACTGTACTATATTCTGTCTCCTGTGGCGTGTCTTTAACGCATGACATGAATACTAATATACCGTGTAAGAAAGACCATCTTCCACATCAAGATTATTAATTGGGAAATCCACCTCAAAATGTATTTGATCTGTTTTTGTTGTTCTATATTTCCTAGTCCGGAACTGATCCATTTAACAAAATACTCACAAATATCCCTAAAAAATTACCATTTTATGTTTATATTAGTCATAAACGCAATTGGGATACTGCCCCGAGATCACAAGAATAACAAATGTGAATTTTTTTTTTCTTTTCGTTTTGGGGTAGACATCTGCCTTCATTTGCATCACAAATACCCGACAAATTAATTCTTAATTCCTATTTTGGCATTCCACAGCTCTTGTGTTTGTTCTGAATAATTTGATGCAGAACCATTAACTGGGTTCTAAAATGAGGTCCACCTGTGAATAGGGCCAGTCTAATGTTTTGAAGTCAGCTGAAATGAGCCTGCATGTTATAAAAGCCAGATTGTCTGCTTAATTATTCACAACTTTATCACCCATACTGGAATAAAGCGCTCAGTATTCTTTTTATATAGTGGTAGTGAAATTAAATGAATATGTTTTTCTCTTACAGAAGGTATTACAAAGAATGTCAATATAACAACAGCTTACAGACTCTACAATTCACTGTTGCAGCTGCTACCTTACATAAATCCGCTGACCAAAATCAACGGTCCAGATATTTAAAAATACACAACAGGATCACTTTAAGAAGTTTTTTCATTGGCTGTTTGAAGTTTTGTGCTTAGTCATTCTATCACAACCTCCGCGAGAGAGCAAACTGAGTTTTCACTCGTGGGAGTTTTGTCAGGAAAAGCCACCACGTCCAATTATGTGACAAGAGGGGATCAGGTTTTGCTTTCAAGGCTCCAAACTCTGTAACACACTGTCCATACAATCATGGACATCTGTATCAACTTAAAAAAAATGTCATATCAAGGTCCCTATGTTATGGGTTCATTAGCTTGTTTGACCTCTTTAGTAGTTCACTACTGATATGTTTTGTGATGTTTTGATTCAACAATTACCTTATTGTTTTACATTAACTTCATGTATCTGCTTTTAATGTCTTGTGAAGCACTTTGTAACAGTTTGTCAAAGCTATATAAACAAATGTGTTATCAGTATCATTAATACATAGTAAAATATATATAAACAAAATAATTACAAAATGTATATGGGGCAACCTGTATTAAAATAGATGCAACTAAAAAACGTTGGTGTGAAAAATATGTAGGGCCTCAAAATGTGCGACAGGGAGGTCGCTACCTGGGACCAGAATAATGAGCAGAAGTTAACAGAATTGACATGGCGTGACAGAATAATTATGTAACATTGTGTTCAATAATTCGTTTTACAGCATTTGGCCCCACAAAGACACCATGAGTCATACAGCAGCAGTCAAAGTTGGTAATAATGAAGAAAAGGAATGAGATTTAGGAACCTCTGTATCCATGACAACTGAATGTTAACAGTGTTAATCACATAATCAGACAACTGAGAAAAGATAATATGCTTTCATCCAAGACAGAGGGATTTTTATTTTTATTTGAGATGATTTTTTGGTATGCCATCGTGCAATCCCTCTGTTTTTATTGGCAAAGATGAAACATAAAGATCCGACGGATGAGGATGACCAAATGGTTTGACAGAAGACAGAACGCGTCCACAACTCGAGCAACAGGCTCAACAAACAACAAACAGAAAGAGACGAGTGGCTCCTCTTGTAAACAATCCCATTAATTGCAGACTGGCGCATTTATTCCTGATTTCATTGAGAACAACCTTCATTGGGACTTGGCCCATTCTGCAAGTGAATGCAGTCCAGTTGAAGAACTGTTTATTTCATAAATTGTCTGCCAAATTGCCCGATTGGAAGGATTTCAGAAATTGCTTATTGACGGAGACCAACCAAGTACAAGTACAGACAAAATGCAGATGTTTTGTATTAATATGTTCAAGCTATTTGGTGTGTATTGCATCCATGAAATCAATCTAATTCAGACAATTCAGAGATCTTAGAGAGATAGACAGGGCTTTGACACTGACAGTAAGTTGACGGAAATTTAATAAATCACCGAACATTGCAAGGACAGCCAAAAGGGGTCACAGATATGGTGTTTAAATATCCGTCTGTTGGGACTGGTTGATGGAAAAATCAACAAACATACATAGTTCACGAAATAACTGTGTGACAAGAAATTAAACAACTGACAATTCAATGTAAAATAGCCACGATGTTACATCATTTCTTTTATTGTTTTTCAATATGTGCACTGGCATTAGGTTCATACCTGCTCTCTACATACCTACCAATTTGCCAACATGTGTTTGACCCCAGGATCCTCAAGTGTCGAAGTGTCTATAAGTGAGACACTGGTTCTCAAGATTCCCCTTTAACAAGCCAGCACCTGCATGGTATCTTTCTGCCACTGGCGTAGGTGTTACTGGTTCAAACACCACTGTCCATGTTCCACTTCCTGTGAAGAAAGGCCTGAAACTGTTAAATGGAAAAGCTGTCCGCAGTATTTCTATAGGTTGAATCCGTTGTCATATTTATTCCTGACAAAAGACTGCATATTTCCTTTTATGAAGATGTTGCAAATGAATAAATAACGAAAACATTAAGAGCCGATCCTTGCAGGGTTCCATGGGAATCCGCTCGACACTAGTTCAGTCTATATATGTGAAGGGATGAGACAGGGAGAAGCCGGTGTGTTGCCCTGTGAAAGTGACTTGGCTTGTTAGTGCAGATGCCTGCCTCCCCTGCATTCACATGCATAATACATCTCAGCCCCATCTTTCATTCCCTTGTCTAAATAGGAGGCTTGCCCTTGTGACACACAGAGCAGCATGGAGACAGGCTGAGCTGGCAGGACCTGGCAGCGGACATCTTGGACCCGTCTCATGTCTGCCTGGACCGTCATCCTGTCAAGACCCCAGGTAGGAAATACAATATATCAAGAAACCGACACTGTAAGCTTACAGCACACATGCAGATAGTCCAGGATATACATAGATGATGCACAATTGTTAAAAGGTCCTCTGTGTAATTACTACAATTATGATTAAAAACAAAGATGATTATCTCATTTCCATAGCTGTAAAACCTCTGTCTGTTATGACCATGGTTATTACCGTGACACGAGACACAACTGGGTAGTGTGAACACATCCTTTTTAGCAGACAGTGGAGTAGCACACGGCGGACTGTTGGCCAAGCTATACACTTATGAAATAACTCAGCCTAAGCATTGAGCTATTAAGGAAGCACTGTCCTTAATTAGATGAAGATATAAACTCTTTAGATGAGTCGATAAGAAGGAGCCACCTAATGTGATCTCCAGCAGATTGAAAAGCATTTAAGGCAAAGTACCAGTGACTGCTCAAATGGGATTGTGGCCACTGCTTTGGTCCCATCAGCATTCAGCTGCTTTACCCCCAGCAATGTGGCTGACCTAGGGAAAAAGGACAGAGTGATTACTAATGCACACAGAAGGCTGGGTAGGTATTCCTTACATAATTCCCTCTGCGAGAAGGGAGGAAGGCAGAACACTCAACTCAACTGAAAATATTGGCACAGTCTTTTTTAAGCCAACACACTTATACAATAAAAAAACAGCTGTGACATGTGCTGGAGATTTCAGGTCAAAGCATACTGCATGTCTCTTCATGGGTCCATTTGTAACACACTTGCTACTTGCCGGTATGTGTCACTGTGTGTATGCATAAACACAGCTATAGTTATCACAGGGAATTATGCATGCCAAATACAATAGTACTAAGTCTGTGTATGACACCTGCCAGGAAAGAGAGCTAGAACAATAGTCTACAGCCACAGCAGTGACCCTGTGAGGCTGTGCTGCCGAACAATGTGTAAATGTGCTCACAATGACAATGCAAATAAACATATTAGTTTAGAGTGTAAGCATGCTAACATCCTTAGCACGAAATTCAAAGTACAACTGAGGCTGACAGGTTGCACAATAGAATATTGGTATAATTATTAAATTTGAGCTGATGACGGAACAAGATGAAAGGTCAGAGAATCACCAAAGTCCTCTAAATTCACCCTGAAGGGGACATGAATGCATGCAGCAAATGCCATGGCTATCCATCAAATAGTTTTAGACTTTTACAAATTTTGACATTTCACCAAAAGGTAAAAATGTCAACCTCATTATGGCACAAATTGTGTTCTCAAAGGATGACCAAAGTCAGTAAGTTTCATCTTCTGGTGAACATGAGTGTCTTTACAAAATTGCATGGCAATCTTTCAACAGTTAAAATCTTCAGTTGGTCTCCGATGACCATAGAGTCACTTAACAAATGCAAAGAAATGCTGGCAGCAGTCAAAAGAGGCCAGAGTTGAGGATAAGAAAGAACAAGGAAATCCAAACACTGAAATTAAGAAATTCATATATTTGCAATACACCAAATGCAAATGGTCTGTACATCATGAGTCAAATACTGCACACATGTTCCAATAAAATGAAACGACAAAGCTAGGAGATCCCATCAGTGATATCATCAGCGTAACAAATGATTGATTTGCATGCTTGTTTATCCATTTACAGGAAACCACACAGGCATCCTGAGTATCTGTTTTGTAGTCTGGAATGTGAACTAAAGTACTCGACATTGACCCTCTGCAGAGTTTTAGTTGTAACCTAATCAGCTAATAGTTCAAGGCCCAGTGCAAAGCATTGCGAAACAGAACTAAATACACCTACGTATTAATAAAAAATGCCACATCTATAGCAGATCAATGCTTCCAACAAGATGAATTCATATTCTTTTCTGTCATTATTTCAAATGAACCTGAGCAACCATTGTATGTTTTAGGAGTGGGTTGTGCCATGTTTGCATTACCAGTTAATGATGGAAAAAGAAGGGCTCTCAACTGTATCCAAATTGTTAAATGTTATTCTCTTTATACTGCCTCATCTTATCTGCAGTGTTTCATAGGTTGGAAAATAAATATTGAATAGTTTGAACCTGTCTTATCTCAGTCTGAGCTCAGGAATCTAAATTTCTAAATCATAAGAAATAAAAACACTCCCAAACATATTATAATAAAGCAGCATGGATGTTGATGTGTTTTGAGTGATAACTAAGTTGCTCTGATAAAACTGAATGGATGCTCACACAAATAGATAAGCCAGAGATACATCTAAGATACAATATATCAGGTTGATTCGGTGCATTAGAAACCAAAGCATATTTCCTTTACTTCAGGGAAATGGAGGTTTTAGAAATACTTCATAAAATACTGAGTGGAAGGACATAGAGTAGTCAGAGAGGGACATTTTAAAGACCGCAGTATTATTCATGAGGCATGCAGCTTAGGCTGTTCTTCTGAGTTAAGACAAGCACTTTCTCATGTGAAATTTAGTGGGTTATGTAAGAGACTCACTTTTCATATTCTCTACTTGTCCAAACATGGATGATGATTGGATACTTTCCAGAAAGCATTCATTATCTCCCCTTGATAGTTAAGGTTTTGTGTTTTTTCAATGTTTAGTGGCAAAAATGTACCATTAATTGCAAATGTTTACCATCCCAGTCTGTAAAGTATAACAAAACATCTAACAATGGTGAATCAATTTATCTGGCTGTCGAGTTCTGCTATATGAGACACTTCTGCGGCCATAACCCCACACGCTGCCTATTACTTACCCTCATGGTTTCTATTTATAATGCATTACTTTAATCCATAAAAAGTATCATCAGGCACATTCCCACGCATGCACACAATACTGTGAAGGGTGACAGTGCTGTAATATGTATTAGTGTGTTGGAAAAGTGATGCAATATCAACGAAGCTGGTGGGACTGATTACATTACATTTAGCTGACGCTTTTATCCAAAGCAACTTACATGATATACAGTATACATTAGACCGAAGACACAGCAACGGTGAGCAATTAGGGTTAAGTGTCTTGCTCAAGGACACAACGACATGGACTGGCTGAGGCGGGGTTTGAACCACCGACCCTTTGATTGAAAGACTGACTTGCTAACCACTGAGCCACAGTCGCCCCACTGATCATGTGAGATTCCATTATTGTTGTGCCAATGATATTTCATTGCTATGACTGATGGAGAGCGCCATGGCAATTGTTTGGGGACATTCTGGTGCAACAACTTCTCAACACCAGGGAGTGTTAGGTAATATGTTCTCCTCCTGGATCAGGGATGGTACATTCCTCCATGCTACGCTGCCTTCACTGCCGGAGCTTAATAATAAGCCTGTCAGCTTGATTTAAAAAGCCTGTGGCAGTATTATGAGAGACACCATCAGATTTACAATAATTCATAAATCTCAAGCAATAAAGGATAAATCAATAGAGGTGTGAGTTTAAACTGTTTTCAGTCTCCTTTCTCTCTGTGTCATAGCTCAAAGGAAAGACACAATTCAATTGCGGAGGCACTGCTGCACATTGCAAAATATACTTATTTTGTTGGCAGTGCAGTCGGACATTTTCTCTTTGTGCATAAATTGGCAGCATAACACTTTCAAATATTTGGTGTGATTGGATAAGTGTTTAACTGGACAACAATTAATTGAATTATATGAATTATACACTTTAAGATAATAATTAGGGATGCAACGATACCATTTTTTACAAACCGATACGATACCGATATTTTTATTTGTGTACTTGCCGATACCGAGTACCGATACCGATACTTCTTAGATTTGGTCTCCATGAAAGTGCAATTAATTTGGAGGCAGATTTTATTTTATCCTCTGCAGATTATGTCAAGCCTATAGTACAAAATTAACAGAAGGCTATCCCAAGCTTTAAACTTCTTGTGGAAGTCCCTCTAATGTCGGACCATAAAACGCCCCGTGTCCGGGTTCATAATGTAAGCGATAATATTAGGGATCGAGCAATTATATAGGAAGCTGTGTTCCAAGTTATGTTTCCGGTGCTTTTATTGTGGAGGGAGAAACGGCAAGGAAAAGAGTGGAATTGTGGGATATACGTGTGTGAAGGAGATAAAAAAGTGGTTCAAGTTACCCTGCAGCGTGTTTTCATTTTATTAGAATTACAAATATAGACACACAATAGACACTCGGCTACAATAATATCATCCTACAATAATATCATCCGTAGCCGCACAACAGCGTCTGAATGAGGCCGCTGCCAGCGCTACTTCAGGTGGATCAGCAGCCGTTTGATTCAAACCGGCAGGACGGCGGTGATGACGCGCAGAGCTTCTCAATTATAGATGTATTAAATATGGAAAATTTCAACTCTCGCGTCTAACGTGCCGCCGGCGTAAATTTGCGTCTGTCGCAACCACACGCGTCTGTGCATAGACTTTACATGTAATCTGGTCGCGCGAAACATTTGCGTCGCGTTGGGACGGACTGATTACAAGTAACTCCGGGGCTGTCAGCCACTAACAAGAGCACTGATATGAGCACTAATATGTCATACACACGTATGCAACACCGGTTAATAAGCACAATATCGATAAAGTCTTGTATTGTACTCGCGTCTCACTTTTCTCCTGTCTATTGAAAGAAGTGAGCGCTGCGAAGCGAGGATCCAAGATGGCGGCTCCAGATTCTGCTGTTGAGACAAACTGGCCATCTGATTGGACGGCAAAACAACTTGGATAGCGTGATTGGCTGCTCAGAAGTTGAGACTGTTGAGACAGTTGAGACAGAGAAGAGTGTCTCCGGCTCCGCCACGGGGTTGCTTCTCCACAAAGCGCGACCAGTTTGTTGTAGTGAAATACTGTTGAGTGAGTATCGGTTCTTGGTATCGGCCATTGAAACCGATGCGAGTACGAGTATTTAACGCAGTATCGACCACCGATACCGACCGGTATCGGTATCGGTGCATCCCTAATAATAATAATAAGTATTTCCATAATCAGATGTGAAAGAATGTGAAGGATTATCAACATTGTTCTAAAATGTTGCAATAGTAAGTAAATTAAGAAAGATCATTTCATAATGTGTGTGCCCCTGCCACTCCTAGCAGTGGTGTATGCTGCCTTATTTACTGTGGGGTTTTTGCACATATTTGGATGCCACATTTTCAGCGGCTGAATGCATCCTTTTGAATTAGAGGAGATTACCCATGGAGTCCAAAGAATGTAGAACTAGGGTTACAATGTCGTAACCTTTGTTGCTACACACAACCGCAATATTTGTGGGGGTTGTCTCCAGTCTGGGTCTGCCTATCACACAAAAATGTGGCCGGAAGAAAAGTTCTGGGTGGTTGTGAGGCCTTGGTAAGGAGCAGTAGTGCTTATTACCACTTTCTTACTGAAAATCTTCATTGTTGAATTGAAAAGATGTATTAATCACCGGGAGATGTGAAGAAATAGAGCATCATAAAAGTGGACTTATTGGACTTACAGGATATTGCATACCAGCAGTTCATGGAGAAAAAAAAATAACAGATAATCAAAATGCCATATCTGTGGCTAAAATATGCTTTTCATCAGGCAGCTGAACAGCTTATAAGGCCATCTATTATAACTGTCTGGCAAGCTTCCTTGCAGACCATCGTTTCATTAATTTGCTCGTGACTACCGCTCAATACCAAGTCTTCAGTTCCCAAACCTCTTTAACTTAAGGTGTAACTTAATCCCAGGTCTGAGTCCACCCAATGCATAATTTAATATTAAGCAAGGGGCTGAGAGATGAAACCACACCCACTTGTGTATGATGAAAGCCTTGACGCAATGTTGGCAAACCTGAAAGCCAGAGCACAAGCTAGAGCTGATGACAGCTACTGTAGCTTGGGAAATAGCTGTACTACATGGGGTACTCCATTTGATGCATTTACTGTTTACTGACAATAATTACACCCTTCTGTCCTTCTGCCTCACTCTCTGCCAATGGGACACTTTTTTGCTGAGAGCGGACACCAGCTTCGGAGATGGACTTACCCGCTATGCAGATACATTTGTTCATTTGGTAAAACCTCATTATAATATCTTTCATACTGCAAGTACTGGAATACATACTGCAATAACTTGCATGGCCATGAACAATCATGTATAATAAATTATGCATCGTTTAATCCCTTTTTAATCCTGTGATATACCACTCAGTGGGTGATCCCCGCCGTGGTCAACACAGCCATTGTCCTGAATGACTGGCCGTCTGCAAGCAACTAATGAAGACCAGAAATAAAGAAAACTAATTAATATTTGTTTACAAAGTATTTCTCTTTTTCATTTCTCTGTCAGTCCCGTCAAACACAACCCCCTTCTGTTACTACGGAACAATAATGTTGGCTTTGTTTTATTTGCATGTCTTGTAGAATAATGCGATGTCTTCATATACTTCAAGTCGATTATCTCTCCAAGTATGAATAAATTATGATTCACTGTTGATTGGATTTCTGTCAAGAGATTGAACAGGAAATGAAAACCTTCTGCATGGAAAAGGGGGTACAGTGGGAGAGAAAATTGTGTGTGGTGATTAATGGTTTTGTGCCACTTATGCAGCTATTTTCTGGCTCGCGAACACTGGAGGTAAACAAGGCAATGGCACAGGCAGCTAATTCTCTGCATCATTCAGTCCTTGGTATCTGTCTGAAAGGGTCAATGATTGACTCGGATCTAGCCTGTTCCCAGTTCAGAGGAAATGAATAGATGCCAATCACACTCCTACAATTCTGTCAGCAGGACTGCCCGGCTATGAATAGATGGCGCACAATGCCTTCTTTATACCAGTCCTAAATTATAATTAAATGTATGATGACATGTCATTGCAGTATATGCAAACCATGGTGTGCAGTAAAGTATAATGTAGTACAGAAATAATATGTAACTGATGAATAGGGTTAAAGCATCAGAATCATTATCTTTTTTTGTTTTTTTTGAAAGCACACCAGTGAGTGCTGCTATTTGTGCTAGCTGTTTTGTTCGGCATTCTTCCAGAACAGTTTGTTCTGCATAAAGCATTAGTGTTTACCTATTCATTTCATTAGATTAAGCTGTAACAGCATTTTGGTATTTAAATCGTTGCGTTTAAAAACCCTGTGTGTGACAAAGCCACATTTTCTAGTCAAGGCCATTCAGCATCCACACAATGGCTCCTGCAGAAACAACTCCACATACGATGGCCATTAGCCCATGTAGTGGCTCCTTCAGGCAGCACCGCTGTATCTTCATGTCATTAGGAGCTTGTGGATTATCTAATAGCTTTATTGTTTCAATGAGAAGAAGAATCCGGTGTCATGAGGATAAAGCATTCAAGAATCAGCCCCAAACTTCTCCCTACTTGTTGGCACAGGAATGTCTCGTTGTTCTCATGACACATCCTTACTGACTAAATTTGCTTCCAAACTCCAATTTGCTGTTGGATGACCGAATCCTGCATCAAGAGACCATCCTGAGCAGAGGACCATGCTTAAAATACTTGCAGCCCAGCTATTTTGTGGCGAAAATTGCGAATGGTTTGCATCTCATTCTAAATCCTGATTATCTCCTCATTCACAAGGTCTATTTGAATCATTTCAAAAATATATAATATACAGAAAACCCGTGTGAAGATAGATAATAAGTTCATGTATGATAGTACACAGAAAATAAAAAAAATAAAAATATATATATATATTTTGAAACAAATAAAAATGTATTCCACCAATGGGAGCTCTTCATCATTACATTACAATTTAGCTGATGCTTTTATCCAAAGCAACTTACATGATATACAGTATACACAGCAACAGTGAGCAATTAGGGTTAAGTGTCTTGCTCAAGGACACAACGACATGGACTGGCTGAGCCGGGGTTTGAACCACCGACCCTCTGATTGAAAGACAGACTTGCTAACCACTGAGCCACAGTCGCGCCCAAGTTGATTGAAAATCTCAAACTGGTTAGCTGCAGCATCAAGTGGACTGTGTGAAGCCTGTTTATTCTGTGTCAAAACCACTTTCTCTTATCATGCGACATCTCTGCAGAGCGCGAGGAGCTGACTTCATACGGCTCGTATTAGAAGTCTCATCACTGCGTGTCTGCAACTGCTCCATCCCCACTGTGGTTTTCACTAAAGACCTTCGTGTTCCAAGAATTCCAACATTTTGCGTTATAGTCCTGCCAAAGCACCGTATACATATATTATGCCCAGACTACTGCAGGCAAACAATCTGTCTTTTTAATTACCTGCATCATCAAGAAACTGAATGTTTAAGATACATTAATTTCAAATACTGTGTGTGCATGTACATTACATTGAACCAAACAATAGAATAAAAAGGGGGAAACAGATGCAGAAGTTTATCATATTATTTCTGTACCACTTAATTTGAAAGTTTTACTTTCAAATGAACAGAATCAATGTGTATTATTTTTTTTCGTTCTCTTTAATTCTCCAAAGCTTTGTCCTACCAAGATAAGATGTACCACACCTGAAACAAATTAAATGATCTGTCTATAACACACACATTGCTATTGCCAAAAAGAACAACATAGATTTTTTATGATTAAATCCAAAGAAACGTTTTGCTTGACATTGCTGGTTGCTGACTGGAATCACTTTCATGTGTTCGTCCAAGCCCACTACTGTTTAATAATCCCTTATTAGTCCCACAGTGGGGAAATTTATTCTCTGCATTTTAACCCATCCTTAGTATTAAGGAGCAGTGGGCAGCCTCGTGAAGCGCCCGGGGAGCAACTAAGGGTTAAGTGTCTTGCTCAAGGACACAACGACACAGACTGCCGGAGCCGGGGATCGAACCACCGACCTTCTGATTGAAAGACCGACCCGCTAACCACTGAGCCACAGTCCAAAAGATATGTTTTAGACAAGTTAAACATACAGGGCAATGCTGCTGCTTGGAGGTGCTCTTCATTATTCCCATGACTGGACCATGACTTGCTTTTTCCTTCATCATCATGTCCTGATTAAAACATGAATGAGAAGGAGCTGAGGATGAAATTGTCCTTTGTTGTTGCAAATGTTTTCAGGTTAATTGTTCTGTGTTGAGGAAATGACACAGGTTTCTACAATCAGTGGCTTAAAATAATGATGTGGAGCGGCTAATGCTGGTTTAAGACATTTAAAGAAACAAAATACAGCAATTGCTATAAAGCTTAAAGCACATGGGACTTTACCATTCTCTTTTAAGGGGGTTGGATTTTAAACTGCAGGGTAAATCTGAAAGCACAAGTATTACTAAAAAATATGATTTGTATATCAACACTAAAAGAGAGGACAAGGTAAAGTCTTTGACACTTCTGTGAATTAAATATCTGAGTCTGCTCTGTACCAATGCTCTACTATTCCATCTCAGTTTGCTTGTAATGTAAGTGATGACATTTATTTCATTTAAATTTCATTTTTTGGGGTTTGTCTGAACTGATAAATAATCGATTGAGGATTTGTCAAAGCCTAAACAACAAAGTCTTGCTGTTGTGTCTGTTGTGTTAAAATGGAATAGTATGGTGTAGTATTGTATACTATAGAATAGTATAAATCAGAATAGTATGATAAAGTATAGTATTGAACCATATGAAATAGTCTAGTTTAATACCGGTCAGAGGTTGGTGAAACAGGACCTCCCTGTTTATCACATCCTTTTCCACTGGTGCTACCATGTCAGTATAACTTTCAGTAATCTGAAGTGTGTATCTTTTAGGCCTCTGCTTGTGTATTCAGCTTCACCTCACCTATCAAAGCGTGCTAAGCCATCTGATGGTCTAGCCGCGGGGTGTGTAGACACTGTAGGACTTTGTTTTCCCTGATTCTAAAATCCTTGAAAATCCTTTACATCAGCCATGTGTACTGGGCAAACAGAAAGAGGGATATGAATGCAGAGTGAAAAGTTCCTTTTAGAACTCTGCTGGAGGTATATTGCCTGATTTCTTTCTTATTTTTTATTATCGTCTCTTATTGTCAAATAAAGTTATTCAGCAGCAATTTAATTGGATGGATTTAAAAGCCTGAGACACCACAGGTGCAGGTTTATGTTTATGTCTCCAGATATAGCAAGATGTTTTTATCTTTTAGCTGAGCTACATATTATGTTTTCTATGTGTGTGTTAGGAATTTGTGATAACAGCAGCTTTTTACATTGTTTCTAAGCCTGTCACACGCTGAATTTGGTGTCTTGTTATTTAAGGGATGGCTGTTGCAAAAACATACAATTCCTCTCTACTGCTTTCTGACATATTTGAATTTAAAGCTGAATGCATTGTCTTATTGTAACAGGAGAAGCCTACTGCTTTACCCACACAGTTGGTACTGTGTTGGAGCTACTTCGGAGTTGCAGCTAAAGGGCATATACAGTAGCAATCACAATATTTTTCTTCCTTTTACCTGTTCACCCAGCTCCAATTCATAAGGGTCACTGCCCTTGCATTTCTGCACAACACAGCATACCACAGCATTTACGCCCTCTGTTTGCACTGCTGTGTTTGTGCAATTTTCCTCCTGTGGTGGCCTCCATGTTTGTCGCCCTTATCTCCTGTGGCCAGGCCACTGCTTACAGGCCAACCTCGAGGGAAGACTGCTGTTTCCCTGAGCTGTGAACACACTTGAGAGACCTCTGAAGCTCGTCAGGACCCCTGACCCACTGCCAACCTTTTGACTTGAGGCACTGAATGAAGTGCAGGGTTTCACTATAGGTGCATTCAATAAGCTGAAGGATAAGATGGAATGTTGTGGGTGTACGTGAACCCAATAAATTAAACCCACTGAATTGAGCATGAGCTGCTTCACACGAGGCATTGGAATACCATGGAATACTATCTAGTAACCAATGAGTCAACATTAAAAAAAGTTACATGAATTATTATTGATTATTTTGTAGCTCTACTGGTCCATTATCTGTCAACATATGGGGGCTGGGGGTTTCACATAAAAAGACAAGGCACTGACATCTTTCCTATCCATTGCTCCAGCTGAATGATGAGCCACACGTCAGCCCAACATGGATTTATAAAGAAAAGTTGTTTACCCCAGCCTTGGCTTTGACATTACATTTCTTTGGAATTCTGATTTGTATGCAAATGGAATAAATGTTTAATACCATGAGCATTGGCACTGCGTGGAGATTAATGGCAGCTTGGCAGAGCATTGGCTGGTGAATTAATATGCCCCGCCCTTCCTCTGGGCTCCTGTCTGCCAGAGAGGTATAGGTCCAGCTCCCCAGACAGGGACATGCCTGACATTGTGACACTGTCATCTCTGCATTAACTGTCAATGCCCAATAAAGGCTCAGTTTGTACAGATGAATGCATTGTGTACTAATATCAATGGATCACTCAGCAGCCTGTGCATATGGCATAAACGGGTTTAGAGGTTCTGAGTAAGTGCATTAGTGCATTACTGTTAAAAACACAGCCACACTGCATTACGATGGCCTTGTTACGAGATCCCCTTTGGAATTTATTTTTCTAAAGTTTGATTTTCGAGGCAACACTACAAAGTGTACTATACTACAACAATAACCTCTTCCATTTATCTGTGTTGGAGGACAAGCCAGCAGTGTTGTGTGTATCCTTCTTTATGTGCAACAAGATGGAGGTTTGAGGAAGAAAAAGCCCATTATTTTGTAATGGGTGAGGCACTGCAGGGAGCCTCACACAATCCTTTCACAGGCTCCTCTGTATTTTCAGACTTAAGTCTAGATATGTTGTCCATTTACATATAACCTTGTTTTATTATTCTTTTCAGAACATCACTTTTGCTGATGCTTTTCCTCTTCAGAAGACCAACATTCCCAAAGTATGTATTGATTTCATGTGTAATTAGTAGTGCATGGACTGTTATGTCAATATGGTAGGTTGGCGTGGAGCCAAAGAGGGGGACCAGTACCCAGGAATGTTTGTGTGTTTTGTTTTGTTGTGTTGCTGAACACAATGTGTGCTAATAAACCAACCTTTATCATCTTATAAAACATTCTTATGTGATTTCATTAGGTTATTACCGCATTATCCTGTTGGTATTTGTTTGCAAAATGGTAACGCTTTAGATAACAGCCTGTAAATTATAGCGTACTTATTGTGTAGATATCAGGTATCTGTAAATTATGTATTGGGTACTTACATTGGAATAAGGGTGAACAAATGTGTACTTTAATATTTCCAGTGCTCAGTTATATTAATGGCAAGTAATAACACAAGACAACTATTGAATGGGGTGAAAGTGTTGATCTTACGATTAAATAATGAATGTTAGAATTGTGTAACAACACAAAGAAGGGTGTGCCTTAATAGCTATAAAGTTGTATTGGTGTTTTCATAATGATGACAAAATAGTAGGGAGCTACGACATCATTTTGCTGCCAACATGGCATACAATATTTATTCAGTTACCTAGTAGAGACGTCAATGTTTTTTAAGCTTTCTTTTTTTTTTTTAAGAAGCAAGCATTAAGAATTAAAGCAGAGGAATTTGTGGGCCTGAATCTAAAAGCTTTACCAAACAACCAGTTTGTGAGTCACATAGTGTACACTATGAGGGGGAAAAGAGAGACTGCATGCTCTCCTCTTTTGCGTCGTGTTCATTACTGGATTATGATATTAAATGGTTTTGCTGATAATTCATAGTATTGCATACGCCTCACTCAGGGCTGACAATGCTGTGAAATCTGTGGTTGTCTTTTGGCTGCTAATTTCTTCAGTTTTTTGTTTCCAGTTGTATCTGGCTTGTTTCTGAAAGCACTGTCTCTTCATTAATCACTAAGCCAGTGAAGTCCTCAGTCCTTTATTCTTCATTAAAAAGCCAATTATGCCCTCAACAAAATAACTCATGTTACAAACATGATAGTCCATATAACATAAAATAAGTCCCACACAATTATAATGAGAAGCTGATCATGCTAATCAGAATTATAATATCCGTGCAGCACTTCTCTGCCTTTTTGAGCATCTCCACCTTTGGTTGTATTTTCACAACCCTATGACAACTGTTTCCACAACACATTCTTTATAATGCACACAAAGGACAATACATTTTCTGTATGTAAAAAGGATGAGTTTTTTGTCTGTTGTGGTACAGACCGATTTGACAGAGAGGTTTGTACAATTTTCATGAACCCAACTCAGCTGATTGTCCCTTGACCATCTCAATGCAGCAGTTTCAACCTGAACTTGTTCTCCTGGGAGTGAAGCCCTATTATATGATTTACCAACTGGATGCTCGAGGGAGGTTCTCTGGATGATTTCTCATGGACACCGCTAAAATTCTTTCTATTACGATCACAGCTGAAAGGCTGGAAGCTTGGCCAGCGAGCGACAGGGAGAGTATGGCGCTGTGGGACTGTTGTGAACACAGAGCTGCCTTTACCCTGACCAGCGGGAACACTCCGTGCACGGTCCTCAGAGAGTTGCCGTCACGTCGCTGTTATCCTGAAAGCCTTACCTCCATCCTCAAACGTGGCTTTCTGCAGGAAACTGGTGGAGACTGCATGTAAATATTAAAATAAATATGCTCCACTGAGCTTTGTCTTGTATCAACTTGAGGGGTTGGTGGAGTGAAATGCAACATTACCAAAACATGGCGTTGCTAATATTAGCTCTTAAACTGAATCCTTTCATGGGAGGGCCTCTACCATTCAGACTTTGATGCATTGAAAAAGGGAGCAAAACACACATTAATCATAATCAGTGTTCCTTGACTAAGCACTTCAACAGTTTACCTGGGGATATCATGTCTGGAGGCATGACTGAATGTGAATCCACGTCTTTGGAAGAAAACCACCCTGTGGCTGAGCTCACTTATCTAGCACTCTGAAGAAAGCAATATTTTATTAACGAGCTGTACTCCTCAACTCTTTAGTCCACAGCTCCTCTTTCACTGAGGACCTAAAGGCTCCTGCTTAGGGTGGGTCCTCTGCACATTGTTTTCCTTAAATGATTAATGACTGAACCTCTGTCTGTGTTGAGGGTAAGACTGAAACCTGTGTGATACAAAAAAAGGATATTTATATTCAGCATGGGAATTTTGAAAAGACACAAATTTTATGTTGTTTTGCTTTGAGGATCCCACTTGTAGTGTGTGCAGCATGCACCTGTCATTACATAAAGTATAAAGTCAGAATATTAGATAGAGATGACTGTATATTTGTGGAGCAAGTGTGAATGCAGGTAGCTGATCCAAAAATATAAAGGCATAAATCAAGTACTTCATGAGTCAATCAATAAATTCAATCAAGTACTACACTGCAGTTAAAATCATTTGTGTCTTATCCTTGTAAAGTGGACTTTCACAAATTAAAGTATGGCAAGTTGCTATTGAATGCAAATCTTTTTTGGTTGTCATTGTGTTTAATACGTCGAGGGGAATATTTAAGGCCACTCTTGGCCACAAAATAAACCCCTTTTGCTGATTGTAAATTTTTTTCTGTTGTACTCACACCCACATAAACAACATTATTTCACTTAAAACATATTCCAGAAGAACATAAAACTACAACTGTTGTTTTAGTACTATTTATGTCTGTATTTTATTATTACACCCCTGTTTCCAGGGCCAATGACACCCTATGTGTTTCACCTGTGCTACAAGCATGTAAGTCACTATAAACTGCATAAACAAGCAAACAAAGCCATCATCTTTCTTAGAAGACCAGACCATTATCTTTCAAGACAGTGATGACCACACATGAAAATGACAACTTCATTGTTTCAGCAAATGTCACAAAATGAATTATATATACATGGTAAAGCCCTAAAAACAGCCCTGTTTAACATTAAGTGAGAATAAAATATACCTTCATTGGTCAGTGCATTGGAGATCCACATTATCACATTTGTATTCTTCACTATATTTCAAGAGTTGAGGTGATGTCTCCTATCACAGAGCTGTCATTCACTGTCGTCTGCAACAACTCCATTTCTGCTGTAACAAGGGGGCAGACTCTGACCATTACCCCTTTTTATGTGTGTGCATGTGCTAAAATAAGAGGGCTTTGTAAATGCTGCCATTCTTCTTTGGCTGGGGTTTTATCTCACAGACACAAGCCGTCGGCACAGTCTGCTCTAGTGACACCAGTGTTCTCCCAAGCACAGTTTGTTCCAGGAAACCCGCTATTTGGTTTCCCCGAAGATCATTATACATGCCAAAAACATAGCACATCCATGGTTATAATAATGGGAAAAGCTCAATATGTAAAACTTAACGGTGCTGCCTTTCTTGTAAAAGTGGGACAATAACAACGCTGATGTGATTTGATTTTTTTCCAGAGCAATATACAAACTTCATGAGGTTTTTAATGTTGCATATCCAACATGTACAAATCTAGTGTTAGAACTTCATCCCATGCTATAAAAATGCTGATTTACTCTAATAGTTTTTAAGGCTGACAGACCACAGCTTCCTACGTGCAGCATTTTTATTTTTCTCCAAAAAAGGACAAAACTCTTATGTCATAACAACTTTTGAAGTCCTGAGAGAAATACTGTCCTGATCATACGCTGTCAAGAAAATACCCCTCAAATATGACTTGTCAAACCTGGTAAATCATCTCCATTATGCTCAAGGCCCCAAACAGCCTACTTACAATGAGGCTCCACACAATGACCCTCACATGCATTGAGAATGTCACTCTTTAGACATATTCCCTGTTCCTGAGATGGGCTTAGGCTATAACATGTCTTGTTTCTTTTGTTAAAGTCCCTAAAATAGAATAATCAAATACACATTTGTTATTAACCTTAACTGAAAAGTCACTGGGAAGGATCTTTGACAAACAATTCTTCACTTTATGTTAGGGGATGTGTGCAGTCTACTAGAAATATTGCCTATTAGGTGAGCAATGTGTTTTCTTTATCTATTCCTTTCCTTTCCATGCAGATGCTATTAAGCACATGCTATGTGGTCTAAAGGGATCTGTGCTGGGTAGCAGAAACTAAAAGACAAATACAACTCAGCAGAGCAGGAAAACCGCTGTGCACCATATACCAACAGTGATGATGTAATCGCTTTCAAATTGCATTTAGGATTAATGAGATTTGAAACCCCACACATCATCATCATCATGGTCGTCTTCACTATAATCATTATAGTCCTCATCATTATCATTAGTATTTCCCATGGATATATATATATATATACACACAAATAAAACAAAAATTATTATATATATTCTTGCAGAGTGCTAGAATATATATATATATATATATATATATATATATATATATACACAAAAAATAAAACAAATAATAATACTAACTATTAGACTACAATTAATTGCAGAGTGCTAGAACAGGACTAAAAGACTTATCTGGTACTGATGGACTTATCAACAATTTAGAATCCAAACAACACTCACCTCACCCACTTGGATAGCTTGTTAGAGGAGCTCAGAAATAAACAATGCTCAGGGCTAGAAAGAAGTGTTACTGCTGATGTCAGACACGGATGTGTGTCAGTGCATGCAATGTCTTCCACCCCACTGGTAATTCTGGCAATGTGTGTACTTGGGTTTGTTCCTGTGTGCGTCCAGGGTACGTTTTTTCCTTTTTTTTTTCCACCTTGGGCTAGTAATCACGGGATAATGAGTGGCTGGCGACATCAGCTCTGACTTTCTGCTCCTGCCAGGACCCAGAGGAAGCTGCAGAGACTCAATATTGAACAATAGGTGATAGATGATTCAGAGGCATGCACTGCCTCCCAATTGTGGACGTCGTCACTCTTTACATTACGTCACCTGTTCTGGCTCGCGACTACATGGATTCCAGTAAATACAAATTGATTATGTGGATTATATATGAATGAGAACAGCCTGCAGTGTCTTTCATAATTCACTTTCTAGTCCCTATTAATGTCAAACAAAAGTGGATAAAGCTGTGAAAAGTGTCAACACACTGCAGTAACCAAGTATGCCCACATTTGGTGTCATGTTGAAATACGATATTTGGATTTCTGCTGTAAATACTCAACTCAGTACATCTCAGGTTGGTTACATTACATTACATTTAACTGACGCTTTTATCCAAAGCGACTTACATGCTATACAGTAGACCGTAGACACAGCAACGGTGAGCAATTAGGGTTAAGTGTCTTGCTCAAGGACACATCGACATGGACTAGCGGAGCCGGGGATCGAACCACCGGCCCTCTGATTGAAAGACAGACCTGCTAACCACTGACCCGCAGTCGCCCGGTTTCTTTAATGATTTAGTAGCAGGAGTGATTACTGCAGGTATGTTTTCACACCGAGCCGTGGATCGATTGCTGGCTTCCATGGCAGTTATGAAATGTGATATTTTGGAAACATTGGCAACTTTACCTGCCTTTCGTGTTAATTCATGTTTTAATTACACGGGTGACTTTCAGTCAATTAACTCTTTGTGCATGCGTTCACAAATTTTTTTTTTTAATGTTTTAACATGAAACAGACCAGAGGAAAAGTCTTATGCTGCAGTAGTTAGTCAACACCGTACTGAGGTTAAAACTGTGTATAACTGGATACTACTCCACATAATAGTGGATGCAACGATTAGACAGAGCCAACCAGTCCTCTGATCAACAGACAGTGTGGAGTGACTCACTCTTACATTTGGTGCACATTACAGTGGAGCACACCTCACAGGAAGTGAACCCAGACAAACATCTTGAGGTAGTCTCACATAGCTTTTTCTGGACAGCTTTTGCTCTTCATCAAATACAACTGAAATGTCGGGGATAACAGCCTCAAGTCAAAAAAAGGAAAGAAAAATCTCTCCAATGAGTCCAAATTGTGAAATCCCTGTCACTGCCTTGTATTTCTTTTGTTAAACTAGTCCATTGCGCATGCCAAACATGCCTGTTTGGAACCTGCCGAATGCTTGGCCTGCGGTGGTATTGCTACTTGCAGCTTTCTCGACTGCTCATACAACAACTGAACACTTGGCACTTCCATTCCTTGGGTCCTGAGCAATACACCTGACGTGACCATTCCATCACAGACCCAAGTGAAACTCTGGTGAAATATAGTCCAGTTCACAGGGAAAACACATTCAAGTCTGGCTACTTGCAGACAAAAAACACCAGTGAAATACAATACCTGGTTTCTGGGGAAACAAACAGATGCAAGTCTGGCTACTTGCGGTCCGGAACACCATTCAAATACACCTATTGGATGTATTAATTTACAAATAGGCTGATTAGTTGCTTGTTTTTACATAACCACCAACATTATAAAGTAAAGATAAAGCATGGGTTTAATTAATTAGTGGAGTTATTTAGCCAGCGGTAACTTTCAAAGTTAGTATGGTAAAAAAAAAAGCAAAGGCTGAGAGGTGCTGTTCCTCTAGGCTATCTGCTCGTTGACTCCAGGGAAATGAAAAAGAGTTCAGTATATCAAGCACTCATGTGTTAATATATCCATCATCCAGGAGCAACAGTGAACCGCAGTCAACGTTGTAAAGGCACCCCGGATCACATGCTCGACTCAGTCCGCGGAGCCCTGAAGCCCCGCCTCAGCTGCAGCACAAAGCCTGTTCGCTTTTTCATTTTAGTTTATCAATATTGAATGTGTCGCAATACAAAGCGCCAAAATTCGACACTGCATGTCCTTGGGTCCCTGGCAATACACACGCCAAATATGAAGTATATTGGATGGACGGTTCTCGAGACATTCGAAGGACATACTCTGATACACACATTACATACTGAGAGACAGATATTTCTGGATGTGGCTCTCACAGGCTATTGCCATTGAAGGGGATGGGATTTATGCTAAAGGAGATAAATTCGGTTAATGGTGCATTGCAAATGGTTGGCAAAAAAGCATGTGCAATATTGAAAAACATCCTTATGTTTGCCAGACTTACCCCCCCAAAAAACTGGCTGGCATTTGGGTTGGGGGAAAAACAGGCATAAATGTCAACAAAGCAGCTCCATTTATCAGATCATGCGTAATTTAAACTGCACTGACATTTCCTCAGCAGCCTTTTAGATCCACAGAGGCAGCACTCATCTGATTCAGCTTGTTTGTTCTGCTCATTTCGAGGCAGGGTCCAAGATGTCTGGACACATCAAAGAAGTGTTTGGATTAAAACCTGGTGATCAGGACAACCACGGATGGCACACAACCCAGAGCAGGCAACGGTAAACTGAAGAGAAGAGGCTTTGAAAAAATACAAAAGCACACATGAGTGCAGGAGAGAGAGTGTGTGACTGTGTTGCTAAAATTACACATGAGCCGAACATAATTGTGAAAGTCTTCTTTGTCCTATTCTCAGCAAATACGCATCACATACACTTAGTAGATTCACTAGGTTTTACAATTGATAAGCTATAAATGATATATTATAAACGTTGCCGCTAAAATGTGATTGGTTATATTTTTGCCAGTGGCTGGCACTCTATGAATGTAACAGCATTGGTGCTCTAAAATGGATAAATGGGAAGTGCTGAGAAGGCAAGATCAAAGATGAATCCATCCCAAAGCCCATGAGTTCTTGCACCTGAATATCCCTAGTGTGTGAAATCCAGCCAGTCAAGCAAATTCATTTTCCTTCTGGAAGAAATAACTCAGTCCACCCTGAGCTATCTGTAGTGTCGTGGAACATTCATCCTCACAGAATGGTACAAATCTAGTCTTCAGACCAGTGAAAGCGCTTCACACTACATGTCAACATTCACCCATTCACACAGCCATTCATACACTGACGGCAGAGGATGCCATCATCAGGAAGCTGCCACACACACACACACACCCTTTGGGAGCAATTCAGGGTGCAGTATCCAGCCTGACAACACTTGGACACGCCGACTGGAGGAGCTGATCTTAAGATTTGTGGACAACCTGCTCCAACTTCTGAGCCACAAGCGGCGACGCAGAAGGGATCTGCTCTGATGAGATCCAGAAGTTGAAATACAAATGTCAGTATCAATCTTTTCAACTTGCCAAAAGAGTAAATAATGTAATTTGATTCTAGCACAGTTGGAGTTAACAAAATAAACATTTATTAAAGTCCTTTGTACAATAGTAAGCACTGTGTGCATTAATTGAAGGAAAAACCCTGCTGTTGATATGTCAAATATTTTTTGGTTGGTAATTGCTCTTGAAGCTTTTTGCTGCTAGTCCCCTCAGTGCGGAAATATAACTATTGGTATTAATACTCAAAACTCAATCTATGACACTTCACACAGAGTCTAATTAAGTGTAAACCCTATCTACATCACATTACATTTCATTTAGCTGACGCTTTTATCCAAAGTGACTTACATGCTATACAGTATACAGTAGACACAGCAACGGTGAGCAATTAGGGTTAAATGTCTTGCTCAAGGACACAACGACATGGACTGGCTGAGCCGGGGTTTGAACCACCGACCCTCTGATTGAAAGACTGACTTGCTAACCACTGCGCCACAGTCGCCCTATCTAATTGAATAGTTTTCCATTTGGCCATTACAGTTCAATATATCAGTTCTACCATTATAAGAGCATTCGTCTTTGACATATTGACATACTATTTATTCCCTTGATGGTCTGATGCTAATAATGCCACTGGGTGTATTACAAGTGGGTCGCTACATGTAGCACCTTTAAAAATTCTAAACCACAGGCACAGCTGACTCCAGTCACTTCCCCCGTGCAGGAGACATGTTTTGCTTTAGACATAGAAGTGTGTCTGCACTCACTACTGCTCAATGCATCTGTCATTGTTCAGACTGTGCTGTCATCTGAATCTGCCCCTCTCAGAAATGGAACACCATTAGAATATACTTTTTCACCGCATGCTGGCTTTGGTGCTGTAACTGTCACTTTTCTAACCCTGTGGCATTTGCAGTATCTGGCACAACAGAATCATTATTAGTGATGCACCGAACATGATCTGAATATCTATTTATATATCATACCTTCTAAAGAGATTATATTTTCTCTGTGCAAGGTAATTTAGCAAGTAATTAGGGACTTTTATCATATTATTTTGATGATTTTTCCTTCTCTGTCCTAACAATGTCTTATCCCGAGTAATGTCTGTCATGTTACAGTCGGTTGTTATTCTAAACATTCCACTCTGACTGTATACAGCTCAGGAGTCAGGAGACTTACATGCTTACTTGTTATTTGCCTTTTCCAATGACCTTTAGTAAACAGTTAAGCATTTACACACACAACAAAGCCCTACCCATTGGACCAGGGTAGAAGGTGGTGATTCAATGAACCTGGTTTAGTGTAACAGACACTGTACGCTACGCATGTACTTTTCTGATGATTCAAAAGCTGTCATGGTGGCGTCCTCTGTGGGCTGGAGGCTGTTTGGGTTGACGAGGACGTTTTCCAAGGGAGTTCCGGGGGAAGAGGCTGTGGCTGGGAAAGCACAAGTTTACAGACAAGAATAAACTGGAAATACAAGCGGCCGCCGTAGTTGTTCCGGGAATGTGAACTGACGATCAGGCAAGGAGTTGAAGGAGAACTGAGGTAGATATACTGTGGGGCTTGATGATGGGATGGGTTTTATGTGTGTGTGGGTTGATTGGCAGCAGGAGGTGGAAAGGAAGGCCACGTCCAGGCAGACACACACATACACACACACAGGACAAACAGGGGACCATGACAAATTCCATGACAACTCTGCCCAGGCGGTTCTGTGTAGACACTTGTGGATGCATCATGCTGAAATACACAAGCCAAAGAGTAAATTGTCATTGACTATAGTTTGAATATTTAAACAACTTGGTGTAGCTTTACTTGGAAAAGCTCAGTCATTTAGTATTGCATTGGTGCTTGAGGCTTGAAAATGGAGCGCTGCTCTGTTTTATTTCTCCCTTTGTGTTGTCAGGATGAAGCTTGCCAAACAGATCCTTGTGAAAGAAAACAGGGAATTGGCTTTCAAAAATTGGAGAGGACTATTTTGTGTTTGTTCTTGTTCAGCTGCTTTGGCGTGTGGTCTGACATGCATTCCCCCAAGCATACAGCTGCATAGATAGCATTGAGCTTACATGGTGGTAGTGGCCATTCATCACTATAGGAGGTTGAGAGGGGAGATGCATCCCTGTCAAGGTGACAGTGACGTGTCAAAGAGGCATTCATCCTCCCTGCTCCCAATTACAAAATTAGTAAGTGGGTGGCTTCTCTCAGTCTTGCTGTGTGTCTGAATGTGAGTGGGGGTGTGGACTTTGAACTACAGTGGTGCACATGGAATGACAACTCCAACATTTCTAAACTCACTTTCTCTCTATCTCTCTCTTTCTCTCTCTCTGCGGTATCATATACTCTGCCTCCGTCTGTTGGCTGCTTTTTTTTTTTGCTGTGTAGACGATCTGCACGTCATCAGGGCTTTCCTAAGAGTCCTCAGTTATATTTAAAGACTCTGATACATCAAAGCCAACCTGAGGAAATATAGGCATGCAGCAGCTCAAAACCTCTCAAGTGCCTAATTGCAGAGACAAGCTTTTGAGAGGAACTGTTTATACCAAGAATACAAAATATATTCTGTAATTTTTGTTCAAGCTAAGTAATATCTGGAAATCCTAAATAAGTATATCTCAGTTGGCTCAGGTCACTGTTTCTTAAAGTGATAGTGGGCAGGGAATTTTGCCTCAAAAGCCCTTGGAAGAGTTCCTCTAATTAAATGTTAAGTAATTTGTAGGATTTAAGTACAGTTTAAGAATGAACTTGTCCTTTTTTGTTTGCATATCCATAAGCAATGACTCCAATGATCCAGCACTGAGGCTAGGAGCGAATGTGCCTAATTGGGATAGCAGCCTTAAGTGTGCTCAGCAGAACGCAACTAAACTAAAATGCTAGTGTCTGAAACTCATTCATGTGTTGGCCTACGGGGATAACAGCTTTCTCCCACAAAGATTCAAACAACACTGTCACAGCCCTTAACAAATATGTGTTTATTGTTTTGTAATGAGGTGTTATGTGAAATGAACAATCAGGCTTGCTGCAATCCCAAGTACTGTATGTTTATTGTTTGCATCCTTTCCATGTTCACCTATGCTCAATAACATCACAAAAGTGCATGCATTCTTTGCATGAACAGAATTCAATAAAGATCTGAAAAATATTTATTAAAATGTACATGGTATATATAATATATAGTATCCAAGCAAATGGTGTGACTTCAAGCAATCAGCAAACCGCTGGCATGCAAAACAGCTTTCTGTTTAATAATACAGCACACGAATAGCATAAGCCTTTATATAGGCTGGTCATTCATAATTCATACTGTAATACTAATAAGGCGTTTCTGCACAAACTAATTAGTACAAGTCAGCGTACCCTTTGTCATTGATAGTTACATAGATATAATATTGTATCTGTAATGCGAAAGCACAGTTTGACTTCTCAGAAAATGTGTATTTATTTTCCCACAGCTGCTCAAATTTTAGACTGAGAAGTATTTCAAACTAACACTTTAAGCAGATAAAATCTAAATAGGCTGAAAAAAAACAAGTGGACAAAGAAACCAAGATTTACTCTAGCTATTTATGATAAGAAACTGCAATATTTTTTAAAGTTGTTCTTGAATCAATAAGAGTCAGATGCATCTACACAGAAGACATTGATTGACACTGATATCTAAAACTACAAAATGTATTCTAATTCCACCTGCAACTCCCTGACAGCTGTTCTCATGCAGACAGTTGGCAGCACTTGTGTGAATCTGATCAACAGTGGATGTTTTGCTTGGAGCACCCGGGACAGAAATGAGAATGTGCACGTCCTTAATTCAGAGCAGATGGAATCTAAATGGATGTGCCATGGACTGTAAGAGGTCACATTGAAAGACTCAATTGTAGTGTTTGGCTTATTCAATTAGCCCACTCCTGAGTCCCACAACAGCCAGGTGGGACTCATATAATTCTATTTTAGTCTCCTACAGCAAACCACACTGCATGCGGTAACATTGGCAAAATTGCCAAATTGTTATGAAGAAATTCGAAGTTATACAACAATTAAAATGAATTATTTATGACAGTGCCTCCTCCATTATGGAAACATTTGGAGATTATGATAGCTTTGTGAATACTGTAATGTGATAGGCTTTCTAAAGAATATTCAGGCTTAGGGTAATGTGCAGAAGGTTATCTTCATCTTTAGATGAAAAGCTTGATGATCAACTGCTGCTTCGGTCCTGCCTAATATGCACACAAAATGTTTCATTACGAATTTTATGATTGTGGGTTTAGTGTTCCAAATCTAATTTCTTCATTGTAAATGCAATCATAAGCCAATTAAATGTAAACTACATGTTTTAACTGCAGTGAACTTTATAGGATTGGGAAAATGAGAAGATTGCTGGAAGAAAATGCGTTCAAGCCATCTCTCCATAGACCTTCTATTTTCACTGCTGTATCACAAAAAGCAACGGATCATGACGGGCGAGTATACAGCCTATCAGGATGTGTGATCACACCAAGATCTTCTTTACTGGGCAGTAGGTCAGTAGGTGCCATAGATAAGAAATGTTGTATGTTGAAATATTTGGTATACTGGAACTGCACATGACATATCTCCTAAACAGCAGTTAATGAAAAAGATCATGACAATAGTGTGAGGAAAAGTTATTCAATAAGTAGTGCACTGGTCCCTAACAAAACGTGGGTGATTAACCGGTATTTCCAGGATTTATTTTGACTCAATTGAATGAGCGTGTCATGGGTGCGTGATCTTAAATCAGTTGGATGTGCTTTGTCGTGGAAGTTTTGCAAACAATGTTTTATTTATTCTGAGAAATGACTGTATAGCCCAGTTTTTACAGCTGGATATCTTGTTTTGCTTTCAGAGCTCATGAATATCAAACTGCATTTCTTCGCTGCTCTTTTCATCTGACCTGATTCCGAGCTTAATAATAAAACAGTGCTGTCTTGCTTCTCCAAACATTTCCTACGCATAAATCTAATTAGAACAAACATCCACCATCGCTAAATTTATGCGCCAACCCTGGAGCTTGCTCCTGCATGGTAAATGCAAAGAAATATCTGGGCTGCCAATGGGGGAAGGTTTTAGAGAGCTGAGGTCAGCAGCTTTAGTGGAACTCAACTCTACCCTTTGCTCTAAATTTGTTCACTGGAATCTAGACGGTAGCCTTTAGGGACTGTCACAAAGTGCTTTGAGAGGTGGTCACAGAGGGATTGTCCTCATTGCAGAGTGAGGAATGAGAGCCTCTGGGAAACGTCTGCTGTGAGTTATGAGTTAAAAAACAATGAGGGTACTCCTAGGATGTGGATTGTTTAAATTAAGCACCCTTCTCTGGGGAATGTGAAGTTGTAGACAGTATATTACAGATGTAATTTAATCTATACTAGAAATAACATGTCAAGACTCAAATCTGACAGCATCTTTCAATAATACATGTTATAGTAATGTAATCATGTCTTTTTGATATTCTTCTCAGTTCTGTTGACAACTTTCTCTTGATTCTGTTTACTGTGAAACCCATATCCATCTATCCATCATCATAAGCTCTGAATGACTTTGACATGAATACATAAAGAAGGGCATAATCTCTGAATGCCCCCTGGGCATCCATCTGTGCAGCTGGTCATGAGAAGCTCAACTAAAAGCCGGAACGGGACTAATATACACGTGCCAATCATTATTCCATAGAGTGTCATGCACTCATTTAGCATTATGTCAGTACGCATTACCCCCCTTCAAAAGAAAAAGAAAAACATGATCGCTATTCTCATACCCTGAATCAGGATAAGGAAAACTTTGAGTGGGTGGAGAGAGGAGTACCTTGATATGCACACACCAAAATAATGCTAATTTGCACAGGTAAATCAATCATCAACACAGTAACACATTTACAAAGGAATGTGCTTTGAGAATGTGTACGCTGCCACAGATGGTCACTGATCAGTGGATTCGGTACCATAATTAAATACTTTCTGATTATATTATTGATTTGTAGCTTGCTTTTTTCAATTATCCCTTCTATTTTTTATATTCACTGTGCCAACTGCACCCCATTTTCTACATTGCTCTTTTTTCAGATTTATTTCCAAATGGACCCAGAAGCTAGAAACAAACTGTAAGCTGAAAAACAGGCCCACTTTGCACCAATTAATAAATGGTAATTAGATTTAAGACATATTTAAGTAGTAGTAGTCTGCCCCACGTAAGCACAATACCAGCTGGAAAAGGCAATAAAGTGGAAATGAAAGTTATGTGCTGCAGTGGTAAGCTTTAAGACTTCTTTGATGTTAACTAAAAAGTGAGCAATGGTTATGAATAGCAGTAGCTACCAAAGATTTGTGGATTTTCTTCAAACTAAAGAACATATTATACTATAAATGTATTGTATAATACAGTATAATAAGCAGTACAAATAATTGGTTAATTTGTATTGGATTGACTTTTTCGCTTACGTTGACCACCCCATGCTGGTGGGGACATAATGGCCTACGTACTTTATACTGTGCTGACTCGTGTGTACATGTAAACAAATCAAAATGCACAAAAGATGGCATTGGTATTGATTATGCCCATGTTAGGTATGCAATATATATTGGCTTAAATATGGAATCTCATTTTAAAGAAAGAAAAAATAAAGTTGATACTAAGGTGGTATGGTTTGATGACTGTGACCAGAACATAATCCACTTCAGTCTCACCGGATTGTGTCTTGGTAATAACTGAGTAAGTGAAGTGGTGAGTGTTATAGGCTGATGCAGACCCCGACAGCCTGATAGTATTGGTCGAGGCATAGTCTTTGATAAAGCTACAAAGTGGTGTGTCCAAAGTAGATAACAGACCTCATCAACAGACGATTGATTATGAAAAGTATGAACATGTATCAGAGACAATGACTACTACATTTACTTAAATGCAGTTATAAAGCCAATTCTGTCAGGTGCCAGTCCATGTTATCATATATATATCTATATTATACGCATCTCTAAAAGACACTGCTTGTTCAAAGAAAGGTGCAACTGAGCTTGTGTTTTATGCAATTTAGATGGTGTGGTGGAATTTTGGTCCTGAATTTGGCATAATATTTCACCCACACAAAGATGGGTCATGTCTTCATCAGAGAACTGGACTCTCCTCCATGGCACTGTCAGTGTCTTCAAAAAATGATAAAATCAGCTGATATGATGGGACATTATTGAATTCACCCTGAGTCCACCTGCTGAAATTGTTATCCTCCCGTTTATAATGTATTCGTCCTGCTCCAGTCGCTTCTCCACAAAACCACATTGCACCATTCTACCTCAATAATTAGTTTATCAAACCTGAATGTTCTTGAGCATACATTTATATTATAGCATTGCATCCAGTTTCAGGACATTAAAAGGCCCAAAAGGTCTGGATAAAGTAGCAAAAAAACAGATTCGCTGAGTGGTTGATTGCCATTGAAGTCGATACAAACTGTTTAAAATCAAAGGCGATTTCTTCCCCATCTCCCAACAGGAGGGTGCTGAGCAGCAGGGTAATCAGCGCTGCTGCTAGTGGCTGGAAGTTATGAATGAGTCAACAATTTTAACCAGAACTGGGTAAAAGGATTTTCTCCCAAAGCAATCTAGGACCGTGATATGTAGTATGAGCAGAACTTTCCAGGACTGGACTGGGCTGTGCATTCTGGAAATAACCAACGTGAGTAATTTTCAGCTCAAACGTCATGGGTAATTGTTGCTGCTTCAGTTCAAGTCCGATTCTCATTGTGAGTTTTATTTTACCAATATGATAATGATTCTATTAAGTAGATAACATAATTCAGCCACAATTGTATTATATTGTGACAATGTTGCTCATTCATTCCCACTGAATGGTGCCCTTTCATTTTGGGATAATCTAAGATGATTGTTGTGCTAATCACTATGTAATCACATGCTTTTGGCATTTACCACAATGACAATTTCAACCAGCCTCCCAGACTGCATAGTTTTAATTCATGCTGCCAAAGGTACTACTACAATGTAATAGTATTACATTTATTCACTTTCAGGATTTGTTAACATAAAGTGTACGATGACCACTTGTACCCATGTGCTGCAGCTGCATGGTCATTCTGTCAGTAGTGAGCACCCAGCAATTAAATGTTTAATCAACTAATTCTGTAAACAGCAAGCAGGTTGAAATTAAGGGACAAAGTAACAAAAAGGGAGGTGTCAGAGGCATTATTACAGAAATAATGGATCCTACATATCCCTTAATGCAAACAATAGAATATTGTATGTTTTTTAGGTGGTTCGGATTGGACGGGCAACGTAATGTAACGCAGCCCTTCTCCAAATAAAGTCAGCATTGTCTTTTAGTTTCGAACGTGACACCAACAGAAGTGTCCTGGGTGTGAGACATGTGTTTGTTTGATCCTGCCCTATATGCAGTCTT
Source organism: Cottus gobio (assembly GCA_023566465.1). Taxonomy (NCBI): domain Eukaryota; kingdom Metazoa; phylum Chordata; class Actinopteri; order Perciformes; family Cottidae; genus Cottus; species Cottus gobio. The sequence goes on along the minus strand of CM042227.1, from coordinate 9,828,980 downwards.
TCTTCCTCTTTACATTACATCGTCTTAATCCAGTGCAGTTGCTCTGAGCAGAATGGGAAAGCCTCACTTTCAACTCTGAAGCATTTTGTCAACATAATCTATTTCAACTAAGGTAAACACAATAACAAGGATTCGATACTGAGAAGATGAAGCTGAGAATAACGGAGTAGATGAAGCTGAGAATTCAGAGTTTTCACACATTTGTTGTTATATATTTTTATGCAGACAATATGCTCCTTTGCTCTTCTTTGACATTTCATTGCTAGAGTCCATATATCCCAGAGACATGCCCTCATTCGAGATTGTAGACAATTTCAGCAAATAAAGCTCTCTTGATCTATGGCTTCTAGATGGCTCTTTTACCAGATTATACTATCTATGACAATGAAAATTTATTTTCTCTGAAAATGACTTCACAACACAACAATCTCTACTGAGGTTCCTCCGTAGCATCCTTATAAAATGACTGTAACTAAACTGTGCTATAAGCCTCGGCAGGATATATAATAATATAATATGTCTTCTGACATTATCACAGCAGAGTCTGTATTTATGTGCTTACTGTAACATTTATGTAGAGCTAAACATTGGAGGTTGGGCATTTAAATGTGTGCATCTCATTTCTTCCTGATATACACTGTTGACAGTTGTATTATTTAACCATGCCATATTTTTCTTACATTAAACAAATGGTTTGACCATATCGGCTTAAGTTTATCATTATGGATTTTCACACAGAAACTGCAGAATGCAAGCGTTGTTCTGAGGCTGTGATTATTTCCACCGACTGCATTGGACCTGGAAGTATAGGTCCTCTAAAGGAGAAGAGAAGGTGGTAAATAACTCAGGTTTATAAAACTAAGAAGAGGGATCAAAAAACGTATTACGGCAATAATCCTTTTACCGTTTGTCTCAAATTATGCTATGAGTGTCATGAGGTAGCATACCCGGCATGTGTTGCTTGCATGCCTTGAATTGGCCCAAGCAGTACCTGCCAGACATTGTATTCCATTGGGGCTAGTTGAGCGAGGGTCATCTTCTTTCAAACACAACCCTATGGATGTGCAAACGTAATAGTCTCATACAGTAAAAGTTAATGAAAAGTCAGTATTTCATTTTTTTTCATTTTCAAACGTCATTTTGAACACAGCTTTAGAAGCGTAGGGCAATGACAGAGAGGTGAGTAGAGCCCACGTAACAGCAATAAAGGATTAATTATGTAATTATCGTCAAGCGTATTAGAATCTCCCGTCAAAATGACAAAGCCCCTTCATTTTTCCTTCTGACACTGTTTCCAGACATTTATAGCCTCCTTGTTTGATGACATATGGCTGGAGTTAATTTTTGGAAAAACACCAAATGAGCCCAGTGGGAATGGGATTGGCATGCTATTCAAAGCCTAAGTTACTGACAGACAAATACAATGTCGTGCTACGATTAAGTGTAAAAGACAACAAATAATGGGTTTTATTTTTTAGACAAGGCAATTTAAAGTGCATGTTGTGAATTTCTTTTTATGTTTTCAATTAGTTTCTTGAGAAATAGCGTTGAAATAGATCGAACTCTATTTACGAGTCAACTAGTAAAACCCCTCATTCTATCCCAGACATCCTATGTTAGACTGCGAGGGTTGGGGAGCACAAACAAAACACACAAGTTGTGTGAGCTCAGTATTTGCAGGAAAGCCAGCTACCTGCTCATTAATTCTGATTCTGTTTCATCCCACAAGCTCTGGGGCTTGTTTCTCTTGTCAGTCTCTGCCCCCTGGCAGTCCCTACCTGCTGTGCTGATGCTGATGTTTCTTTGGATTGAGAGACTCCACTCATCTCTCGGTGCGGATAAAATGCAGAGAGAGACCGAACATGGAGACCTAGTTATCACTAAAAATATTTATTTTTATATAAAGCACAGGGAAAATGATTGAGGTGTCATCATACTTTATTGTAAGTAACATATCTGCGTATGGATGAAGGATGACACTCTTAATAATTCTGTCATCAGTGCTTTTTCCAGGTTTTCTTGCACAATGTATATAGACAAGATGTATTTGTTTTACATTGTGAAGCTAATACTTGTTTTAAAACTTTTTGATCTAACGGTATAAGTGAATTAATAGGTGAACAGTCAGTTCATTTCATTCAGTAACATAAATGTATAACTGTTTCATTAATAATGTCCATAATACATGATGAACCTTCTCCATTCAGTACCTCTGCATTTCCAATTGCAATGAACATTACACTGCAAAACAATGTATTACAAACTGGCCATACTGCTTAACATGTTACATGACCATGCTTCATGCTATTTATCCCATGAATAAAGACATAGTCTTAAAAAAACCAACACTAGAATGTGCAATAATTAACAAGCTTCATGTTTTCCATACCTTATTTTACTGGCTATGGGGTTTTACAACAGGTGATGTAACAGCTCCACAAATTAATTCATAATCAGTCATGTCTCAGACTTAGACAGAACAGAAGACAGTTCAATCAGGAGAGACTTGTTTTAGAGTTTAACAATAATTTATTACAATTGCATATATTTGAACAGTGCAAAGTCTTTGGCAATTTGACTCCATCCTGAATTAGGAAAAGCACGGGGTAGCAGAATCCCCCCTGGAGTCCAGACACTGGTGGTGGTGTTGAAGAAGGCAGTAGTTGTAACCCGATGATGAATGATGAACTGAGGTGCCTGGTGGAGGAGGGTTGCATTGGTTTGAGCTGAAATGACAACTGACAGCGGCAGAGAGGAGAACGTATTTAAAAGTTTGACACCAACACTGTGATTGCTCCGACTTAGATTGGTTGGTTCATTCAACATACACGTCCCCAATTAGCTGATGGAGTAATCGCTGTGAGACTTAGAGACTGAGCTTATGAATGAACTGGAGAGTAAAGCGTGTCTTCCTAATGAACTTACGCTTGAGCTTCATTTAGACTTTAGTTCAATTTCTCAGAAAAGATACATGTTCAGTTTCTTCTCTTACTTATATGCCGATGAAGGACTTTGGCCCTAACCCAGCGCTAGAACAATTCCAGCTAGGCTACCAAGTGTTCAGTTCATTTATCCACTAAAGATCTCCTTCAGAATTGGCATGTGTCCTTCACTAGTTAGGCCTGTGATGGACATTTACATTCTGAGTGGTTTTCTACTTGTCTCTGCTGTGGCAAGGTCACTGTCATTCACCGACTGACAATGAAAGCTTATATGACTCTAAAGACAAACTTAGTATCACATCACATGAAATGTGCTTCATTCTTCCATTTAATATATGATTGACAGATAAAATGTAAAATATTAATGACATAGGAGCAATATAGCTATGTGACGATGTTTGGGAGTCAGGAGATGACTTGACATGTCAAAGATCCAATTTTCATCAAAATAACACTTGCCCTCCTCCCATGGTGTTGTATCTTTCTTTTGACCTTAGTAGCAGACATGCTGTGCAAGGTGCAAACATACCAGTGCATTTTTATTGTCTGAAAAATACCAATATGTTTCAGTAGTTGTATTATGACTCCCACAGAATAAGACTTGTGTGCAGTCATGGGAAATGTTAGGAAACAGCTAGCAGCATGCTAAGAGGCACCTTTGGCTTTTAGAAATGAACTGGCTGAGAGATCCCTGTGGACAGACAAATACACATGCATAAACACATTATCCCACTTGTAGAAGATACCTCTCTTCTTCACAATGCTATTCTGTGTTTATTCATGTTTGAGTGGATGAGTGCAAAAGCTTAAGCTAGATAACACTTTAAAATGCTAGCTAGTTAAATATCATGTGGCTGTTTGTTCAAATGCGTGGGTCATGCAATGTTCTTTAATGATAAATAGCATGCTCAACTGCTATTTTTGAGTATGTCCCCATGTTGTGTTATGTTGCAGAACTGTATAATTTAGACAAGCATGTAAGCAAAATATATGAAACTTGTGTATCTAGATGGATGGATGAAAGCCTGACTAGTCACTGAGCCAATGAACAAAGCAATAGAAACGGGACTTTGTACTGTAGTTGCTAACAGTCACAATGTGTGTGCATTTGATAGAAAAGTGTGCAAAGCTGAAATTGTGCTTTGGAAAGTTAATTGCACACTCAAATACACCCTCATTTGAGGTAAGATTTGCTCCTGTTTGTCATCTGCTGCCTGCCAGAAACATAATCATTTGAACAAACAACATAAGAAAACACATCTAATCCCCTCATTTTTTAACAAAAAGAAAGTCCAGCCTCAGTCTTCCACAATTACAGGATTGTTTTGCTACCACAGTCTGTGTGGTACCGGCAAGCTAGACTGTTTCTCGTACTCTGAAAAAACTCAAGCTGAAAGGTGATAAAAACACAAGTGTTTTGCTTTAATTTTAAATAAAAAGGAGAGCTCCTATTACATGCTGTTTTTGTGTAGTTTGAAAATTTTAAAAAGCTTCAGTAATCCACTTCTGCATGCACCCCATCATTTACCACACCAGAAATATATCACCCCACATTGTTAAAGTAATTTGAAAACCCTGATTTATAATGAAAGTATTTGATGCTTATTGCTAAACAGAAACAGCTACCAAGGGGTCTTTTTTTTTTACCAACAAGCCCAACCTAGATAATTTATCTCCTTCTAATGGTGACAGTGTGTCAGTATCGACTGACGATGTTATGATATTGCTCATAATGGCGTCCGTTTCAGAGTTCTGTTATTGCTATTATTTAAAACCAGGAGCCTTGGGGAAACCAAATGAAATGTCAAAGGAGATGCATTCAGACTGAAGCCATTGCATTGATAAGGAGAGCCCTTCCCTTAGAATTACCCAATAAATTAAAACGCTTTGAATAATACTCCACAGGGCTGTCCCCTAGAGGTTCTTTATGATCCTTTAAAAATCATCACTCTCTCCATAACCTCCAGTTCACTCTGTCTACTGGCTCGCAATGATCCATCAGTCAGACAAGAAAAGACATATTTGTCAGCGGATAGTGAAAGCTCCTGAAAAATTGTCAGTTGGCTTCGACAGACACGCGAAGGACAACTGCTTTCCCCATGTTTTGTGTTCTCACTCTGTGTTTTTGCGTTTTAGGTAAGTGGTGCAAATGATTGCCAACATAGTGATAACAGGGTGGTTACAATGAGATGTTAGCTATACAGTGGGAAAAATAGAAAAATGTCTACAAAAATTGCAATTATTTAAGTTAATTATTTGTCAGAAATATAAATTCATTGTATCTTAATTTACATATAAATAGTCTATTTCTTTATTCTTTTTATTTTTGTTGTATATGGATGTGTTTCTGTTGTCACTAAAGCAGTGAGTCACCTGCTCACTGTGACTGCAGCAAATGTGATAATAGCATAGCTTTCTTGTTTTGATCCTTCATTTCATTTTCCTGACGTCAATCACAATCACAACATTTACACACCCAACCGATGAGATCATTACCCTTGCCAATTCAATTAAGTTCAGGTGTGTGAATGTATACTCTTCCTCCCAGGGTGTCTCTCATTGAGATTCTGCTAATGCATTCTTTTAAATACCAATATATAGTTATTGTATTATATAGTTAATTACTAGTAATTTATTATTAAGAAAGTCTATTTTACTTGTGAATATGTATGTCTCTGATGCTGCTTTTGGTTAACAGGGTAATTAACAATATTTCCCATGTGTAGAGCCCCAGATAAAATACTAATCTATCCTTGAATTGGAGAGTCTTCTATATTCTCAGCAAAGCAGCTGACAAACAGACAAACAGCTCTCTCAAATGTAATTATTACAGTGAAAGCAAACTTTGAAAAGCCTAAATGCCTGAACTAAATATGTATATACATATACATATAAATAGATGGATGGATGGATGGATGGATGGATAGATAGATATAGCGATAAGGAGAGAGGATGTAAAGTCTCTTTTATAAATATCTGCCTGCTATGTTAAGTTACAGTGTGGGAGTGTGGCAGGTGTAAAGATGGTGGGCAAACATGTTGTTCATTTATTTTCTCTTTGTGAAGCAACCAGCCTACAGCTCCAACGGCTTTGTTTACCTTTGTACTCACTGCAGATGAAAGGATGACTATGCCAGTGTATGAATTTCAACGAGAGAACTCCAAGGGAGGGAAAGACACAGCCGATCAGAATTAGGATATTTACAGTATCTTTTAAATAAACAAATGTGCAACTGTGAGCAACACAAATATGGTGGATAACACATTTAATAATGTTATCCCCGTTGTGTTGGATACACCAAACTATATTCATAAACGTAGGCAATTTTGGACAGCAGCCTTTAGTTCTGAAACAGAAACGGTACACTTAAGGGGCAGAAAACGCAGCATGATGCTCCGCGCACTCACCATCTGTTCCCAGTTCATTATTGAGCACAAAAGTGAAAGGCATAGAGAGAGTAGTTTTAGTTCTCTCCAAAAGAAGAATACAGGGATTTCTGAGAACCTTCATTTAGTGGTCTTTTTTCTGAACACTGTTGCTTTACAGGGAAAATGTGCGACGTCCAATCAGTGTCGATAACAAGGTGTATTTATGTGATTCTAGTGATCGAAGCAATCAATTCCTCAGTGAGTTTGCAGCTGCAAAACATGTTGTTCTTCCTGCATGTACGTTTGATGTGAGAATGGTGTAGCGGGGATTTCAAGTCTGTGCCTCTGGATAAGTAGACTGTTAAAAAATATCAATATTTTTTGGGGGGATATTTCCATACATATATACATACAGATAGAGAGACAGACAGACAGACATATACATGCATACATATAGATATAAAATAAATAAATCTCCTGTAGATGTTGTTACCTAGTTACCGTGCGCCTTTCTAGTTATTTTCTAGTTATTTCAGCTTGCTTGAGAGCCAGAGGAAATATTTTTGTGATGTTGTATTATGGGATCTTTAAAGACATAAGTTAATGATAAACATCACGTTTTTCCTTTCACTACAGTTTGATACTATACTGCGACAACACTGGCTTAACACCACATTATGTAAACATTATATTATAAATGATTTGTGAACATTACCCTGATCTGTAGGCTAAGAGGATGGCATTATTGCAGGAAGGTCTGGGGCTGCCCGACTGCAGGCACGTCTGAGTCCCCAAGCTTGTCTGGAGAAGCAATTTGTCTTCTGATAAAACAGCCACACTATAGCAAAATCAATATGGGCTATCACATGCATTCAATCAGACCTTTGTGCCACTGAAGGGAACCATATGTCGGCATTACCTTACTTTGAATTTACTAGCTTTCTTTAACCATTAGGCATTGGGTGCATCCCCTGTTTTATATTGTATTGTAACAACAATGTATTATGCCTTTTGTAAAATAGGTGTTATATGTGGGAAGGCAGTCTAGCTTTATGACTCAGGCAAAGGGGCAGAATCTATAAAAAGGGATGTATTGGAGCCATATATTTTGTTTTGATTACAAATCATGTCACATGTATGTATGTATTGTATCTAAAGACAATAATTTGCCATACAAATGGTTGTTTTATTCATATTTGAAATAATACTTTTTGGGAGTAATTATTTATATTAATCTAATCAGCTGGTACAAGAGGAAGGGGCGGGACCGAAACCTATTTGTAGAACGGGACATCGGCACAGTCTTTGACCTCACGTTTGAACCTCACGTGGGAACATCACCTGGGCCTTTCTTCTTGAACTGTGAGGGAGCAGCTGAGGTCAGCCTTTGTTTGGTGACTGATTTAGTTGGCTCTTTTTTAATAAATGTTTGAAAGCATGATTTTATTCATGAAATTATATAACTGTAATATATTACTTTTAGTTCATAGTTAAATTAAAGGAACATAAATCTATATATCAGTGGCGGACCGTGCATTTTCTCCCTGGGCCTTCTGTGCCGATGAAATCGTATACATATCAGACATACCGGGTAGGCATTACCGGCACAGCGGCACAGCATACCGGCACGGTGGCACGGCGGCACGGCGGCGGCAACCGGCAGGAGGCTACAGCAGCGCAGCTAGCTACGGCGGTTTATAACCCGCCGTGGCTTGTTTATGATTATATACACTGCAGATGTAAAAACACAAGCAGCAGTTCAATCACCAGATGCTGTTCACTTGATAAAGAAAAAGTCCATCTGCTTCTTTGGTAACAAAGGCGCCAGTATCAGTTTCTTCTCTTGGGTTTGAACGCCAGTGACAGCACAATTTTCCATGCGTTTCAGGAGCTGAAAATGTCTGTAAATCCACCACCAAGTCCGTTTCTCCTCCTCCTTCAGACTTTGACTACACCAAGTAAAACATAAAAAATGTCATAACTTCTCTTAATGCACCTCCCATTAAATATACCTTTCTCATTCCATTATCTGAATTTGGCTTTATGTAGTAAAGAGGCTTTTCATCCTGCATTCAAAGTGTGGCCATATATAAAAGCTATTCATATATTTGCTTTCAGATGTGGTCGAATGACAAACTAGCTAATTTCCAGACAGACCAACCTTGAGCCTTTCGAAGGCCCATCTCCAAATGGCCCTTTGTAAAGACATAACTGCCTTCTGTTGCCATTTCAAGGTTCAGCAATGGCAGTGTTTGTCTCCACTGACTGCCAGTGACAGGAAGATTCACAAGAGGTTTTAAATGGAGTGGTGATGTGATGGGATGGCCGAGTATATAAGTAATGGGTCAGACACTTCCGAAGAGTCTAATGGACAGCCAGAAAAAGCAGCAGTGGACACAATGGTGATCAGAGGCAGATTAATGACCTGGCAGGCTTAAGAAGAGATGAGGGACTGGCTTTACGTCAAATGGCATTTCTTGTTTGATCATTTTCTGATTTGGTGCCAACAGATTAATTATAAATGTTTAATCAAACTGTCCGATTCCCAGAGGCCTTCTAGCCGGACCAGACCTCCCACATGCTGCTAAGAGGCGCCTCGCCTTTGGTTCCATTTCAAGAGGCTATGTGTGGAAAACCACCAGGCCCATGTCAATGACATATTATATATGTACAAGTCTAGAATGTGTGATAACATGGACTATATCCCCGCTCAGCACACCCCCACGTCTGGTTCTTCTGGCTGTACTCGGAGCCGATGGTCGTCGACAGGGTTCTCTTTGACAAATACAAGCTGGAGCCGCCGTCTCTCACGCAGTTCATTCTGGAGGAATGTCCCCGCACACCTGCTGGCAGGTATAGACGAAACCCTCGCCAAGACATCTGCTGCTGAGCCGGATGACCTGATCTGGAGCTTTGAAATGAACTCAAATGCCAAGGTTTCTTTGCGTTTCCAGTCGTTCTCCTCGCACACATGTTGTCGCCATCTGGTTTCCAGCTTTCAGAGAGACGTTCCATGTTTCCAAACTCTATAAAGATTGTGGAGGAATGACGTTCTTCATGGTGTCAGTTTGGTGGATGTGGTTACATGCAGTGAGGTCATCCTTGAAGTTTCATCAGCTGGCAGGATGTGCCTCACACATCCTCTGGCCTTCTCCATCCATATACCCTTACACGTACAATTAATTAATTTAACGTAATTAATAAATGTGAGTTAAGTCCTTTTAGACTGATACCATTAGGAGAGAGCAGTCCAATCAGAACATGCAGTTGGCTGATTAGCCTCTGGCTGGGTGGAATTTTGTATGAAGCAAATTGAGTCCCGTAAACAAATTATTTTAGCAGTGTATTGCTCTGGATTCCCCTAATAAGAAACTATAAGTTACAGACCAAAACCACTGAGATGTGTAATTAACTATATTCATTCATTGAAAGTAACCATCCTTCTAAGAAACTTGAAAAGACAAAATGTGGGCATGGAAAATTATGCCAGTTTTTGAAAGGTGACTTTTACTTTTCTTAAATCCCAAATCACTTTAATTACACCGTTTCTTAAAATCCAATGGTTGACTTGTTTCTGGTTTTCAAAAATGTTACATTGTTAATGTTCTGATGGATTTATTTATTGATTCAACAACACTTCTGTGTTCATAAAGCTGTTTAAGCAAGAGTCAAGTAAATTAAAGGACTGTGACAACAGCCAACAGAGAGCCTCTGAGCAACAACTTCCACTGCTTTCTATCCAAATCAATCAATGTGGCACTTCAGCAAAAATACCCTTAGTATAATTCCAGCTTCCATTGCTCTGTCTTCCAAAATTGATAATACAAATTGTTGGCATTTATAGAACAAGATGGAGAAGAAGAGAGGGAATCATCATTTTGTCTATGATTGGTGCCCTTGGAGGTTGCAGAGGAGATATTCAGGATAAGCAGCTAATCTGGGAGCCAATCTGTGCCTCGGCTTCCTTCGTGTGATTTGAATTCTCAGCATGGCAGCAGTGAAGGTGAAAATGATTCGGGAGCCATTACTGTGGCCCCATGTCGCTGCGCCGAAGAACTGACTGAGCAGGAGGACACTAGGTCAAGATAATTACAGCAATAATGCATGGGGAAATGCTTTTCTTATCAGACATTCGTAAGCAAAACAGAGTTTCTTCCTCCTAACTGTGGACATATGGCTGTTAAGGGGAGGGGGGGGGGGTTCCAAAAGCTATATTATTTTCTAAATGAGAGTAATGTGAACACTCCTGAAAGAGTAAGCGCACCCAATTCTAAATTGAATAAATGCTGCCTGTCACACAGATCCACACACACACACACACACACACACACACACACACACACACACACACGGAGTGTGCAGAGTGAGTCTTCAGCTTGAAGGAGTCTTCTACCCCCATTCAGTTTCACAGCAGGGAGACTCATACTTCAAAATGAAAAGAGTCTTGAATACAAGCTTAATGTCTGTCTTACGCTCTGAATTGGAGACATGCACACTGAGGAATAGCTCTCCACTGAAACAAAATGTCTGTCAAGTAACATAACATGTCACTGCACAGCTGCCCTTCCTGTGCTCTTCTGTCTTGTCATAAATAGGCTAGTGAAAAGATACTGATGAAAATGCTTTTGATTTTATTCAGGCATTTTTTTATGTTAGAGTGGAAAGATCAGATGTCCAGCCATCAATATGGTGTTTTTACTCGGTCGATGCAATATGAAAAAGAAGCCAACAGCATGGCAAGAATGTGTTAAATTGAACTCCTTAAACTCGGAGAGCCGGTCAAATGACTCTGCTGTGTGGTGTTGGCCTATAGTTTGCGTTAGCAATCTGTGTGTTTGGGCCACAAAGCGGGGGCTCTATGTAGGCCAAGGTTCTAGGTTATACTCTTCTCCAGTTTCCGTTTTATTTTTCACAAACTCCATGTGGTTTTTCTTTTCCATTTTTATAATTTTACAATACAAAATGAACTCGAGTCAAGAGCACAGGGGTACTATTTAAAATACATTTTCATCACATTTCTCTCTCTGTTGCGAGTAGCAAGAATAAATTGGTCAAATGCATAACACATTTGCAGATTCGTTAATGGAAGGGTGTGGCAGGGTTCGTCCATACCCTGGGAGTCACGGAGCTCTTGACATAGGGACGACACAAGGTTTCGTCTTCTTCTGGCTTTATTTGGCATTTTCACACACATGTACTCACATGCCCTGCCTAGCTCTCCCCTTGCGTGGCTCTGGGAGCTCTTATAGCTCCCTCCTCCGCCCACGCAATCCCACGCTCATCTGGATCAGCTGTGCCTCAACCAGAGCGCCACAGCTGACCCAGACGAGCGTCCCTCTCTCTCTCTCTCTGTGCCGCAGGTGCGCTAGCCACGCCCCCGCCCACATACCCCCACCGCCCGACTTAGGCCGGGGAGCCACCGGTCTAACCAACTCCCCCCCCCCCTCCCTCCCACTGGGAGCGGGAGCGGGAGTCAGCCCCGACCATCTGCACCCCCGACCTATGGACCACCATGGAATTAACTTGCGTTTCCGCCAGATGCCAACGGGTGGTCCGGGCGTTGGCATCCTCCATCCGTGGGGGCCCGGGCGCGGGACATGGCCCGGACAGAGGGCGATCGAGCGCCCCGGGAAGCAGGTTCCTTGCGCTCTCCGCCAGCCCCCTCCCGGGGCCAAACCGGCTCTCCCCCTCAGTCCGCCGCGGCAACCTGCAACACAAGAGAGAGAAAGTTAAGGAGGCGGGACCCATATCGGTCCCCACTGCGCCCCGGCCCACGGGCCCCAGGCGCGGGCCCGAGCCACTGGCTCGGCCCTCAGTCTCCGGCCCCACCGGGCCCCAGCCCCCTGGCCTGTCCGCCGGGCCTGCTCGGCCCCCTCCTCACACCTGCCGATGTGAACCGGCCGGCCCCAGTCTCGCCCCCAGTCTGTCGGGGACGGTGGCGTTGCCCAGGGCGTCGCCCTTGGGTGTAGCGGTTGTCCCCGGTGTTGCCTGGCCTGCCACCCCTGGTCCTCCGTCCACCCCGGACAGGACCTCTTCAGGTGTCCTCGTCTCCCGCAGGTCCAGCACTGCTTGGGGCACTGGCGCCGCCGGTGTCCTCGGCGTCCGCACGTCCAGCACGCCACGGCGGGGAACCCCCAGCGCTCCGACCGGTCGCTACTCCCCGGACCCGGTGTTGGTTCTCCCGGGCCCCCTTTGGTTAGCCCCCGCCCCGGCCTTCCACGCCGCTTCGGCGCCCGTGGCGCCGCCTCCTTGCCGGCCGCTGCCGCCTCCTGGCGGCATCTCGGCCGCGGCTCCTCCCGACCCCCTTGGTCGGGTGGCGCTCCTGCCGTCTTCGGAGCCGTCGTGCCCGCCGCCGTCTGCGACGCCGCTTCCGCCGTCGTCGCTGCTGCGCCCGCCGCCGTCTGCGACGCCGCTTCCGCCGTCGTCGCTGCTGCGCCCGCCGCCGTCTGCGGCGCCGCCTCCGCCGCCGCCCGAGCCGTCACCACCGTCTGAGCTGCCCGGGTCTTCAGGCGTCTGGCGTCGGTCTGGGTCTCCCCGACCCTCTGGCGCCTCGCGTCGGTTTGGGTCGCGGCCTTCGCCGTCTCTCGGCCCGCCACCCGCTCCAGCGCCTGCACGAGGAGCGTCTCCCTCCGCGACTGCTCCTCCAGCTGCCGCGCCAGCGCCTGCACCGCTTTGGCGTACTCCTGCACCTCCGCCTGCAGCTGGTCCTTCTCCTCCTCCAGCTGGAGCAGCCGCGCGCTGTCGGCCCGCTCCTGGCGCGCCTCGGCCCGCGGCCCCACCTCGGCGCCGCCCACCGTCGCCGGCGCCGCCGGGACCCGCGCCGCCTGCGCCACGTCCCGGAGCTCCGGCGCCGCACCCGGCTTGAGCGCCCTCGCGGCGCCCGCCAACTGGCCGTCTTGCCGCCCCGCGCGTTCCGCCGCCTGCCGCTCGAGGTACTCGCCCCATTCCTCAAATGTGCGGTACGGCAGCGGCTTCTCCGGCGCCGCCGGGACCCGCACTGCCTGCGCCATCTCCCGGATCACCGGCGCCCCTTCGCCCGCCATGGCGGCATACAGCCGCTCAATCTCGGCATTGCCGTCGTCCATCCCATGCCCTGGCTGCCGTGTCCTCCCCTCCGGTATTCCCCGTTGGGCGCCACTGTGGCAGGGTTCGTCCATACCCTGGGAGTCACGGAGCTCTTGACATAGGGACGACACAAGGTTTCGTCTTCTTCTGGCTTTATTTGGCATTTTCACACACATGTACTCACATGCCCTGCCTAGCTCTCCCCTTGCGTGGCTCTGGGAGCTCTTATAGCTCCCTCCTCCGCCCACGCAATCCCACGCTCATCTGGATCAGCTGTGCCTCAACCAGAGCGCCACAGCTGACCCAGACGAGCGTCCCTCTCTCTCTCTCTCTGTGCCGCAGGTGCGCTAGCCACGCCCCCGCCCACAAAGGGTTAAAAAGGTTACAATTTCCTTTGAAACCTCTCTCTTGTTAATGGATGTATTCTTCCTTTCAGTGTTTTTTCATTTCAGCGTCTGATTATGTACATTCTTTCCAAAATGAACGCTGTTAATTAATTATATTAATGACAGGAATTCTTAAGTAGCTATTACATACTTATGAATAGTTTTACATAAATCTATCTACTTTCTGTATTAATAAATACATGAATGACTTAAATCATTATTGAGTTAATAATGAGATACTTATTGCACTTATGTGAAATGCGTCAGGGAAGTTGAGTGCTTATTGGCCCCATGGTCTAAATTGTATGATTTATTGAGTGGTTGCAAGATTCAGACTCCTCACATTGAGGTAAGATCTTCAAATAACCTGTGTTCTGTAAACTTGTAAGAAATGCATTTTGTCAAATGCTAAACTGACATAAACATTTAATTGTCAGATGTTTGATGTTACAGAATCAATTGGCATACCAATATGTAGTCAGTGCATTGCTGTTTTAACCATCTGTATGCTTCAGATCACGTTTTCATGTCTTAATCTCATTGCCTTCTTATTCTTTGGGACTGGCTGGTGAATGCCATCAGAAGTGTTATGGAGGACACAAGACAGAAACATTATGTGACACATACATATAGGCATATTTAAGACCAGATTCAGCATTTATACTTTCTCACAATGTTTTTTTTTGTTTGTTTTCTAACTATTTTCCGAAATGCTGCTCATGTGTTGTCAAATTGAAGATCTTTTCATTATTTGCTTGAGTTTTTCCTCTTTGCATGAACACCTACACGTGTTTTATATGTTTGTCTTTCCTGGAACCTAAAACCTTAGTTCAATTAGCCCATGAATAAAGTGTTCTCCATATCTGATGAGATGAGTAGGAGCAGCAATGAGTAGCTTTTTACTGAAAGTCTCTAACTTATCAAGCTTTATACTCCGGTCAACCACCACCACATTCATGCGCGCACACACACATAGTCCACACAGTTGGGCCGCCCCTGTTATAAATCTTCACTCATTAATCATTTAGAGGAAGCAATTTGTGGAGCACCTGTCCCAACAGAAGGCCATTAGGGTTTTCGATGGAAGGAGCACTATGGGTCTAATGGCTTTTCAGTGGAACTTATTGTAAGACATATTGGATTCTGTGCTACATATAGCCACTAGCTTTGAGATAGTGGTTGCTGAAGCAAATCTCTCTGTTTTAAATGATGTACTAGATGCAGAGGAAAACAGATCTTTGGTCAGCACATTTGCATAGGCATTACCTATTCCATTAAGGAGTTAGTTAATTGTTTAAAATAATTGATTGGATTTACAGAAGTTAGTTAGATCCATTCTTCAATCTATCCTCTTCCTCCCAGTAATACTTCCACTAAACATGATCACTGTGAGCACTTATTCAGTGACCCAGGATTTTTTTTGCATTGAATAGAGCAGGCCACAACTCATCTCAGCCCCGGCACTGTTCCTGGACCTCATCAGGTGAAGGGCGTTTTGTCAATAATTGACAAAATGTGCTTGCTATTCATTGCCTTGAATACAGCAGCCACATTACTTGCTCAGATTCTCATTACCAATTCTGTTCTTCTCCTCGGAGGATTATCCACCTGGAGCACTTGTCTGTCACTCTGGCTGCACTGCGAAGCCAAAGGGAAGCCCTCGGGACTTCTGCGGCCCTGCATCTGTGTACACCGTACAGTATCTGCTTGAGCAAGGACAAGACCCATCAATATAAGTCTGTCATCTTATCTGATAGAGACAAGCCCAGTGCTGAATAGCCACACTCAAAATGGGCTCCATTATTTGTAATGCACCTCACTCTACACTATGAATATAAATCGCATCTACACTACCTAACTTCTCAAACATTTCTTCTTCATTGCAATATATGAAAGTGACACAGCAACAACCAAAAGAAAAGACAACCATAACATTTCATATCATGGAGAAAGAAAGCAGGTTTAATATGTTATCAGTTACTACTAAATGTTCACTATCTAGAAAAGAAGAAGACATTATCATTTATTAATCCCTTTGGGGAAATTAGTCTCAGTATTTAACCCATCCTTATTAATTAAGGAGAAGAGTGCTGCCGTGAGGCACCCGGGGTTCAGTGTCTTGCTCATGGACACTTCGACATGCAAACTATGGGGAGACTAGGAATCGAACCGGCTACCTTGTGGTTTCAGGGCGACCACTCTCCCTATGAGCTACAGCATTGTATTGTAGATACAAAACAATACAATAGACTGGATTTGTAACTGCTCTGTTGTGTCTATTCAATGTCACAAGGTCTACTGGGCACATTTATGTACAGCCAAACTGGCAGAATCCATCATAATACTGGCACACTCACTCATGATCCTTATTAACTCCATGTGTGGAAAGAAATAGCGCAGGAAGGTGCAACCACTTCCACTGTAGGGTACATACAGCTGTGGGTCATACCATACAAGATTAATGAGTTGTATTTAAAATGCAGCTAGCTTTCCTAATGCCCACCTTCCATGATTAAAAGCCTCCTGTCCCCAACTCCTCACCCCCATTAAGTTACATTTCTCTCAACAGGGCGATGGGGGAATTGCCCCAAACAGCCAACTTTGTTGAGCTAATGTCCACCCCCAATCCATCTTCTTTCTTGTTAAGCGCTATTAATTGTCCACACATGTACCATGGGGTGTTATTTATTAATTCCCATCCTGTGCCCATTAGGTCCCATCAAGCATCCTCTTGACAAATGGCCACCCATTAGACAGCTCAGTCTATTAATGAGAGACAGTTGCATGTGCGTGGCTTCCATTACAAACAACTCTTGGATGCCACTCTCACATTTTTCACTTCTCCACACTCAGTTTGAGTTTATATGGTGATCTGCCATCTGCTGCTTAAAACAGGAGCTGTTAGAAGTAAATAATGGACTTTATTTACATGGCCACTTTCATGCACAAATGCAGCTCAAAGGACTAGTCATACGGAGAGAAAGACATTAGCAGAATGCTGGTTGTCCTTGAACAATACAATAGTAACACCCAACAGTATTACAAGTAATCTTATCCATTACTCATTCTAGTCTGTAGTATGTGCTGCGCAATTCCACTCAATGGTTAGTGTTATCTTGTTTATTATGCCATGGAATACACCATTTGTTGTTGCCATCATTTCCCATTTTTCTTAAAAACACAGTCATTATTATACAGTGTATATGGCTATTGTGTTTTTTTTCTCAGATTGCTATGATATAAGATTGTGTGTTATCCATCAATATAGATGCATATGTTAACTGAAAGTTAAAGACCCAACATTAAGCGGGGAACAAGTTCAATGCAGATCTGGGCTGCATGTAAGGTTGGATAAGTAGCCTATATTACTTATGTATTGCATGTTGACTATTCAATTACCCTGAACTATTGTACAACAATGTGGAATCTAAGTCCAACTTTACATGCACTCTACATTAAGTATACTATGTACCGTGTATAACATGCACCATTTAAAATTAATGGCATGTTTTAAAATCCATAACAATCCAGCATCTACCTAAAAAGAAGGATACAAAAGGAGCACACATTTAAACAAGTCAATGACATTGTTAAGTATTAGTTTTATGACTTAAATTATTGTAGAAATTGTTGTACATAATACATGTCGATCTATCTATTTTATCATATGAGGCAAGACTATTAACACTGACAACATAAGCTCATTGCTTGTTTGATTTTGATGGCATATATGAAGTGCATTGTGAGATTGGTTAGATAGAGAGGAATGCTTTCAGGGACAACATGATGGTCCTCATTCTGCTGATCAAAGAGAGGTCCTATACTCCTTTTACTGTTTTCCATTCCTGTATGGCACATGTGACCGTGTACAATATTGTCCATGCACAAGTGCTTTTAAAAATGTATATATAAATAATGATTTCTTATTTGGAGAAGGATTTGTTTAATCTTTGCAACACAATCCTTGGCCCAGCCTTCGGTACTTTAGTTTTCTTAGCTATAGCCACTTATGGTCACTAAACCTAGAGGAATGGATATGGCCTTAGAGCAGTTCTTACTGGCATTGGTGTGGTCAATGCATGAGGATGCTATTGATCAAAACATCTTGGAGCACATACTGGTTGGCATGTTCATCATCTGAGTCATTACAACTATAATCTATTTTTCAGAGCACAGGTCATACAAAGACAATTCATGTTTAGGTCCCCAAATGTCTCTCCATGAGCCTCGGTGATGCTGATGAGTGGAAATAGTTATATTATTTTTGTGAGTCACTGCAGCCTTGCCACCCAATTTGAAAGTTCCATTATTTTAAAAATGACATGGGGCTAATTTATAACCCATGCTACAGGAGCAATTTTATTTGATATTTGGGCAATTGTGATATCTCTTCAGTCTGTAAGGGGAAAAAATAAACAAGCATTGCCAAAAGTAGGTTTACATCAAGTAAGGAGAACTCCTGCAGAACGTTTTGTAAATGCAAACTTAATCTTATAAAAGTGCTAAAATGGTCACTCAGTTGATAATTAAGTCAGACTGTTTTAACTGTAGATACTTTATTCATACCGTACACCTCAGCTACAACTGAATTACTCAAAAGAACATGAATAATACTGCTTTAACCCAAGGACCTTACAGTCCCATGAATGCATCATTTAATTAACATTGGTTGGTTTGATGGGTAACATGCTATACATACAAATATGTACTAGTACGTATATTACTATTGCTCAATTAAAAATAATGTAGTAAAGCTTTCTCAAATTGGTGTCACATGATCTTCATATATTATTAGCTGTATATGCACACACACTAACACACATTACATACATACACACACACATACATACATACACAACACATACAAGTAAGAGGGCTATCCTTCGCCAAAGGATTTATTTGTCTTCTATCACTCATACGAGTTTGTCGACTAATTGTTTCCAAACAAAGATTCACACAAATGCATCATTTTAAATATTATGTTTACCAGTAGGGTGCTCGTAAGTTTTAACTTAAAACATTGAGCATGAAAAAAGCCTAAAAATTACTAATAATCTAAAAAAAATCTTAGATGTCCAAAGGCTAAAACTGAAAGGGAGCTTGTATAGACTTTTCACCTATCCCAAAAAAACTATGTATTTATATGTAGAGCTTTGCTAAACTGCCTTAAAAATAAACTCCTGGACAATTGTGCTGAATCAAAACTAAAACGACAAGTTTTCAAGCATCAGCTGCATTATTATTTTATCACCTTATAAAAGCCCTTCAAAGCACTTCCTGCCTTCGCCCAATGACAGCTGGGATCGGCTCCAGCGCCCCGCAACCTTAAAACAGAATAAGCGGTTCAGATAATGGATGGATGGATGGATGATATAGTATGATATATTTATATGTTTTTTTTGGTAATCACAGACACACACACACACACACTAATTTATGTAAAATGTATGTATTGTTAGTTATCTTACAATACATTTCTCTCAACCTTCTTCCTTCCTATCACTGGTGTTGTTGTTGTTGTATGTTTGCAGTACAGAATGACTGTGATTTAGTTTCATAATTGGCACATTTTTTATGTTGTTTTTTAACTTCTTATAATAAAGAAAAAACTGAAAAAGTAATACACGTGGATGAGATGTGTCTGCATTAACTTGGCCTTGAAAATGACCCCTTCATTACAGACTGAGACATGCGCTGACTAAGATTAATGGCACATATTATGGACAGGGAAGCTGAATGTTCATTAGCTGACCAACATCCTGCCCTTAGCACAGCTCATTCATTATATTTAAAGAGACGTTCAGACTACCGACACTAATTATGATAAACAACAAGTAAGTGAACCTAGTCTGTTGTCATTACCACTACATCATTTTGTCTCAGATAATATATTAAATCATACAAACACAAGACAATGTGAATTGAAAGATTGGAGGAAAGGGTGTTGGTTGACCAATGGTCCCTATGACTGTATTATGACAGTGTAGATATCAATAGTTAATATGTGTCACTCCACTGTTTATGTTGACATGATGACAGGATGACAAGATGACAGGATTATGATCCAGTGTACTTGTTGAGAGCTGATGGCTTTCCATTACTGTGGCCACTCTGAGGAGTATTATTTTTATGGGCAACAAATGCATCACCGAGCTCTTTTACATTTTACAACCTCCATTATACCACAACGAAACTTCACTTATCCTCCTGCCCTTTACCTGTGACATGGCCTATCAGTCATGGGGGAGTCCTCGGGAACCTCACAGTTCGTCAGGCAGATTAAACTTGATCTCTACCCTCCTCAGCAGAATAACACAGTGGGTTATTTTATCCC
Source organism: Cottus gobio (assembly GCA_023566465.1). Taxonomy (NCBI): domain Eukaryota; kingdom Metazoa; phylum Chordata; class Actinopteri; order Perciformes; family Cottidae; genus Cottus; species Cottus gobio. The sequence goes on along the minus strand of CM042227.1, from coordinate 9,808,884 downwards.
CCTTCCCATAATGCGCTAAAATAAAAAATGCTTGAAAGAACCAGTAAGACTTTGTATTAACTCATCAAAAACTAGCAACAGGACAGAACGGTTGATCAACTGTCACTCGCATGTTGCATTTTAACAAGAAGGCAATCCATTTTTGCAGATGCGGGCTCATCCTACACTGCTTCAAGACAAATGAACTGTGACTAAGCCCAGGCCACTGACAACGACAACAAGCAAAACAACAACAGAGTTTACATGCAAACAGCTTGTAATGCAAATCAGTTACTATCGTCGCTCACAAAGAGACAGTTTAAGCACACTGTTCTTTATCGCACTTGTTAACACCACACAAAGACAATGTCATTGGTGTGTCGTCCACTGGGACGGGAATTTGATAAACATAAGGACACATAGATAATATATTCCATTGTCTGCTAAGACAAACCATTGGTCAAATTTGTTCTAGAAACACAAACAAATATCTAAAAGAAAACAATTGTTGCATACAGTTAATAGGAGTTAATCAAGAGGGGGGGTATATTTTAAATAAATGGGGGTGGCATGGCTTCCTGTCTCTGCAGCACATTTTACATTTGTTGATCATTGATTTTTTTAGTTAATGTTGACAAACTGCGCTGTGATTTGGACCTTGGAGAAACGATGTACTAAATTATTTCTACCAGCCCATACTTCTGAAATATGTCATATGACTTTAATTGTATTATTCCATCAACCTTATTCCATGTTGCAAATCAAATACAAGTGAGTATTAAAGCAACCAAACATCAGGTAGACGTATTGGTTATTCTTCCTTCCTTTGGGTGCAAGTGGTCCATGATTGAAATAGACTTGAGGTTTAGCTAAGTTTTTAAGTGAGTATCAAGAGTATTGTGTCGAAAAAGATGCAAACCTATTAGTGTTGCTTAGTACTAAGCTACTACTATTGTTACCTGTGTGTTGCAATGCAAACACACAGGTAAATGATCCACAGTTAACAGTGAGACTTAGGTTACCTACAAATTAAAAGTAAACTGTAATCATAGTTTGGAGATGAGATCGTATGACAGTGCTTTTAATTGAAAGGTATCACAATCCAGTCACCTGTAAATTACATTTGTATGCCACCGTTATGCATTAACAAAAACACTCCACTTGTGAGCACATTTCTGGTAAAACACAATATTAAAAGTGATGCTTTTGGGAGATTCTTTGTAGAGAAACTCAGTTCTACAGATCTGGCAATTAAAAAAGCTATTTGATTAGTCGACACAATCATGTGTGAGCCAACTTAAAATGTATTTGATGAAGGATAGCCCTGCATTGTCGTCAAAGATAATGCTAGGATAGCATAAAGGTGAGGGTGGATAAAACATTCTGTTCAGTGCTGGACCTCAGATTTAAATTCCTTTCTCACACCGGTATTCAATGTTGAAAAATGTATAGATTGACCTTCATTTATACCTTGTGGTTCAACCTTATTCATATTATGGCTTAATACGTTTCACAAAAAGTACTCTGATTTTGAAATAAAAAATAAGCTTATAAGAAAAAGTAGTTAAGTTATCAAGATCCTTTGATGGCTGTGACAACATGGAATGCCTTTCATAAAAGAAAGTGAAAGGCTTGAGAAATGTTTGCAGTTGAAGGTTTGCAAATTCTTGAAATGTGAAATATTGCTATAGTGTTGCTCCCCAAATGCTCACTCTTTGCTACATTACACCACTTAATGCATTAGCACTCTTTGTTCTGCCATAAGATGATCCAAAGCCCTCAGTAAAAGTGCAATTTATTATTGTTTGATTATCTATGCCATTTAAGATTGTGATAATTTCAATTACTTTTGTATATTTATATAACCATGTCTCATGGTCATGTCCAGGCAAAATCTTCAGTGAGTATTTTTTGTATTTGAATACAAGCCTGAGTAATTCCCTACAGCAAATGCAGTAATTTCTGAGCCCCATACTATCCAATCCTATAAGGAGATACATCCCATGTTCACATTGATTTTCTAATAAAGACATCAGCTCTCGGACATTGGGTTAGACACTGAACATGATTTGGTTGATAACATTTTCAATTCCAGGGCTATCATTCAGAGTTGCAGTTTATTTTTGGTAAAATGAGTTTTGCTTTGGTACACAGTCTGAAAAATCATTGATCATGTCTACCAAAGTGTGTGTGTGAGGTTGTGTGTGTGCAGATCAGTTTGGTCGCACATGAGACAGCTCAACATGTGTCTAAACATGTTCATTGGTCTCACCGGTGAACCCGGTTTGTCTCTGTACACTTGTATGTGTGTGGTGTGTTCATTACATTTAGTCCACAGCTGTTACCTGCATTGCTGTTTGCAATCAGGTCTAAAATAACTTTAGCTCTAAACAACTTCCATTAATGTTTAAATTAATTTTTAACAGGGCATGCAACATGATTTTGGAATAATGGTGATCTCATTTGGGTTGACATTAAACTTCCTTGGACACAACTGACTTGAGGCGAGTGCTGTACTATAAATACAGTGTTTCCATCATTGTTCACAGGACTGGGTTTTTGTTGTTGGGTTAAAGAACTAAAGAACACATGTTTCTGTCACAAAGGAAAGCCATTGATTTGTAAAATGATGAAATTAATTATGATTACAGGATGTTCTGAAAGGTGAGGGGCTGTCAGGCTGCATTTGATTTGCAGCCATGCTTCCTCCATTATGTGGTGTGTGCCAATTACAACAGGAAAAGAGCTCAGGCCGTGAGGTGCTGTCTGATGTGGCAGTAAGGACACTAACACAGGAGCGCCCCCGTTATTACCTTATTGTGTTACATCATTTATTTGTGAGCACCGAAAAGTTTTGACTGAACACATTAGTGTGAAAAAATGTTCAAAGTGATTTTGTATACTTATGTGATTATGTGCCATGTAATGCTATTTAGTGTGGGCATAGAATATAGCTGAAAATGTTGACACAATACACATTTTTTAAATAATGTGGTGACAATATTAATCCTATTTATTTATGTATATGTAAATACATGAATTAAAAGAAGCCAGTTCAATGTCATGCTATAATAGAATGCATCATAATGTGTAAACGTTTACAATAATTTCATGAAACAGAACTACACAAAAATATACATTTGGACTTCTGGGGAATTTATTTAGAGCTGCAGAGTTGGGTAATCATATTCTTCAGCATTATCTTTGCATTACCAACGTTAGACACATACTTTAACTGAGATGTCTTTGCAATGGATGTTTACTGTGGATCTGCTTTTTCCAAATATATTCTGATGATACCCATAGCTATCATCACCAATGTTTTGTTTGCTTGAGGTTATTGCTTTTTACTGATAACAAAAAATCAACAACTTCTAGCTATAAATATGAATGTTTGGAGTGACAAGAATGCTTTAATTGGTAAGGCACTCTGACACAGCCCAGCAAGTTTACATGGTTCCTGACATCTAGATAATGTTGATTTTTTCTTTCTTTTATGGAACAGAATACAGGCAGGGATAATGCTTTACTCCAGCAAGGGTTAAATTATGAATTCCTGCGGTTATGATATCTTATCTGACAGGTGTGTCACTTCTCTCAAGCACCGAATCAGTTTCTCAGCTTTGTGCAACCGTTTCCGGTTCTCGCACAGATAAATTGATCCATCTGAGAAATTGTTAAGTAGAGTATTGTCCCCGGCTGTAGCCGCCGTTGGGAAATCACAGGATTGTCCTTGGCAATGACATGAATGACGGCTCCGGCAGCCGCAGTGAGAGTTTTAATCAGGCATGATGACAGGGGAGAGACGAGGATGTGTGGAGCAGAATACAGAGGCAACACAGTGAAAACATTCCTGACAATGATACTGATATAATGTTTATTCTGGCCTATCACTGATTTAAGAATAGCAGCTGGTTTGTAAACCATTTCAGTGAATGGAGGGAAAACTGTGTATGATGCTGCATTGGGGAACATATATTTACTTGTTCACTGGGGGAAATAATTAAAAAGAAGAAAAAACATCTTCACATTTTGAAGATGTATTGTGTCTTTGGTAACTGCAGGCAAAAAAAAAAAAAAAAAAAAAGAAAACGTTATTCAATAATGACAAATATGGAAACTGTTGATCTAAGAGGCAAATATCTCTGACAATATCAGTGCTTAGAATTATACTTGCTATACAGTAACTGATGTTTACCATACTGCCCATTTTGGTTTGATAGATAATTGCTTTTTTGATGATGATATTTGACTGCATAGCTGGATGAGTCTGTTGGGAAAAAGCGCTCTGCTGTCCATGCAGTAGGTGGAGGAGAGGGTGGTCCGGGTTATCCAATAAATATACTAATTTCTTCAGTGACCTCCTCTCCACCACCTTTTCCAGACTGTCCAGTTAGCCACCGGCTTTCTTAACCGGTTCGTTAAGTCTGCCGGTGTCTCCAGCTCCAATGCTGCTCCTTCAGCAGACTACAGAGAAGAACAGAGCACTGACTCGTAGTACATCTCCAACATTGCACACATTGAAGGATCAAAGTTTCCTCAAGAAAAAGAGTTGACTCATCCCCTTCGTGTACACAGCGTTGATGTTGGTCTTGTACTCCTCCACCCTGTCCACATCCTCACCCAGAACTCTCAGCAGTTGTGGAGCCATTGTCTTCCTCCTGAAGTCCACCACCATCTCTCTGGTCTTTTATAACATTATTATTACATTGTTACATTGTTGTTTCAGAAGCAAGGGATTTTTACCCGCCCACTCCACAAAGTCATCCACTACTGGCCTGTTCCAGTAGTACTGGAAGTCAGTGGTGTGCCGGGTGTACATGAAGGGAGACCGAACTGTTCCCTGTGGAGCTCTTGAACCGCTGACCACCGTATCAGACATCAGATTGCCTGTCAGGTAGTCAGTGATCCCGGAGACGGTGGTCGATTGAGACACCCACCACCCGCAGCTTCTCACTCAGCAGCAGTGGTTGGATGGTGTTGAATGCACTGGACCGGTTCCGTCCAGGTGCAACTGAGTCTTTGCTCAGTTTCAAGAGTAAACAATGCCCCCAGTGGCTCTCTGTTACCAAGAGAAAAAGAAAAAGAAAAGAGAAACAGAAAAGCTACTTAAAAAAAGTTACAGTCCATTGCCTGAATGTTAAACAAAACAGAAGAGACAATATATATATATATATATATATGTGTGTGTGCAGCCTAAAATCAATGAATACATGGACCTATTGAATATTAAATACAGAAAATAAAGAAAGGTCCATTTAGTGAAGGCTTTTTGTAACGTTGTCTATGTGTATTTATTCACTTCAGAATGGCTCTAAGAAAACTAATTTCCTCCACGCCCCCTACTCTAAGTCCCCCCCATCCCCTACCACTTCACATTTGTGTGGCGGTAGTAGACCATCCCAGGTGAGCTGTGACTTTGTGGCTGGTGCACCAGTGGGAGCCACCAAAGGAAATGCTGTGATGGCAATATCCAAGGGGCAGTAACTTTGTACAAAGAAGAATTAAGGAGAGAGGATCTTATGTAATTCGGGGGTCCGGGTTAAGGGGGACATTGCCTTCGTACCAAGTTAACGTACTTATTTTTCCAACACAGCAGCTGCCCACCAGAGAGGCACAGAGGTGGATCCATTGACTGCAAAGTGTTTAATCCTACACTCGGAAAAAATGGCCCCTGTACTGTGGTTGGAGACATTCTATTGCTATTGGGAGTTTTTTAGGGTCACACTTGTTCAATTGACCATGTCAGCGCATCTAACATGGGGAAATTTACAGATGGTAGCTCTAAGTGCACAGTTCAGATCATGTGACACAATGCCATACGATTTAGATGTCACAGCACAGACAACCATGACGGCAAATAGCTTAGCAATGGTAAGACCCCAAGGGGACAAAGAGAGGTGAGATAAAAGAGGCTAAAGGAAATCTCTGTGTGAAGCTTAAACCTTAGAAACCAATGTCCTTGTAAGTCTTCATCTGTCCCACACAGTTTGACTGAGTCAGACACCATGGAAAGCGGCTTACAGCTATTGTTGCGCTCTCAGCTGTAAAAGGTTGTATCAAAGCCTAGCACAAGGAAGGCAGGAATGATGCCATGTTGCTCGTGTCTGTTCGAAATAATCCTTGTGTACCATATGAAGGTATTTGAACCTGAATTTAAGTGCAGAATTGAAATATTGAATGTCTTAATGCTATTTTTCTAGCACAGAAACACTCGGGTTTCTCAGTTCATATGTTTTCCTTTGTGAATGAGCCCTGTTGACATACATTCAATTCAATTCAGTCAGCTAACAAAGGCATAGTTTACATTAGTTTGTTTGGTGTAACCGTGTATGCTTGATTTTGTCGGATTTCTGCTCCAAATAAATATGTTTGTTAAGGGAGAAATATGAAATACATGTAATTTAAACACATTAGTTGTTCAACTGTGCGTGTCACTTTTATTGAAGATGAAACAATTATCAAATACAAATTGCATCAATGTAGACATTACCCTTGGTGCCTGACTTGAAGGATCAGAAAACAGAAGAATGCACGGCCCTTACTGACTAAATAGTTATGGTTCTGTACTTATACCAAAGTTTGTGGTAAACTGCTGTCTTTTGAAATCCATTCACCTGGTTTTGGAAATTTATGCGATACATATTTTACTAACCAAGGCAAAAGAGCAAGCAGCAGCATAGCAATAGTAGTTCAATGGGACAGTGCTGCATGAAACTACCCATTGTTCTTCTGAATATATTTCTCTCGTCATAAAATGGCATGCATGACATCACACATGCAGTACATGATCTATCTGAGCCATTTACTGAATGGCTGTCTATTTATACTTACAGTAAAGGCTAGAGCCGGAGGCAAAGAATAATCCCATTTGCAGCACTTGTTTATGCTCTGTATGTTTAAAACATGACTATAAGCCGTTCATAATAAAGGCCCGAACACATTCATTTATGGATGTCAGTTTTGTCATAATTTACTATCTTAAAGGAACAATGCTGAGCAATCTACGTTCATTTCAAAAATAAATAAATGTTTTGTGTATGACACTGGTGAGTCTTTTCAGTTACTTGGCTGTAGTTTGGTATGCAATAATATAATACTGATAAGCTACCATTTTGTAGTTGGGGAATGAACACATGTGTGAAAGGTGGACCATCATGTGATACACAGTACTACAGCAGAAACATTAAATAATTAAAAACATTAAATAATTAAAAGTTATCTGTGAGGGATTCAGAGCATTACTACAGCAGCAAATACCTATTTATAATGTAAAGCTATAAACAAGTAATGTCTCTCTGAGAAGAGATTGCATTTGTGTTGCATTTCGTGCTTCTCTCTGCTTGGTTTACAAATCGGCGGGGCGGCCCCACTCTCTAGCTAATGGACTCCGCTCTGCACTGCGCTCTGCACCCGTCCTGCTTCCTGCTTCATTATAGCAGCTTAGCATCCACCCTCCAGTTCCTCCCTAAACAATGTTTTCTTTGTCAGCACTGTTGCCATTGTTTGCACTGTTCTTGTTGTCAGTAACGTTAGCCGCTAGCCGCCGTTTAAGTTCTCTCCATGATGAGAGAGCCCTGTGGAGGCAGTAGATAAGCTCTGAATTCTGTGTTGAGCACTTTTAAAGATGTTTCTTGTCAAAGGAACCAGTTCAACCAAACGTATGTCCCCATTTGAAAAATTGTCATTGTAAGACCGCCGAGTGGATGAAGGGACCTGTGAGGAATCGTCACTGAAGCTCATGCGCACCCTATGGAAGCCCATTTCCGCCAGATCTTTGTTTTAAATTATTTTATTTCTGGCGGAAAATCTAATTAATGGGCGGCAATGGGCTTCCATACAATGTAACACTTTAAAGTCTCTGTAGAACGTTTCTTTGCCAAATATGTGTCAATTACTTTTATAAATCCACATGAACTCTTCACACCTGCATTAATTTGATCCCCTGCACTGCTTTGCCTGTTACTCCCATTATTTTCCTTCTTCCAGAACAGAGGTGAAGAACAGCTGGAGTCAATGCCAGGATTGCCAGTGTGCACTGCACTTCAAACAATCCAAGAGTACTTTGCATTACTTCAAAACTATAAAGAAAACATTGAGCGAAATACAAGCTTAAACCACAGCAATGTCTTTTGGTGTTCAATCTATGATGCTTGCTCGTCCCTGACTCCTTAAAGTAGAGATAGCAAGTTCATTACATTTGAGGAGATTTTTAGATAGCAGCGGCGCTAATCACTTAGCAGTGGGAAAACCTGGAGCCACAGAACTAGAACTGATAGAATGTGCGCTGTAGCACGATATCTCACTTTAAAGGCAACGCGTTAGTCGGTGCCAAATGGAATTATTTAGACAGTTACACTGAGTGAGCAATTTGTTCATTTTTAACAGACTGCCCCATGAATAACATTGTTTTGGCTAACAAGGGGGATGACATTTCCCTTCATATTGCCCAATGGTTACAGGGCTTGCTCACAGGGGTATGACAAGCCTTTTTTACATTTCGGGATGCTGGTTCAGTTGAGAGGCACCTCCAGCACAGTTGTACGAAAACTTGGAACTTGAGGAATAAATTGACAGCACAGTCGTGCTGCCATAAATCATTCAAATGAGCTTTTCTCATTTCCTGTAAAATCAGTGTATCTTCCATCATCCAAAGATAAAAGATCTCCCCATCTTGAATGTATAAAACAGAAATATAAGGCCCCCCAAGGAAATCCCATTTGTCCCTTTTATCTGTGATGAAGGGTAATCGCACATACATTAACCACATGTCTATAACTACCAATTAGACTACGCTATTCTATTATTCCAAGCAATTAAATGTTGCATTCAGTTAGCAATTGGTTCCACCTGCAACTCCCACATCGCAGTTTGATTTAGAAAACTCAGGGCAGAGTGGCGATAATAACAAGATCCTTAATCCTTAACACACTTCTCAACTACTTTACACACAAGAGCAATATTCTACACAAAATCAAAGCAACTAGAGCTGCAGTCAACCAAAGTAATACACATACAAAGCTATTTGCAGCATATCATTATTATCTGAACCTAATTATTTTATCCATAAATAGTTTCACCAACAGAAGTTGTCTAGGGTAGAGTGGATACAATGTCTCTGTTGTCTGCACTTTTGTTTTACTTATGTCTCAACTGACAGGTTCGAAGGTAACCATATCTGTTCATGGACATACATACCAAAGTTAATCCACATTTGTATAACATAACCCTATTGGTATAACACACATGTGATTATTTTATAACAAAATCAATTAGTTTATGTCTGCAACATATTCTTTCAAATCTATGTTTTTCTGAAAAGTGATACTTTCATACCGGCTCTCCCCTACTCATTTCTGCATCAGGATCAACATTTTATCCTGATAAAGACTTTAACTGGGGCCATACATGAGGAGGGAAAACGTTTTTGTTGTGGTCCAGACCGGAGCTTGCATTTGTAATATCCAATTACCCACTACTTCTCCCTGCACACACACACATATAGACCCACACAGAAACATGCACACACATTCATTGCTGCACCAGAAAGGAATGAGCATCAGAGCCAGAGGGACTAACTGTCAGAGGGGGCTCCTACATGCATCAATGCAACCTGATGGTCCAGAGCTTACATTTCTTTATGTGGGCCTGCCTGGGAGGAAACACTCTCAGATCGCTTTCATATTGTCCATCCCAGTTAACAACAACTGATCATGCAAAACATGCTTGAGAGTGACAAATTAATTTGTCCAAGATATAGCAGAGATTGACAGATTACTTCAACCAAATCAATGTTTGGACGAACAGAACAAAGTGTCTTCAAGCAGCCTTGTTCTTCATTGAGTATTTTGAGGCATGCATGTATACCCATGTGTAAGAGAGAAGCATTTTAGGCAAACAAACATAACACTGGACTCCATATTCACCATATTCTGTTAATTCATTGGTACCCACCTACTTCAATTTGCCATATGTTTTCTCGCACAAAGAGCCAGATTGGATGAAGTATTGATCTATTTACAAGGTACATGCTTTAAAGAGTGTACACTAGTGCAATGCATCTATAGCCTGATGGACGCTATGGCCCCAGGCTCCATTCCTGAGAGACCTAACTCTATTTGAAGCACACTCATCCTGCTTGTCACCATCCTTAGTACATACAGAGTATGTTTCCACACTAACTCATGTGATGTGTGTGCCAGGAATAGGAGCATGAATAAATGATTGATGGCAAACTCTATCCTGTATTTAGTCATCAACCAAGCTTAATGATGTTGCCTCCCATTCAGGTTCAAATAGAAGCCTAAACTGCAGTGAGTTGGTGCATAGTCCAATAAATGGTTGTGAAAAACAGTCAATTTTCAAATTATTTATGTTTGTTTGCGAAACAGGCAAGTATTTTTAGTCTATAACAGCGTAGTAGTATGTGAAACCTCAGATAACTGATAATACGTGTACGGTTCCTTTGTCTGCAACTTTATTTTCTGCACAATTTTTCATAATTGCAGTGCTGTTTGCAATAGCTTGATTTACCACTTTTACACATCACACTACACTTATAAATATTATAAATGAAACTCAGCTAAACTTGAATCTACAGATGGTTCGGTCAAGTGTGATTTTTCTTCTAAAGTGATTTTTCTTCTAAATCTTTAGCCGTATCAATGAATTAGTTTTGATCATCCTTGCAAAGGCACAGACAGACTAGCAGGCAATGAAAAAAGGTCTGTCTTCTTTCTTCACTACTTGAGGTAATGATCCACATTCAAAATACTTCTGGATTTATTACCAGCATTATAATCATCCTTTGATGGGCTGTTTAACAGAGGAAGATGTTCATTACCATGTCTGCATATGCATTCTGCGGACGCAGAGATATGGGGATTTTGGTGCCTTGGATGTCATATGATCAGTATTTTATATTGAATGTTAAATCTAAATAATTCTGCTCTTCCAAGCAACTAAAATAAGACATTTCCAAGGACAATATACAATTTATTTGTTTAATTTAATGCTACTCTATTACATGTATTGATAACTTCATTATATTTAAATTATCTGGGTTTCACCTGTGAATTATAAAAAAATAATTATCAAATAGAAAAAAGAAAAACACTGGATAATGGCACATATAAACTGTCTTTTATGAAGTAAACTCATTGAGATCAAGACATACGACAACATAGCAAACACACACATATATATACACAATCAGGGACATTATTAAAAAACATTACAAGTTTCAAGTTTAAATTCATCCATTGGGATTAGACATTCAAGTTTAATCCCCTGTAATTCACTCCATTTGAAAGGTGAAAGTTAACGGAAACTCTTCCAGAATTTACTCAAGGGGTAAAGAGTCTTATAATCTGGTCTATTGAACCTTCAGAAGAGATGCGATGTACTGAGCTTTCTGCAAAAGATCTTTCCAATTAATAATTAAAGAATGCTTCATATTGTGCCATTTACAATAGGCAGGTTTGCAGTTGTACATTTATGTTTCTACTCTTTCATATCCCAATGTGTCCCATTTAAGTAAAACACCAGCAGTAATGTTCTCACAAACATGGATCAATATACCAGGTATACATTAGGTAACCCGGGGCCAAGAAAGAAATAACAGAAACGAAAAAACATCCAAACCGTCCTGAGGTAAAGGATGCTGATGCTCTTCAATACCTTTTAAGTATTACAGTCTGCCTGAGAACAGGCAATAAAATGGAGCTCTTGAATGAAATATTCTACAATATCTACAATCCCAGAGCAGATATACACAAATATACAGTACTGTGCTCTGTTTTTTTTTTCAAACAAACAGAAAAACTGGATTGAGACCAACATAGTAAAAAATAATTAGCATTATTTAATATGTTGTGCATTAAGCAGAAGAAAGCCGGCCGAGTGTGAAGAGGCTGGATAAAGAACTTTATTTCACCATCTTTAAATAGCTGCAGAAAGACAATGGCTATTTTCTTAGTCATCAAAGGTGTCACTGGCTATTCCATCTTTTCAAATTATGATGGATCCACTTCTAGAACTGTATAATTGACCAAGAGTGACTTTCTGGGTCAGTGAGTTTGAAATACGACGACTGCACAAAGGCATTAGTGAAAATACACCCATTCCCTATATTTCCTTCACTTTCTCATAGCACATGATGAGATGTGACAAGATGTCTTCTCATCCGTAACAATCATCTCTGCATTACCCAGAATATCACATTTTAACACAGAACTTTTCAGAACAATGCTCCTTCAAATGAAATCTGTCAAAAAAAAGAGCTCTTTTCCCTTTCCTCCTAAGGCAACCATATCATATCCATCAACTGAACTCTTTGCACCTTTTTTGAGGGAGTAATGCTCCCTGCTAAGCGTTTCCTGGACCTGAAAAACATGTGCTAATGTCTGGTCCAGTTGCAAGTGCAACCTGAGTGCCCTTCAGGCAGACACTGAACCTTAGGAGGCAGAGGGGCGACAGCAGGGGTACATAGTGGGTCACTGTGCGGGGCACCGGTGCAGAGCATTAATTGCTGAATCTGTGTGTAGCTGGGGCCTCTGCAGTGGCAGTAAATTGGGAGGGGAAGCCTGCTGACAAGGCAGTAGAAACTTTGTGGAAGGGCTAATGGCTTGGAAACTCCACCAAACATCAGTAGAAACAACAACCTTAAGAAAACCACCCCTGTGATGCCGAAAATCTGCGACTAGTGATTATCTCCACAAGTACATGGTCTAGTGGAATAATTTCAACAGCTGAAATATACAGAAAACCCATTTGAACATAGGTAATACGTTAATTTATGTGTTAGTGGTATATTAGTTTATGATAATACATTGCATAACATAGCTCTATATGTAAGGAGTATCTGGAAGTTAAGTATTTTTAGCGTTACAGCATTTTGCTAACGTTTTTAATCGGCATTTTTTCAAAACTCAGGTTGCATTCTCAACTTCTTTGGGGGTCACTTTGAGTCACTTTTAGGCATATTTATGTTTTATTTTAATGTTTATGGTGGAATTGTGTTTCTTTATTTACATATGATATGCTTTTGACTATGAAGTTCAGACTTTGCTGAATCTTTTGTATATTGACATCAAATGGGTCTGATATGGATTATGGGTTCATATGATCACCTGAAAACATTACTAGAGCTCATTTGGTTCATAAGGAGACACAGCATGCAGGTGTAACTGAAGTCTTTTGAATGACAGCAGAGATTCTGCTGTTTATATCTGTATTATTTTAACCAACCGCACTATTTGGATAAATGTTAAAAACAATCAAGTTTGAACCTTTGCTTACTATTTGAAGCATTTTGTCATCATTTCCATAACTGTAGATGAGATATAGGAGCATCTTGTTACGGAGTCTAATACTCTTGAAAGAATATTAAAGTGTAACTTTAGCCTTAAAAAATAACTTCAACCTCATCATATATTGTATGCCATTATGTATAATAAATTGCATTGGAATTTTAAACATCCTGATAGATCGTTATTCAATTGCATGCTTTCCACATTCAAACAAATGACCAAAATGTTTCCATCATCTTTTACATTCCATTTATTCACTTCCAGGACTCAATCTTTCTCATCCCAGCATGTCTTTTATGGAAAAATAAAATCATAGCACTGTCACAATTTATGTAATTGTCTGAGTTCTTTCTCTGCTAACAACTGCTAAGGTTGTAAAATCATATTCACCACTTTTTAGTTGAATGCTATTGTGTAAAGTATCAAAATGGAGCACCATATTATCTGTTTGGTTACAGTATGCCATAAAACAAAAGCGTCGCTGCTTGATTCAAGATCTCTCTCTCATTTTACATCTCATTGTTCTATAATTGCTAATCACCAATTCACAGTTGTTGCATCTCTATGTTCATCAATGTATATGATGACATAAAGTTTGTCATTTGCCCACGTCTGAAATGGTCCGCAAAGGAGCTCATCTTCTTTCTTCTGTGAGATTGCCATCTTGTTCTCTATAGCGTGCCTGCACGTTGGAACATGTCTATATTTATAGGTATTGTATTCGCATTCAAGTCTGCATCTGAACTATAATCAAAGTTTGATTCATCATTACATTGTAATAAACATAAAGCCCCTCAACAGGAGCAATCTGTCAACCTATAAATACATGTATCATCAACACCAAAAGAAACAACAACAAAAACGACACTCTATCTACACATCTCATTCCAAAAAACAAGTAAAACTTAAATGTCCTTTTCATTATTGTAACTTTTTTAATTAAATCTGCAACCTTTAGAGTACTACATTTTACAATAATTATGTAAAAGTATATTATGTGGGTTGTGTGATTGTGCCTCAGAACAGAATCATTGTGTGTGTGAATGTTGATTCTACTGCTCTTACACCAGTTTGAAACACACCAAAGGCAACCACATGCCTTTCATAGCACAGTGATGTGGTAAATTGAGCCCTGAAGGGCAGTGGAAAATAAGTGTGTGCATGTTTTCTTTGCTTGAATGTGTTCTTTTTAGATGCCTTGCCGTGGGCATCTGTCCTACAGTATGACAATGCCTTTCCTAATGCACCAGCAACTGTATTTGACAGCAGCCTGATTTTTCTTTCACACTTGATAGACCACAAACCTTATAAGTTTTAAGTAAAAATGTGTTTTATATTTAAATATACATACACACACACATATATAATACACATACAGTATATCGGGTCGCTAAATGTTAGCAAATGCTTTTCAACGTCCCTTTGTGCCCTTTTATAGAGTTCTTTTGTTCCCCTCATTTTGTTTCATTTATTTGTTTGCTTTCTATTCCTTTTGCTCTTTTCTGTTGTTTGTGTTGGTTTTGTTGTGTTCATTGCCTATTGTCTTTTTTGCCTTTTGTTTTCTTAAATGTGTATCTGTATTGACGTTATGTATATCTATTCATTTGCTTCTCTGTCATCAACAAACACAATTCAGTGCCAAGGACATCTTTCTATTCATAACTTTTACTGATAGAGTAGAGCTGATTTCACATATGGCTCCATGGTTGTGTGTCTGACACAGAATATTGTTTATCTTTGGCCTACGATGGTTTGACATGCTGGTCCAGAGACAAGCCAGTTGCAGCATAAAAAGAAAAATGGCAGCTTTTTGTTTTATTTGGCATCTTTTCACTCCATAGCTGCTCAGTTGGTGATGTATCGGTTTTAGTGTGCGGACGTGCTGTATGAGGTGTGAATGGCGATATGATGGCATTATGTATTGCTGTTTATATATTAAGGTCAGAGAAATGAATATTGAAGTATCACCTGTAAAAGTATGATTTAATGTGCCATGATTTGTGAGTGAAAAAATAAATCTCAATAGAAAATAAATTATGAAAGATTTATATCATGTGCCATATTCATTTCTCGGAAACCCAGCTTGAGCTTCATCCAAATGCAGAACAAGACATTTATAATGCAATATATTTGGCTCTCCAGTAAATGGCTCTATTCTGGAGCCACTGCGTCAGTAGCTGTAGACTGACACAGCTTTTGGCACTGACAGCCTCTCTAGCATTATGGACTGTAAGTGAATTAAACTAATGCACCCGTCTCCTTTCTGCTGCTGGACACTATTTATTAGTCTGATCTACATCCATAACTCTTATTCTGTGTCACAGCTCAATCTTTTATGCTGCTGGCTGACTAAAACGCGAGTGCTGCGCAATAACACCCAGCTACTTGTCTGATGAGCAGATATGTGTGACAGTATTTTCAAGAGTATGGGAGAAGTGCTGCCCTGTCAGTGTGTGTGTGTATATATATATATATATATATATATATATAGACCTTGTTTTCCCTCTTTCACTATTCAAACTGTATACTGAACAGACCATGGCAGGAAATTTTCCTTTGACCTAATTCCAGAGTTCAATGAACATTCATTAGAACAGAACCATTTGCATATTTGTTTTCATTGTTTCACTGAAGACCACATCAGTGTACAACTATTAAATTGAGATGGAGAAAGAGGCAAATATTACAACCAACGACTGAGCCATGAAAACAAAGCCGTCGAAGCATCTTCCTTTTATGCACAGCAGTCTATACAATCCCATTATCTCGATCCGGTAAGGATCACAGACTCACCTCATGGGGAATATCCCTTCAGACAGGTGCACAGGAACAGACACTGTGTTTGGAAATCAACATTGCCACCTAGTATATCCAGAAAGGTTCCACACAAAGCAATAGCTGACTTTTACATTACATTAACTTGGCAGTCATTTAAAAATCATGATGGATCTAAAAAGGGATTTAAAAGATTATCATGGTTGTGTCAACAGGCAAGACACTTGTTCACAGAGCAGAAACAGCACAATTCAGTATTCCAGTGGTATAGCTATCGCCTCGTGATACATCTAATATTGTATTTCCCCCCCAAACTATCCATGCATTACTACTCTGTTGAGAGGTAGATGGATATGAACACTTGGTTTGGTCAGTTTGTCCAATAAATGAATGAAGCATTTTTGAGTGTCCAGAAAAGCGCTATATAAAATTGAAATATTATTATTATTATTAATTACAACTGTACCACATTCATCTTTTCAACTAACCTTTTCATGTCAGACAATAGCGGCAAAAGGACTTCACTGTAGATTGCTGTGTGCAACTAGTATTTGCAAAATTGTGTGTGTGAATGTGTCTTAAAGGTACTTGCCCAAAGACACTGCTGCAGCGTATTGCATCCATTTTTGCAAATTCCATTCTTTATTATTTTGCAACCTTTCCAGTGATGTGCTGAAGCACAGACGTGTCTGCTGCATATAGAGCACTGTAACAAGCATCACCTCTGCAATGCAAGGTTGAAACCTGTCAGTGTCACAAAGTCAGGCCTCTTGATTGTGATTTATCAGGTACCTATCACGCCTCATTGAAAACGAAAGACATTTGGGGAAGGGCTGCTGTGTTCCACTTTGAAACTAAGACAGTCCTTAGAGAGTGATCACAAGATGCAAATTTATTTTAAATAAAAACCTGCCAAGCAATTGTCATCTGCATTTCAACTGATGCAAACCGAGAGTTAAAGTAATGAGAAGCCACAGTGTTACTGCATTTTGATTGGCACTTTGACCTGGCAGGTTTGTTAATCGTCACAAATTCTATGCGATTACAATCAGTCATCCGTGCCTCCTGCCGTGGTGATGGCAGATTTATGGAAATTAGGGCATCATAATCCTGATCAGGTTGTGTCGGCTTATTTTGCGAACACAGCTCTACGACCCTGCAGTAATTGCCTCTTTCAATCCTCTAAATCTTGCTTGACATACCAGCAAATCCACGAGTCCCTGTTGTGTTTTAGTGGTGACCTTGGCTTGGTGTCAAAGCATTGGAGCGGACCGTGTCTGAACGTAGAGGGAATATGGTTTTTGAGTTACGATTCTATAGGCCTATTACTGGCATTTCTGAAAACGCACTAAATGCAAAACCCGGCAGTGGAAAGTTGGGGAAAAAACTAAATAATTATGATTAAGAAGGTTATTTCAAGTGGAGGGATGATACCTCACAACCTATCAAACTCTTACACTGGGGCATCAATGGAATGAAAGGGGGGGGGGGGGGGGGGGCTGAAGCCTGAGTCCTCAAAAGAAGACTAATTACCACAAAACACTGATAACGCTCAAATCCTCCATTTAGTGGAGGCTGTGCATAATGGTTTATTAAATCTACATAATTGACCATATTTTAAAAAAAAAGGTCTCTGGTCTTATGTATGAAAGAAAATACAAGTTGACTTGCTAAAAGAGACACAACATGTATTTGTGTATAGTGTGAAAACAAAGCTTTGTCATTGTTACACTATACAGTTGAACTATACCATACTTTTAACAAAGTATTAAAATAAGAAACTATACAGACCATCACTCCAGTCACGTCTCTAAATCAGCCCAAGGGCATACAGTTAAAACTCTTTCCTCATTTGAAGGTTTGTGACTGCATGAGCGGTGGTCAGGCCATTGCATGACAAGATCTGTTCACAAACAAAAGTACTCAAAACCACTTTTTTGGTAGTTATCATCACACTAGATGTCTATATTGTCCACTACACAAGTCATATTGTATTTAAGAAATGCATAGAGAGAGGAAATAACAGCAGACAAACAGTAACATTTCAACTACTGAAACTGAAGCTTCCGAGAGTGCATCCACAACCACATTATCGCAGCCTTTAACATGTTGGATGTCCAGATCGAGAGATTGCAGGAACATGAACAACCTAATCAACCTCTGGTTAGGGCAAAGAAGGGCATGTAGAAAGGTCAGTCGATTGTGGTCTGTGTAGACCACCACTGGGGTCGCCCCAGACCACACAGACTGCAAAATACATAGACAACCAAGCAAATTAATGAATTATGTATTACCTTAAAGGCAACATAAGAGGCAAGCATAAACTAACAGTGGCATCAACCGTGCAGGTGAGTGTAAAGTGTGTCTGCAATGTTGTATAGTGTAGAAAAAAAACATAATGTCAGGGGCCAACTGAGCTCAAAAGAGGGTTTTTAAAAGAGTGCACTGGCCCATGTGTTGCCAGTGTTGCTGTTATAGTCTCAGGTGTTTCCACTGTGTTGACACTCTGCCACACCCACATCCAATACCTGCAGATAAAGCAGCCACACAAACAGAGTGCCTGGCAGAGAGGGTCGTCACACTGTCAGAGTGACATTTACTTGCATGCAGTGCTAAAGGCAGGCAGGCAAAACAAATTGCGTGAGCAGGGTTGTAAGCGGTCATTAACCTCTTTTTTTGTTATTGCTCACATGCTGCCAAGCAGCAACAACCCTGCTCTGCTGCCTGTATTATTTTCACTGTGATATTTTCACAAGGCTATGAATGATCTATATTCCCTGCATGCAATGTCAATGCCACCCCCTCTTTCAAGTTGGCTGGACATTGGAGAGCCTTACAATTTCAAGGTCAGTCAGACTGAACACTAGGCAAGCGAGGCGGGATCAATTTGCCTGTAAGCAGACATGTCTTGTAAATGGCACATGCTATTAAATTATAGGTAATGTCAAGTCAAATCAATTGTATTCATATAGACTAATATTACAAATCAAAAGTTTGCCTCAAGCAGCTTTAGAAATGGGGGTCCGTGTACCCCTGGGTGTGCGTGAAGGCCCTCCAATACTTTTAAAAATGTTATTTAATAAATATTTAATAAAATATATGTGCAAGTTTACAAACTGAATTCTATATATTCCATATTGAATCAGGCACTGATGGCACAGCTCTGTGTATTACATACACATTACAAAAATGCCTTGCACTGGTCAGGGGGTCCTCGGCTGAAAAACATATTTCACAGGGGTGACATCACTGAAAAAGGTTAAGAACCACATTGAGCATTAAATACCCGATATCCGAAAATACTCCCCCCAAATAAAACAGATGAGGGATCCCTCTCCCTGGATGGTCAGACATGCAATAGTAGTCGTTGTTACAGAATAACCAATTTAATAAAAATAACCAACATTATAAAATATGCTACAATAGAAAGTACATTACCAAGATGTCACACAACTGATTATCACACTTTCCTCAGTATAGCCTGATAATTATCTAGAAAAGAGAACAAATTAAAAATATATTGGCCGCCACTCAATAATAATAAGGATAACGCAGCGGGTAGGCAACCAAAATCATGTAATAAGGCACAAAAACTAGCATAAATAACCTGACACTTCCTATAGAACCAGCAATACAATAAAATATCACCAAGTCAGACAATATGGACATTTTTGTCCCCGATCACAAAACGAATAAGTCACATGTTGTGTCTCTTTCACAAACTTCTGTGATAGTGTTGGAAATATTCAGGCATTGTGTGTGGGTTTGAATTTGTATTATTGTGTAGCAAGTACATGCAGTCTGTGTAAATAGATAATTACCTTCTAACGTTATCAACTTGCCATCCTGCAAGCTATTGTAAGCAGCTAAAAGAGCTGATGAAAAATAACTCAACATGCCTTTGCCCTCTCAGATGTGTGGGTTGTGTTGTGATAGCTTGACAGTACCAAAGTATCTCATGTGTATCTGTATTACATGTTGGGGGAGGAAAGTCACTCATCTGTGACTCAATTACAAGAAGACAACAAAGGAGCAGTATGATCAGTTTAGTCTAGAATCCACATGGCAATCATATTTGCTGCTTATAAATTGAATTAGAAGACAGGAATGGGAGCAGGTAAAAGGCAGACACAAGAGGGCTCTTTGCTAGTCAAGACTAATTTGTGTCTCAGAGTGTCACAAAGGCTTGAATAGAAAGAGCGCTGGTGTAATTAGAAGCCTGTGTGCTTGTTCATCAGCCCAGAACCTTTCTGCACCATCGGCTCATCTGACTGAGCCTGTGAAAACAGACCAAACAGCAGTATCCTATGTTGATTGCAGCATCAACCCTAGAGCGATGAAATAAAGTCTGCCACGCCCACCCAAAAAGTCATATAGGGTGGATGGCTGGCTACAGCAGCAATTCTGAACTCACAATCAGTGATCTGAAACTGAGAACAGTGGAAGTATGAAGAAATAATAGATAATTTCATCTCATTTAATATGAGAGGAAGGGGACTTATCTCATTTTAACATGAGAGAGAGAGAGAGAGTACACTTTTTCTCAGCTTACCATCAAGCCACACAAACCATTACTTGTGTTTTTATCCGAGGGGTTTCAACATGACTTTCTGTACATACATCTATCGACCCACTTCCGTTTTAGAAGTGTTATTTATGCTGATGCTTCATTGGGTAGTACGTAGGTGAGGAGCCCAAAATGAACTCTCCACAAGTGTACTGTAGAATTGGTGTAACCCACTGGACCATGGAGTGCCCCAACTCTGCAGGGCTGAAAAGGAGAAAAAACATCTGAAAACATTTTGACGCGATGCCATTGCTTCTGTGTTGGCGGCAGAGACATTTTCACCCGTCTTAGAGTACTGTCAGAAAGCTATCTCGATGTCAATGACCCGATATCATACAATCTTCTTTAATCTCCTCTCTTTGCCTTCTCTCTAAGGCCTGCCTGATAGCAGAAACAATAAATAAATCATATGTACTGTATATGCAATGCATAAGTGTGTGCAACACAACAGTGTTGGCCAACACGAATTCCCAGTGTAAAGGCATACAGCCTCCAAGCTGTCCCAGTGCCATTTGTATTTACTCATGCATACACCATACAGCAGTTTCACAATGTACAGGTAAAATCTGCAGTAAACGAGCACCGGCCATATAATCCATTGAATCTCTACCCAGAGAGTGTATTTAATTTAGCTGTGTATTTAAGAGACACGTGATCCGTGTACTGACTTGAGAGGTCAGTGCATCACTGTGCTGGCAGTTCCCATTGCAAATCAAATGACCAACGAGGTGGCAGTAATCACATCAGAATCACTGAAGACTGGTGAGACAGCATGAGAGTAGTCAGATATCAGCAAAATATGCCAACAATATTCTTGTTTGTAACCGTAGAATGCACTTATTGTAAGTCGTTTTGGATAAAAGCGTCAGCTAAATGAAATGTAATGTAATGTAATGTAATGTTGATACAACATCATTGACATAATACTGGAACAGAATGTATTTACTTTGATGCAATGACATAATGAATAAGCAAAATCCTATAAATACAGTGGAGGCTAATTCAGTATATCTCTAGGATATTGTTTTGACCTTGTATTCCAGACTTGTATTCTCCATAGAGCCTGAGTATCCAAAGGTATTAATGCATTTGGCTGAGGGGAAAGTCATGGGCTTAGTGACACATAGTCCATACAGTGTAAAGACTAGTGTGTCCTTTTGTGCAGCCATCCCTCCCAAGCGTGTTGCTCCATATGGCCCTACTTCAGAAGTGTTGACAGGTTAGTGCAGTGAAAAAAGAAAATGTGTATTTATGTAAAACAAAATCAGAGAGATGGATTCTGTAATACAACAAGCCATCTCACATTAACACACTGCTGTTACAAGTATCACACTTTATTTTTCTTCAAAATGAAGAAGGCACTACATGCTGAAAATGTACATTGCGTATGAGATGAACAAAGTAATATCTCTGAAAGACATTGTTTCTTTTCTTCTTGCAAAGAAGTAAAGCTTGGCTTTTTTGTAGGAGAAAAACACATCAAAAAAGTAATTTTTAGGTCATACAATAGGTCATATTTCAACTCATTCCCAATTCAACATATACAGTCAAATATTTTGTAGACCCACGAATATTGATGATCTGTTTAGCTGTTCACCTCTCAGTCTCATCTCTGTTGCTGTGCCAAACACTGTCCAATTTGTTGTTTTTATGACATGATTGGGTTACAGATCTTTTGATCTGATTTTACAAATATACACTAAACTCAACTCAATAACACGTCAAAGTGATACCGCTTACTTCCAATTATGTTTAATGAGACCAAATAAACATGAAACATATAACATAGTTGATAGAGTTCTGTTATGTAAAATCTGACTGCATATTTTGTTTGTGCGTGCTTGTGAAATGGCCAAATTATACATTTTGTGGCTTTGTGCTGAAAACTCAGTTCAATGCCAGAAGTTCAATTGACACCAAAATGCCACCAACTTCATCAGGGATACAAAAATGCCAAGCAATACATTCCTATGAATGTTGTTGGTGTGCAACCAGAGGATTTATTAACAATTATTAAAGATGGTGTTTTTGTATCAATATATATTATATAAACCGATGACTAAGCACTCAAAATACCCAGGAGACCGATATGCCGTGTGAAACCACAAGTAACATACTTATTGAAACTCAAAAGATGACAGTTTATTAAACCTAACCAAATAGTTTAGTTTTCTATAAGTAACTGAAAATGCAGTTTTAAAACCGGAAAAGCAACAATGGCTAAAACATTATAACATTGTTATAAACGCATAAAGAACAAATGGTTGAGAAACACAAAAATGTTGATCTGAAAAATAGTGTTGGTACAGAAACACTGAGATCCAAAGTTTCCATGGATTGCAGAAATCTCCAATGACAATATTTTAGTCCAGGTTTTATTTTGAGATGTCGGGTGATAGAACTTTTTTCTCCCAAATGCATAAAGACAATGTACACAATAAAACTCATAATTCTTGCTATTGTATGAATGCTGAACATAAGATAAGATTTCCTTCTCCTATTTTTTATACAGTCCCTACATATGCTGCACCAATACTAGAAATGGTGAAGCAACAATTTAAGTATTTATTTTCTCTGGATTTGCTAATAATAACGTTTTAAGTTCTGGCAAAAAATAATATACATTGCAGAATGTGGACCAAAAATATTAAACTTAAAGTTCAATTTGAGATTACGATGTTGATAGATGATGTCAAGCCAAAGTTAATCGAATTGTCCTCTCCCTCTCCGATCAGAACAGACTGGCTTGTGTGATGAATGGTGACATTTATATGATTTGGGAGGTATTACAGTAGGTACTGTCAAGAAATATAGAGTTTTCATGATTTTACCAGAAAAACAATACTCTTGTGGATGTGCACTACAGATGGCAAAGATGGGAGAGATGGCCAGTTGAAAAAAAACAGAGTTGTAGAGATAAACAGATATACAGTACTGTGCAAAGGTTTTAGGCAGGTGTGAACAAATGCTGTAAACTAAGAATGCTTTCAAAAATAGAAGTGCTAACAGTTTAATTTCATCAATTAATTTAGATTATTCTTTTGTTCGCTCACTTTGCATTTTGTTAATTGATGAAAATAAACTATTAGCACTTCTATTTTTGAAAGCATTCTTAGTTTACAGCATTTGTTCACACCTGCCTAAAACTTTTGCACAGTACTGTACATTTGTCAGTTGGATATTGCTGAAACATTAAATTATGTGAGAATTTAGTTATAAGCTTCTTTCTTTTTTAATTGTATGTACACGTTTGGTGTGGTATATCCATTTGAATCTTCAAATATCAAAAATAAGGATCATATGCCAGAAATTAAAGCAAATGTGCATTTCACCTTTTAGCCAACACAATTGCACACCAGAACCATCAAATTCAGACACTTGGTTACTGGCCCTAAGCTTCAAACTACGATGCTTTACCTGTGTAGTGTCAGATTTGTATGTGGCATGGACGACGCAGTATAGATGTCGTATCAGTTTCCACCATAGCATGTCAAAAACATGGAACTAGTCTGTGACATCACCCATAAATTACTGAAGAGTTAGAATAAAGCTTAAAGTTTAAGACTTCACTCCGGCTGCCAGCATATTGGCAGTGACGACATTATGCTAAATCCAAAATTGGCAAAAAGGTGGAGCGTGGATGAAGCTGAAGCAGGCCAAATGAAACCTGGTAGCTGAAAAACACCCAAGCTAGCTATGTCTAACAAGCTAGGCTGCTGCTAGCCGGCTAACGTTAACCCTGTGGAGCTGTTGTGCCCAGTTGACTTTTGGTACGGCAGTGCTAAAAGAATTTCACCCTCCAAAAAAACTAGATCACATGAATTTATTCAATCAATCAATTTATTTATCCTATGAAATAGTACAAGGCAATGTTACAATTTCAATGCATGCATTCCAGCTCCTTCAATCTGTGCATTAGCGTTAATGCTAATGTCTTGCCAGAATCCCCTGTTCTGTCAGATTGGTATATAGAAAAAGCAGTCAGGTTGAATTGTGCATTCTGAGATTACAGGATTTACCCAAGTTTCATGGACGTACAGTTTTTGACATACCTTTGAAAACTGATGCCTTGGCACGGAAATCATTCAACCCCTGCACATGCCCCTGTCTATTGGGATTAAGCCAGACACAAGAGGCCTTTCAATATACAGCAGTTTTTGGCACTCATGGTTGACCACCTCCCTTCCCGTCCGCCCTGTGTGGACTACAGTATCTCATTCTGACCATCTAATAATGACGCAGTGTAGTTTACAATGGAGTTTGAGGAAAGGACAGTGTGACCGTGCCTGATGCTGAGGGGCAATGACCAATCATCAGTTGGGACAGGCCAGGTTGTTGAAGCAGAAACAAAATCATGAGTCCCAATTCCCTCCTCTGAGACACAGGGCACCATTTGTTCTGACAATTCTAAAATGTGTGTTTGTGTGTCAACGTGTGGCCTCAACGCACATACTGTTCAATATAATGGCTTGCATGTCAAATTATATCTAATGTGTAGGCTAATATAATATATATTGTGGTTAATGTTTGCTTTGCACTGCACATTTTACTTGCATTAGTATAACATGCATTAGCATAGTTTTTTTTCTCATGAAAATTACATACATTTTCTTTTTTTTTTGTCTTGTGCTGGTCATCCTGACATACAGTATCACAATCTTTGAGCAATATAATGCCTCGTGTTGACACCACATTCAGGGGTCATTCCATCAACACATGGTTATTGTTAGCAGTTGGCTTCCTGTTTTTAGAATATGTGACTTCCAAACTTGCAGCAGAACATATGGAGAACTGTGTGCCGTTAATAACAACCATTTGTCTCTGTCTGCTTGATGACAAGTTCTTATTAATATACAATGAATGTATTTGAGTTTATACGCATTTTCAAGGTATTGGCCATGGAATTAATGTGGTGTAATTGGAATCCATTCTTCTTAAATTGCTGAATAAGGTCATTGAGAGGTTGTTAATTCAAAATAGAATAGAATAGAATGTCCCAATAGGATAGTTTCACCTTACTCTCTCTTTAGACAGCATTTCATTTAAAAGGAAAGTTTGCAGGTTCTCATTCTCCAGCTGTATGTGCTAAGAGATGAGCCACCCAGCAGTTGTCCATAATTGTCTACAGATATCTTTGAGATCTTCATTCATTCCCACCTAAAGCACATCTGATGGGATTAAACAATAGCTGCTGGGGACAGTGATTTATTTGAAAAGGCTTGGGAAGTCTTTTTTCAGCACTTTAGAATCCACATGGAAGTGTTGCTGAGAATGAAATATGAAAGAATAGAAATCTTTTGATGCCCGTCCTATCATTATGGCTGTATTCTAGCCTGCCCATTTTTGACTCTGATCTCATCAGGATTCCAGTATGCTGGGATGAATTTGAATTTGACTATCAGGGCTGCAATAGTCTCAAATGATCTGCTTTTCGTTTCTCCTCGCTGGTGGTTATGAAAAATCACGCTGCCTGTTCAGCTACAAAAGAAACAACGAAATCTCCGAAATCCTCAAATGAAAGCATGACACACGCTTACTGGGATTACTGCTTGCAACTGTCAGATTGTTACGTATCATTGCCATGCTAATGATGCATTTTTACATTACTACAGTAAGAGTGTGTGTGTGTGTGTGTGTGTGTGTGTGTGTGTGTGTGTGTGTATGTGTGTATGTGTGTATATGTGTACATACAGGGACCTGTGAAACTCTAACTCACGCAGGCTCCGCCCTCTACTGGACTCTATGGGTAATAATCTCCAATCACAAGCACGAATTCGGCCACTGCTCATCTCTACAGATGGGGTTGACGCTTCAAGAGCCTCATCAGTGCCCGTCATGTCCTGGCCTTATTGATGGGACAGATCTTCACAACGCCTGCTTTGAATGCCTCAGCAAAGAGAGTGCGGTGTTGAGCAACCAAGATTTGATGACTGCAGTAGTGGAATAACACAAGTAGCTTGCAGATGTGATGCTTTGCTGCGATGCTTTGCTGCAATGCTTTGCTGCGATGCTTTGCTGCAATGATTTGCTGCAATGATTTGCTGCTAGATGAGAGAGCTCAGGATCTACGCCACTAATAGTTCCCGTCCAGAACGCCATTGATCCACAGCTGTGTCCGGTCATCCCTACTGAGACACCACATTCGTCTGCCGATGATAATGATGATGTCCGTATCACATTGGTGTACGGTACATCAGCATCCCACGACAGTCCACCTCCGACATCTCTCTGCCAAGGCTTCCCACTAGTGATCACCACTGCAGCAGGACATGTTTTAAAGGGTGGGATGATGAGAAATCACAGCTCAGCCGCCTTGCTCATTCTCAGAGAAGATGAAGTGAAACATTGTGTCAATGTAGAGAAGGGAGCGTTGGCGGGATAAAGCACTCATGCCTCTCATTGAATTTGTCTCAAATGGAATATGATGCCAGTGTCAAAGCACAAACACACACTGGCCACCTCTAAAGGAGGCAGAGGACAGGGCCAATCACACCATTGATGAACGCTATAATTGGTGTGATGTTGTCAGGATGCACACCTCATCAAGCAGCTTTGAACAACGTATCTATTCTCAGATATGGTCACTGTTACTATGGTTTTACTTGCACAAATCGTTTGCAGAGCAAAATCTAATGCCCATGTCTAAGCCACCTGATTTCTCTCTTTCTCACGCTCTCGCCCTCCCTCCCTCCCCACTTCCCTTCCATTGTTTACGGGAAATGCTCCAGCTAATCGCCTGAACCCTGAGGGCCATTTGCTTCCTCCATCCACTCTGGCCTCCCAGGATGCTCAAGATGGATCCCACTATGGCTGTTCATTGAAATCATCCCAGCTGCCTTGTCCCTCTGCCCACAGCCATGGCCTCTTTGCTCATCATGCCTCCTTCTCCCACAACCTTAGAAGTTAAATTATTGATTGGACATTTTTCATGTGTGGTTAACTGGTGGTTGAACTGCTTACAGGCAAGCTCAAAACGTCGCTTCTTGAATGAAGCAAATAACTACAAATAGTGCCGCGAGTCAGACGATGTGAAAATTCCATTCACTTTTGGTGTGAATGCAGCATTATTAAACTAATGGACTTATATGGACATACACTTTTAGAAATGGAAATTTGTTTAGTGTTTTTAATATTTTCATACTCAAAATAGTTTTGCATGAAAACAGAATTTATGTTGAGTGATGTATCTGTGATATGTGTATTGTTTCTTTTTGATTAACACAATTCTATAGTGTCCAAATGCTATCCCAAAATGCACTAGTTATTAGGTTTATTGCATTACTCCACGGTGGAACAGAGCGAACTATATAAATATTTTTTTCCTTTTCCAGAATTACATTTCCTTTTTTCTTTTCTTATTCCTTTAGGTGACCTGTATTACTGAACCATTTCACTTCAGAATAACTGCTCCTCTTAAAATGATTGCTACAGATGTAGCCAGGTTAAATTGTCCTGCCCACTGTGATGGGGTTAAGGCGGATCTGTGCTTGGAGATCTCCAGGTTCTTGGCTGAAAAGAGATCCCCCACAATGGTATAATGAACATGGAGCTGACTCGCAATGACCCTATGCGCCATATGTGAAAACCAGTTGCAATGGTTGCAATGGTAGACACGCTTCTATTTCCTGATTAAACTGTCTATGCTGTCCATGAAAGCTCTATGATAACTAGCCTATATGGAAATGAAAGCAACACTACTTCCTGGATATTCCAAGAAATCTGCTGTTTTTATCATATCTGATGTGTATCAGTGAGTGTGCTTCCCACAGAAAGCATATTTTTGTTGCATATCATGGTGGTCAGGTCATGGTCAGCTCATTAGTATACTGAAGCCTTTTTTTCAATTTAGTCAGGTACAATTCTGGTAAGTGGTTCTCAAGGACATGCCTGTGATACAGTAGTCTACTGGTCTCTGCTCCTTACTGAGCCCAAACACTTCATAAGCATTACTGTTTCCTTCTTGTTCACTTACTGGGCCATTATTGTGTTCAACAAGTCTTCTTGCCCCTCTGAATGAAGTTGCCGTTTTATTTCACTGAGACGACGCAGATTGTCTCAGATTGTAAAAGCACTGCTTGTATAGGGCAACCTTTTAAAAGAGAAAACCAATGAAACCCTGTGAAGGATCAGGGCATAGCAAAAACTGGGAAGGCAGGTTAATGTGGGAAAAAATAAGGATTTTTTTTTTGTCCCAATAATATTCACAGTTCTCAGATGGGGAACAAAATCTTAAAAGTGACAAAATAAGAACAAACTGGAATTCAACATAAGTTAGTTAGCTTTATGAAACACATTAAACAAAACTTAATACAAACATAGTGAGGGCTCCAGTGAAAAAGGAGACACCCCCAACCGATCTCCAACTGCAGACTATATTGCAGTCGGTGAATCTATTTTAATTGGAAGGGGAGAGGAGACCTCTTTCCCTAGTAGCGTGAAATAGCTTGGCTGCTGGGAACACCCCTCTGACTGAGGTACCATGGTATGGTCCAATTACCCAAGCCAGTCTATTTAGCCAGGTGCGATGCAGCTGCACCAGTCTCTTAATGGATCGTCCGCTGCAGGTAACTTTGATTGGGACTGATACTGTTAGGGCTGGTTCCAGCCGTCACAAACCCATTCACAGCTTCAGTACTGGAAAAAGAGAGAGACTGAGTAAGACATCAATAATATTTACATTCAAGGGAAAAGTGCAATGAGTAATTTGTTTGATTATTTATTCAGTCTGACTTTAATGAAGAGAAAATGTCAGACGAGTGGGTTCTTTGGGAACTTCAAAGTAATTTAGGGGAAATTGTCAATCAGCATTTCTGGAGGAAGTATACAAAATATTTTACTCAATATTATTGGAAGCAAACACCATTGAACCTCCAGCAACTACTTCAAGTCTGAGAAATGCACAGTGCAAACCATTGTCAAAAATGAAGAAACAGAGTTCTCTGTGTACTTTGGTTGGTTTATGTGTTGAGGAAATGCCAGCTCATGATGACGCCCATCTCATTGATTCAATGAAATGGACGTGTTTACAGTTGAATCTAGACACCGCCTCAAAGGAAGCAGGAGTGGCGGGGTACTCCTGGAAGTTGGCTGGGAACATGCTGGCAGAAAGCTGGGAGGAGGATTCTAGGCGTGACTTGCTCTGTTGCATTTCCCAAAATATTTTAGAGACAAGCTGCCAAAGACCTGATTTAATATCTGGACTCCACAATATACCATTTGGACGCCATCCTCTTAAACTTGTATACTGGTTTGAAAGAAGTGGGCCACAATTAATTGGTTTCCAAAGGTGCATTAGAACTAAAATTGCCTGAGTGCTTTTCTGTGAAGAATATAATGGAGTAGAGAAAGCCAAGTTAAAAGTCTAGCTGACTGTGTTCTGGAAGTTGAGGTCTTAGATTTTATTCACATTACTTGAAAGTGAGATGTAATTTTAATGGAATTAGCTTTATTTCCCAATTATAGCATTGTTTCTAATGCTGCCCACGTAGTAGGCCTTTCGTGCTTAGACTTTGCCAGGTCTTTGGGGCCACCCTCACACATAGGCAAGGCAAGTTTATTTGTATAGCACATTTCAACACAAGGTGATTCAAAGTGCTTCACATACAGCCATTAAAAGCATAAAAACACAATGCAGAATAAAAGATTTAAAAACAATTAAACATAACTACAAAGATCATGGAGAGACTCTAGGTTTGCTGTAACCTCATGAGCACCGTCCATAGTTCAGCTTTCTCCATTTTAATCATTCTTCAGATAGCATTCACACAAGCGGCAATCTTTTCGATTAAGACTCGAAAGAGTTTTTTCGCAAAAGTCAAATTATTCCTGTAAATGCCTTTTTATCTTGTTTGTAGTTTTGTAAAACACATGCTGCATGTAAATCAACTTCCAATGTTTTATCTTATTCTCCCAAGCAAAACTATGACCTTCATGCAACAAAGAAAAGAAATCTGAATTCAAAGGGTGATCTCTTCCCTCATCAACAAACGATCAGAGGCAAGGATGGCTTGAGCATGAATGCCAAAAATGACATTTTTCTCTCTGTACCTGGGAGAAACAAAACTGCCATAGACAGCACTGATCTCTCTGTCAAACTCTAAGCAGAGCACAGAGGTTACTAGGGGGGCCCACTGGGAATGACACCATGTCAAGCCTCCTTTCGATTGGAGTTGTCAGTGAGAATGAGCGATGTAAAATGGCAATGTCAAAAAGGCCTGTGTTTAGCTTGTCTGCGCTGACAGGTTAGGAAATGGAGCGTGCTACCTGACCAGCATAAGAGAATGGCCGCCTCGCGGTGCCACAGCATTCACATCTGCAGGCCGACGATAAACAAGTTTTCATGCCGTCAATCAGCTACTACTGCCTTTTTTTTTTCCTCTATCTCTTTATATTTATGACACTCTAGTTCTGCCCTGTGTCACATTGACAAAGCAATACAGTCAAATGCTACAGTAAACTGCCATGATTGAACTCTCCTATTAGTTATTTTCATTTGAGATCCTCTATACTTGTTGGTCAATTGCATATAATTTAGAGCACTCACTTTATTGTTGTCACATATTTTTGTAAATTATTTTGATAGCTTGAAGAAAGAAAATGGGTTAAAAGAGGTGCATGTGTTCTGTGTCTTGATTACTCCAAGAGTGAGTACTTAGAACACCTCCACCTTTGATCAAGTTTCAGGGTAAAATACAGGGATTTTATAAGCTCCTAGGCTAAGAAAAACTCCTTATTTCTTGCTGCCCTTAATGTAGGTTACATCAAATTCAAGTAGCAGGCTTGTCACTTGCAGCCACTTTTGGCAGTTGAAATGAAAGATTAATAATGCTATAAATAGCATATCCAAAGGCCAAATAACATGTTGCTGTTTTCCAATTGATGTGCCCATGCAAATATAATTTAATAGAAAAAGAAGCTGCACTCTAACACAACTCTAAAGTAGTGCTAATCATGTTGTGTCGGTAGTCAGAGGCAACAAACTCAAGAAATTCAAAAGGATTTGAAAAGGCTGAGGAAAATGAATAAACCCCATCTTGGCTCAGTGGTTAGCAAGTCGGTCTTTCAATCAGAGGATCGGTGGTTCGATCCCCTGCTCCGGCAGTCTATGTCGTTGTGTCCTTGAGCAAGACACTTAACCCTCATTGCTCACCGTTGCTGTGTCTACGGTCTACTGTATATCATGTAAGTCGCTTTGGATAAAAGCGTCAGCTAAATGAAATGTAATGTAATCTTTGTTAAGGCAAGGCAAGTTTATTTGTATAGCACATTTCAACACAAGGCGATTCAAAGTGCTTCACATACAACCATTAAAAGCGTTAAAACCCAATGCAAAATAAAAGATTTAAGAACATACATTAAAAAACAGTTAAAAAGCAAAAAATAGATACAGAATTGAATACAAGTTGCATTGCAGTTTCATTACAACTGCAAAAGATTATTGCTTGATGCTTATTGTTAAAACAAACCAACGACTATAGCAGGCATTATGTGAAACGTGCTCTGCTCTGTTCAGTTCAAAATAACCGACTGTGGCTCAGTGGTTAGGAAGTCGGTCTTTCAATCAGAGGGTCAGTGGTTCAAACCCCGGCTCAGCCAGTCCATGTCGTTGTGTCCTTGAGCAAGACACTTAACCCTCATTGCTCACCGTTGCTGTGTCTACGGTCTACTGTATACTTTTGGCTAAACAAATCCAGTGGATGCAATTTCAGATGCATCCAATCACCAGCAAGCATTCGGCCACTGAAAATTAAGCGTAGCTGGCCAATAAGGACGCGCGCCTGTACACTTTCTCATCCTACACCCTCTTCAGCAAGCCAGACAGCAGAACTCGTATATGAATATCCTCTGTTTTGGAGCCATCAACATGAGAGTATGCGTCCTTTAAGTCTATGGTGGTGAACCAATTGCCCACCAAATTACAGTAACCACTTGATGGTTAGCACTCAGAACATGTGACCCTAGACCCCGAGGCCGCTCACCGGCTGGTTTTATGTGGAAGTGATGTGCCAGTTGACCTGCAGTACAGAGAGAGAACTGTTTTATTAATGGAAAGATAATTTGACAATAGGCCCTATGGTAATGCCTGCATAATATGGAATAAGGCACAGTATGGTGGTTAATTCCCAGAATGTGTTGAGGGAGATGAATTCCCATGGTGCATTAAATGCATCTGCAGTTTACAGAAGAGTTGGGCTTGTGTCATTGCTGCGTCTTGGTGGGATAGTTTTGTCTGATTATTAGACATTCATCTAATAACCCAGGGAACAACATCACCGACCGAGGATGCTGATGTGATGAAGCTTGCTCTCCAGCGCTATCTCCCTCCAGCTCCCTTTCTATAATAGAAAGGTAATGGATCATTAGACATGCAAAAGGAAAACCAGTACTATGTTCTCAAATTGGATTTCATTACATTTTCTTAAGCCTTAATTAGATTTGAGACTAATGTCATTTTCAATAATAGAAAAATCATGACAGGAAATTAGTCAGTGTTAAAGATATGGGAAAAATAAAATATGCAATACAAGTCACAAATACATAGTCTTAAATTAGGGTTGATGAAAAATAGTGTAGCAGACTGACTGTCACAAAGACCTGACCTTTTGTGCAATTGTGAATATCAAAATTAAAACCAAAGAATTACTGTCAAAGAATTAATTCACTGATGTTTTTACAAGACGTCAAGGTCATCTTCACAGAGAAAGGTATATGTGTAATTTGACTATGACTTAATTGCAACCCTTTTGATATTTCATGTAGCTCTAATACAGCTGGTGGTAGAAAATATATTTTATAATGCACAGTGTTGTGCCTTACATATACTGCAAGTTGAATAAAAAAAAGAATTACGGAGTGGCAGTGGAGAGAAGCACAGGGAACAGTCTGCATTTCAGATGTTGAAATTGTTTCATGGACAATGAAGCTGCTTTTATTATTACCAGGAGACTACGATTAAAGGACTGATTCTGGTTGGTTTGGAGTCAGCTTGGAGGGCAGGGGGCCACGTGGGACAAACTGCCCTCCCGGGAACCCACATGCTAAGAGACAGTATACAACCAACTGTTCGTGGAGGCATTACATATAACTCGGGAAACAGCCGATTAGAAATCATTCCAGGATGAATTTTCACATTCATTTTCTCTTGAGGATAAACTACCGTTGAGGCAGTGAGGACAAAATGCTTCCTTGGATGGAAAGAGAGCCACAGTGGCATAGTGTGTATTAAACCAAATAAACGCACAGGCCTGGCTCTATAATATTCATAGACATATGCCAAAGCGTGCATCTCCATACAGTTTTATACACATACGTAAGCATAAATCTTAGTCAAAGATTTCAGCGAACACACATACAGAAGGTTGACCTGAAATAAGACTGTGATGTAATATTCAACGCACAAGACTCAGATTAAACCAGAGACTACTTTACCAAACATATTTTATTGACCATCCATGAAATAATAAACTAATTATGGGTATATTTTGAGTAAACTACCACTGCGCTCAAATCAAATGTACCTATTCACAGCAAGCATAGTTGACTCAAACCACACAACAACATACCCACACAAAATGGCCATAAACAAAATTAACCTTTACAAGAACCTTTTATAAAACATGCATTGCAAAAGTAGACCTTTGTCGACTGGAACACGGTCCCCTTCCCCCAGTTGGAAACATGCAGGAGACTGGAATCGTATTTCTTGGCTGACGTGCTGAGGCAATCAGGTGTGTCTAAATAACCAGGAAGAAAAGCCCAGGTGAGCTTCCCCCACCCCTCGTTATAGCCTCTGCCCCTTTGTCTGAGTCCTAATAGTAGGCTGCCTGTTA
Organism: Cottus gobio; assembly: GCA_023566465.1. Taxonomy (NCBI): domain Eukaryota; kingdom Metazoa; phylum Chordata; class Actinopteri; order Perciformes; family Cottidae; genus Cottus; species Cottus gobio. The sequence continues at coordinate 9,774,424 of CM042227.1, read as the reverse complement.
CCTGCCTTCCCACAATGTATTAATCTTTCAAGGGCATTTTTACAAGGTAAAATATTGATGCACCTTAATCAAATCAATCCAGTAGATACCAAGGCATTGTCTTGATAGTTATTTGGCCTCAGAGAGTTTCACACTATTACAACACATTGTGCTCAAAAGTCAGCTTATCTCCTTGATTATTGGATCTGCTTGGAGTAACGGGATGTTTCAAAACATGACACCGGGATATAAGGGAGCAGTACAAATTTAAACCGCATCAAGAAGAGCAATCCCTCACACTAATTGAATATGAACCATGCAGAGTTTGTCCTGTTACTTCAGGATTTGTAGATGGGTTTGTGTTTCTTTTCCATTCCCTTGAACATCAATCTCTCCTACAAAGAGAGTGAGAAGGAATTTTTGGTTTTACAAACAATGGCCAGAAGTCAACAATCTAGTCTTTTCCCTGTGAGAACAGTGACAAGGTCATGACCATGTTACCATTATGAGTGAAGCTTAAATAAATATATAAGCACAGGCAGAGCCCTCTACTGGACTCGGATTAAAACTCTCCTCCAGTCACAAGCATGCATTAGCGCACTGAACATTTTCATAAGCATATCTAGCCATCAGGAGGTAACACCTTGATTACATGAACACACCACAGTCTGACATTCTAATTCAAATGGCGTAAGAATGACAGGGACCTTTTGATAGATGACCCTGCCCGGTCTGAGAGAACTAGGCAATATCATTACCTTAGACCTAACTCACACAGGCTATGCCCTCTAATTGCCACTGTTGGTACAGTGGGGGGAACCTGGAAGTGACTAGAGGTAACTAGTCAAAAGGATTCAAAAGACAAAAGGTAAACACCCTCCATGCCACTGTTTATCAAGGAGTGCATATACGTGTTTCATTAACAATATAACCAAGAAACATTTAACAGCCCTATGTCCAAGAGCTAGAACAGGGTGTCGACAGGAAGGTACTACTAAATTCTTGGGTATAAAGGAAGTATGTGTTTGAGGGTATGGTTATCATGAAGCAGCAAGCATCTACGGTGCACTGAGTCAGTGCAAACAGCAGAGTTAAATGACAACGTCTTTAGAGAGTAGACTCCAAAGGCTCTAAGGGACCTTTTGCCAAGTTCTCCAGCCGATGCTCCCTCTTCCTCAACATCAAGTTCTTACACTTGAGCGAGTGGCAGGTGGTGGATATGCTCTAATTTCTCCTCATCCAGACATTTACATTTCTGAATAAAAAAGCTCTTATGTAGAAATGGGCACTCATCCCGGTCCTTCCTCGGAAGTGCGGTGAGTCCCGTCTACACATAGAGAGAACCTTCAGTGGCTAGATATATCCCACATTGCGACTCCCTGAATCAGATTATTCGTTTGGCATTTGATATTTGAAAAATGACAGTGGGACAGAGGTGGCTGGGAATACTCCAGTGAAAGCCCAACGCACCAAATAATTGTTAGCAGCTGTAGCCAGCTCTTGAGCTCTGGCTAGCTGGGATCTAAGCGAAGCATCACAATGGAAGAGATCCTACTGCTGTTGGAGTCAAATCTTGGGCAGCGCTCAGCCGGCCGGGCATGCTGAGCTGCTCTCTGTTTGGTCTGCTTTGAGCCATTCAAAGCAGGAGTCTTGAAGCAACACTGACAATGTTATTGAAGCAGCAAAGCCATCCGTGAAGATGGGCAAATCTCTGTTTGCTGAAGAGAAAAACGATTGGCAGTGCTGTGAGCTGCCCTATACTGTGGGTTTTGAACATATTTGGGTATGTTTTGAGTAGCCAGCTACGTTTATTCTGTGGGCGAATGCATGCCTGTGATTGGAGAATAGTATTACCCATAGAGTCCAGTAGAGAGCAGAGACTGTGAGTAACATGTAGCGTATTGCATGTAGCTGATAGCAGAGTGCTGGCCATCTGGAGTACTAATAATTGTTCTCGTGAGATGGTCGACCTGAACATCAAGTTCTGTGACATAAAATCAAAACAAAAAGGTCTCAAGCTGTTTGGCAGATTGTTTTGGACTGCACAGGTGTGAGATGACTTATCTGAAATAGTATAAGTATGAGTCTCAGTTCTCACTCCACAAACTAGAAATTCAACCTTTCATAGGTGAAAGGAGGAATGCAGCAGTAAAGCAAACAGTAAATCGGAGCTAATAGTTCATGTAAAAACTGTAGGGAGCTAAATATGTCCCATTTTACATCACCCTTCACAGCCTGTTTGTCAAAGCTTAGTCATAACAAGCCACAATGTTGACCCATTCTGAAGCTATGAAATGCAGGAAAACCCTGTTCTGCCCAAATTTGAGAGGCTTTTAATTTACCCTTTGGCAATGGCCATTTTCACTTGTCAAAGCAGAAAAAGCACAGGGGAAAATAATAACCTTAACTGAGTTCCATTAGATGTCCCATTAGGCCACATTAGTCAGCAAGCATACACAATAACAGGACCCAGAAAAAAGGCTTCACTAAATGGAATGCAGCCATCACTAATGTTGACCTGTTACAATATTGTCATTAAAAAGGTCTAAGACATGCCAGTTCACTCCTGATAAATAGCTGCATTCCTTTTGCATTGCTCAGTCTTAGTCACTATTATGAAGCATCCTGGGTGAGGGATTGGATAATAAACAAAAAAAAGCACAGTTTACATGGAGTTACAACTGATATCTGCGGAATATGACATAACTGTCCCTACCCAAGTCTTGAACAATAACTAACTAGTTAAGTAGCTAGAACCTAAAAATAATTGTAGGTGTGTGGTTCTCATTTAAAAGCAATTATGTTCAAAGTCAATAGCCTTTTAAAAACTAAACTAAAGTGCATTATTTGCTTGCCATTTGGAACCATTACTGGTGACCATAAATTATGTAGCAAGCATTTCTGTACCCAAATGCTTTCCCTTTTTGCATCAAATCCATAAACAAGGCCACTAGTTCTACAACATTAGGTCCTAGATTTTACACTGTCCTTAACCATTCAAGCAACACATAGTTATTAATATTATTGTTATATAGGTGCGATAGAGACCTTTACACTCATTTTCTTTGTTTTCTGTACCTTGTGTGTTGCTTTGACACAAGAAAGAGAGCCTTGAATCAGCCTTGAATACAAAACTGTTTTTCATCAGTTGAAGTACCACGCTAAAATTGCTATAATTTATTTTCACTTTTTCAGTTGAGTGGTAAAATTGATACCCACATACACATGGCCTTTTTAATTGTGTGGGTGAGTGCAATGATAAGCAAGCAGGAGGGCTCTCTCCTTTGATAAACTAAGGACTTTATTTATTGCACCCTAGAGAAGAGAGAAGTATTAATTTCACACTCTGCCTCACAACTCCCCCATAGGAGCAGATTATATATTTGTTAAATTAAGGAGGCGTCTCTGAGTCAGAACAGAATACAATTACACCTTGGCCTGGTAATAAATGAATGTGTGTCAATATGAAAGGTCACTTCCTTAGTCCATCAGTTATTCTGATTCTATTTTCAGGACAACATTTAATTATTCACACTCAACCACAAAATATATCTGTTTGGTTCTATGCAATGCTTGGCATAACACAACATACAAGCACATCACACCCTGATGTGTCATAGTTGGTCACAGGATTCCACTAGCATGTCTGCTTTGCTCTGCGTCCCTTCTACTTTACCCTTTCTATTGTGTCACACTGAGCATGTTTATTTTCTGAGATTGTGATTGCAGTCATCAGTCATTTCAGTACTGTGACGTTTTTTTCAAGCACTGTGGACTCTGTTTTAATTATCAATACAGCAGGGGTGGTGTGTGTGTTGGGAGGCACTCTTTGGTTTTCTCTTTAAGTGCAGTTGTTTTTCTGTGCATTGACAACCCATTGCCCTCACAGCAGCAATACATTGATTTGTGTTACATGCTGTTTTGTGGGTTCGGGTCAATGATAGAGGTAATAGTGTATTAGATATGTAAAATATAAATCGCAATAAAATATATCTCTTTCTTCATCTCTTGTATTCCTTACTCAATGACATGCTTTTACATTACCCTTACTTGGGTCATTGCACTGCATCATTATAACTAACTGTATACAACAAATATATACTGTTCAGTTTGTCCTGCTATGCAAATGTTTAATCAATGTATGCACAATATATATAATTGAAACATCTTGACACATCAATGATTGATAACAAATCAAGCTGTTGCTATTATTTTGTTTTATTGTCCACATGTTGAATGTATTTTTATTTTAAATAAGAGTATATAATACCCCAATTTGAATGGAATTTCGCAACACCCACATACTGAAAAGTGGTAACATGCAAAGTGTAATTCTTTCAAGCCACTATTAACCAGAACCCCAGAAATATAGCCCATGCCCCCAGAGGCTCATTTGGCTTTGGACCGATAGCTGATGGGTTACTCGATTGGATTTACTCTAACATTATGTCACTGAGACAGCTGTTTCATACAGAACATGTTGTTCAACTGCAGAGGAGACAAGAGGAGACACATCAGGGATGACTGCTGTTGATGGACGGAGTTGCTCACAGCCGGTGGTAACACATGGCAGCTTATTGTGTCATTTCTGTACCGAACCCCCAGTTTAATCTTTACAAACACATTCAACATTCACATGTAGATCCCTTGAGGCTGCAAGACCAGATTTTGGTATTGGAAGTGTTCTGGTTTCTGTTTGTAGTCCAAGTAGTATTGACCAATCACATTTGAGCGGGATTTGGTTGAACGCATGTAAACGGCCTGCTGAGACCAACAGAGGGGGAACGCACTGGACAAAATTAAATCTCGGGACTCACTGGCTATCAATTGAAGATGATTTAGCTCTTTATTGGTTTAAAATGAGCATTTGAACTGGCTGTGAAACATGGTGGTACAGATCTTCTCTCAACTCCATCTCCAGTATCGCATCTCAAGTTGCTAAAGGAAGTCTTGGCCCTGATATATGCCAGCTACACCGTAACCCCAGAAATTTAGCCCCTTGACCCCAGAAGCTCTACGGTGTCGGACCGCTTCGGGTTGCCAGATCAATACATGGACGATACTCATTCCTCAACTGACTGTAAAACATACAGAGATGGAACTTTACGTTCCATGAGACATTACAATCTTATTCATAATTTATAATACAGCATGTTTAACTGGCTTTTGGAGGGAGTGCAAGTTATTTATTCAGTATCATCTTAATGTTTAACAGCATAATTTGGTCTTAGTTCACTCACAGCTCAGTACATATCCAGGGAAAATGTCTATCCACACGAGTAGAAATAAGGAAAGCTACTTTTTCTTGGAGACCATCAATAATCAGTTAACATTTTAATTTCACAATGTCAGTATAGTCATAGTTAGGTCATATGTTGGAGATATGAAACGTCAAAGCCGATGACTGGATTTTATGATATATTACAATGGCGAGCATTACATTCAATGAGGACCTTTAGTTTAGTTTTTTATATATATATATATATATGACAAACTGGGCATTTCTAATGCAAACATGGGGAAATGATTGGACATTTGCTTCATCGTAAGCCTCCTCATGTTCGTGCTTTGTAGGGCAGTGGAGGAGGTGAATATTTTCCGGAGCATGCAAACAGATTCCCAGCCTGCCGCTAAATCAGGCCAGAAGGTGCGGTCCATGATAAAGAACAGTAGGGGTCTGGCAGAGTAGTTATGTTGCGGGTCAAATTGTTTCCAAGTACTTTTTCGGTATGAAACTTCTTCAGCTTGCCTTAATTAGTGTAATCAACATACCAAAAAAAGTATCATGTATTTGCAACCCTCCCTGCAGGTTTATATTACAGAGATGATGCCGTGAAGGCTAAGGGATCAGAGGTGTTGAGTTTAGACTATTTCTTTCTTTGAAAATGTGAGACAGTCTTTCTTACCCCCTACCATCATGTTTCACCATATTACACACACACACACACACACACACACACACCTGTTCACAGCCCCATGTATAAAGTTGGACACATTTCAAACTTCAACAAAAAAAATCAGGTGTTTTTTATGGGAACCCATCTCTATCCTGCTTCATGTGCCTATCACCTACAGCTTCCAGACTTAACAATGTTTCTTATCTTCTCACTTTCCCCCTAAATACACCTTTATTGGACCGGGAACACTAAAGTAAGGGTTTCTTTCATGTCTCTCCTAATAAATATGGTACTATAGGTTTTCCAATAGACTGACTGAGAGTGGCTGACTGATCTCAGATCTCAATCTCAGACCCACACTCTCTTTCTAACTACCCCACATGTGCGAGAAATACAGATACTATTTTGACAGGAACCTTTTTTTTTTCCCGCGGGAAAACTCTGCCCACACTTTGCAGGGGAGGGAGAAACATCCAAAAGGGTTCTTAGGAGTCCTCCCAACATTACACTCTGCAGGTACATACAACTCAGCAGCTTACTTTAGGACAACATCAGCAACAGAAACATAAGGATGACAGTCCAGGAGGCTCTGGAGCACATCCTTGATCACGACAGTCAAAGAAGTAAGTGTCTAACGATGAAGACCATCTTGAGATCAATTCAATTTTCTTAACTCTATAAACATAAATAAAGGTTACTTTCAATACAAATTCTTATGACTCATTTGGCTTGATTTTGAGTGAGCGGGTCAAAATGACCCTGAACGGCAGAGGTGTCTCATCTCTATTTATCTACATCAGCCCATGAAAAAAACAAAGTTTATCCAAATGAAAATGAATAAAAAATACATGTTATGGTAGACTAATGCAAATTAAGTTTTTCCAATGTACATAAATGTACACATTTTTTTCATAAAAGCGAGTGAGTTATCCTTATTGAATATGGAGAGGTGAATAACATAATGGCTGTATCTAAGCAACAAACATAACTGGAGGGTTAAAACAAATCAAGTCCAGTGTAAATGTCCCTGGAATGGGTCTCTTCCCCTCTCTGTAAGCAGTAATGAGACACATGTTTCGGATAGAACTGATTTATATTGTAGAGGTGTTGCTTTAAATGTGTAGGTAGGTCGTTTAAGTGATATTGTTAAGTAATAGTTTGTGGATCCTCTTAAACTAAGTGGAAGTGAAGGCTGGTTGAAAGTGCTTTCAGCTTGTATCCCTGCCAGCCAAATGGAGCCGTGTGTTGAGATACAGTAATCCACTTTGCTGTGTGGGTAGCTGGCACTCAGGGACATCAGCTGGGAATCACCTCACCATCACTGCATTACACTGACTGAGTTACACCAGTTTGATGTCGATCATTTAGCTTTAACAACCAGTGAAAATGACACACACGGGTAATCCAGAGTTAGTGACTGGAAGGGTTGAATAAATTAAAATAATGTGCTGTGTGAGATGTCCGTGTACCAACAATATAGTGATGCTGTGAACCTTTTCATAGCTTAACATAGCATTACTTAAGATCAGTAAAGTTTACATTCAATAGTAGGCGACAAGACAAAACAACATGATATATATATATATATATATATATATATATATATATATATATATATATATATATATATGCCTGCTCCTGTATAGCCATGTCCGGGAAAACCCCTGGTTCAATATTCCTTCATAATAATAACCTTGATATTCCTTTTAGATTTTATGTAAGCTATTTCTGTGTCACAATAGCAAAAGGTGATGCATTATATTATTTATTTAGGCTTATTTATAATGGCCTTGACATTGATTTAGAGTTTTCTGAAGCGTACCAGTGCAAGACATTTCTCTATGCTTAGTATTCTATTCATACATCTCTATCTTTTATATACTCTATGGAACTGTTTTTTTTTTAACGGTGAGTTTATAGTATTGCCATCTCATGTGTATCCAAAAACTTGGCAATTATTAGTTGATAGCATTAGTTGACTAACATAAAACAAAACAACAAACAAAAAAAGAGTAATTGGTTATTTCCATATTCACACTTTTGTTCATTTAAAAATTCAAGTGTAGTGAAAAATATATTCCCTCCCACTCCAGCCAATTCATTCATAGTATGGTACATCGCAGTAATGAGTGATAGTTGTGATATTTGTGTTGCTCCATAAAGGTCAAAGAGTCAGATTGAAATATTTAACAGTCCTTATCGTGAACAGTAAATTGAATCAGATTCAACTTTGCCGAGCCACATAATGAAAAATGATGCTTAAATCTGAAGAAAAGGTCAGGCTGATGGATTTGTTTGTTGAATGCAAGGATGCAACCAACAGTGACAAGAAACCACCATTTATGGAAGAAAAGATAAGATCAGCTTTTTCCACTGGTTGTGCTACATTAAAGAGCAGCCGCAGCGTGATACATCTGTGACTTATAACATAAAAGCTTTGCCACTATTATACCATGCTCTTTCAGACAGCCTTGAAAACAATTTAAACGTATACCTTGACGATGTCTAACAAAGGATTTTCCAAAATGATGCTGCTAGTAGACAATCATAAACCCCATATTGTTGCCATCTCTGGAGCTGAACAATGTAGTTGTCCAACGTCTCTTTGAAATTGCACTACATGTTTCAATTATATTGCAATATATAATATAACTACTGGCTCCCATCCCCAGCACAACATCAGAAAGATCCAGCACCAGCAATGTCAGGATAATTTAACCAATCTGTCAGTGGAGAAAAGGGGGCAGACATCAAGAAGTCCTATTGGAGTCTATGTCTATCCTGTTGTGCAGCCCTACCAGCCCCGAAGCGGCAGTTACTCTGACGCACAACTTCCATCAGTCTCCAGTGGGATGGAAAAAGGGCCACATGTTGTTAAAGAAATGAAGAGACAGAGCTGTCAGGCGTCCTGAGGAGGGAGTCCCTCTTCTTATTAGCCAGGTAGGTCGACTTGGCCCATCTGGCAGGAGACCTGACTTTAAGACACCACAGCTTTCCTTTGTCGTCTTTGTGCTCTGTCACAGTGACTGACCCTGCCTGTCGTCATTAAAAAATCTTTGCCTGCCAAAAGTTGAATATAGAAATGAGTCCTCTCAGCTAATGTGTCCTGAGGTAGGATGAACTTTCACCTTCTGGCATAACAAACCACAGCCAGCCTTGGAGTAGTTATACCACCACTCAGACGATCTAACCAAACTAAATAACAGTATAACATCACTAAGTCGAATGACCAAACCAACCAGAAATATAGTTGGCCGTAAACAGACAATACTGTGGCAGACTACTTTCTCACAGTAACTTTTAAGAACTAAAAAAATACATTTACAATGTACAGACTGCAACAGAAGATATGGGATGTGCTGTCATTGTGAAAAGGGACCTGTAGAGACAGAATCACACTTCCTAACATAATGTCACAACGACAGAAACATCAGGGTGGAATTCTTCCCCCAAAATGCATTTATGTTTTTAATTGTATTCATTGTATATCAAAATTCTAACTTGCAACACATGTCAAATGCCAATAAAGCCTACTAAATTGAAGTGAGTGGTCTCTCCATCCCCTCTATCTTCCACTTCTGTCTTTTTCCATCTCTCCCCATAGCAATTGATCTCCTTCTCTTGTCTCTTTTCCCTGCAGCTGCCACTGCCCTACTATGACGGTATGTTTAATTAGAACGGGTGATGAATGGTCTCTTGTCCTGACTCAGAAAAGAAGCATACGGTCGAAAGAGAGAGAGAGAAGAAGATGGCAGAACATTCATCAGAGAGGAACTGATTTGGATGAAGTGGAATGTTTTTATGTTCAGGCTGCAGCCTGCTTGGACTCTTTGAGATTCTTTGAATACAACAATCAAATGTGGAATCTTTGATACATCCTTGGTTTGGTATTATTCCGAGCTGAAAATAATCCGAAACTGAATCAAACCCAAGTGCATGCAATACTTTTCAAGTTGCTCAGGTGTATTAGTAGTATGTACTAGTGATAGTTGCATGTATACAGCCATTTGCAAGTAGATGGACTGTTAAATGGGAAAGTTCCAGGGTGTCTAGATGAGTATATATAGAGATGCCTTTCCATCCACCGATCCCCAAAGTTTCATTCCTTCTAACTGGAGGGGGTCCCAGACATTATAGCCTCTGTGAGTCATTCACATCTCGAGGACATTGTTGAGATGGAACAACATATCCTCAACAGAAAGGGCTGCTTAACAAACATCTTAGTTCATCTGACTTTAATTACTGTCACTATTGTGAAGTTTTACATGCATTTACTGTATAGCTAGACAATACATTTGAACTGATATCTCTCTATGGTGGCATAGTGCAGTGTCCAATTATTTTTATTATAATGAATTATTCAGATATCTGCATGGACTGTGAATGCTCTGGTTTCTTTTATTTTCATGTAAGACCGACACTCTTTAGTTTGCGATAGACAGGTGATCTGTGAAACCCTCGTCTTCCCCAGTGCATTATGGTATAGACTCTAGCCCTTGTGACCCTGAAGCAGATGGTCCAACCTCTCGGGATATCTTGAATTATCTTAAAGTGCCTCACTTGTCAAGCCATGGTTTGAATGTTTCAGATATTGAATATCAAGCTGGCAAACCCATTTATGTTCCACTGTAGTGTGAGAATCACAGCTGCATTGTCTGATGAGAACCACCTGATAACATCTCTCTAACCGTTTAGACTCTATGTCAGAAAACCTCAAGGAAGGCAGGATAAAAATGTGGTAGCGTACACTTTGATTATAAAAAACCTGGTCTACCTGGCTACCCTATTCCTACACGTGTCAGTGTGTGGAACATCTTACTACTTAAGTTTCAGTTTTGATTTGTACACTTGTACAATGCAAACTCAGACATGGTCAATTTCACATAAAACTAAAATGCAAGCTACTGAAATTCAAAAAAGGAAAACCGATGGCAGACATCTTGTATAGGATACAGTAGCATACTCATGAATTTAAAAGCCATGAAAAAACATATACCCAATTCAACACCGTGCTCCCCGAGATTAGTTATACATATTGAAAACTTGCCGTATATTCAGATGAAAAGTAAAGTGGATTATTGACTTGATTTAATTGCATTAAATCAATACATTTTTGCCTGTTAATTGATATCAATTAAGTGAAAAACAGGAGCTTCCAGTGGATATTTGAATTCACCTCAGTTTTAATTGATTTCTGACTTTGTTTGCAAACGCAAACAAATTCCATTTTTATTTAACTTTTCTGCCCTTGGAGCTGCCCCGCCCAATCGCATTCCCACTGTGCCCTCTGAGCAGGGCCAGGGTGACATTACAGCAGCTGGGAGCCGAGCTCAAGGTTGAGTGAATGACACTGGTAGTGCAAGTATTAATCAAGTGCTCTCTCTACATTTTCTCAGCCAACCCAAGTCTTTGAACAAGCTTCTCTGCCAAATCCCTAGGCTAACACACTCTGCTTGCTCACATTTGACCCAGGGTCATCCAGTTGGGGAATCGCCTGCTGTGCCAACACCAGTAGATTTCTCCAGTAACAAATGGATACATGCATAACACAAGCTCACTGTTTTCCTTCAATAATCTATAGAAAATGCACATAATACTAATGGCATTCATAATTGTAAGTTAATGAGCCTTCATTAGAAACACATTCTGTTGCAGGGTTGGAGAGTTTGCTCGATAGCATATAACTAAGATGATTTATGGACGGCATTGTTAAAACAGATGCTCCTTATCTCTAAGGGTGCAAGTGCTATTTGCTATAAGTGCTATTTGCTATTTGGTATCAAGTGGATTCAAGCCCACAATAAAGTAGGCAGGTGCATTCAGAGTTTCAAACACTGAGGAAACAGAAAGTTGTGTCTATTCTTCTAATAATTATAAACATATCTGTTAATACTGTAAATCTACTGAAATATTGGTATCTCTCGCAGCAAGCATTTGACATCTGGAGGAGGTTCAACAGCAACACACATAAACAATCATTTTACACAGCTTTCGTAAAGTGTTTTTTTAAACGGCATCAATATTTAGGCTTGCATTTGTACGTAACTGCAGCTGCCAACTGTCAGCTTTGATCAGGCTGCTATATGCACATTACAACTTATTATTTTCCCATAACAAAAATGTCTAAATGTTAGCTTTCTACACTGTATAGACACACTCCATCAGAGCCAATCCATTTCTCACCCACGTACAGACACAAATATAGACCATATGATTAAAATGCTTCCCTGTGATTGCCAAGGTATCATTAAGGATCCACATTCACATGACATGCACGAGGCCTCACCACCCATTTGACAAACAATTTCTTCCCTTCCAATGCAAGAAGCCAGAGAATCGATGTCTCTCTTGATAATGTATCGACACTGACATAGAATTTACACATGTAGCTTATCATCACATATCAGGACATGTGACAAATCTTACTTATTCATTAAATCGAAGAAAGAAATAATATTTTAATGTGTTATTCCACCTGAGCTAATGCTACACTATACACACAACCTTGAGGACAATAGAATAGTTACAGCCACATTTCCTTTCAATGAATAATGATGAGGTTTGTAAGCTTCAGATGATAGGAAAGTGCGGCGTCTATCATTTAACAGCTGGTGGGATATAATGGTTATCCCTCTTCACCCGAGCAAGACACCCCATCTCTCATTCAACGCTTCTCTCAACTTGCATGGCTATAATAATACCGCACCGACCAACATGCACATAGATGTGCACAAAGCTGCCTCCTGGGGTTTGAAATTAATGGTCAAGCCCGGGAGCATGAGAGAGAACAGGTCTGAAAGATTTACTCTCCCTGTAGCTGCCATAACTCTCCGTCTCTCTTGGCATCCTCTGGTGCTACGCTGATGAAGGCATGATGAGAGGAAGCCTCTTTTTCATCTCCCTGCTATCAGCAGAGTGTTGCCTCCAGCCTTTTCCAGCTGCCATAAAGCCTGCCTGTAGGTTTCTCTGCTTGATTTGACTGCTGACTACTGATTTTTTTCAGAAACTACGCTGTTGCTGCATTGAATTGTATGGATTTGAAGTATATTACAGCATGTGTGATATGGCATTTATTGGAAAATCCAAGCCATAATCAGGCGTAGTAGATTACCTATATGCATTCTTTGACCTGGTTGTTTGCTCATTATTCACCATAATAGCATTTCATCTTGGATGAGTACATATGTAATCAACACATTTGTCGTGTGATGTTAATTACTTCACGTGATCTATTTAAAGTCTTTATATTCCCGAGATATGTCAACACTTTCATTTTCCGTTCCCACGTTCACACCATCAAGCATACATTTTCACACTGTGATATCAAATATGAATAGAAATGAACTTGTTTCTTGCACAACATTTACTCACTGCTGATTAAAGCTGATTTACTTCTATAATGAAAAAAACAAGTTGATGAAAGTTTGTTTAGTCATGTTGTTTTGACAATATTAACATCAAGGCTTGCATGAGGCAGAAACACACACGGTGGGACTCTTTAAATGTCTGCTGCTTCTGACAGCAGTATTGGCGGGTCAACCCGGCCTCCTTTGTTGTCCTCCCCATTGACAGGAAGGTTACTTGGGATGCATTGCTGGAGTCTGACAGCTGTCTGCTCCCTGGAACCTTTCAGAACGCAGCTCCCCCAGAGGCACCCGGAGGTGCCGAGGCTGCGCGTTGCACATCTGACTATCAGGCATAATCGGGTGGCAGATGCAGCAGGATAGCAGCATGTGCTGAAGTGATGGACATACAGGTGTGTGACAGTGAAGGTTGTTGTAGTGTGACTACTTCACAGGCCTGATTGAGATGATTTGTATGTTTCAAAAGTGATGTAATAGAGGGAGAGTATTCATATTCATTGCAATTATTCAATTTCAAAACTTGATGATTTGTGCATTTTATGCAACCCTGCTTTTTGAATAATGGGAATAACTGGCATTTTGGGAAATCAGTGGTGCAGAGTAAATAACAATATTTTAAATGAAGCTGTGCTAAACACAGTGCCCAATAAATGCCCAGACTACATTCTTGCCTCTAGACATATTTAGGTTGTGAATATAATTGTAATTTACTGTAAAAGACAAGTGGTACCATATCTCATGTATATAATCTCAAGTGGCTGATTTTTTAAAAAAGCGTCCCGCACATGATTACAAAAACTAATTTGGTACAAGAGGCCAACTGCCATAAATGTCCCAACACAGTTTGGTTATATTTGCTTTAATGAAGAACATGACAATGATGTCAATTAAACTGCAAAACATCCATTTCATGGCACACTCCATCATTGCATTCAGACGGAGAGAGTGGATATACAGCCTGCCAAAGCTGCATCAACATGTGTTGTTGTGCAGCGTGTATTGAGGGAAGCACACTGTTGCTGTTGAAAGACTGACTTGCTGAAGCCGCATTTAGATCATTTATATGCTGAGAAAATACCTGTTGTTGTGCGTTCTATCCTTAGGTGGTTGTTTTGAAGGTTGAACATGCTGATGTGACATTTTTTCCACAACCGTCTCGGCAGTCGGATCTCTTTACAGTACCACAGCTTTAGCAGTCGGGCTATCATTCTTACTTCTCCAGACTGACAGCATCAGTGAGACTTGACTTCAAGATAAACAAATGGCACCGGCACAGAAAACAAACCACCATTGGATGGACAAAGCAGTCCCGCACATTTATATAAAATACTATTTCAATAGTAATACAATTGAATGGACAATGGAATATATCAACTAATTAATAATAATTATTGGTAAGATTTCACTTTTCTTTCTATCCAGAGAAGAAATATGTTGTTTGTTTTTTTCAAATGTTTTAAATAATCTATGTTTATGTTTTGCTGACTGTCCTGAAAGTAGTGTTGGTTTCCTTTCAGGGATGAATGGAAACCGTTTTAACCATGACTGTGATCTTTTCAACCTTCCATCCTTTCCAGCTTCAGCTGAACTGTATAATATATTTCTGCTTGCAGCAAGGTTTGTTCATCTGATCCCCCATAACTTACACTGTTATTGCAAAATGAAGGCATCTCTTCATGGAGAAATGGAACTAATAACTCTTTTCATGGCTATGGCATGTGAGCATCGTGGTCACAATTGTTTTTAAAGCAGTATGGTATACACATTTTTAAGTATAGTATATTTTGGGTCTACTGCATTATTCAGTTTCTGATTACATGTAGATATGGTGTCTCATCAGTGTACAACTGAGTGTGTTTACTGTCTCACAAAGAACACATTGTTTCTATTTTTGGTCGAAGAAATCGAAACATACCTTTTAACTACCATGGAGGTGAAAAATGGTCTAGCTCATAAAGTCCACATGAGAAATTTTGGAAAAACTGTGGCAGACAACCTATTTTGCTATTTAGGTATACGTATCTGCAGTCAAGGCCATACGTACTTGGACTACCAGGGTAAGAGACATATTCATTTGGTTTCAACTCACTAGAAATATACCAAATGGCCAGTCAGGCCTCTCTGAGAGCTAACCTTGCTCCAAGCAGGCTCAGCTTATACACATCTTTCTATTAGGTCCTGTGAAACTCAGCAGTGTTTTAAAGGGGGGATTTGTGTGGCTTTCAGCAACTCATCACCCCGAGAAGCCCAATAATCCATGTTGTTTATCCAAAGAGGACTTTTGGCACAACCTCCCACAGGGTTGCAAAGCTAATGCAAGAACTGGAGCATTATTCTGTTGGCTGATATGTTTCTCTCTTTTATTTTTTTCATTCTTGTGGTGTAAATAACCCAATTATGCTAATGTGTGTACCTTTGGAAGCATACATTGTTGGCTCAACATGAGAGGTTGAGAGAGCCTCTATTTCTGAGGCTGTCACATACATTATCCCTCCAAAATGAAAGCCCTTTTGTTTAAAGATGCACATAGCAAACTGGCACCACATCCATCGCAATTGATCAACAAGCTTTCTCAGATTTCATAGACACATGAAACATCAATTAAATGTAACTGTATTCATTTAATTTTAACAGGTGAACACATTGTGCTTATAATTG
This sequence comes from Cottus gobio, assembly GCA_023566465.1. Taxonomy (NCBI): domain Eukaryota; kingdom Metazoa; phylum Chordata; class Actinopteri; order Perciformes; family Cottidae; genus Cottus; species Cottus gobio. Next base: position 9,758,526 of record CM042227.1, on the reverse strand, counting down.
TTTTATTTTTAGTGAGGATAGCAATGAGTGTCAATACAGTATATTATTATCATTATTTTTTAGCCCTTTAAGTGGTTAAGTAGGCTTTTACTGTTACACGTTCATAGAATTCCATAGTGAAGTCCAGACACGTCTTATTAACAAAACACTGACAATAAATTACTGTTCTAGAATAATTAAAGCAGCATGTGGTGGTCAACAGAATTTATCAGAGACTGCCGACTGGCAAGATTTTGATTGACAGATGGTTCAGGCAATTACCTGCCAAGTACTTTTTGAAAATAACTTATCTTTTCCACACAGGTTCCAATATTCCCAGATGGTCCTGTGTAACAAACCATTTGGCCGGTCAGAACATATATCAGAACAACAACAAATACATCTTTGAATGCATGTTGGGTAAAACGTGACTAATCGTACTCACAATATCACAGTGGTCTAACTGCAGTCATTCAAATGACTCATTGTGCAAAAAACAGGGGAGGTAGCACATTACCACCACTAACAATGAAGGAACCGAGGCTGGGCATTGTTATATCTTTTGTTTCCATATCACCGGTAATGAAAAGGAAATATTAACAGAAATGTTTCACGAAAAGGATAGTGGTACTGAAAATGTATCCATGGAATATAAATGTATATTTATGTATTCACCTGATTAATCAAAACACATGACTCTCCCCTACATGATTGTACATTTTTAATACTAATTTAATTAATAATAACATGTAATGATATTCGTGATTGTGAGGCATAACATCTGATTCATATGTCTACTGTTCCTGTCTATGCTGGGAAGCATTACCACGTATGTGCTCCTTGGAATAGTAAGGATGAAAAAAAAGTGTCCTTGTGATGACATTCATTTATAAATATTCATGTTATTGAAAGTGCATTTGTAGATGGCAAACCCAAAACAGAGAATAAATGCCCATAAACACATTTATGAGTTAGAAACCTTCCTTCTTCATTAGCCAGTTTTATCAGCCAGTTCCTCTCCTCAAAGCTATCAGCGGACATTACTTTTGAGTGGAATCACTGCAATATTTTGAGTTTTGTTGAGGCCCTGGAGTGCTTACTCTTTGCCAATAAAATAAGCAGGGGACACAGTGGCATTATATGTGCGAAGGTCAGCTTGTTAACCAAAGTAATTGGATTTTGCAACCATCTCTGGGTAAAGGGAGCCTTTAGCCTGCTGTTGCTGCACATTCTTTCCCTGACTCCAATTTTGGTATTGATTGGTCTTTCATTGGGATTCAGAGAGAAGACAACAGCAGACATCAGTCAGACGCTGTGTCATAAAACACTCAGACATCTTGATTAATTAGCATGTATTGTAGATCCATATAAATAGCAAATGGACTGTACTTGTATTGCACTTTTCTAGTCTTTTAGAGCACCCAATGTGCTTTAACACATGTAATGAAGCCAAATGCCCATTGGGGCGATCTAACCATTCATAGAACATTCACACACCATAGACACAGCTAGGATCAATTTATCTTGCCCAAGGAGACATCAATATGGACTAGCAGATCCAGGGATCAAACTACCAATCCTTGGATTGAAGGGTCCTTTTTGTCAACCATACTGTGGTATGTAATCCTGGGTCATTTGTGCTGAGTGTACCAGCATAGAACTTTAAATCAATGTGCAACTTCTCAGTCGGTCTCACGATAATTATTAGCTAATGTGAAATAAGTCAATATAATTGCATGGATGTTTATGAAGATATTCTTCAGTCAGACGTTTCCATTTTTTTTCCAGTTGGCTGAAAGGTATAGTTAATCTGTTGCAGGCAGAAAGGAAAGTGATGGAATGCCTTGAAAGGAAATATCAATAATTCACAATGTAAAAAGTCATGGCCCGCAAAAGGACGAGAGACAGAGAGGAAGTCAAGGTTGCACTTTGCTGTTTTATGCAACTTTGGATACCTATTCATCAAACAACTACAATAAGCTACATTATGAGAAGCACAATCAAGTTTTGGAGAGGAATACATAACTTTGGTTTAAATGTTTCCCACTGATTCACAATCTGTATGTATGTTTGTATGTATACAGTGTCGATGGTTATAGTGCCAATTGTAGACAATTGTACTAACTCTTTTGCATGCTTGTGCCAAAACAAGTGATTCAGCATGTGCACTACCAGGACCCTGGCACCCTCAATGGAACAACGCAATGATTAATGTTAGTAACACTATGTTTAATTAGCCTTTATATGGCAAAATAGCAAAAGAAAAGCCTTTTGAGGACAGAATAAATTGTTAATACGTTGTTAATAAAACATGTTTTTCTTGAGTCCTTGAGGATAGGCTGAAAAGTCGAACAGTTTGCAAGATTAGCCGTGGACAGAGAAATGCATGCACATGTGCACATACACACAACCAAATGCATAATTTCCTGGTGGAGATTATAACTCACAAAAAAACTAAGTTATTAGCAAGCATAACCAGAATGGTTGATTGACGGACAGGCCGTGCGGATGGATGACAGACAGACAGACGGATAGAGTGTGAGGCTGTGTGATTATCAAATGAAGGGCAGCCCCAGCTAAAACTCGGAGGAGCCCTTCTTGCATTGCAAAGCCTTAAGAGGTCCAAACACCTGCAGCCCAAGGTTTTGACTGAGAGATAAGGAGGCACTCTGCCAAAAGCACTCAGACTGGCATAACATGTTGTGGACAGTACACAGTGTTCTACAGGTCTTGGTGAAAAAATGGTATTTTTGGTTAGTTCCTACATCTTGCTGCAGATCGTTCTTTACAACGTGTTCTTGTAATGGCTTTAGATAGCATTGCTCCAAGATAAGCTTTACTCAAATACACTCCATCACCCCAACTCCAACACATGCACATACGTATGGCATTGAAAAGGTTAGCCCACCTGACATACACCGAATGGGGCCAAGCTCACAAGGGTTTCCAAGACATTACGTACATAATGAGGCAGAAGAAGAAGAAAAGGAATGTAAATGCAGTCCTTTGACCACATGGGTAATTGTTTGAACAATCCGTATTTCAAATTACAGCGTGTTTTTTTCTTTCTTTCATCACATCACATTTTGGAGCTGTTTTATGGTGTTTCTTAACACATAGCTTGGTTTTGCACCTCATCATATTATGTTAATTTACAACACTTATGTGCATTTACGTATGTGCTTTATGATGTAGACTGAGAAAAGGAATCTGCATATCATGACAAAGTCTCCAATAGAGTGAAGAGTAAGAAAGCTGAGGAAACAAATAACTTTGGGGAGTTTTGGGGAAGGAATGTGATCCAAAATATTTAAATCATAGCATTTTATTAACTTGTATCAATTATTGGAATGTAAATAACACATATTTAATTTTATTAGATAGTCAAGGGTATCATTTATATTGGAATTTCAGTTCCCATAATGCTTAGGGATGTAAAAAGAAAGTATATGCTTATGTTGCTATGGATTCAGTGAGTTACACTATGTGCATCAACTTGAGCCTTGTATTTTTAGTCTATACGTGTTTTTATTTGATCGATTTGGCACCTTTAAAAGTATGCCAAATTAGCTATTATTAAGTTATTGTTTGCAATGTTGAGATAACAGAGAACTCTCAATTGATTACTTTGAAACTGAAGAGAGAAGTATTAGTTACTATATTAGTATATAGTTCTGTAGTTACAAGGAGCGTTTAATTTCTAAGCGGATTATTGGATATCATTGGATATCATTCTAACCACGGAAAGGGTACGTTACCCCACAAATCTAAAAATATGTGTATCTTGTCTGTGTGTTTAGACTTGACTGCGGACGCAGAATGATAATTTTCCCTTTCTTTGTACTTACATTATTTCTAAATGTGGATTTCAAAATAATAACCTATAACCTATAAAGGCCTTTAGTGGACTACTCTGTTCATAGAAGGCATAACATATTTCATTTCAATATGCTTTAATAAAATTAAAAGGGGCTGAAACTGCTGCTAAGCAAAATATCAATCGAATCCAAAAGAATAGACGACCCTGTCCAGTTGTATTGAACTATAGGCTAAACATAATAATCTCTTACAGTAATTTTTACCACGTTGAAGGAATACAATATGTTGCATTTCTTCATGTCTTGAATGTGTCGGAGATTTCCCTCCATCTTAAACTGGAGTATTGCCTCACAGTGCTCAACACATAACCCACTTGTCAGACAAACCCGTTCACAATACACGTTCCATGCACTCTATTTTGTTTGTTTTAGTGTCATTTTGATCCGTCTCCCCCGAGGGCCTTGCTGTTTAAACACCATCTGCATGCCGCAGCTTAATTACTCTCTGCATTCCTGTAGAGATCGTCTGCTTTAAAATGCAGTCACGACATGCGTATCACTCTAATGCTTGGATATTATTAAGATGGCGGAGGAGAGTAATAGCACCCTGTGTGGCATTGTATCCGTCACATTGTTGGCGTCACACTGTGACGTTTACAAGAATGGATGCTGAGTTAAATGCTGAGCAAATGTCATCGCAGGCAAAGTGTTGGAGCTCATAATCCCCCCCCACCCCAATAGTCTCATTCTCCAAGTAAGGAAAACAACAGGTGTGGCCATGTTGCTCCTTGATAACCGTTCAGTGAGGGGGGAGAATTGCGTTTGAGCCATTAGTGTTAAGTGTTGAACGGCTCCACGTTAAGCTTTTCCAATTTCTGAGCATTATCTCTTGCTCACAGAAGGGGTGAACGTGTCATAGACTCTGGGCAAAGAGAGGATTAGTCTGACGTCAAAGGTGTACCTTGATGTATGTGTAGATGTATGTGTAGTAAGATGTCCGTGGATATACTTGAACACCGAAAATGAAAAGCTGTGCTCCAAAAAGGAAAACTTTTCTCGATTTCACTTATTTCCCCAGATATACTAATTTATATGCATTCAATGCTTGTATAATAATATTTCACATATGTAAAATCCTCCTTCGCGAATCGCCACCTTAACGCGGTGAAGGAGTTTGAGTGGCTCAATGATCCTGGGAGCTATGTTGTCCGGGGCATCTGCCCCTGGTAGGGTCTCCCAAGGCAAACAGGTCTCGGGGGAGAGCCCAGACTAAGAGCGGTTCAAAAAACCCTGATGATAAGCAGCCCTAGGACTGAAGTTACCTCGCCCGGACCAGGGAAACCGGGGCACCCTCCCGGAGCCAGACCCGGGAGGCGAGCTCGTCGGCGAGCGTCTGGTGGCCGGGCTTTCGCCCATGGGGCCCGGTCTGGCTCAGCCCGAAGAAACACCATGGTGCAGCCATCCTGTGGACCCACCACCCGCAGGGACAGATATCGGGGTCGGGTGCTATGTAGACCGGGCGGCGGGCCGGGCAGGGGGCCTGGGCGAGCCGATCGCCGGCGACATAGACTAGCTCTAGGGACGTGGAACGTCACCTCGCTAGCGGGGAAGGAGCCGGAGCTGGTGAGGGAGGTGGAGCGTTACCAGCTAGATATAGTTGGGCTCACCTCCACGCACAGCGCTGGCTCTGGAACCAAACTCCTGGAGAAGGGTTGGACTTTGTTCTTTTCTGGAGTCGCCCAGGGTGAGAGGCGCCGGGCGGGAGTGGGGATACTCACGAGTCCCCGGCTGAGCGCCGCCGTGTTGGAGTTTTCCCCGGAGAACGAGAGGGTCGCCTCCCTGCGCCTACATTTCGGAGTATCCGGCCTTCTTGGAGTTGGTGGGAGGGGTCCTGGAAAGGGCGCCGCCTGCCGACTCCATAGTTCTCCTGGGAGACTTCAACGCTCACGTGGGCGACGACAGAGAAACCTGGCGGGGAGTGATTGGGAGGAACGGCTTGCCTGATCTGAACCCGAGCGGTGTTTCATTGTTGGACTTCTGTGCTAGCCACAGTTTGTCCATAACAAACACCATGTTTGAACATAAGGTGGCTCATAAGTGTACCTGGTACCAGAACACCTTCGGCCGGAGATCAATGATCGACTTCGTAATCGTATCATCTGATCTGCGGCCGTATGTTTTGGACACTCGGGTGAAGACAGGAGCAGAGCTGTCAACTGATCACCACCTGGTGGTGAGTTGGATCAGATGGCGGGGGAGTCGGCCAGAAAGACCTGGCAAGCCCAAACGTGTAGTGAGGGTGAACTGGGAACGTCTGGCGGAGGATCCTGTCCGGGAGGTCTTCAACTCCCACCTCCGGAAGGACTTCTCACACATCCCGAGGGAGGTTGGGGACATGGAATCCGAGTGGATCATGTTCAAAGCCTCTATTGTGGACGCGGCCGCTAGGAGCTGTGGTCGGAAGGTCATCGGTGCCTGTCGTGGCGGCAACCCGAGAACCCGGTGGTGGACACCGGGGGTGAGGGAAGCCGTCAAGCTGAAGAAGGAGGCCTTTCGGGCTTGGTTGGCCCAGGGGTCTCCTGAAGCAGCTGACAGGTACAGGCAGGCCAGAAGGACTGCAGCTGCGGTGGTCACGGATGCTAAAACTCGGGCATGGGAGGAGTTCGGGGAGGCCATGGAGAAGGACTTTCGGTTGGCCTCAAGGAGGTTCTGGCAAACCATCCGACGACTCAGGAAGGGAAAGCAGGGCCTTCCCCAGGCTGTTATCAGCGGGGGAGGGGGGCTGCTGACCCAGACAGAGGATATCATCGGGCAGTGGAAGGAGCACTTTGAGGAACTCCTAAACCCGGTCAACATGTCCCCTGAACAGGGGGCAGCGCCTGAAGACTTGGGGTTGGATGAACCCATATCCCTGGCAGAGGCCACTAAGGTAGTCAAAAAGCTCCTTGGTGGCAAGGCGCCGGGGGTGGATGAAATCCGCCCTGAGATGCTGAAGGCGCTGGACTTTGTTGGGCTGTCTTGGCTGACACGCCTCTTCAATGTCGCATGGGGGTCGGGCACAGTGCCCATGGACTGGCAGACCGGGGTGGTGGTTCCCATCTTCAAGAAGGGGGACCGGAGAGTGTGCTCGAATTATCGGGGTATCACACTACTCAGCCTCCCGGGAAAAGCTTATGCCAGGGTGCTGGAACGGAGGCTCCGACCGTTTGTCGAACCTCGGATTCAAGAAGAACAGTGCGGGTTTCGTCCTGGTCGTGGAACAGTGGACCAGCTCTTTACCCTTGCAAGGATACTGGAGGGGTCCTGGGAGTTTGCCCAACCAGTCTACATGTGCTTTGTGGACTTGGAGAAGGCTTTCGACCGGGTCCCTCGGGGCTTTTTGTGGGGGGTGCTGCGGGAGTATGGTGTGCCGGACCCGTTGCAACGGGCCATCCGGTCTCTGTACGCCTGCAGTAGGAGCTGTGTTCGTATCCTCGTAGTAAGTCAGATACGTTCCCGGTGGGTGTTGGCCTCCGCCAGGGCTGCCCTTTATCACCGGTCCTGTTCGTGACTTTCATGGACAGGATATCTAGGCGCAGCCGTGGGGCGGAGAATGTCAGGTTCGGGGATCTCAGGATAGCCTCTCTGCTGTTTGCAGATGATGTGGTCCTGTTTGCCTCCTCGGACCATGACCTCCAGCATTCACTGGGGCGTTTTGCAGCCGAGTGTGAAGCGGCGGGGATGAGAGTCAGCACCACGAAATCTGAGGCCATGGTGCTCTGCCGGAAACCGGTGGATTGCTCCCTCCGGGTGGGGACAGAGTGCCTACCACAAGCGAAGGAGTTCAAGTATCTCGGGGTCTTGTTCACGAGTGAGGGTAAAATGGAGCGGGAGATCGACAGGCGTATCGGTGCGGCTGCAGCAGTAAAACAGGCGTTGCACCGGGCCGTCTTGGTGAAGAAGGAGCTGAGCCGAAAGGCAAAGCTCTCAATTTACTGGTCGGTCTACGTCCCAACCCTCACCTATGGTCACGAGCTTTGGATCGTGTCCGAAAGAACGAGGTCGCGGATACAAGCGGCCGAAATGAGTTTCCTCCGTAGAGTGGCCGGGCTCAGCCTTAGAGATAGGGTAAGGAGCTCGGACATAAGGAGGAAGCTTGAAGTCGAGCCGCTACTCCTTCGTGTCGAAAGGAGTCAGCTGAGGTGGTTCGGGCATCTAATTAGGATGCCTCCAGGACGCCTCCCTTTAGAGGTTTTCCAGGCACGTCCAACTGGTAGGAGGCCCCGGGGAAGACCCAGGACACGCTGGAGGGATTATATCTCCCAGCTGGCCTGGGAACGCCTCGGGATCCCCCAGAATGAGCTGGTAGATGTTGCGGGTGAGAGAGAAGTCTGGGTCAGCCTGCTTGACCTGCTGCCTCCGCGACCCGACCCGGGATAAGCGGTGGAAAATGGATGGATGGATGGATATGTAAAATCTTGCCTGAGCATACTCTGCTGTGAAGTATTTTGGCATCTGATGAGCCCTCAAAGTCAAGGACAAGCTGGACTTCCAGCATTGCACTTCATTTTCAACACTCCCACGTCATTGCAGCCTCTTGCCCTTTTCGACTGCCATGCTATTTTCAGTCAGAACATGGCCCAATGCAATTTAAACATATACACATAAATGAGATTTTATGTATTTTTTTAAAGGTTAAGAGAGGATATGAAGATATCTGACTTGCTCCTCTTGAGTCAAACGTGAAGTAGGACAGGCGTTCATAAATTATGGAGTAAAGAGCTTTGAAAGAAGACTCAAATGTGATTTAAATGTTGTTGTGAAATCTAAAGTAGTTTATATATGTGCTGTCTCAGGGAGGCTCTTCATGCAACACTTTAAATGCCATTCAAAATGCAGTTTGTCTCTGAGCTCAGTCATGGAAATAAAGATATCTGTTTCAAGCTGAATAGCACAGGATACACTCACATGGGGGTAACAGGTCTCCATGCTCATTGTTGACCGAACACGGTCAACAATGGGCATGCAGATCTGTTGTTTTTTTTCCATTTCTTTATGAATTCAAAATTATGCGTTATGTGTAGGATATGATGCCGCCCACACTGTGAACAGGTCAAGAAGGAGTCACATTTTAAGGCAAAGAGTATTGGACAGGCTGAAAAGCATCTTGAAATGTAAAATGTAATGTAATAAGGCATAAATAATAAAGCTGAATGCCCCCTCAGAACATTGCACCAAGACAAGTAATTGTCACTTCTATAATGAACCCAAAAGGTTTTGCGTGAATTAGCACTTGAAAAGACAGAGTGCAGGGAAAGAACAGGGAAAAAGACCTGTGTCCAGAAGCCTAGAAATTGAGATTCACAATTTCAACCCTGTCTCAAAGAAATTATGTGAATATATTACTAATTTGTTTCACCAATTAGGCTTTGTGGTACAGAGAAACTTACAAGAAACCGGACAAATTACATGTTTAATATGTTGATGGAACTTCTCTCATTACAAGTATAAACTTTTTACTTTACACAGCATTCCAGTTAAAAAGGAGAAAAAAAAACACTATTTATGTACTTGAGCAAAAAACATTTTATTCCTGCTTGTATTTTTTCTATACAGCATACTTTCATTAAATACATTATTCATATCGTTATGTTATAAACACATGCTATTATCCTATCGGGGCGACTGTGGATCAGTGGTTAGCAGGTCCGTCTTTCAATCAGAGGCTCGGTGGTTCAAACCTCGGCTCAGCCAGTCCATGTTGTTGTGTCCTTGAGCAAGACACTTAACCCTAATTGCTCACAGTTGCTTTGTCTACGGTCTAATGTATATCATATAAGTCGCTTTGGATAAAAGCGTCAGCTAAGTTAAATGTAATGTATTATCGTACACTGTACATTTGATCAACATACAGATTGTAAAAGCATCCTTTCATTTTGCAAATGGGGGGGATTCAACTCATTCACTCTTGTACTGCATCCAAGCAAGAATCCATTTGTGAAATGGAAATCCTTTTCCTCATTCGTTATGTTGTATAATTTCCCTTTTCTCTATAGGGCTCCATCTGTGGCTGTGAAAGGGCACCCAGTCTGTCCAATTGGAGCGATTGTGCTCATGTTTCCTGGTCACATCTGCCAAACAAGCCTTGTCAGCTGCCACTCGGACTTGTCCAATTAATTCCCAATTTGAGGGTAGAGGGATAGATGGAAGGAAACACAGATGGATTGACAGACTGGATGGATCTGAAAATGAAACATGGCATTATACTTGCATGAGAATGATCAGTAGCGCAGCATTTAAATCGGACACTATTTCTTACCAATGGGATATTAATTTAAGAAGCAACTATTGGGAAGAGGAGAAAACCTCATTTCAAGCGTAATATTTCCAACTCAGTTGCAGTCATGTTATTACTCTTCCCTACAGCATGCAAAAAAAAAAAAAATGCAATGACTTGCACTCAACAAACAGTACAAGAGGACTGGCTACCGGCAGTTAGTGAGGTTAATGTTGCTCACTCTGACCATAAGTCTGGGAATAAGTCTTTGGTACATGCGAGGCAGTGGTTGTTGCCTGCACTTAAGCCTCATCCCCAGATTTATGGAGGCCAAAGCACTCAGTCTCTGAGATGCACATTTACTTTCACAGAGCCTCTGTCATCAATCACAATGCAACACCAAGGACGTCCTGTTTTTTCTGACATCTGCTATTTGACAAGCTAAAATTGACTAACACAGCAGACAGGTTTCTTATAGCATGTATGTATGTATATATATATATATATATATATATATATATATGATTTGTGTGCTCTTTGGTCTACAGGCATATTCATACAAGATAATTTTGTTAGGATACATTTAATTTGTTATTGTACATTAGTGAGAGAATCCATCAAAGCTTTGCATCCATAATGCTCTTCTGCATTAGAGCGCCCAACATTTTTTTTTTCTGTATGAAAAGTCAAGCAGACACATCCAAGACACAAAATACGATTTTCAAGGAGGAATTTCTCCAGGAAACAATGTGCTAATTTGTTTTGATGATAACAACTCCAGTATCCCTGCTATTACGTAAGTGAATTAGACTAATGCAGCTGTCTTTTCCTTGCTGGAAGGCCTGATCTGCATCCATATTTCTTATATCACTTTGTGTCTGTACTGTATTGTCTCTTATACCTGTTTATCTTTCTACTAGTTATCACATTACACTATTTAGATTGTGCTCTTAAGATGAAATATCTTAGCAATATAAATAAATCCACATTTAAATGTGTCTGAATAGTCACAATTTTGCTGTATTGCTTATGTCCTAAGATGATACCTTAAAGTGCAGCGACAAATCCAGTCATTGGAAGCATATTCCATGAATGGTAAAGTTTAGAGATATGAAGAAAAAATACATTAAAAAAGACAAAAGAATACACAGCTGGTATAGTCTGGTTGAAGCAGTGCTGCTCGGTTCATTTTCTATTAGCCACGTTTGATTGTGTTGTCTGCCTTTTATTGTCTAGCCATAAAAGGCTTGGATGAACATATAGACTAACTTTTTTTTAATGGCGAGCTCCCACAGCTAATATAGCTACTACTGGGTTATCAACACTGATGCTTCTGATGGGCCAGGACAGCTGGCAGCTGACATTTAAACAAAGGAATGCAGATTAATTAAATATTGTTTATTCAAATAGATATACAAATATAATTCATCAAACATTACAGTAAGTCCTTCATGGACTCGCAGAGTGCTAAAGAGGTATTTTGTTGTTTGGATTCACTCGTGAGAACAGTAAGAACCAAACTAATTCTTATTTACTTTGTGGTTTTAGATGAATGATTTAGTGCCTTGGCAGAGGAGACATCTTACGTGAGGTCTTTTCTAAAGTCTGTTTGAAAGTTTATGCTTGTGCAAATGTATATTGAATCCTTGTGTGTGCTTGTAGTGAAAAGTGCTTGGCTCTATCGTGGCACGACTTAAAAAGATTTTGGGACATGCAGGAGTTCTTCAATAACCATTTTACAAAAAGTAAATTAATGCAGGGCTTGAAAACAGACGTCCTTGCTGTCGCTGCTAACACATAGAGGACTTGTTTTAGTGCAGTTCTTTTAATGTGCATGTGCGTACAAAAGAGACAGCGAGAGAAATCCCAACTCAACAATGTTGTTTATGAATAGGTTGTGTGGATTTCATTCGAAAAATAAATTCTAATTCTTTCAATTTCTTACAGTTGTTTTTGTGACAACTTTGTAATTAAATAGGATGTCGACCGTATATACATACATACACAGGCTCTGCCCTCTACTGGACCCCATGAGTACAGCTAAGTCTGCAGGCACCTCATATGCAGCAGTCCCAGCAGCACCATCAGATTGGCAGCTGGCATGAACATCTGTACGCGTTGTTCATAACCTCTAAAGACTCCACATGTTGGTGTGGCAGGGCTCGCTATTTTTCCAGCTCCCAAACTTGTTTAGGTGCAAGATTGATTTGGGCATGAAGGACATCCAATTATGTGTTTTGGAGCCTTTTCAACAAGGAAATATACATGTAGATCCTGTAAGTCGATGGTGGAGAACTAATCGTATGGTGAAACCAGTTCCAGTAAGCACTTGATGGTTAGCATAAAAAGTCTTCTGGGAAATTAGATTTTGGACGCGGAGATCTAAAATGGGTCTGGACTCACCAGTCTTCCTGGGAATCAGGAAGTAACAGATATAAAAAAGAAGTAACATTTTCAACATTTACTAACCTATTATGTTAGCACATTTACGGCGTCAAAGGCAATACAAGAAGAAGAAAAAAACAGAAAGAGATACTAATTTACAGTATGATCCACTGTCAATGGAAAATGAGTCTATTACCTATTTTACAGGAGTTTTCAATGTTTGAATAACCTGCATAGATGCTGCATATCATTTGTTGGAAAAAGGGTATAATTGTTGAGTGTGGGTTACATTTAACTCTGATGTTTTGAAATGGCCGCCCGCTATCTGTAGGGCAAGGCTGAGTTAAAGCTAGCAGGATGTAATTTGAATGCATGGATCTTTCCATAAGTGTCAGAAATTGCCCTCAGGCAACTCATGTAAAATGCACAAAGGCCACATCATTTTTCAGGTAGGACAGAAATTAATAAAACATAAATATATATAACGATTTGGAGCCAAGGATGCTTTTATGCCTCATTGGTCGACAAAGTTCAGGATTATGCAAAGAAAAAACGTGACCTGGGTGGACCAGAGAACGTTTGATTCTGTTATTATTTGAGCTCATTTAGCCTGAAAATACTCCTCTGGAAAGCTTGACTTTGGAAATCACAAATTTGCCATAACATCACAGCACCGCAGATTTTGGGCTCATCTACAGAGCCCTGCTTTAAATGCCATGCCACTGGTGAGAGCCACTATCAGGCTTTCTCATATGTTAAAAAAGAAAATGCATAAGTATTTACACTTCACTGTCAGGTGCCTTTCCCAACTGATGCAGACCTGTCCGCTCTGCTAGAACAGGATGGTATTGAAAACTGTCAAACAAATGTAGGGTAGCTAAATTTACTTTCCCCTAAGCAATCACTCACCACTATATTGCTATGCTTGTCCATGGTGGGTTTGGCTGATTGCTAGGATGAAAGCTGCACATTCCATATTCTTTCTCATATAAGAAAGTGACACACCAATCCTCTGATCTTGGCAGTTGAAATTCAGACCATGATGCCTTCCCTCAGACCACAAGGGAAATTAATAAATGATTAAAGTCTAGTGGAGTCGAGGGAAAGAATGGTAAAGGGGGATAATGGTGTAGTGCTGGATGATGCTATCTCACTGCACTCAGGGTTATGTCTCTATCTACTAGTGTGTGCTTAGAGAAGGCAATGCCTGAAAGCTGTTTTGTTGACAGGTGTCCTAAGTGATGAGAGGACACTTTGTGAAGAACATGATAACATTGTAAAACTCCATAAGGTCATGTTCAAACCTTTAATCTGTTGGAAAAAGCGAACCCTGCATCACAAAGCAAGCCAAACTTGTCAGACTATCTTTGGGTTACATGGCTTCAGTCAACTAAACGTTGATGTTCGTAGATAACCTGCCTGTGGCTCCGTGATGGAGCGGGTCATCCTTCAATCAAAGGACCGACGGGTCGATGTTGATGTATCCTTGGGCGAGACACTTAACCCCAAATTGCTCCCAGCGGTTGTTAGTCCTGTGGTGTATGAATGGATATGAATAATTAAATAGCCCTGATGGGCAGGTGGCACCATGCATGGTATCCCCTGCCATGAGTGTATGAATGGGTGTGAATGGATGAATGACATGTAGTGTTAAAGCACTTTGAGTGGTCAGAAGACTAGAAAAGCGCTCTGTTTGTACAAGTTTATTTATCATTAGTATTTAAACCAAGATAATGAATGCAAATGGCTTGAACAAATTTGTGCAACATCCGTAGATCAAGCGCAGCATTTTTTTATTTGACATAGTAATTCAGCGGTTAATCTGTGTCGGGGGTATAAAGTCACTGTGGAAGAAAGGCTCAGCATGGTACAAGACATGTAAACATGCAACCAGGAAAACGATAGACTAGAAATATTGAAACCTCAACGTTGAAACTATATGAATGTGCATATTATTCTCCCTTGCTGTTTACTATACATGCTAAACAATGCCAAAGCATTGCATTGCATGGCAAACAATAATCCAGTGTTTTTCCCTTATTGTATCCAAAATGCATGCACTATTCAGATATTATACATGTCACGTCTATTTTCATTCCATCTGATTGTCAGTTAATAGAAAGCCATCATCTATATTGCTTTTAGACAAAATTGCCTTTTTTCATGACAACACACTTATGATAATTCAAATGAAAAACCTGTTTTCCTCCCAATCCTAGTGTAAAATCTTTTAATAAATCCTCTAAATTGAACACACAAATGTTGCTTTCTTAAACTTGCCATTGTTGTTTACTTTTTATTATATACTAAACTTTTGGCTCTCCTGTCCACCAGTTGTGTTTAGTGGTTTCCTGCCTTTGCCTCATTAGTCATTGGGTATAAACTGTATGCCAGCCAAGTAGCCACCGTCCTTTGCCTGATTGTTTAATGTGCCCCAAAGACTTGTTGGTCTAACAGTTAGACTCTAACCTCTTTGTTTGATGACCACTTGATTACCTGTCTGCCTTACCTCCTTGGCCTTGTTTGCCTGTCCCCACTACCTACCTGCTATTGATTGAAAGTCTGCCCCATGACCAGCTGAATATTTAACAGACATTAGTTTTGTAATCCAAATCTGTGTGCATGTTATTCCAAAATATTGTACAAATATGGAGAAAGCCCCATCCGGTTTTGTTTAGTCCAAATTCTGAAGGGACATACATATTCCTGAGTGAGGTTCCTACACCACACACTATCATACATGGACTTAGGATATTAGTGATCTGGCTGGAATCTAGATAAACAGAATCTTCCAAGAAGGGCTGTCGACAAATATTCTAAATTAAAATTAATAAATAAAATGAAAACATTATGTCAAGCTGATAGAGGAATACTTCTACAACAAATGTAATGATGGCAGAGAACTTGGCCACAGACAGAGTGACTTAAACAAACCACATCCAACATCAATTAAACAGTATTAAACAATCTGAAAGAGGGACAAATTAAAGTTGGTCTCACGATTTGTTTCAAGAAAGTTGTTGTTGAGGCTCAGCTGAAAATGATGACCTGATCTTGGCGGCTGAGGGAAAATGCGTTGTGACACCACAGACGAGCTGTGCCTTACTTCAAAACAGCAGCAAGTCCTCTGGGAGGGCTGGGGTTTGATGCGAAGGCCAGCACACTTCACAGCTAGAAAAGCCTTTTATCAGTCAGTCGGCTGCCTTTAAGGAACGGCGGGGCATTTTGTGTCGGCTCTTAAAGGGCCTGAAACAAACTGGAATTTAGCATGAAATACTGTGCACTAGAAGAGGACGCTCACTACGGAGCAGACACATTAAGGCCATTCACTGGAAGCACCATATGTGAGAACGTTTGATTTTTTCCTCTTATTTTGAAAAATCCTGAAAAGTTTCATGACAAGTATTTATTAATATTAACAATAACAAGGACATTATGACTAGCAAGGCCAAGCTATTTTTTTGCATCAGACATCATTCAAACTAACGTGACTGAGTTGGAATTGCTTTGACTTACTCTCACCTGCAAACACTGAACTACTTAAAACACTCTGTTATGCCAAATGCACTATGCAGTAATGCAGTGGTGGGTGAAAGTGTTTCCCCACGCCACCTCTGTCATTTTGTGCAAAACAAACTGGTCATCTTCAACAGTTACGCCTCTTCATACCCTACAGCAACCACCTTCATTCATTACATCTATTTCAAATAAGAGTGAACAATACAATATATTTTTCAGAAAACAATGAAAACTGGATTATGGAACTGGATTACAAAAGAACAATTATGATTATGGATTTAATTACTGCTAGCAGGTACCAGTGACACTGCTATGGACTTGCAAGTGGCCAATCCCAGTATGTGTAGCTGAATGCAAGCAGGAAATTAAAAACATTGCATTTAATGAAACTATAGGGGATCGTCTTTCAAGTTATTTTGACAGCGTACACTTTTGTAGAAAATTGAGCCAGTTCCAGTGAAAAGTAGTGCATTCTGCGTGTTGTGTTTATGTCTTTGTGTAGCTGAATGCACTTTCTATTTCTGCTGAACTAACGTGTTCTGTCATGGAATTACCAAAACTCTGAGTATAGGTTATTATGGAAGGGTATGGGTTCAACACTAAAAAGTTATGAGCTCTGATTTTTATCTTTTTTAATTGGGTATCTGTAATTGAATGTCATCTGTGTGCTCATCCAGAGTGTATCGTTAGAAATACTTAATTCATAAATTTGACATTTTAGCTATACGGTTATAAATTAAACATAATGCAGAAAATGTTATGGCTCTCCCGGACACTAGCCTTGTTGAATTGGAATTCTTTAGGATTCTGACTCTCGGTGACCTGGTGATTTCTTATTCATAAAGGGATGATTCAACCGGACCTAAGCCCATCCCTCGTAATTAATTAAAGGCGGGTGATGAACTTCTTTGTCTTAAAACATCTCAATGTCATAATGGAAATTCATGAATTCTGGCATTATTACTGGATGTTTAACTGTATAAATGGATGTAGCTGGTATGAGTACGTTGGTTGTGCATCTAACAGTATTTATGCACGGCATACATGCATGCAGACCTGCAGGATGTGCTGTGTGTCGCACTTGCCTACTTGTTCTGGCTCATTAGGTCATACATCTCTCCAGTCAAACATTTGGACATTGCATAAATGTTGATATAACTCCCTTTGCTGCACTGAGAACTTGTGTTAATGTACTGTGCAGACGGGGAGCAAATTACAGAAACAAACTGCATAAAGTTTCTTGGAGCTTCCAGAACAGCTTCCTGTCAGGACCCCGGGCGGGGAGTCAAACCCGGGTCACTGGAGGGAAAGCCCACGAGTTACCTCGTGAGCCAATGAGGACCCGAATGCAGAGGATGGAATCGTTTCTCAGTTTTATTCAGGAGTCAGAGGGTAACACACAGAGGAAATAATCCAACAATGTCAATAGTGGAACAAAGGGAATAATCCAACAGGGGAAAAAATAATCCAACAGGGAAAAATCATCCAACAGGGAAAAAGTAATCCAACAGGGAAAAAGTAATCCAACAGGGGAAAAATGGTCACAGTCACAAAAGGTTTAACACAAAGCGCTGGCGCCAGGGAGATAGTCTTCACTCAACCAGGCCAGGAGCGACACTCCACAAAATGGATCGGAAGGCTTACTGAAGCCAAAAGGTCGCGGCCGAGAACCGCAACCCAACAACAAACAAACAAACAAACAAACAAACAAACAAACAAACAAACAAACAAACAAACAAACAAAATGCTCCGCGAGGGCAGCAAGAACAGTATCTGTGATCAAACGTCGCCATGACGAGTCCAGTCTGCTGCCAGGTATTTATACCCTGGCCACACCTGGTCTAATTGGGGCTGATTGTGAATGACTACCAGGTGTGGACCTGGAAAGCCGGGCCCCAACCCTCAGCCAGTCCGCAATAGAGACCTTAAGCCCCTAGAGGCCGCCAATGACCCTCGGCCGGAGTCCCGAGTCGTGACAATTCCAAACTCCTTGGCGTAGATCCCAGCTTTGCTTGTATAGTTTAAAGAACGTGCATCTCATGAAATGTCAAATAGCAGTGATCGGCATAAAATATTCATCAGCTATATTCATCAGCTCTTTAAAATAATAAAGAGATCACTTATTCCATCCAAGCTCTTTGGCTTATTGGAGAAACACAAATGCCTCTTCTGTGGCAGGTAGTATAGACACAACATAGTTGTGAGATATGATGACTCTCTAAAGAGACCAGTAAAAAGTTATAGTGTGATAAAACATTCCTTGGCACTGTAAAACTAAAGAAAATATGATTACCCTTGAAACCTTGATGTGCTGTAGATCTTCCTGCCTCTGCCTTTCTTTCTATTCTACCACTGGGATTTAACAGTTGGATAAATCAAGTGAATGGCTGGTAAAGCATGATCTGCCTTTTTAGACAAATTTCACTCTCCTAATTCTACTGAATTTTCTTTTTACCTGGCAGACACACAGCAAATGATTACATATGCACATCCGTATGAGTCCTATTTATCAGAGCAATGTGACAAGGTGTTTCATAGGCGATTCCTATTCCTGCTGTAATGGGAACTTCACTTTAAGTTGAAGATAGTAAATTAGATTAAACGGCTTTGAAAGTTATCAATTCCATTATCTCTGATGGATCAAATCAGTAACTGTGAACTGGATATGATTAATTTTATAACAACAGTGTAAAAGCTAATTTGTGATTACAGATGTTAAGGTATGCTTATTGAGCTAGGTGCATGGGTGAGAAGTTAGCATCTGTTCAGGTCATGCTTAGCATCTGCCAGGGCAACTGGACAATATGTCCCTGTCCATGTCCCTGTCCAACACCCAGCGGTGCAGCTTGCACAAACAACAGCCATGAGGCCTGACACAAATAACTAATTCTGCCAGTTTATTAACACTAGCATGTTCTGGCCTCATGGCCAGCTTCATCAAGTTATTAGATGCTGGAGGTATAAAAACAGTTTTAGGTGCAGGACTTTCCAACATTTTACCTGGAATCAATGCATAACAATTGTTGAAATGCGAAATAGAAGTGTAATTTTGTTTTTGTTTGCTTTCACAATCTGTACTTGAGGGTATCATGCAAATATATTCATTGTTTTTAACGTTAAAAAAAAACAACTGGGGAAAGCTCACCCTATTTACAAGTAGTGTCATTGTACAGGTACAATTATTTGTTGTTAGATCAAAGAGATTTTTATTTCCACTAAACTAAACTAATGATTACACTCTCAGCTAGATTTGCGAGCTCATGCAACATCACAGCATCACGCAAGAATCATTACAATGTTGTGACATGGTAATTCAGGTTTGGAAATACTGCGAGACTGAATCCCACATTGGACAAATCTGTATTTGATTTATCTTTATTTCCTTTCTGTATTGTACAAACCCATGTTCTGTAATCAACATCTCTAATGTTATGTGACACCATACTCTTCATAGCTACAAAACTGCCATGGTGGACATTGAGTCAGGACCTCTGGCTGCAAGAATGATTTCAAGAGTCAACTACTAATCAACCAGTAACTGTTAATTAGCTATTGTTTTATTAAAAGCCATCTACATGGCCTCTTGCCCAAACTAAATATTAATGACTCCCTTTATTCTTTTGTGATAAAAGTGGAACTGTCAGGGCTCGTGAAAGGGACCCAAAAGCAAACCCTCGGAACACGGCAAAGTATCAACAGAAAGGTATATTTATTGTCTCTGACAAACACAAAACTTAAATCCTCAGGCCTTCAGGCAATTTTCCACAAAACGTAAATCCAAATGTCTCTTCATCAAACTTAAAGAACTCAAGCCTTCAGTCCATACTCAGCTGGCTCCGGCGGCGTGTCCTGTGTCCTGTGTTTTGGGCTGAGCAGAACATACGTAATAAGTGCAATCTCCCGACGCCGAACATCCGGGAGGAAGCCACCTTTAAGCTGTGCCGTGATTGTCTTGATGCTCTGCAGCTGCGAGCGGCGGCCATCTTCCTCCCAGCTGTCCTGCGTCAACCTGATTCCAGAAACAAAACACACACTCTGGTCCAAGCCAGCGTTACTCTGGCACCCCCTGGCGGAGGTGCCCTCCAGATCCTCACAGGAACGTTTGTATGCATGTCGATAACCCTCCTCCCCATCAGTCTGTGTATTATTTTATTCTGTAATCTCAAAACAGTTTTGTACCAAATTAATGTTTATTCTAGACAACAGTCTAAAATAATTAAATGACAGCTTTTTGCACACTGACCCACCAGAAACTCCTCACTGGCACAAAAGCAGTTGTCCTGCCGATAAAACATTCAGACACAGTCACTTGATTTCATCTGGATGTCTGTGGAGAGTTCTGGAGAAATGACTTTGCTTCATGGCCTGACATCTCTAATCAACAGCTTGGTGGATGGGTCAGCGCAGTCTGAGTGCTCTGAAAATTCCTCAGATATGGAAACCATTCTGCGCCGCTAATGAAGGCGTTGATCATTGTCAGCTTAATGACACTCCATAAGTAGACTGTACCCACCCGAATGTACAATCTTCCTGGGGGCTCTCTGGCATATTGCTTAAAGAGAGGAAAACCACTGAAATGTATACTGGTGCGCATTAACCGCTAAATTTCACAGCAATAGAAATGCCTGTGAAGACTTTGCAGTTGATTCAGGTCCACTAAGTAGAAACAAAAGTTGTGAATGTGACATAATGACCAAGCATATTAATCCTGCCCTCATTAGGAAGATCAATTGATTCAACCCTCACTGGGCCAAGATGATAAGCCCACCAACTGCATTACTTTTGCCACATTTAGTCTACTCCATTTTCAAAGAACAAAATTACCTCTGAGTATGCCTTCTGATCATCCAATTACTACATCAGTGTTTTAGTTTATTCATAAATGTGCACCACAGGGAGGAATTTGTTATAAGGCATTGCCAGGAGTGCAGTGTTTTACAGATTAAAACTAAAATAAATCCCTTTTTAATCCCTGTCAATCACAAGTAATACCCCAGTATCATTTGTGAAATATAAAAGTAATTGCAGTCAGCATAAACAACACATTGTTGGTATTCAAAATACTTGATCAAAACAAATGCAGATGTAATATATGTTCCTTGTAATTTGGAGCTGTTTCCGGCCATGTTTGCCTGGTTTTAGATGTGGAATTTGAAAGTGTGAACGATGTCATTAAACTAACTAAAACTTGAACATCATCAAGTAAAAACATATAATTTGTCCAATACTTAGGATTACGACCAAATGCCTGTATAACTAATGACAATCCCATCAACATCAGCTGTTCTTTGGGCTCATGATAACAAGCAAATGTTAGCATGCTAACAGGCTAAACTAAGATGATGACTATGGTAAACATCCAGCATGTTAGCATTGTCATTATAAGTATGTTAGCATGCTGTCATGAACAATTAGCTCAAAGCATCACTGTGTTTATGTACAACCTAGCGTGACTGCGGACTTTGTTCGTTTGTTGTTCATTGGTGAAATTAAAGCACCAAAAATGTAATTAATTCTCAATTTTTGATTTGTCACTACATTTGAAATAATGTGGTTGCATACCATCATATCAACATGAATCCTTAATGCATATATAGCCACTAAATCTGCTTCAACAAACTGGATCCTGGCTAAGTCCATCCCACAAACACAGACTGGCCAATCATAGCGTAGCTTTGGCCAGGGTTCGTTAACTAACCGGCTCTGCTTCATGGGATGTCAATCATTTCAGATTCCCTTCATTCTCAGGCTGGTTTTGTGAATTTTGATCTGTAGACTTTAGCTAGGTTATCTTTTAAACCAGTGTTTAATCAGTTAATCAGTTTGACCCCCAGGATATTTCATTTAAATGCATATTGTAGACCCTTATGTCGGCTTCTCTCTCTCAAATCTTTTTTGTTTTTCCAAAAATGATATTTGAGACAGTGTGGGCTCCATGCTAGCTCTGGCAGCTTGACGGAGTAGCAGCAAGAGGCGGGGCTTAGTAAAACCAATCAATCATGCATCTGGAGAAAATAGTTTCTGGGAAATCAATATAACATAATTTGATCTGTGTGTGTGATATTGTAAAGCCACCACTAGCCTGTAGCTACGTGTCATACCACTGTGTAAGCTGGTGAGTGAGCATGTGAAGGCAGGAGTGAATGAGTAGATGGATGACTGCTTATTAGCAAGGCTATGAACCAGTGAATGTGTTTCTCTGAACGAGTGAGATGGAACAATTGATTGTTTGAGTCAGCGTGGGATTGAGTGAGTGACTCAGAGTGCAAGGGAGACATTAAATGAGTGGGTGGGGGATTGTGTGAGTAAATGAGTGAGGGAGGGAGACTGCTTTGGCAACAAAATGTCAGGTGGGGGTTTAAGGAGGACGCAAACGCCGACAACCGTATAAAGAATATTTATTTCTCCAACGAAAAAACAAGGCAAGGCTTCAGCAGACAGGATCAAAAAACGGGAACGAACAGGGAACACGTCGACTAATACGCAGTAACACATGGTACGATCTGACAAGGGGACGGGAGACAAACAGGGCTTAAATGCAAGGGGAAGGTGATTGGACACATCGGGGAACAATCAACAGACAGGGCAGCCAATCACAGGGCCAGGAAGTGCATGGAACACAGAGGACACATGAAACAAGGGCTTCAAACTAAAACAGGAAACAAGAAAACATCCACGTCATGACACAAAAAGTGCATGAGAGACTTCACATCTTGTCTAACTGACTCAACAATGGACTCCAATGAATCACAGAATGACTCAAGCCATATGTAGATCCCTCTCTCTCTTTAAAAACAACAACATTAGGCCTTCACGTTTCTGCCTCACAGCCCCAGGATGAACATAGCGTCATCCAGTCTCATTTAAAGTCTGCTCTGGCATGTGTCTAGCTTGAGGGAGTCAGACTAATTCTGTCTGAAAATTATTCTGAGGAAAAGTATTACAGCTCCCAAATAGGGTATAGCAGGGATTTGTGGATAACAGCAGTGTCCAGCTGTCCAGGCATGGCAGCCAATATCATTTTAATGCAAATGGGTCCACATAAATGACTAGGACAATAAAAGGCTGGGTGACAGAATATTGAAAGATGGCAAAGCATCACCAGGAGAGATGGAACTATGCTTGGCCAAGGGGGGAATTTGTAAAGAGCCATTAAATGGTATTTCGGGGTTAGAGGGAAAAGGCAAGGTTTTTGTATTGATTTAAAGTGGAAGAATGGCAGTGAATGTTAAGGGACATTTATTTCCCTGTGATGTGCTCTATATCTCTTTAACACTTTCAGTTCTTTATCCTCAATGCACTCTCATTCTACATTAGCTGCTGCTGCAGACCGTTCCAGTTGGAAAACACGACCAATTACCCTTCGCATGGGACACATTTGATTGAATACATGATATATGTAGCTAGCATGTCAAAGAAATGCACTTATAGAAATTACATTCCATTAAGAGTAGTTTGCTGAAACTTCTCAAGTGAGTGTGAAAGTGCTGGAAAAACCAATAGACCATTACCTTATATTACATTTAGCTGACACTTTTATCCAAAGCGACTTACATGCTATACAGTAGACAAAGCAACGGTGAGCAATTAGGGTTAAGTGTCTTGCTCAAGGACACATCAACATGGACTATCGGAGCCGGGGATCGAACCATCGATCCTCTGATTGAAAGACAGACCTGCTAACCACTGACCCACAGTCGCCCATACACACCTTCATATACCTTATCTTCTTACACACTAGTATCAAATATTAGTGTGCACCGTCAATGCAGACATAGCAAGAGTTTGCCCACGGCAGCAGATTTTTAAATAGTTTAAACCTTTAGTGGGATTCATGAAATCTACACATTGTCTTATGTTGTACGACATGACAGTTAACGTTTAAGTTGACATAAAAAAAACATTCGCTTACAGATATCACAAACTCCTACTGTGACTATCTCAATGCTGTTATATTATGAGACTTCAAATACTAAGACTCCCCCACCCGTTCCCAGAGGAAAGTGTCAGCTAAACATTCATCATGATCAAAGTGAAACCTATGTATCTTTACAATAGCCTTTCTCTGACACACTCCGTTCATTTGCACCCAGTCCCACACATTGTCCTGTCTTATAGAGTGCAACCTTAGAGGAGAAGCATACAAGGCAAGGATGGATGTCAAATGCAATTAACCCAAAGAGCATCCAACACTTTACTTTCTCCTTTTATCTCTCTTCACAGAGAGATTTCAACAAGGCCTCCTCATACTCGCTGTCAGCCTCATATACCCTTCTTCGTCCTCAGTTTAGAAGGGATTTGATCACTTCTTGGTTTGGTTAAGGCAGAGACGTAGCCACCGAATGAATAGTAATGTGTCAGGCTGTACGTTGCAGACTTTGTAAAATGAAAGGTGGTGTTCTCAAGGATGGTGCGTGACTCAAAGTAGACGTGGGATAAAAAAACACTGATCCCAAACAATTGGCCATTTCTAATTTTGTTGTGTTTTACACAACTTGATATGTGTTACTTTCATCTAAGATTAAAAACAAAAAAAGATGAAATGAAGGCCCAATTTATTTGATAGATGTAGCTGTCCATGTATTAAGTGCATGAGTAATTAGTGAGAGATACGGTAGGAGGGGACAGAGGAGGCAAAAGCCTTCAGAATTGAGAAAGCAGCTGGAGAAACAACATTTAATTTAACTACCTCTGCCGCTTTAGATGAGAACCATCTGATAATACAGGTGGATAGTTGCTAATTACATGAAGTTTTTGGAGCTTTTACATTTAAAAGTTAGTCATTCTACTTTCCTTAATTTACGATAAAATATTCTGGACTTTGTAGGAACCTATGTTGCACATGAATGACAATATTCCCCAACCAGTAAAGTAGGCCAACATTAGAGTGGAAAATCTGAACAATCAGAGACACAGAAAAAACACATCTATATTGTATGTTTTTGTTCATTATTAGGAAGATGAAATGCGCTCTGTGGTCAGTAGCTAAAAAGGGAGACCCTTAATAGGAGGATGACACAGTGTTTGGAATATTGAAAAAAAAACTGCATCGTCTAGACCGCTGGATCGCGGGTTGGTTGGTTGGTTAGATGTCTGGTCCGTCTTTACCATCGGGGCACGGCTGGCAGGTTATTATGCTTGCCGGCCACATGCTTTGTTTGAATGGTTTTCTGGCTGCAAGGCTCCATCACTGCCAACATGGCTTTTTGGCTCATGACCAGGATGATGGGGCTGTATGTTTATTTGGCTAGCTATTCAGGATGATGGATTAGGTGTTTAAATTACCGGCTGAATAACTGCAGCGGCTAATTATTCTAGAGATTGTCTATTTCTGCCGCCTTGTGGATTGAGTGACTTCACGCATGATCAGATTGCCGTTTGTTTTATTTATTTACAATGCTTTGCTATGCTCTGAAGTTGCACATAGAAAAAGCAGTGGACCATGGTCGGAGCCCAGAGGAACAATACTGAACAATGTGAAGGGCTTGTGTTGTCTAATCACAAAATGATTAATGTATTTAATTTTTTTTATCATGTAATTACTCTCTGCCTGTTCAGCAGCCTTTGTTCTGTACTGTGCTCCGTGACTTTATACTGTACGCACTCACTCCCCTTTGAGATATTACGTTTTTTTTCAGCCATTAAACCTGTCATGACAGTTCAGAGACAAAGGTTGTACATTTTACTTCCAAGCCAACTGTGCAGCTTCTGAATCATGCAAAGGTCCCCAGTACCATCCTAAAATATTAGAATGGAAGGCGCTTTTTGGAACTAGATGTATAATGCATACATATTATTCCTCGACAAAAAAGAAGTGAATTGAATCACTGCCTGTGATTATTATGTTTCACTAAGTATGGGACGTAAATATGGTAAATCAACATGGACAATAAAAAATGCAGTCGAGAGGGTAAGTTATTGAAAACAATCTTCTTTTTACTCGCATGTCAACCCATATACATGTTTTCAGATTCTGCATCGGGGGATGAATGACACGTTTTTCTCCTTTGGCCATAGCATAGCTATAGCAGCTCTGATTCATCTGTTGGGCAGATTGTTTAGCATTATTGCACACTGACTCACTTGGTGGTGATTCATGTCAGCATGACTTCTCTTTGCAAAGATGGTTCTTCACTCTGCAGCATTTGCTATTTAAATCAAAAGTTATATAAAATGTTTCATGATGGATTTCTACAATGAGTGAGAAAGAGTGAGAAAAAATGTTTGTGCAACATCATCCATTTCACTGTACCTTTCTTTTGTGTCATGCATTATTAACACCATTTAAACATAACAAACCTACAGTCTGGATTGTAACGTTATAAGGGTTTTCACACTGCGATCCAAACAACAACCTCCTGACAGTCTCAACAAAAACTGAACATTAAGTTAAGAAATAGCAGTATTTTTTGCAAAGTTACTGCATTGAACTGCATGGAATAAAACACATAATATTCAATCCACTCCCCGAAGTTTCAAATAAGATTTGACTGATAACCATTACAAAGTCAGAGTTTGTCCGACAGGCCTACTACAGTGCTACGGGATCTTACTGCAATTATAATAATAATAATAATAATACATTTTATTTGGAGGCGCCTTTCAAGTCACCCAAGGTCACCTTACAATAAAAATACAGGATAAAAGATAAAAGCATGAAAGATAGAAACAACATTAAAACAGAACATCAACATAAAAACAGGTGAAGTGCACAGGATCCAGTTACAAAGAGTATGCCAGTTTGAACAGGTGAGTTTTGAGTTGAGACTTGAATGATGTGATGGAGTCTGATTGTCTTATGTGTGGGGGGAGGGAGTTCCAGAGCCTGGGTGCTGAGCAGCTGAAGGCTCGGGCACCCATGGTACTGAGGCGGGATCTTACTGCAATTATGTCAGACAGAGCATACTCACACTCTCCGGAAGGAAAAGCAAAGTGCCTGTGTCTTCCTCTGCCACACAGCGATTCATTTGTGCCCTCCAAGTGGAAATTAGCAGACCGTAGAATTGGCGAGTCCTCATATATTAAAAGAAGAAGTGCATGCCCTTCAGCTATGTACCCAGCTGTCATATACAAAATGGTTTGGATTGAATTATATAGGCAATAAGCTAAATGACTAAATTAATAAATGTGTTTTTATGCAGCCACATGATTTACATGATTTATTTTACAATCAAAATATTCTGAAGTAATATGTTTTAATGTGCAACACTTGCATGCTAACATTTGTAAGAAGCTAGTATGTTTGGAGCAGATTTATTTTTTCTTGGTGCCATAAGAAGATGCTTATTGTTTTTAATAAGGCGGCGAAATACAATCCATAGCTAGCCAAGATTATCACATAGTCACACATATCTACCAATTACTTAGGATTTAAGAAGTCAGATTATATTACATTGACGCTTTTATCCAAAGCGACTTATATGATATACAGCCTGGGATCGAACCACCAACCTTCTGATTGAACGATAGACTTGCTAACCACTGAGCCACAGTCGCCCCCAGGTTATGATGGAAATGTCTCAGATCGTTTTAGATGTGTTTGGTTGCCCAACCATAGCATTTTATTTGTTCATATCCTAATTATTGTGTTGTATTGCTTGTGCTGATTCTCTTCAAATTAGATGGCATGGTTTAAACTCCTCTGGGAATCTTCCTCGCTACTGTGCATAATATAGACAATTGAAACCTGATAAATAGCAGCGAGCCAGATATATTTTGTAGGACACACAAGAACAAGGAAGAAAAACACTTCTCATACAAACATGGACCATGAAAAAGAAAATACCAATTTGTATGTAAGTATAAGAGCATGCCATTTCCTTTAAGCCTCAGGCCAACTGTGAAAAAGGTTAACAATATACAAGCAATGACATGCATGTGGTCACACAATACACCCACCCCATATTCAAACACGTGCAATGACCTTTCTTGAATTTCATCCCGGACTTGTTGAACCTGCATTCAGGAATCGACTGGTTTTACTTCACAGTTAGCTTCATCCCCATTATCTCGACATGACAACATAACTCATACTTCTACACCGATCCATTGGCTTTTTAATTTTTTGTGGAGTTGCTAAAATGCTAATTAGTAATTATTTTTTTTAAGATGAGCAAAAGGACTAATTGATTGCATTTTTTTTCAAGTGACCCAACACTGCTGGCTAATGCCAAAATTGTGCTGGCACACACAGGTGGATAAAAACTCCCCCTCATTCGCCCGCCAGCCATTGCACCAGCTATATTCTCTATTATTGTCTGTAATAGAGAATACAAAGCCACTCTCTATTCTCCCAAAACAATAGCACAGGTAACCCATTTGACTGGAAAATACAGGTTGATAAATAGTGTGTGTGTGTGTGTGTGTGTGTGTGTGTTCTTTATAACTAATAATAACTAGAGTGCTGCAGGGCCCTTCAAATAAGTGTTGACTCTGGCCTGTGGTAACCACCGTATGCTACTGATTCACAGTAATGCTCTCTGGCCACAATCAAGCCATATCATTGCACTGAAGTGATTGGCTCAAGATTTATACTCACATAATTAGAGAAAGGCCATTAAAAGTGTTCCGTTCTTAAGTAGTGCTTGGAAGTTCAAATATGTGTTAGCTTTGTACTGAGTCTCGACATCTGAATGAATCAAACTTCAAAAATGTTCTGGCATAGTGCACCTTTCATGCCACAAGAGGGCAGGGCACACTGACAGGTTGTGCTGATATTGAAGAGCACAAAAGTAAATACATGTATTCCTTAATTATTACCAAACCTTTTTTGATGAGATTTTCGAAAATAATGAAGGGTTTTTGCAGTTACTGGGTTGTTTGGCATTTAACTGGAGGGCTCAGCACTGCAGGGTGAACAAATACAGGTGGGAGAAAACTTTGGAGGAAGTGAAAAGTTGAAAACCATAACAAATCCAGACGCTTCCATTGGGGAATGAACGGTTTGATTGGCAATACATGTAATAATTGTATGCTCTGGCTTTAATCATTCATTCATTTCAACCCTAATATACACCACCAGTACATGCTGTTCCGTGCTCTCAGCCGTCATCATCAAACACAGTCCATTAATAGAGTTTCAGAGAATTGTAAAATATATGCTAAAATACATTTAATCTGTTCTGGAGGCTCTTGGTGGGCCGACAAATTAATTAAGCATTTCATGTTTGTTTCTTGTCCACTTTCTCCACCTGTTTCCTTCACTCTCCTTATCTGTTACCCCTGTACTGTCTTTGGGTAGAACGTGCTTTAATTCATTGTGGGTATGTTGTGATGCTTCTAATTGTAAATTGTAAAGCACAGTCACAATTAAAAACATAAATTATTCTTATTTGGGATTTGCATGAGAATCTGTGTTTTCAAATGGAAAACGATTTAATTTAATGCGAATAGTACATAGCATTTTGTGTGTGCTATAAAGTTGGGTTCATATTTTCTGCGATCCTGTATGTGCAGCAGTTTCTTTTCGCGAATACAAGAAGGAAATGGGCACTTTCATCTTTGGAGAACGTATCTTCTATGATAAGGCTCAAATGGTTTGCCCTTGGGGCAAATTGAGGGCCCACATTTCTCTTTTAGTTCTCCAGATGGATGCAGTGTCATTATTTTGTCTGTCATGTTAATCCTCTAGGATTGTGAGTCTAACAAGGTGGTTAAAAGCAAGGGATATCAACATGATAGAATGTGGATTAAAACAGATTTGCAGTAAATCCTAATGTGGTAGTGTGTTACTGGGATATTTGACACAGTCATCCCATCACTAGCTCTGTATGAACATGTATAGCCATTTAGGTAAAAGCAAAGTACTAAAGCAAATATTACTTCTGTTTCAGACTTAGGTTTATTATGTATTAATGTGAAATTTAGGCATATCCTTGTGTTGAGGATGTTTGACTTTATGCTTGTCCTGTATAGTAGACAGCAAAATAGACATAAGCACATATTGCACACGGCTGGATGCAGATCATTTTCTAAAGTAATAAAGTAGACTTGTATTCACTGTGTCAACAGTATTGAATGTGTATCCAGCTTGTTTGATCGTACTCTATAGAATCACCAAAAGCAAACTGAGAAGGCCTCTACATCGTTACGGGATCCTGGATAGTGCTGGGTCATCATTTTGAGTAAGTATGTCTCCTTTGACCCTCTTCTTCAAGCAGCAGCAGTAACCTGATCCAATAGTAAAAGAGACACTGCAGCAAAGAATCACACATTATTTGGCCAATTAAAGGACCTGCAATGAACACGTCATGGATTAAAGATGACAAATATGATGTTACCCCATTTGCATTGTGTTCTTTCTTTTTGCCAGCTGTTTGTTTGTTTTCTGAGCCGTGAATCCTTGTCTTTAAAATGCAGTGAATTGGTCTCCAGTTAGTGTTAAAGCGGCCCATCTCTCATGCAAAAGCAATAAAGAGCCCGAGGGAAGGAATTCAGTTGCATACGCTGGCAAAAAGTTTGAACTGAGTTACTCAGTTCAAGCTTTTGATTTCATATTTGCTTCGGTGATAGCATTTGACAACTCGTGCTTTGAGGATTCATATGTGTTTCCTTTATTTATTCATGTTATAAATAAAGTCATGCTGCATTACCACAGGCGGTTAGCAAAAGACTTGCAGCTGTTGTTTTTTTTTGTTGCATTATTGGGTCTCTGAGGGGTTAACAACCACTCCAGCTCTGAACTCTTCAGCCTGTAGGTGCCTATGGGAGCTATACAGACGTGCATGGGAAGATATGCAAAAGTTTGTTCTGGTGTCAGAGGACCTCATTCACCAAAATGCTGTCTGCTAGGATACGACTGCTCACTCGCCAGTGTTCCACAAATACAGAATGGTAAAGTGGGACGGAGGTTTCAGCACTTTTCTTTTGTTTTACCGATCATCAGTTCAACCAGCGACCAACACAGCACCAAACATTATCAACCTAACATCAGGCCTTAGCTTGAGTCATTTTCTCGCAAAAAAAAGAAGCATAGCTCTCTTGAGAGGGCTGAGCTCTGGGTTGGTTGGTCCATACTTGCAATATCTTGGTTACTATTGAATGGATAGTCTTAATAACGTTCAAACATTCAGCGGATGAATCACAGGGTGATTTCACATGTGGTGCCTTTAGAACAAACTCAGTCCTCTTAAAGTGGACCAAAAAGTGGAAAGTAGAAGGATTCAGAGATTTGTAGGTTCCCATTGTCAGTTCATTAGAAAGTGGAATGAGATCTGTATCTGGGGCACTTCAGCTCTGAGCTCATTCCTCATTGAGTCCACACGATGTGTCCTCTTCAATTACGTTGTTAGGGTTACCATAGGGGCTTCAACACATAGTACACTCCAGTTCATTGTAAAAGAGGCATAGTCTCTGATTATTGGTTTCTCATTTATTCCCTCGATATCTATTTCATATTAAATATTATTATTTGAGCATTAAAGTGTCTTGCCAAACTAAATTTTACAAGATTTGAACACATAGTGAGAGACGCAGTATTGTGAGTAAGCCTAATGGACCTGGACTGTGAGAACATATTTTTTATTTTTTTACATTTGTTTGTTTAAGAGAACTTTTATTATTACCACAATTTGAATTTAGATACACAATAAAGACAAAAACATTTGAAAATTCCTGCTGAAAATGTCTGGCTGACTTGATTGTCTTTTAAAAGCTTATGAATTGACAGCAGAGTGAGTGCTCTGGTAATAGTGAGTCTACTGCACCCACCATTATGTATCTCTCCCGGCAATCAACTTAATAATTAAGATAGATTACATTACAGTTCATTTAGCTGACGCTTTTATCCAAAGTGACTTACATGATATACAGTAGACACAGCAACGGTGAGCAATTAGGGTTAAGTGTCTTGCTCAAGGACACAACAACATGGACTGGCTGAGCCGGGGTTTGAACCACCGACCCTTTGATCAAAAGACTGACTCGCTGACCACTGAGCCACAGTCGATTACCCAAATAAGATGATATTACCTAAAATAGAATCACATTGACAGTGGTCTAAATTAATGGATGTATTTTTCTATAAAAATCAAGAAGCAAAAAGATACAATAAGATGATAAAGGTTGTTTTGTTTGTGAAATATACCCACATGTTCCGATTTGTGATAAATAAGAACTGTTGTGGGTTAACGATAAGCTTTCCCAGCATTGGAAATGTTTCACCAAAGGATATAAAAAAATGTCACAAACAACCAGTTGGACACTGTCAAAGGAGGGCAACAGTAAGTGCCTAACACATAGGTACTAACACCATAGCCAAAATGACTTTGGCCCATCCAAAGATGTACTGACTAGAGCTTGAATGCATCATAATCACACCTCTTGAGGAGGAGTACGATGGTGTGAGTCATTTTAGACTATTCACAACTGCACAACAAAATGCCCACTAACCATTCTGAGTTTGTCAAGAGGGCTAAAATGAAGTGTGAAAACACACAAATTACTTTGGTGATGATTGAAATATCTTGAGCACTATTGGATGGATAGCCATGCCATTTGGTACACATATTTTAGGTCTCTAGAGGATGAATTGTAATGACTTTGATTCAAACTGATTAGTCATGTGCCCATTAAAATATATTCTAATATGCCAGATGGATTGGCACAAACTTTGGCACAGACATTTATTGTGAATGCTGAGATGCATTTAAGGGATTGGACCATCCATTAAAGTTGATTTATGACACTAACACTTCACAGTTCCTAGACATACATCAAACATTCTTCATCAGTGATACATGTTTTCCAAGGATCAGCTTCAAAGCCATAGGCAAGTATCTATTCAGTAGAGTTGACATGCAAGATAAGCAAGTTTCATTCCTCACAAGAAGCCACACACCATTTAAAGGCCCATATTTATCTTTTCAAGCCATAGTTAAAAATATCACAATAGGCAGAGACATTGTCAATGTAACTCTGTGCAATGTGCTCCACTTGATGCTTTTCTTTTTGTTCTATTTATCAATTGAGCATTGCTTTTTATTGACAAATTGTATCTGTGTCTTGCAAGCCTACCAACTTTATTAAACTTCTATACTAAATCTCTGAAGTACCTTTAACAACATTGATATTGACATTATTAGACAATTCTTGCAGGGTCCACAAAGTAAAACGTTTCACTGAATAAAAACTCTGACGAGAATGAGCAATGGAAAGAGACTTTTGTTTAATGACAGAGCTCCTGTCCTTGTCCGACCAAGACAAAAGTTACTTCTATTATTTTTCATTAATTGTCTTATCCCCGTCACCTTCATTCTCAACAATGACTCTCTTCTTTTGATATCTTATTCATATAAACTTCCAGCTGTAAGAGCAAACCACCTTTTGCATTCTTTTTTCTTCCATGAACATATAATGGGTGTGGGGCTGTGGGCGTGGCTAGCGCGCCGGCGGCAGGAGAGAGGGGGGGGGGGGGAGAAACACTCAGATCAGCTGTGGCTAATAAGCCACAGCTGAAGCAAATGAGTGTTGGCCGGGCTATTTAGGCCGGCAGAGGGAGCAGGGAAGGGAGATCGAGGTAGTGACATGCAGAGAGCCGTAGCTACAATGAGTGTGAGCGTGATGTCTGCGAATAAAAACCTTATGGAACCCACAAGCAACGTGTCCGCTGAGTATGTTCCAGCCACAGGTCCACGGGTGAGAGGGAACCTTGCCACAATGGGATTCTGACTGAAAGGTTACCAACAGTCAGAGGTTTACTCTTGCTGTGGTGAAGCCTGTGTGAGGTGCCCGTGCCAGAAAATGAGCTGAGTTGAGCACAAAGGCTCTGCAAGTTGTCATGGTGCTTGGTTGTCCACCTCTGACTCTAACATTGTGCTCGCCTTGGGCTTGTATAAAGGCGATACAGTACTCCATGAATATGATGTATTGTATGAGTTTACATTTAATTACAATTCCTCCTCTGCATTGTGTAGGTTGGTTTGTGGTTTTCTGCCGATAACACTTGTTGTCTTCTTGGTTCTTGACAGCACATCTAGTTTGGACGCCCTCTGGCGTTGTGGAACGCAGCAACATTAAGTAACAATGCCTTCTGTCCACGCTCGTAGCTCTCTCGCCATCAGAGGAGGCAAGGTGCCAGGCACGAAGCGATGAGGAGATATTATCAAACTAAGTTTTGGACGCGCAAAAATACAATTACTTAGTAAGTATCTAACCCAGAATGTGAAGGCAATATGGTTGACGGAAGGCAAACTTACATATCTGTAAAATGTGGAACCTCTCATTGCTTTCAATGAAGAATAATGTTCCGTTTTTTTCTCTGTGACGTTCTCTGTACACCCTCCACTCACATCGGATTATTCTCCCATCTGGTGTGAGTTCATTGACTCTGTGGTGCTGGCCCATTTGTGACCTAAAATACGTTCCTTTCTTGTTCATACTTTGTATTTTATCAGCCGGTTGTGGCTGCCTTTATATTTAAAAAGCAATAATTCTGTGGGGGCTTGGCTTATAGCTAAAATGCTTACAATTATAGTCAATATATATTCTGTGTCCTAGTGTTAAGGGGTAATTTGGTGTGAAAACTGTTTGAATGGCTTTGAGTCCTTCAGCTTGGACATTAATCAGTACAGCTGGTCATGAGGAGAACCGAGGCCAATGGCTTACACTGGGCCTCATAGATGAGTGTCAATCAGAACCACAATGTATGAGCTATTTCCACTTTTAACCCTCTGAACTCTAAGCAGATTTGAAGCATGTTTTGCTCCCATACATTTTACTTGGTTTGACCTCGTCTTTTCTTGAGTTGAATTTGGTCTTATTAGTTTTTTTTGGAAAACAATGAAACTGATACAACATTTCCCAAGTGTGCGCAATTGTTATTGAAGTTGAGAAAAAAGGATGCGTTCAAGAAATGTCAGAAAGAGGAACATTGAGGTGGGTTTTGGTGTAAGGTTAAGGGTAAGTACAGCAGTTTATCTATATTGTCTTGACCTTTGCGTCTCACAAGTATTGCACACAAACCTCCATTGTCTCTTCTCCGGTGTGCCCTTGTGTAACTGAGACAGGCTGCGACAGCATATTAATGACAGTGACCTGAACTGTTGGTTTGCTGTTCATGATTTAGCCATGATGAACCAGGAGGAGCACAACAACAGCGATAAATCATGTGATAACAACTACTACAGAGAAGATGACTCTGCCTTGACCTAGTCCTAACAATGATCCGTCTTTTCTACTAGCTTTGACAAGAGTCATGATTGAGGAGTAAAGGAGTATTCACGTGGCCCTCAGGGAAAGGCTGCACCTGGAAGAAAGCAACGTGTCCTTCACTGAGCTGTGAGAAGAAGGGTTTGGGCTAGACTTATGGAAGGACTTGCAGACTGAGTCAATGTTTAGTTTTTATTGTAATGGTGCTCTCAGTGTCACCAACAAAATAAAGTATAATAACTGTCATAGTACAAGTGTCTCGGAGGCTTTTTTGGCCTGCAAGAATAACATCCTTGAGAAAACATGAAATATGTAGGAAATAAGCTTTAGTTGAAATGTATCAGTCATAATAATAACTTTAACTGCAGTTAAACTCTCCTTTGTCATGTTGAGAGCTTTCTTTCAAAAGCTTTCTAATTGAAATGTCACCCAGTTTTTAATAATTATTTACATTTGACAAAGCAGTCAAAATATTCTGTGTAATATCCAAAACTTGATCAATGTCAGCATGTACAGGGAAACAAGTTTGGCAGAAGTCACTGTTTTCTTTGCAGTGACAACAGCCTCTTTAGTGGATACCTATTATGTGGATTAGAACATGAGTTGTTTTGGGTGTGGACATGACAAGGGCTTGACTTCCCCATGCTAAAACAAAATGTGAGTGATTTAATATAGACTTCTTGTTTAATTAAACAAAGGGAAGTATGCCGTTACATAAGCCTCAAGGTGTCATGTTTCTTGCATATATCTATACCACAGACCATAACAACAAGGACAACATAGATAGATAGATTTTTAACAAA
Source organism: Cottus gobio (assembly GCA_023566465.1). NCBI lineage: Eukaryota > Metazoa > Chordata > Actinopteri > Perciformes > Cottidae > Cottus > Cottus gobio. Next base: position 9,722,620 of record CM042227.1, on the reverse strand, counting down.
GGCACATTGTGAAGGATTATTTGTTTTAACCCCTGCTGCCATGTCAATCATGCATGCTGTACAATATATACATTACATTTAACTGACGCTTTAATCCAAAGCGATTTACATGATATACAGTAGACTGCAACGGTGAGCAATGAGGGTTAAGTGTCTTGCTCAAGGTCACATCAACATGGACTGGCTGAGCCGGGGTTTGAACCACCGATCCTCTGATTGAAAGTCAGACCTGCTAACCACTGAGCCACAGTCGCCCATACATAGTATATGGAAACAAGGTTGTTGAAAAGAGATATGACAAGCGGTCATTCAAATTGAACAAAACCACTACCTGAACAATAGGACCCCTTGAAGGACTTTTATTTGTACTTGAGGATTATGAAATGACACATCGGTCTGAAAGACTAGAACCTGTTAAAAACCTGAATTACAAAAGGTACCTATGTAGCTTATCATCTTGAGCCTTTCATAACCCAGTGTGTAAGCTAGAAATCTGAAGGTCATGTAAAATGTGCTAGCAGTGCTGAGGTGGTGGCAATAATAGGAATCTTCGAGACATTTTGTTCAGTGAACGATAATAGGTACCGTGGAAGATAATAGGGATTTCTTCCCTGCATGCTGATACAATAGTCCTTATTAGACCCTTTTTTTCCTTCAGGGGTCGGTGCCACTAGTGGTTTTCCTAATTGACCCTTCCACTCTGCCTGGCTCTGCCATCAATAACTTCTCCTCGCCGCTCCCTCCATCATCCTCATCTGCTCATCTGGCCCCTTTAGCTGTCAGGCTGAGATAAGAGTTGCCTCTCACCCCTCTCTCCACGAGATTGACAGGCTGACACACCATCTCTAAGGTCAGCCAGGCTAATTGGTTTTTGCACATCTTAGATGAACCATTAGGCCTGACAACTACAAAACTAAAAACATCTCTCTCTCTCTCTCACAAATTGCTGTGATTGAGGTGTAACAAAAAAAGGCAACAGGTACACAACATTTGCCAGTTGTAGCACCAATACAACAGTGATATATATTGTATTTAATTATACCACCCAAAGTGAATCTTAACATCTGTTCACTTTGTAATATAAACTGACAAGGGCTATACGTGTACTATATGGAGTTATATCCAGGCAACATCTATGGTGCCGTACGGTAGCTATTGCTGTGCAGCATTTACGTTCTTTGATTCACATAGAGTGCTGGGATGGCCGTATTTAGCCGTCTATAATAATGCAAAGTGCAACAAGCTGACAAACAATTTCCAGATAAGCAAAATATTGAAGAAGAAACTAAGTTGAATGGTTAAACGTTATTACCTAAATGTATCCAACAGAGTATATACATACATACCATATTAACAGCAATTTTGTATGAGCACTGTTCTTCTGGGTATTTAATAAGGATTATTACCCAGATACTGCATATGCTCATTCTTGACCTGTCTGATCATCTGACCCCTTTTGTTCCTGGCCGGTTTAACATTTTTTTAATGATGTTCCCGTGTACCTAGATCTCAGTGATTGCTTTGGCACGTACAACATTAACAAAATGTGCATACAAAACAGTGGAAGTGAATTGAAAGTATAATTTGTAGGCTGATAAACAGGAGTTGAGACATTAATGAGACACTCTCCTACCAAATATAAAGACTACTGCTCAGACATTCCCTCTGGCCAACTCAGCTAACCCAGTGATGGTTATTATCTTTGACAGGCTGCCACTGACCAAAGGTGCCCTATCATCGGCTGTGTGAGTAGTGCCTGGTGGCCATGAAGAAACACCTCTCTCTGTGTGGCGTAGGCTTATGCGTGGACACAACTTCAACCTAATCTGTTGCTTTAGACATCAAACAAATTGAGCAGGACAGATGCTGTTTGTTGCTACCTTTGTGTTCAGCTCGTACAGCAGTGAGTCGGCTAATTGATTAAACTGACAAGTCAACAATGTGTCCCGGGTGTAGCAGTTCGATTCGGCATATCCTGAGATCTTAGTCAATCCTGTGGCATCACCAATAACTGAAGTTAAACGTTTTATGGGGGTATGCCACTGATGAAGAGCCTGTGCATGTCCAACTCATTCGTAGTTCCACATACATGTATGTATATAGCAAAGTGTATACATGTCAGCAACTCAAAGTTCTTTACAAGTGAGCAGATACAAAATCATCAAAGAATACAATACAAGATCAAAATCAGGTAAAAGTACATAGATAACCCTAACCCTCAGTTTGCAAAAATACATAGGAACAGTTCTTATTTAGTCTAGATTTGAAGGTGGTGCACCTTTATTATAATCAGGAAGTTGGTTCCGTAGCTGAGCACCTGTGTGTTCAGTGATGACTCTCCTTTGTACTGTTATGGATTTGTTAGTAAATTAGTAAAACATTGAGTTTTTGTCTGCAAGACTACTCCAAGACTAATACTACTACACTCCACCACCCCAACTGCGCTTCCCCCCTAGTCACCCCCCTTCGCCCGTCAGAAGGCTACCGCCTGTAATTGGGTGTGGAGCCTGAGAGGCCATGTAGTGGACGGCTCAGCGGAGACTGCAAGAGTCAATTACCAGAGCTGATAGTGCCGTGGAGAGAAAGGTACACCAGACACACTGTAGTGGTCTCTCTGAGCAGGATAAAGGAGACAGGGAGTGTGTGCTAATGTGAGACCAACATGCTACATCTATCACCTCACAGAAACAGTAACAGCTGTGGCATGTATCTTACTTATACTCAGGGGTTAGACACAAGGCACAAAAAATGAAAAGTCAGTAATATGTGGCCATTTCTGTCAGTGAATCCAATTAGCCCATGCAGTTGACTAACACACTGGTGTCAAATTGCTAATTTTTGCTTTATAAATGTTTTTTTCGATGTTTCACAGATGACAACGGCTAAATATTTAGAGTGTTAAAGCAAAGTCTTAGGCTTTAAAATGGATTATGGTGGTGATGATTTAACAGTGGCAATATTTGAATCAAAGATGATCAGGTACGCTGACATCAAATCTGACAGATTTTGATTAATTAGTTCTTCGTTCTCAATGTGAGGAACATGAATGTCAATGTTGGCGTTTGCTGGTCACACTGAGATCTTCTTCTCCCTCTTGAATTTACTTCCTTTCTGGGTCTGTTTTGCAATCTATCTGCAAGCAGTCATCTGGATGTTGTTATATAATTTCTCTTTTGGCATATTCTCATATTCAAGCATAATGATGGACTACATATGTGTGTACATTATGTTCAAATCTAGAAAATGTTCAATGGAGATCCAAGCATTTATCTACATCCAAAATATAAAAATGTTATGTTGCACAATGTAATGCATGGCCCCCATCAGATTCACTGATTTGACAATTCTGTGAATACCATACTGGCTGCAGCACTAGTGGAGATGTATATCTTGGCATTCATCTTTTTCTGTGGGTTTTGTTCACAAAGTATCACAATGATAGTTAGGGTTTCATGCCAAACCTACATCTCACAATATGCTGACACTGATACTGCACAGGTCCTGCTTGTAAGTAAAGCTATTTTTATTCTATCGCTAAGATGTCTTTCAGAAGAGAAAACATTTTGATCAGATTGGCATGCTGCAGTGCAATCATTATCTCACCAGATTTGGATTAGTGCAATGTAATGAAAAGATTACCTAAGAACCTGGATTTTTTAAGCCATTAATGAGATTATCCAGTTAAAAATCATTATTGCTTTGCTAATCCGTCAAAGCCCAGCAGTCAGGTGCAGCACAGCATCGAACATCCATCTTGTAAAGCTGCACACAGCAAAATGTATCATCTTATTATTGATATGCTTTGGTGTTGGTTCCTAAACATACTACATGTGTGGCATTACGTGTAACGATTTTTCTATTTATCTTGTTTTCTATTTAAATGGCCCGTTTTAACTAGTGGACTGATTTGCTTTTTGTTGAGAAACAGACAGTCGTTTCGAAGATAATGTAATATAAAATATAACATACAGTGTCAGAGCTCAGCCTGGTTAGGCTATTTACTATTTACGCTATTTACTATTATTTGCTATTTACGTTTAAAGTATGTAGTGGTATTTTCTTTGCACAAAGTTACCACTTTCCTTTCTCATACTACCCCCATATCCATACACACACACACACACACACACACACACACACACACACACACACACACACACACACGCACACACACACACTATCTCAGTGCTGGCAGACCACACACTTGCCTTTATGTCAGGTGTTGTTTTTGCAAGATTTGTCATTCTGCAATCCCATTGTGGGTATGCAGGGGCTGAAAAGAGAACGTCAGAAGGTACTGAATGGGAAATGGTGGTCCACAGATTGTAAACACCCCCACTTGACAGAATTTCCAGCATGGTTTGTGTGGTTATTGAATGCGTTAGTGAAAGTGTGATATCTCTAAACACAGACATGTATACGTCAACAACTTTCTAATTGCGTCAGGACAGATACACTCATATAGGTATTTCTTTAGAGAGTTGTTTTCAGAGTTTTGAATGAAACATTTGATAATATTCGATTAATTACTTTCTTATTCACCTTACTAATTGCCGGTATGTCTCATCGAGCAATTTGACTTTGGTGATGCCCTGACTTCATAGAGAAACATCATTATGTCAAAATGTGTCCAATACTTTGGTTTATGGTTAAATCATAATAATGGCATGTCCAATATCACCCTCTGTAGCACTTTGTGTTTGTTAAAGCAAATTAGAAAATGTTAGCTTACTAACGCACTAAGCTTACATGCTAAAACATATTACCTACTAAACATCTGCATGTTAAAAATATCACTAACGTTGCGCTAACATTGGGCATCTAAATATAGCCTCACAGACCCGTTAGCATGGCTGTGGACCTTTATGCTGCCCTCAGATGATACCACATTTGCTCTTTGCTCACCGCGAGGTAAAGCGCAGTGCAGACACTCGCAGAGGCCAAACATAGTGCAGGTATATGTCATCCAAGGATATGAATGAAGAATATGAGACAAGAGCACCGCTTTGCCTAACCTTTGGGAGGACATTGGGAAATTATTCATATGTTAAATAAGTTTGAAAACTATCAAGGTCTTATTCATTAACCATGGCTCATAAACATAGTTGAGCTCCTATTAATCACTAATTTGGAGGTAAACCAAGTGCTGGTCTGTCAATTCTTTTAAGAAAATATTCACCATCCACTACTTTTTGACATATTTCTTGTTTCATGGTGTAAGGATCACAACTGAGCATTATGTATCCCCTTCAATGTATTCAAAAAAAAATGCAACAATCATTATGCAATATTGATGAAAAATAAACATTTTTGTTTTTTCCCTTAATGTAACTGTTTATACATATTATTACTCTTTATGTAAACAACCCCAGTATCTACAGTAGCAGATGCACTGTCAATGATATTCCATATGACTTTTACATTTCAATCATATGTTCTCCTCTTGGTAATTCCCTCATTAAATAATGCATTGAGATCCTTTAGCTACACTACAAAGCATTGAGCACTCTGAGGTCGTTTTGCCACATATGAAGTGTGACCAATCAGATTCACAATGCTATTGTAATGACATCGCTCATCCCATGCCCTTGAGCGACTGCAGCTGACTTGTGCGTGAAAAATAAGATTGACTTCACTGTGACCTAAATCTGATAATATTGTTGAAGCAGAATTGTGGCAGAAACGGTAACAAAAGTAAACATGTATTTTCATTGACATGTTTGATTTTGGTCTTGTTTATCTGTCTATAATTGAGTTCAGGTTTGTTGTGCAATTCAAATACAATGTTTTCAAAAAATAATGGTATAACACAAAACTGTGTGTATCTATACATATATTTTTTTTTTCTTTTACTATCTATAATTGGTCACAAGCCAAAGTCTTCTCCTCATTGCGACATAGTTTTCTGCACTCTGTCTTACTGCAGAACTCTTACACAGGAGAAGGTTATAGTGGAGGGCCATGCTGCTAGAGGGCCATTACGGCCCAAGCTCACTGAGGTGGAAAAGCAGTGATCAACAGAAATAAAATGCCCATACTGTCATCTGAGAGTGCAGATCAATCCAGGACAAAGTACTGCACCCTGCTAGAGTTGCCTGACAGAGAGGTGATTGGATACTCTGTCAGGCTGGACTCCAAGGCCCCGCCAACAAACAAAGAGACTACTTTGAAAGTTGCATTGACACCGTGTGGTCATTTAACAACAAATTTGAGATCTGCTTGACCTTGGCCACGATGAAGTGTTTGCCTTGGTAATTCCGTTTGTTTAGCATCTGAGCCTCTCACTGAAACTGCTGAGCCCTTGTAGGGCACTGACGTCATGAGTATAAATCCCAGGTAAACATTGAGCATCAAAAGGCCATAACAAATCCAGGGAATTATTAGGGTGGTTCTACGAGGCCATGTGTGATTGGAGTCTGATGTAGTACAGAGTCAGGTGATATGTCATGCCTTCAAACGCCCTTTGTCTAATCTGTAAAGCATTTTCCACAAGGTCAAGGATGACTGGCTGTGCATGATTGTGTGCAGGGAGGACCTCTTGTACAAAACACACGCCCACACACCGAACACAAGTTCACACATTTTGGTGCACACACATGCACAACACAAAAAAAGGTATAAATGGAGGGGGCCAGAGGGGTGTGAGGTACACTCTGCAGGCAGATGTGCTCTCTGAAGTCTCTGTGTTGCTTTGATTGCTGTTCTGCAATTTCACAGCTCAGGGTGTACAGACACAGTGAGAATAAATTAAACAGTCTATTGACCTTACTTTGTCTGCATGCAACTTTAGAATGAATTGCACTCAATGAAAAATGAATCAGAGAGGACAAAATGAATGTCAAAAAAGGACCCAATTTGTATTGTAGGGTATGGACAGGTGCAGTTCAAATTGTACAAATAATTCTTTGAAGAACTGTCCTTGAGATATCTCTAAACACAGACATGGGCATGTCATCACCTTTCTTCCCCCTCTTCATCCTCACTGTTATTTAAAGGCCATATTTGCACACACTTCCAGCCAATTAAAGTCACTTTTTGCTCTACTGTGACGACAGCTTACTTCCCATAACATTTTACATTAGATTTTGAATTCAACATATTTTTGCATACAGTTGCATAAAAATGATAAAGGTTAGAGATGTATGCAGAGCCAGAGAGTGTAGCAAGTCACTTGTTAAGTTTTGGGACATCCCCACCACCTTTCACACAATCTCAATGTGTGTTGTTTAGATGTTTAGAATGTTTAGATACCTGCATAAGCTGCTATATACTTTTACATGCTTTATTCATATTGATCAAATTGACAATTGGCGATGCAGGGGGAAATAAATTAATGCATCCATAGAGAGAATGAAAATCCTGACCCGGGTATTGAATTCCAGTTAAATCAGATGCAATAAAACCATGTATCACAATCAGCATCTGTCTACATTGAGTCATGTGTAGCTGAAATAACAAATGTAGCTGAGTTGTTATTGTACTGCAGCGGTCTGTTGAGCACTGTACTGTATATCGACCTCTTGTTTTCAGTTAATAGATTCAGTAAAAACCTGCCGGGGCTTTGGGGGTGTTTGTGTTATATGGGGCTGAGTGGCTGTCGGTGACTGGGAGCGGTTAGTCAGTCACCCATGCAGGTGTTACTTAAGCTAAGACCTCACAGGGAACCCAGTGATTGGCCGGGGCCAACAGCAACGTCTCCTTGCCCCGCATGCCCTGATCCTTATGTCCAAACATTTATCACTATGGAGTATATTCGCACAACATATACATTCATTGTCACTGCCAGCATGGGGATTGCACTAGTGCTTGTTTCGGTTGTTGTCAATATGCTGCATAGTTTGCCATCGTTGTTTGCTTGTACAATCAATGTAAATACACGTTTAACAGCGCTGATCGTGTTTGAGAATCTGTACAGTGACACTCTGCACAGAGATAGATATCAAAGTATTGGATGGCGGGGATAAAAACACCCTGTTGCTAGGATCCTGCTTTCAGCTTGAACTAAAGTCTACGTGTTCCTGCCTGTGTGTATTTGGAAAATGGAGGAAGCACTCAGAGGCGACATTAAAGGACAGCTTATAAGATAGTAAATCACGTGGATTGTAGATGGTAGACAGCGAAATGGATATCAATATAGAGGACGAGGGCAGGACAATAAAATGAGATGAGGCTGGCTCATAAGAACGTCCAAAATTAAAATATGCAACACCGTTTATAACCAGAAGTTATGTAGCTCCCTCACCGAATGATTAAGCATGGGCGAGCAGGAGAGTCAGAAGCTGACACCCGGGATTAGAGATTGAAATCCTATCGAGATAATACAATAAGCTGCCTTCATTACTAGAATTATACAAATATGACACAAAATATATATATATGTTTTTATTTGTATCCATGCGAGTGGCATGGCTCCAGGAATGGCAATGTCAGTCATCCACGTTGGTATAACATTTCAAAAACTATTGGGTGGGTTGCTTTATTATTTAATAGAGGTATTCAAGATGCCCAGAGAATGAATTGAAAAGACTTTGGTGATCTCTTGACCTTTCCTCCAGCGCCACCATGAGGCTGTCTAGAGGTGGTTGCATGAAATGTCTCGAGAACTGTTGAAATGTGGTCCACATGTTCATGTCTCTTGAATTGTAACAAATTTAACCTTTTCAAAACACTGCTTCTGTGTTTACTGGTAATTAGCGAAACATTAGCATGCTACCATGCTAAAGGTGAAGATGGGAAACATTAAACATGCTCAACATCTGCATGCTAATACTGCAATGTTAAGCATGTTAGCATTAGCTTAGGTTCAGCCTCACAGACTGATAGCTAGGCTGTTACATTTTACTGCAAGGTTTACCACTGGTAAGATAGCGGATACCAGAGATAAGCCAAGGTTTCATTTCACAACATTGTTTAAGAATAATCATCATACCTTAACGGAAAAATAGATAATCTTTGGTGTCTGGCAGAGTGACTTGTATTAGCATAATGATACTAAACATACACATTGGCTGTTTTAAGCTGTTGGAGCAAAAGCATAAGCAATGCTGACAGGAGTATAATCTCCAATGTTTAGACAATCTACCCAGGGTGTTCAGCACCCCTGAAGTACAGACTGCCTCAGGTGAGGAGTGGGAGGTGCCTTGTGAAGGAGGTATTAGTCAAAGTTCCATGAATGTATGAACTGACAAACAGCTAGACAAGGATCTGACCTTAATGTGTGCACCGTGCATTACGTGATAGCTGCAACATGGGTTGCTTACCTGTCAACACATTGGCACATTGTGCCAATTCAGCATCAATATGATTTACATTTTAAATTTGCCAAAAGCTCTCTCCTTTGAACTATGTGCACAGCGGGCAGTTCAGGAGGCCTGGGTGATTAGAGCAATCACAACAAAAACAGATCTGGACTGGCTTTGCCTGTTTAGAAATTCTCAGCAGTCATTGAGTGAACAGAGTGTTGGCCAGCCTTGATCATCAACTATATCATCTGTAAATATACAGATCCAAGATATTGAGTGTAGGCAGCTTAAAAAAACACCTTCAGTCCGCCCCCCAGCTCACACACACATGCCCTTTTTAGATTAGATCAATGTTGATTCCTTTTTTAATGATGCTGGGTGCTTTCACATAAACGGTAATCTGTTTGGGATGTGAGGCTTTGAACTAAGGTCACTGTTACGTTCCTTAAACAAACTTCCGATTTTGGCACATTATGCTTTCCATCACGGCCTTGACAGGACACGTAATGTGAACATTAGCTGTTGGTGTTCAAATCCTGCTTCACTACTGCAGGTCTAAACCTTTAAAAAACAGCTTTCAGCAGTCTATATTCTACAATCAACCAAAAAGGCTTAATGTGCTTTCTCTTCTGCTTCAATCATATATACTGGTTTGCAAGTACACATGAGCTGTTATTACAGCAGTCCTGCACAGTTAAATGGCCTTTTGTCTGGAACGTTTGATGGACCACTAGTGCCCTCTATCAGCCTCAACCAGCATATCACACATGTTCACGTTTATCTTCTGCAGGTTCATTTGATTTCTTTCTGTTTTATTCTTGGGAGTTGCATTTTATGTTACATTTACTGCAGCATTGCTGTGTTTTATCATTTAAGTGTCATTTTTCTAAATGTCATACCATATTGCATGCCTATAAAAAAAAACAATTGCAGGATTAAGCCAATTAGAATAAATAATTATACCTAGCAGCAGCCTCTGCAGTTGTAAGTATGAAGATATGACAGTAACCAAACCCGTGGGTGTAAAGACAGTGGGCTCAATTTGAGATGAAAGAGTCCTGAGGCAGCTATTAAGTGTTTCTCTGTGTGTGTGAAACTGAACATTGATTGTGGGAAAGGACCATCGCTGTAGATACGGTAATATCTTTATCTACTCTAGACCACGCGAGACATTTTCCAGTCTGGGTCTTTCTATGTAACCTCATTTTAGACCAAGCCAAATTAGACTACGTAGACTAAATTCTAAATTCATAGCTTTGTAACTTTGTTTGTGAAAAAAAGAGAGTAAAGGTGTCCTGACCAGAGAATAAAGACACAGTCCGTCTTTGTGTCATATTCCCAGTGTGTGGGCAAACAGCAGCTGCACAGCAACCCTGCAGAAGACTAGCGCTTACCGCACAGGCAGCAGATAGCCGCCAGCTCAGCCGTGTGGAGACAATCCCTCAATCTGAGATATGATCTGAATTTGCAAATGTCTTTAACATTGGTATCTTATTGTGTTGATGTAATGGAAGGCAGATGATTCCATTGCAATGCATTCAGGCCTCTGTTATTGTGCAGAATGGGTCACACGCACAGCTAAATGGAATAGAGCCATGCTGGTAGCTTCACCTTTGCTTTCTCTGCTGTCAAATTTGTAAATTACTTAAATACTAGGAAGTGCCTTAAATGGGGTTTTTAAGGTTATGGGTGTCTTTATCTTGATCACACCGAAGGACTCTGTGGATTAGTTCTGTTACTTGTGAATGTCATCCAATTCATTTTCCTGGAACTTAAAGAGCAACACATAGCGTTTCTGCAATGCTATAAATAAATGTCCAGATGACTTTTCAGAGAAATGCAGCACGCTGATAACGAACAGAGCGCTGACAACTGGTATTAGAGAAGCCAATTAAACCTCCTGGAAACTTCACTTGCTTTACTGCGGGATGACAGATATGTTTTAGAATTTTGATTTTCAAGTTAGGCTCGTGAAGGTTTGTAGGGCTATGAAAGGATTGATCACGATAGATGTTTTGCATGGATGTTAACTTATTATTATGAACACATGTTGAACTCACGCTTTAAAGAATGTTTTACTCCTCGTAAAACCTGTGTGTGTGTGTGTGTGTGTGTGTGTGTGTGTGTGTGTGTGTGTGTGTGTGTGTGTGTGTGTGTGTGTGTGTGTGTGTGTGTGTGTGTGTGTGTGTGTGCGTGTGTTGGTACGATCAGGAAGCAGTATGAATTGAGGATGACTCCTCCGATTAATACATAACATTTTGGGTTTACTTAATGTGTTCATAGCTGTTTAAGCATTTTAGTCCAATTGTTAGTGGACTAATGCTAGTCCACTTATCAAAGAGGTTTGAAGCATTCAGGACATAGACACCACGGCATCAGTCAGCCATAATGGAAGATGGTCAATGTCATGTAGTTGAGGTTACATGAAGGAGATCAAACAAATATGAAGGGTGTCAGGAGTTGCTTACAGCATAGCAGACTAGCCACCATAATCATAATGATGTTAGACTGTATCATAAAATGGCAAACAGTAAAGCTTATGGGGCGACTGTGGTTAGCTAGTCTGTCTTTCAATCAGCGGGTCGGTGATTCGATCCCCGGCTCCGGCAGTCCACGTCGTTGTGTCCTTGAGCAAGACACTTAACCCTCATTGCTCACCGTTGCTGTGTCTACGGTCTACTGTATAGCATGTAAGTCGCTTTGGATAAAAGCGTCAGATAAATGTAATGTAAAAAATACAATTTTAAGATCACATTAAAATCTAAAATACATAAATATCAAGCAAAATATTTGAAGACATCGACGGCACTTCAAATGTGCTAAATTCACCTGCATACTGCATGCTTGGCTTTACCCACAGTCAACTGATGCTGTCCCTGTTGTCACCATTGGAGGGAGCTGCAGGAGAACTTAATCTGTATCAATGTTAGAGACGTGCAGCACTACCTTGGTTGGCAACATATAACTATGGGAAATTAAACAAGGACACTTGAAGAAATAATGGGAGGATTCTCGCTCTTTAGGTAGAAGAATACACCCCATAGAAATGCACTGCTGACTGGATGAATGGCCTCTCGGTCAGCAGGCCTGCTGTTAACTACTACAACCCTCTTCCTACAGTTTTACTCTCACCACTGTCTGTGAAACACTGGCTCTGCTAGTGTAGAAGGTGACAGCTACTCAAGCCAGCAAAATAATTTGTTAACATTTGAGGAGAGATAATCACAAAAGGACTGAGTTTGAATGACTTTCACCAGTGTCGACATCCTTGACGCTCGGTGGAAGGATAATTTAATCAGCAAGGTTACTGTTGCAACAATAAAACTGCATTCGGTCTTATATTTTGAAAGGAGGTTCTTGGAGCCATCATGTGAACTGAATAATAGGCACTCAAACACTGCTGCAGAATTGAAGGCAGATCATAATATAATGCATTCCCCCAAATAACAGAGTAAAGATTATACATTTTGAATTGATGTGTTGATCCGCTGCACCACTAGTATACGACTTTCTCACTGATGTATTAATATATATATATATATATATACATATATATATATATAAATCAATTTAACAATGTAGTGTATAATACATTGATAATTTATACAATATCAATCACAAGGGCCTTGTTACTGAACATGTACTTCTACTTTCACTGAAGCAGGATTTTGAATGAAGAACTACTTGCAAAAGCATATTCATACAACATTGTATTACTAATGTTAGTGAATGGGATTCGGAGGGATCTATTGGCTGAAATGTGATAAAATATATTTACATTTTCATGTAAAATCACCTGAAACTAAGATTTGTGTTTTTGTTACCTTAGATTGAGCCCTTCAAACTCAAACTGACCCGATAGCAACTGGTCAGGAATTGCCTGATTCTGAGTCTGCAGCACTTATGTTGCATTGCAAATACTTCAAATGTTGTTCATATTTCATCAATAGTTCAATTCACTGGAGTCAGGACTGTTGTGCCACTTTGCATTTATTCATTTATTGATGTGGGTGTATTACTTTAACGTGTATGTGTCACCTATCATGTATTGTTTGATGTCTCTGATTGCACTGGGTTGTCTGGACCCAGTGCTCATTGAACACGCAGTATTAGCCACAGTGGCATGAAACCATCTCCTTCACATCCATATAAAACCTCTGATGTTACTGACCACCTGGATTTACTTCTAAACTATATTAAGTAATTCATATTGGCAATTTCTCGTGGGCCTGGTTGTGACATGATTTACTTTTTTATTTTGCTTGGCATCAGATCATATGGAGACCACACATGACTCCACTCAGAAGTTCATGCAGGATTTATTTAAGTAGCCAGCATGTAATCAAAAATACATGACGACTAAATCCCTTAAATAATGATGGTCAGCATGCTTTGCATGACTCCTTTGAGGAGCTTGTCCGATTTCATCATAGTTTTATTTATTTATTTGTCAGACCTGTCTCAAAAATGAGGTTCACTAGAGAGCGCAGACTGGGTCTAATTGAAGAAAATTGGTGTTTCAGTTACTTTTGATAGGATACTGCTGTTGTTCGTCTGCTAATGTTACAATTAGGCTTTGCTGCTCCCTTTTATGACCACCTCATATGCTACTGCAATTTATTGTCCTATGTGAATTACATATCATAATGCGGATGAACATTATCATCATTATTGTCATCATCCAACATTACGTACATCAGCAGGGCATGATAGTATCTGCCATTAGCTTTTGCCTCCATTATATAGATTGTTCTTTTGGTTACCATTTTTTTAAAGCAATTAAAGGGTTCTCAAAAGTACTTAAGTTGTGCATTCATATTAAATAAACTTGTTTTCCAATCAATTATTCACTTTGATATTGGCTTCAAAAATCTCCTTAACGCAACACGTCATTTTGCTTGTTTTATGAAGTTAATGCTGTGTGCATTGTCCCCATTCAGAAAGATGTATCATGTGCAATTACATGACGATAAATTAATAAAGTATTTTCTCGGAAATCACATCATAACCATTAATTTGCCAGGTATGTTACACATTCGAGGAATTTGTCTGGGTGGGTGGTGCAAACATTAGACAAACAACAACAATCAGCACATTGCAAGAAGTAGAAACATATTTAATTTACAATAGAATATAACATATAAAATAAAGTGCAGAGACAAACAGATAACAACACTATAAACACGTGTCCCGTATGTATGTATGTGAAAGTGTAATAGGTAAGTGGCAAGTGCATTTAAATATGGACATATTTGTGAAGAATGTCTGCAGGATGTGTACACAAAATAAAAGCAAATGTCCTTGAGGACACTGTCATCCTCACAGACATACTTTACGTGTGTGGCAGTTATGAATCCGTCGCCACAGGAACACAAGCTGGCTGCAGCCTCAGAAACAAGAGGCCACTTGTAACCTAATCGATTGTCGAGCAGGGAGGCAGACCGGGTCCACACTCTGTGATCGGCTTCTCTGTGCCAGACTTCCCAGAATAGCAACTCGGGCGCGTTGTCTGCCGCTCGGCTCGGCTCTGCTCCGGAGGAGATGGAGGAGGAAGTCAGTGGATTTACCAACTGTTGCTTTCGCTGCTGCTGCTGCTGCTGCTGCCGCTGCATGTCGTGGCTCGAATGAAGTCTATTTCAAACCGAGACAATTCAGTCGGGATCAATGTGCACATTCACGGGATTATATAAACTCCTACGTGTTTAAGGTAAATACAAAAAAAAAAAAAAAACTGATCGAGAGAAACACGAGCGCAGGAATCGTTTTTTTTCTTTCTGGAGGCTGTATATTAACTACCCATCCTGCTGCCGCTTTATCGTAGCCTTAGCTGTGCAATGCAATTCGACTAACAGGCGAGAGGCTGCTGGAGGCGCATGTCTGCGGCAAAAGCAGACAAGGAGCGTCTGTCGGATGAATGGGAAAGCCAGACGGGCTCTAGACTGCGGTGATCGGGTAACCTGTTGCATTGCAGCTGTCAGTCAGCTGCAAGCCACGCAGCCGACACAGACAGCAATCCCTTGAAACATAGCAACTAAACTGGCTTCACGTTTGTTTGTTTCTCTCCAGCTGATGGAATGTTTCCATGCCAGGTAATTAAACGCACCGCTGTCCTCTGTGTTTATAACCTGCCCGTCCCCTTTTAGCTGCTGGCATACATGCACGTGAAGTCATGCTGGCTGGCTACATACTAGGAAGTGGTGTCAAACGTGCGTGGAGAAAGGTTGGATACATGGTTTTAATTTCGGAGTTTTCTGTCAACATAGTTGTTTGCAATGCCCCTTGAAGGTGATCACATGCAGGTGGTTGGCCACTACATCTCAGTTTAAACGAGGCTCAGCCGGTCCGACCTTGAGTCACATCTCCACTCTGCCTGCCCACGGATTTCCAGTTCCTTGGTTGTTGAAAATAGCTTGGCTGCTCCCTGCCGCTATGGCTAATTCCTTAGGAACCGGTGGATCCAGTTTGATCCATCCCTCTCTTTATTTCCCTTCACCAACTTGTTGAGTCTTCGCCCCTCGGTGTTGCGACTGTACAACACAAACGTGCGGCTCAGCTCGTCGTTGTGCGACTTTCTGGAGGCATGTGGTTAGTTTGAGTTGCGCCAGTGTGTCGGGCTCGATGAGACCGGGTCGTGGTGGCTTCTCAGGTGGGAAAACTCGACGGGACGCGCGCGCAAGAGGCTTTGACGCAGCAACAGGCGCCAGAGAGGGGAACTGTGGATGCGCTCCTCCTTCACTTCGCCCTGCTCTTCTGAATCTGCTCAGCTTCATGATCAGATACTCCTTTCGTTGGAGTGTGATTGTTATTGAAACATGCTGGCCTGAAAGAAAGTTGTTTTTCTTGGACCACTGGACGAAGTAGATCATTTTGACTTCTTTTGTTTCACCAAAGGGAGGTGGAGACAAGTTACCACCCCTCCCCTCGTCCTTTACTGAGATTACCAATTCATTTTGCACAGGGGAGACGCTTGAAGGTAATTATATGAATACACTTTTGTTTATATATATTGCATGCTACTTTCTGGGTTTTTCTTCCAGGCGTACACATTTACTTGGAAATATCAAGAATGTAAAACTACAGATTTTTTTTGGCCACTTTACAGTCACTTGGAAGTTTGCTCCATGTAGATAGAGAGGGAAGCCAAATTAAGAGCTCAGATCATTAAGCAAATTGCTGTTGGCTGCAAGTCAGATTACTTTCATAAAAAAAAGAAGAAAAAAAACTTCACAGGTGACATTGCTGATTTTCTTTTGGCCTACAGGCCCAATGCAGAATGCCCAACATCCTCAGTTTACTGTTTAACATCAATGCTAGTGTTAACTGTAAGTTATTTAAGGAAGCCAGCAGCTGTGCTGTGGCACAATACACCTTATGTGATCTAACTCTGTTTAATTAGTTATTAGTAAACTGTATGACACGTGGGTGGGGACAGAGTGCCTACCACAAGCGAAGGAGTTCAAGTATCTCGGGGTCTTGTTCACGAGTGAGGGTAAAATGGAGCGGGAGATCGACAGGCGTATCGGTGCGGCTGCAGCAGTAAAACAGGCGTTGCACCGGGCCGTCTTGGTGAAGAAGGAGCTGAGCCGGAAGGCGAAGCTCTCAATTTACTGGTCGGTCTACGTCCCAACCCTCACCTATGGTCACGAGCTTTGGATCGTGTCCGAAAGAACGAGGTCGCGGATACAAGCGGCCGAAATGAGTTTCCTCCGTAGAGTGGCCGGGCTCAGCCTTAGAGATAGGGTAAGGAGCTCGGACATCAGGAGGAAGCTTGAAGTCGAGCCGCTACTCCTTCGTGCCGAAAGGAGTCAGCTGAGGTGGTTCGGGCATCTAATTAGGATGCCTCCAGGACGCCTCCCTTTAGAGGTTTTCCAGGCACGTCCATCTGGTAGGAGGCCCCGGGGAAGACCCAGGACACGCTGGAGGGATTATATCTCCCAGCTGGCCTGGGAACGCCTCGGGATCCCCCAGAATGAGCTGGTAGATGTTGCGGGTGAGAGAGAAGTCTGGGTCAGCCTGCTTGACCTGCTGCCTCCGCGACCCGACCCCGGATAAGCGGTGGAAAATGGATGGATGGATGGATGTATGACACGTATCTCTAATATAACTCTATTCCACATAATATGTTATCTAACATACTTACTTTATAGAACACTTATTCTACACAACAATAAATATGGGTCCAGAGATACAGATAACATTTAGAATGAACTCAGAACGTATTTCTAACTTCCTCAAAGAAGCCGGTTAACACTATGTATTATCGGTATTTCCAGACATTTTTTAAAGTTTATTTCGGGCGACTGTGGCTCAGTGGTTAGCAGGTCTGTCTTTCAATTAGAGGATCGATGGTTCGATCCCCAGCTCTGCTAGTCCATGTCGATGTGTCCTTGAGCAAGACACTTAACCCGACTTGCTCACCGTTTACGGTCTAAGTGTAAGTATCTTTGGATAAAAGCTTCAGCTAAATGTAATGTAATCTCTACAGGTGAATGCCCCCGTTTCTTTTTAAGTTCATGCTATTTACTGTGTTGCTTCTTCAGTCTAAAAAAAAAGTCAAGCAATACAGCTTACTGTGGTACTGTAGGGAATGGGTTCATTTATATGCATTACTCCTCAGTTTTGAATAACAAGACAGCTTAAATAATAAATCGCATCATTTCTGAGTTGAGTCTCTTACATGATATGTATTTTTGTAAAATGCAGAAATTGGGGCGACCATACCAGGTGTATTTTAACGTCAACGAAAAAGTTTTTTTTTAATAGAGAACATGACAATGTTGCTATTTGCATATTTAAAATAGTTGATATGGGCTAACCTTCAATATAAATATGACGACTTCTCTAATAGAAAAACAGCACAGACCAGAGTGTCTGTTGGAATGCGGCCCTGTGCACAGGAATCCATGCGAACGAAGCTGCTAAACCGCCTTGCGCTTGGCTATTATTATGATTCTAAACTAATTAATAGCGTACAGGTTCATGATGTTTGTATGCATACTTGTTCAAGGTTATCTCTGAAGTTGCACATCATTAATGCATGCAATGACAGAGTTCTGGCTGCACAGTTTTTGAGATACACATATTTGGTTTTGACAAATTAAGAATAAAGATTATACATTTATGCATTATGCAAAAAAAAACTCTATGTTACAGAAATGTTAATGGCGCCGTAATATTTCTTTTTATTCCCTGCAGCACTTAAAATGGAGGCTCCCGATGGCCACTGTGCAAGTAAGTCCTCCTATTGTACTTTAATGTACATTAACATGTTGCAACACATACTTTACCTATTGTAGTTTATGCAGTATATCGGAATATGTCTTTGTTGCACCGCTGATGGTGACAATAAAGACGACAACTACGTCTGTGTGTTATTCTGTTATTGTGACTTTGACATTATTTACTTATTTTAACTTCATGACATCTCTTCCAACCTTTTGAGACAATGCTGTTACAAAATAATAAAAACATTTTGCAATCAGACCATGAACATTTCAAGGGATTTTCCCCTAGCGCAGGCTTTTTCCTGTTCACCCCTTAAAGTTAGAGACAGCGATGCATTAGCAACATCCTGTTGAATGCAGCAGATACTGGATGTGCACTTTGTGGTGCTCCATTGCCCTTTTCTGGTTTCCTTTGGGGAGGTCTCTTGAATATATCTCTCTATCTCTTCCCTGCCCCCTTGTATTTCTGCTTTTGTGTGATAAAAACAAAAAACAGATAGCATGCTGTTAAGTGGGACTTTTAGGTCTCCATTCGGGGGTTTGTGCTGACAACACTTGGCAGGTGGGGTGGTGGTGGTGGTGGTGTTGAAAATGGAGGCTCTTCATCTATCTGTACGTCTGTGGGTCGCTTCTCAATTGATACTTTTCTAACAAATATTAGTTATTTCCAGTTGTATAAAACTGCGGGAAATGTTTTTGCATCCCCATTTCCCCAATGTGTTTTAATATGTGTTCAATACATTAGCAAGGCACTACGCCGACAGTGTTGTGACACATGTCATCATAATCACTCACATACAACGCTACACTCTCCAACACACTATACTTTACCCGGCTCCACTAAATCCTACCACTCCTCATACATGCAAACGTATCCTACTCACCATCATAGAACACACACACATATACGTTCTAATGAGCTGAGCTCCCACACACACAGCCAGGCTACCTACGTACACATCAAGCTAGCTTACAGTCTGTGCAGTTACGTGGGAGATTGGGCTATTCATATATACA
The DNA here is from genome assembly GCA_023566465.1 of Cottus gobio. NCBI lineage: Eukaryota > Metazoa > Chordata > Actinopteri > Perciformes > Cottidae > Cottus > Cottus gobio. The sequence goes on along the minus strand of CM042227.1, from coordinate 9,703,137 downwards.
CAGTGTCATTGTCTATAAGTAAGTGAGGATAGCAGTGTCTGTGACTCAGAAAAGTAGTATGATACATACAGCCCAACAGTGATTACATTGTGTGTGACAATATCAGAATCAGCTTTATGTGCCATGTATGTTTACACACACATGGAATTTGTTTTTGGTTTCACATAGCTCTCGTTGTACACATATACACATATTTTATATAATAATAATGTGGTTTCAACTCCTGACAACCTACATACAGCCTTGTACAGAACATAAAGACGAAGGGATGGTCCAATTTCTCAACAAAAACATAGCAGCCTTGGTATTGCTCTGACAAAACATGGCGTCCGTCAATGCACCGCGGCTAGATATGTTGCTCAAAGTGTCCTTGGGCAAGACGCTGAACCCCATACTGCCATGAGTGTATGAATGTGTGTGTGAATGGGTTTATGTTAAAATGTATTGGACAGCGCTTTGAGTGGTTGGCAGACTAGAAAGGCGTTATATGTCACTGCTTACTTTGACAGTGTAAACTATCTTAATATCTGACTGACAATACCTAAATAATACTTTTGACATATTTAGTTCCGTTCATCTTGTAACATTTGCTTGCAGATGTTGTTATTTGAGCGAGTGAAGGTTACAGTGACTAAGACATTCAAACAGTATTGTGAATACAAGGGGGTGTTGTAGGTTGTGCAGCGTATGGGTGAGATTATGATGATGGCGTGTGTGCGTGTCTATGATTTATGACCTAAATGCAAATCAGAGACTTATAATTATAAAAAGAATGTTGTGAGTCAAAAATCATCAGACGGGAGAAACATTGGCTAGCTAACCACAGAGTTTTTTTTTTTTGCAAAGCCAACTTTGCTCTTCATGCATTGCAACAATAATCAACAACTCTCCATGGAAGCTTTATATTAAGGCAGATTGAAAAGTTATACATTATCCTTTGTTTTGACTTATTTATTGAGGTCCACACTGCATTTTATTTATATACGTTATCTGCAGATGTATTAGGTTTCCCTCCTGAGTCACCCCCACATATATAAATACAGAAATGCAATGTGGACATGGCTTGGCAATTAACAGTGCTTCTGTAATAATTATGGATTAGGTGAATACATTTTAGTGCATTGGCTTTAATAAAACAATTGAATTCATCACTGCTACTTACAATGTAATATCTGCAGTTTTTACAAGTTCTGTAATTGACTGCTGTCATTTGTCTATTTGTCTATTTTTGCTGGGACTGTGGTGTGTGTGTGTGTGTGTGTGTGTGTGTGTGTGTGTGTGTGTGTGTGTGTGTGTGTGTGTGTGTGTGTGTGTGTGTGTGTGTGTGTGTGTGTGTGTGTGTGTGTGTGTGTGTGTGTGTGTGTGTGTGTGTGTGTGTGTGTGTGTGTGTGTGTGTGTGTGTGTGTGTGTGTGTGTGTGTGTGTGTGTGTGTGTGTGTGTGTGTGTGTGTGTGTGTGTGTGTGTGTGTGTGTGTGTGTGTGTGTGTGTGTGTGTGTGTGTGTGTGTGTGTGTGTGTGTGTGTGTGTGTGTGTGTGTGTGTGTGTGTGTGTGTGTGTGTGTGTGTGTGTGTGTGTGTGTGTGTGTGTGTGTGTGTGTTGTTCGGGGTTTGACAGGAAAAACCAGCTCCGATACACTGTGTAGCCAGCAAGCCAGAATGGAGAGCCCGTCACTCTGGAAAACAATCTCTTAGTTATTTTCAGTTTGACATTATGAGCCATTTTCTGTGTATTATGTTCATTTCTGCCATCCCCCTGCAGGCTGATGGAGCTTGGTCTATGTTTCATTTACGTTTATTATCCTTGCCTATGTTTCCTGAATCTATATTACATGTATAAATGTTTGTGCTTTCCTTTGAATAATTTTGATTGACTGGATTAACTGTAACTGTAGGAACAGACATCGCATTGCCCCTGTATTCCACGGGGAAGGGCTGTACATTAGAAGCTATGCATTTATTTGGCACCAATGATGAAGTCAGAAATGATTACACTAACAAGTTAAATGTGTTCCATCTATTTGCCACCATAGTAAAATTATCCCAATTTGGTATCACTCAAAAATACCTTTCTCCCGGCAAGTCTCATCTGTTTGATGTCCTCATCTTACTGTTCATACAGGATTGACTGAGTCAACACAAACCTTCAATCCAGACAAGCCTAAGTGTGTGGTTTAGAACATTCTCAACCTTGTTCAAGTCATAATGTACTAGCAATTTCTTCCAATCATTAACAGTTAAACAGGCATGGAAATGCATGCTCTTCACCAGCTGTGTGTTTGACCTTTGTAAGCAACAGACAGACTTAATACAGGTGTGACTTCTTCCTTTGATTGACAGTTATTGCCCAAAAGACTAGGACACTTGACCTTCGATGATGAAAGTATTTTTTTTTTACGTTATTCTTTATTCATTCAAAAAGACATCATAATGACAGCTTTGTTTACCTTGAACTGTTCATTCTTTGCAAAGGTGCAATCCCTAAGATCAGGTCACAATCAGGTTGTTTAAAACATACAAGAATGAACTAACATTCTGAACATCATGTGAAGAGCCTTTAGTGTTGATGTCACGTCAAAGACGTCTCTGTATTGTGTGCAAAGAGATATCTACTAAAATGAGAGCGGTCACCAGCTAACTCTACTGACTCTAGAGTGACTCTACTCTAGTAGAGGTGAAAGGCTGCCTCCTCTTGGTTTGGAGCATGTGGCCAGATATTATACATTGGACTTTTAAAATCATTAATGGAGGGTTCTTATTTTAGCATTTGAACCCAGGCAGCCCATTGCTATTAGCTTAGACGTGTGACAACCTAGCCACACTGCTGCCAGGCTGCTGTCAGCATCTTCTCCAGTAATGGAAAATCCTTCATGACAAATCTGGGCCACTCCTGTCTCCAGGACAGCATTGCCACGGGAGAACCAACGTCGGTCACCTGAGATTTCCTCCAACCCCAACCTGTGCAACCCGAGCCCGGGCCCAGGGATTGTGTCATGGACAACGTCTCCCAGTATGCCCCACAGAGTGGGGCCGCCACTACAATGTAACAATACCGTAGAGGAGGTTGTCAAACTGAGTGGAGCTGACGCAGCAATTGGAGAGCTGAAACAGATTTCCTTTTCATGTATAAGGGATCATTGCAGACATGTTCACCACTGACAAATTGTAACAAGGCTATCTTTGTAGCGGTTTCAGATGTAACACCTTCTTTTGATTTGTACTGAAACTTCCCTCAGCTATTGTTACATCAATTTAAATAGCACGGAGAAGTCTGATGTCATTAGAATGGATAACTTCCACTTTCTCAGTTTATTGGAAAAACGTTGATTGTGCTGGTGGTAAATGAAGGCTCACTTTGGTTCCTACGGGATCTGACACCTGGGTCAGCAGGGGTGTTTGCCTGTTGCCACTGTATTGTTCTACTGACCCTGACGGGCCCGGGGTGTAAGGGGATAAGGGATTGGTTTGCTCTCCCTCAAACCACACGGGACACAGGACACAGTGCTATCCATAGCCTGGGTGCTGTACAGACTGCTGAGAGGATGCAATCTGATCCACTTTTGCTGGACATTAGGATCCCATCGTTGGTACATATAGACAGTTTACATTCTGTATAGTGACCTCCATAGTGGCCATTCAGGTTAGGCTTTGAAGGACATCTGAGCGTAGGAGGAAATTATTAATGTTTTATCTTAGAAGGAATTGCCATACAAAAGGCTACTGTATAACATGACTATTTGACTATTTTAAGAAATTGGATGTACTTTTTATCTGTTTTCCACAGCTGTGGAGAGTATTGTATCGACCCTGGGTCAGGAAAGCTAGGAGACTTCTTGCTTATAGTGTGATTTATTATGGAACAGCACACAGGCTACTGTGGGCCGTAGCCTACGCCAAAACAACAGTCAACACTGTGAAAACCTATCAACATGCTTCACACTCTGCTCCCGGTCATAGACTAACTCTCACAGTGCAGCAACACACACACACACACACACACACACACACACACACACACACACACACAACAACTTCCCACCTCACTCGCTCTGCCAATCACACCCACCGACCCTCATAGGTAACCACGATGACTGACAGGCCATGACAGGCCATGAGACCCAAGGCCATGAGACCCTCACTGACCTCGTGGGCCCAGTAATTGCAATAACTAATGCCTTTTTAACTTGAACAATGTCTTCTTGTAAACACAATAACACCCACAACACAGCAGACCAACATCACATGTAACTCAGTCCTTTACAGTATCATCCCAATCTGTAAGAATCTCATCCTCAAAAAAATATCTTCAAAATGCTGAATTTTTAGAAACTCTTTGTGTCTCGCTTGAGCACCTTTTATTATTCATTTACGTATTCTTCTTTTTTTAAACCCTAATTATTACATAGTTGCATATATATATATATATCAAAAGACTGTGTTGTCACATAACTGCCTTGTATTGTATGTGTTGTACAACTAAAATATTGTACAGCACCATATAGATTGCTGTTTTTCTGCTTGTCCCTCAGGTAATGGCCAATGTTCTCCCGATAAGGAGAACTCAAGAATGTCGGCGGATGCGTCGACTCCTAATGGACGAACAGTACCTCAGGTTCCTAATTCCCCAAGTGGTGAGTGCTGGATCAATAGATACACATGTCTGCTGTCTGCCAAGAACAACCGCAGTATGCACACACAGTTTCTGGTTGAAACAAATGTACCAAGGCTGTCACTCAATAACTATTTATAATCCAATAAACTACATGATAGGCTGATTAATTAATAAAATTATCAAAGTTGACCATATATATAAACATTGGCTTGTATAAGCAAATTAAAATATATCAGCTCAAAAACATCTCATTGTGGCACATGATTAAAGCATTGAATGGAAATATCAAAATCGAATCTCAATTTCATCAGCTATTTCTTTTTAATAATATTAGTCCTGTGTCAAATGTTCTTTTCCATCAGATTATAGTGAATATTTCAATCATCTAGTCTAACCCCAAACAAATATAATATCATTATCTGTTGAATAATACAGGTTGAATGAATAAGAATAAATCTTTGCAAGTGCATTCTTTAAAGATGACTAAGGTGATGAAATTAGAAATACAATTTGATAAGGTTTTTAATTTGTTCAATACATTTTAGTCTGGTTTTGTCAATTATTTTGTACGTCTAATATCATCACCAATAGTGTTTGACATCAGTGCCGTCCCATAATTGCCTCTTCTTAGTCATGGAAGAAAAGGTCTGTGACAAGCATATTTAGTCAATTAATACTGTTGGCCTGACCCTTATACATATATTGTGAGGAAGGCAGACATCCAATGATTGTGACAAAAGGTGCATGCACGTATATAAAAAAAACAACTCTTGTATTGTGCAGTAAGAATAATATATTGTATAATAATAGTATATTGTAATATTGTAAGCCCTGATCTTAGCTGCAACTGCTCTAAAAGCAAAATGTTGTTTTGTAGCTCAGAATGAACTGTTTTGTGATCTTATCTTCCTGTGGTGAATACCCAGCTGGATAGATAAACTATCCTGTTCCATTTGTGTGTTATTTAGCTTATGACTAAATAACTGTATTATTTCTTTTTTTCTATTCGTTGAATGTTTTAGACCTGAAGTGTTTTGTCATCATTTCCACCTCTGTGAGGTCTATTGGTAATGGAACCATTGCATTTGGACAGACTACCTCTCATTTATTTATCTTATTATCTATCTTCCATTGCAAGCAGCAGATTTTTTCTAAGATCTATGTCTACATCATCTCTTGGGCATCCCCACACAACAGCTTCTCGGTGGACAAATTCTGGTCCAAGATCCTTGGGTTCTGGCAGTAGTGGACAATGATAGCAAAGGTTTCTCAGACTTTCTTTGAGGATGTGTAGCTCTAGACATTGTACCTAGCAATACTCTACTTTCCATCATCTTCAAGCACGACTATGGCCAGAGCTGTCTCTTCAAAAAGCTTAAAGTTAGTGGTCCGATACATCTTGAGGTACTCAAAGCTTTGTGGGCTTCTGACATGAGCCAGGAACAACTTAAAATAGGATAATCTCCACATAAAGTAATTGTCTTGCCTCAGGGTCCCTCCTGTTGAGTTTGATGAAGCCAAGCAATGTTTTTGGTTACAGCCGAAGACTCCTGTGCATGGCCTTTTCTGAGGGCAAAATTACGCTGGCCTTCTTTGTGGATAGCAAGATTGATCACTGCAGGAAACCTGGCCTGCACCTTGTATTCTTTAGAATATATAATCTGCTCCTAATGGTTGCATGTCAACTTCCTTATGGGAATACCTGTAGAGGTACGATGGCATGGAAGGACCCAACAAATTCAACATTGGTGTGACACTTCTCCTGGACCAAGGGGTTGTAATGAACGACCCATCTGCTATCAATGATGAAGCTATTCTCAATGGTGTAACCATCGTTAGGGCTTCTGTAATCAGGGTAGCCATGTCCATTGTCTTGCAGGTGAGTCTCCTGTCATAAGGTTTTAGTTGTTGTTGTTGGAACAGATGCCATTGACCATACAGGGACAGTTAGGGTTGCTGTGTTGGAGTCCATTCACCATGAGTTGAGACACTGGCCTATACAGCTCTAGTTCCTTCCTTGAGTCAGGTATGTCTACCCGAATGGTCTGATCAATGTTGTCAACAGTCAAAGCCTCATGCCGGAGCAGCAAGATGTGAGCATGATTCAATCCCCTCATATGTCCCTCGATAGTATGTCATCTAGCCTTAATCTCCCCAAAGACCCCTTTTGAAAACTATATTGAGCATGTCTGGTCTTTCACATTGGTGACAAAGATATCACACATGCACAGGCATGACTGTGTAGAGGCCTGCCCGTATGTGATGGACGAAAGCATGATCAGTAAACTAATCCTGCTCTCCTCACTCTCTCCATGCTGGCTTTGCTGAGCAGCCTGGAAATCATGCCTATAAAATAAATACAACAATAAATATATAAATAACTGTAAATAGGAATATATAAATATGTCAAAATAGTCCAATTAATTCAGTAATTGGTTCATATTTGTTTTAATTAACATGTATTTTTCAAAGGACTGTATCTTTTTTTTTATTTCAAGGGACTTTTATTTCCCAATGTCACATTAATTTCAAAGCTCCTTTTTTATTGCCATCTGTTATATTCAAATTACTGTCTCGTGGCGATATAACAGATCCAGACCACAACACAATAATTAGTTAGCTAGCTAACTCAGCCCACTCACAGGATGCTGGAAGAGACGTCAGAAAGTTTGCTGATCAGGCCGGGAAACAGGGCAGTCCGCAATCAGATTCCTGGCGCTGGGGTTATGACTGAATAACAGTTGTTACTGTTCATCAGTCCACAAATTAGATTTTAATTGTCTAGCTAGCTCACCCTGCAATCCCTCCATCTCCGCTGCTAGTAGATTTATTTGCCGGGAGGGGAGTGGACGGTAGCTCTGGAGATGGAGCCGCTGTAGCAATCCATTTTCGGCAAGTCCAGAGCTGGGGGTAGAGTGGGAGAACCCATGAGAACCCATGTACAAAGGCTGAGTCCTTAGCGGCAATTTGCTCGAAGCTAAATCAAAGGAAGACAGAAAATAATCTTGAAAGAAAAAACATTTTAATAACTGGAAGATGTATTATCATTAATAAGGCATTGTTCCTTTAAATTTGATCACCTTGCATAAAGCATAGTTTCTGTTAACTTCCGTGCATAATAAAGTTTTTTTTTTTAAAGGGTTGATGAAGTTCTTCAAATGTTTTTTTTTATTTATTTATAATGTCATTCCAACCAGATAGCAGTCCATAAACCAAATGCCTGTGCATCCCACAAAAAAAAAAGAACAATACAGTATCTCTGGTCAGCTAGACTACCTATAGTACCTGCTGACGGGACTCATGAAGCTATTATTCAAATTTTAGAGGAGTCTATAAACTGCAAAAAACATTTCTTATGTTTATTATGTATGTATTATAATCTAGCACACATGTTTAAAATGCTGATATTAACATCCATGGTCATATTATCACTTAAGGATCTAATAATAATAATAATAATAATAATAATAATAAGCATCTAAGAAGGGCCTTAGCCTCTATTAATTTATGCTGACCAGCATTACCAATCCATCTGAGGTATATGCAATTGAACTGCATGTATGATTTCTTGTGGAACTGTCCCCTCTGAGTTTTCTCTCTTTCTTGGCCATCTGCTATTTTCTATTGCTGACTCACAGTAGTTGACCTGAAAATGGCCAGAATGTTGTCAGAAATTGGGCCTCATGTTGGTTGCGGGCAGTTAGTGTTAAATGTTATTTTTAAAAACTCCATTTGAATGATTATGTGACAGTGGACGGACACCATGCGTTAACAAAAAAAACAATACCCTGAAAACAGGACTTGTTATTTGTATTTTTTTGTATACATAATGCATACATTAGATTACAATGCCTGTAGTGGACACTATGCATGGAAGGAGTAATAGGGAAGTATGAGTAATTCATTACATGGGTCCCCAATGATCATTATCTGTCATTTGTCCTCACAGTGCTTGCTTGGAGCATGTTCGGAGGAATAGGGTGGAAGAGATTGGACACACAATCTCACAAACACACAAACTGCTCTCCAATTATAGTTGTGGGATGAGAAATTCTAAGAAAGACATTTTACAAGATAAGGATGGATACTTATTACAGTAGCAGTACTTTCCATACAGCTTAAGAACTTTTGTCCGAAAATTACATATTGCAATAATAATATCACACTTATTGAGCGATATAACACTTACCCAGAAATGTTGCCAGGTTCCTTTAAGTCTATTAATGTGATCTTAGATAAGCAACAGCAATGTCACCGTGAAGCAGCAAAGTAAGAAAAGGGGAAACTACGTGAGACGAGGCAACTGTGGGAGAAAAAGGGAAGCTTATTTCCCACAAGTTTAAAGATACAGGGAGACGAGCTGGGCCATGGTTTCACAGGGAGATACTCTTCACTGATAAGAGCGTTTGTCTTTCTGGAAGTTGCCTAACATGATTTGTCATTTTAGGTTTTGTTTCAAAAGAAGGGCTACATGATATCATCTGGTGAAAAGAAGCATTAAGCACTGTCAAATTCCAGAGCCAAACTGTTAAACGTGCAAGCTTAAACACAAGTTGTACAACAATTGTCCTGGAGTTCACCTTTCTGGTGATTAAAGGTGGAGGAGTTGAATTACACCCTTTGGGCCAGATGACAGTTTGGGTGATACGTGACATAATGCATTCTTCTTAATGATGTGTTGTTTGCAGTCAACCTCTCAATCAATTCTGATCGTTTCCCATGCTCTTTTATGGATTATGGGAAACTGAGATAAATCACCGTCAAAACTTAATCTCGGTTATTTTATATTGCTGCTTTTGTTGTTGCAACCGTCAAGGGTATCCTCATCTGACCACTATGTATTTCACTCTGCCACCCTGGAGAGGCAGATGTAAAGATACAAGGAGCTGAATAGCAAGGACGTTCAGGTCTGCTCCGTGTTGCCAGGATACAGCTGTCGAAGGCAAGCTCGATATCAATGCGGGTATTGGAATAAGTGTTTCTTCTGTACAAACTCAGGCATTGGAAACACACAGTATCAGTTTAAAGACTGCTGCTGCTTTGTGGAGATGTCTCTATATTACCCCATACAAAGGAACTGTTGCCTGAAAATCCAAATACATTTGAATTGCCTCAGAGTTAAGTAGAACTGCCTGAAGGGACAGTTGATGGATACAGTCGGTCTTTAGTAAAACGTCATATGCTCCAGTAAATCCCAAAACAGGATCATCAGGATGAGTATGTTTTGCTTGGATGATGTCCAAACCTTTGTTTCCGCAATATGCCTAAAGCCCCTTTCACATCCATTGTAACCCATTAACAAGACCAAGATTTCATGTATGTAGTATGTCTCATTAGCTAGTATGATTCTTAGAAATTTGTTGTCACAGCTGCCATGTGAACAAAGTCAAGTCTACAATAGGGGATCAATTCAAGTCAAGCTTTACTATATGGCCCAGAATCATAAATTTCAGGGGGCTTTATAAAAAAGCATAATTCAAACTACAAAAGCAGCATAACCCGTGTATGAAGCATTCACAGGATCCAAGACTGTGTTCGGTCGAATATTATGAAACACATTTCTGGTTGACTGAAAGGTATTCAGAATGTACAACCCGGGTGATTCTTGGGACAAGAGTCACCGTAGGTGGATGAAACTAGGTGTAACCGTGCGTGTGTGTTCTATCTTCTGGATCCTTGTTTTTATCTACAAGTATTACTAATTGCTGGTGATAAGTAGAAACTGCAGATGGTGAATAGTTTCCCTCCTCAGCCACCCACACACCCACGCACAATTATACAATCTTTTGCCCTTGTCTTCTTGTCAGTCTCCCATTGCTAGTCATGTGTTCTCAGTTGCAGGGCCTCTGACACTCCCTTTTCTCCCCAGGGACAGCCAGGAACCAGACTAGCCTGTTTCTCTTTCTCTCTCACTCTTTTTCTCTGGCAATGTGTCAGTCTATCCTAATGCTGTCTAAGAGTTGAGTCGCTAAGGTGGATGAGGGTTAGGGTTAGGGTCCATTGCAGGTCATTATACCTCGAGCCAAAGCAGTCCATCCAGCGACCAGCACAGTTCACTTCAGACCTTTACAGTTTAAATAATTTCAACAGAGGACACTCTCCCTCATCTCAACTCTATCCACACGATCTGCAGAAGATGCAGATTGCCTCTCTTCCAACCTAACCTCAGTCAATCCATCCATTCCAAATACACTGACCATTTTGATGTAATCTGCTCATGCTTGACCAAGTCATGCAACCAGGGGCCAGCCAAGAATACATCGATGCCAAATGGTTTATGGTTGCTTTCGAGCATTTTTGGGTTTGGGGTTATTTTATGGCACGCCCATAAAACCTGCAGTGTCTACATTTGACACTGTAAATTCTGCATCTCAGGATTGCCATTGTTATGTCTTACAGAACTGAAAATTAAACAGGAGGAAGAAGCAGCGAAGGAGGCTGACAACAGAAGCCCAGCAGAAATAGGCCAAACAGGGGAGGAAGGAGCATTGGAGGAATCCATGACTGACAGCCCGAGCAATGTACAGGATGGATTATCTGAGCCAAACGCGACCGCTGATTTAGGAAATCAACAAACACACGGTAACAATCATTGCATTTACAAATGCCATTTAAAGACGTAACCTGGTACATCTTTTGATATCGACAATCCAGACAGGAATTGTCTTTTTCTAATGATTCAAATCTGGGCGGTGTATGTTTTCCCCACCTTTTGGGGTGAGTCACACACCATTTGTTTTTCTTGAAAGTGGGTGTAGAGTGCTTTCTGCATATTTTTTTTCTTTTCGTTGTGTTGTTTGTTGAAGGACAATAGCTTTGACTTGGAACTATTATCAGGGAAAGAATCCTTGGAATCCCCCGCAACCTGTTCCAACTGACGCCACGGACGATCAGGTTGTCGCAGCATTAGGATCACCTTTCTCTTTTCCAACTCGCTGCACTTCAAAAGATTTGCCAGTATGACAGTAGTTGTGATTCAATGTTCAACTGAACTGTATAATTCGACATGATATACAGTCCATAATACCATTCACAAGAGATATGCAACATGGGGAGAACATGCACGTTTATTTTATCTCAAATTAGTTTTAGTCATTTCAGGTAGGTTTAATTAATTATAGTTAGTGCAGTAATAGTTTAATCTAATTTAAAACAGTCCAACAGAAGATAGTGCAGTTAATTTCTCAATAATGCTTTCTGGTTCCAGTACATGGAGAGGCAAAGTCAACTGCCATTAGTAAATTAGTTCAGTTGGACACAAAACATAGCTTGCAGGTTGGTTGATACTTTCTGAAAACCTCATGTACAATGTGTGGTATTGACTTCCTGTGCTTGCCTCTATCAGGTGACAGGCCATTCCAGTGCAACCAGTGTGGCGTCTCATTCACCCAGAAGGGAAACCTGCTAAGACACATTAAGCTGCATACAGGTGAAAAACCCTTCAAATGCCCCTTCTGCAGCTACGCCTGCCGGCGCCGCGATGCCCTCAGCGGGCATTTGCGCACTCATGCTGGTAAGACATCGGCCTCTTCTCTTCCCTTTTTACTCATCCACTTCTGTTACCCAGAAGAGACTCATCAAAAGCTTCAGATATCTGGAAACAAATATGAAAAAAATGCTCTTACGGTTGGGATAGACTTTATTTTTAGACATAAACAATTTTGTTCTGAATATTAAGCTTGTGTTACATGTACTTAATTACCCTCGTCTTCCTCATATGCTGATACACTTTGTGTGACTGGGAGTCTAATATAATAACCAACAGAGCTGTAGTAGCCATACATGCTGGTTGGGGAGTTGGTGTCTTGTATTTGCAACAAAAAAAAAAATTATGAGCATGTTATAGACTGTGTTGTGAGTGCTTTGTGGTTAGGTACCAAGGACATGCTGTTCCTTAGTTGCTTTACTTGCTAAGGAGGAAACTATCTGTCTGTTGAGAAACACATGGGGAGAGCAGGCAGTCTCTCTCAACTGTAACCCACTTTCCTATCAGAGAGCATATGCTCTCCCCTCTTTTGCACCTTTGAAATCAAGGTCAGATAATAATGTCATTGCTGCCTGTGATGCCCCCATGAGGGTTTCTCATACACAGTTCTCTTTTATGATAGAGGTAACGGGTGTTTGGGTGCACGTCTATGGGTATGCGTTCAATTTTTTGGTGGTTGCATGCCGGTAATCTCTGTCCCAGTTGTTACTCAGCAGCTTCTTTCATCCATTTCCTAAAATCTATCGCTCCACACCTGTCTTCCACCATCAACTATGACCATTTTCTTACTTTCACTTCCTTTATTGTTCTGCTGAATTTGTTTGTCACATTCCCCCAGCCCTTATTCCTGTAAACATGTGTGTACTAAATGACACTTGCCTTCTTCAAGTCATTCAGGGGGAGTGTGAGGAATTTGATGTTACCAAGTTGTGCCATCATGTTGTTCTCTAACATACGGCGTGTAGTACTCCTGGCAACTTTGGCTTGGATGAATAGCATTTAAAGAGACCCTTGAAGAAAAGTGTGAGACAAAAGTGAGAAGCAGAAGAGATAAGGAGGGGTTACATTCTAAATAATTATTTTTTTCCATTGAGGCACAGTCCAATGGTAGAATCATGGTCCAGTGAATGCTTGGGAAGCAACGTTGTAAGACACTGGATTTCAATTTGAGTTGCTGTTTATCAGGCAATCAGTCAAGTGAGTCTGAGTGCACAGTGTGGACTATTTGCATGAATAAGATTAGCGTCTGAAAGGTGGATTCTTCAGGTCCATCTAACATCTGCGCAAGGTCGTGTGTGGGTGGTTATATAAATATGAAAAAGTAATGAAGTTTATGTTGTCTGAGTGAGAGAGTGTGTATATTTGAGCTACTGAGAACATGGAAGTGATACTTGATTAAATACTGCCTACTCCTTCACAAGCCAGTATGCATATTACTGCAATGACCATGCATGTACACCAACCCACACTTTAATAATATGGAAACTTTATGTCATTAGCCACCATTTTTTTAATCTGTTCATACTCAGAACAAATAAAATACAATGAACAATGAGTTCTGCCGATACAGTGTCATTCATAGACCATTGAGTCCTGAATGACTGATACAGCAGAAAACCTATTATCATTCCACATGATTCACTAAAGAGAATAGTGCCTGCTGATGCAAGATCGGCCACGACTGGCCATGTCATTCTGTAACCAGTGGGTTTTATTTCCCCCACACATACATCATCAAGAGGTAGTTCGTGGAAGAAAATGTAACATTTACAGCTGAATTCATTTCTGAGTAATGTGTCTTCTTATTGAACATATAACGTGCAAAAAAAACTCCACATCTCTTTCTGTGGGACAAAGAGTACTTATGTTCACGTGTGAAGTATCACCTATCTCTGTGTGTGTGTGTGTGTGAGTGTGCGTTTGTGTGTGTGTGTGTGTGTGTGTGTGGGTTACAGTCTCTGTGCCTCAGACATGTTTGGTTGCTCTGTTCTCACAGTGAGCACTGGCTCTTCTTCTAGTAAATAGCTGTCACCATTATCTCGGTGACTGTCTCACTACATCGTATGGTTGATGCTGGTGGGTCACATCGGTGTGTGTATGTGGCCACCAGTTTGCTCGGTCCCTTTCTGAGTCATTATGTTAGTTTTGAGAATACACACAGGACACAGAACTACATCATCAGCTGTGTCTGCTTGTGTAGGATTTTCACTTTAGTCGAGCTATTTGGAATAAGAGTTTTACACATTTTAAATACAACTTTACTATTACAGTATCAAAACAGCTCATGTATTATAGTTCCATTATACAAAGGTGAGGACACTGGTGACCTTAACAACTATTGGCACATATCTAGGCTGATCCGTCAAATCAAACTTATATGCCCTTATACTTTTATTTATATATATGTGTATATATATATATAACATTTATTTTACAATCTAGAATTGGTCACAAGCCAAATTCTTATATCTATCTATATATATATATATATATATATAGATAGATATATATATATATATATATAAAAATATGTATATATATATATATATATATAGATCAATTCATTCAATGATTCAGCAGGATGGATGAATGGAAGGGTAGATGGGCTGATGGCTTGCTATGTGTAGGATATGTCTTCATCTTTCCACTTGTCAAGGTTGGAAGGAGGAATTAAAATTGAAATAGCACAATGAATCACACTACACCTACATAGCAGTTGTATGGAACAGTTGTGTGGAATCCTCACATTAGTAGTGGAACATCCATGATCTCAGAGGCTTGCTTTTGGTTTGTTTGTACTACTGACACAGTATTTACTACTACGCACCGCCCAAACACTGCGGCAGACTGCATTATCTCATTGGATGCTACCCACTCCCTCTGTCTGTAGCAGTGAATGAAATTAATATGCTTCCCCTTGAATGTCCTCACTTTTAGTTGGCAAACCACACAAGTGCAACTTCTGTGGGCGGAGCTACAAACAGCGGACTTCTCTTGAGGAACATAAAGAGCGCTGCCATAGTTACCTGCAGGGTATCGGCTTGGATCCGAACGCCAACACTGGCCCTTACACAGGTAAATTGTTTTACTAAAACTGTAACCATGAAAAGGAAGTTGGCCTTAAATGTAATGGAAGCAATGCGGAAAAGGTGTATCTTATATCTTGTATAAGGTGTAATTGTTTTCTTTAACTTTTTATTTATATGTTCATAAATGTATACATATTTCATAATGCATAAATAATTGCTGCTGATTTTATAATATAAATGAATTAAATTATTAATCCTTTTTACATTACATTTAGCTGACGCTTTTACCCAAAGCGACTTACATGCTATACAGTAGACCGTAGACACAGCAATGGTGAGCAATAAGTGTCTTGCTCAAGGACACAACAACACGGACTGGCTGAGCCGGGGTTTGAACCACCGACCTGCTAACCACTGATCCACAGTCACCCCCTTTTAAGACAATTGAGTGACAGAAATAACATTTCTTTAAGGAAAGTCTATGTGGCGAGAATTTTATTTTTGTTTTCACATCCCAGGAAAATTGATTAAGCAATTTAGCAATGTTATTTGTCTGTGTTTAACTTGACACTTAAATATATTCTTGCCTTTTCTAACTCCTTCCCTTCTAAAAACCTTTAAGGTGAGGTCCCTAAAGACCCAAGGCCCATGGCGGAGCCCCACAGCATGGCAGCCTTTGATCGGCCACCGGTTATTGAAAGACTGCACAGCAACATGGGCAAGCGGAAGAGCTCCACGCCTCAGAAATTTGTGGGTGGGTATGAATCAAAGCCAGACAGTCAATGGCTTTTTCCACTTTACTGTGTTCATGAAGACCAGCCTGATGCACCGTTTTATTTAATGTCATTACATTTCAACTCACATTTTCTCTCTATGAATTGACATGGACGTACTGATGAAATACCATGCAAATCATGTGAAAGAAATGTGTGTGTCCAAGCATACACTGAGTAATTTGGACTTTGCAGGACCTCTGGAGCGCACTAGTTACATTTTCATCATGTAATACACTTAACCAATGAATTCACTTTCATGCTGATAGAATTGAAATATAACATATTATACTTTTACGTTTGCATTTACTTTCACTCTTGCATCATACAGTATTAGACAATGAGCTCAGATTTTTTTTTCTCAGAATTTGGTTTTATTTGCCGCACTATTAAAAAAAGAGATCATGCATGCTAGCGCAAGCGGTTGACTGAGAGGCAAGGAAATGTTTTTCACTCTGTGGTTAGGTACACCTGTAAATTTGTCATTGCTCTTATCGAGAGAAAACATCTCACCGCATCCCTGTTCTGGAGGGGTTAAACAGTGCAGTAGATGGATGGGGTTTTCCACCTCATAAGATTTGTAAACACAGAATATCAAGTTAAACATATGAAAAACAAGTCCTGAAATATCAGCAAGAAACAAGTTTGACTGACTGGAATAGAAATTCAAGCCATGCTCATATGCTTGTGCATAGAATTGTATCTCTCTTGTTTTTAACTAATACCAAGAATGTGGCACTCCACTTAGGCCAATGCATATTTTTTTTTTTAATGTTTTGTATCTCGCCCTATGAAATTAGCATACTCTTGCTCAATCTTGTCATTTCCACACATTCATAGTGCCACTCTATTTCATGCAGGTGAAAAGATGGTACGCTACAGCTACCCTGAACTAGGCTACAAGATGGGCCTTAAGTATGAGAAGCAGGCTGAACTGATGTCCGCCCACATGATGGACCAGGCCATCAGCAATGCCATCACATATCTGGGATCGGACACTCTTCGGCCCATGCTCCATCATCCAGGTCCCCCTCTCTCTATGGCTGAAGTGCCCATGGTCAACCCCATCTTCCACCATGTCCTGCCATTGGGCCAACAAACAGATCATCCAGGAAATTGTGACACGCTGCAACCTCAGCATTCTCAGCCCCTTCACCCCCATGACTTCCCCAGCCATCCCACCACAAATGGCCCAGTGGCTTTAAACAGGCTGGGCAAGCCGCATCATCCAGGGCAAGAAGAATCTCCCAACAACAGTGGAGTTGACTCTGCTGACTCGGCTCGCAGCAGCCCTCATGAGAGGCTGGGCCACCATGGGAGCAACCCCAATCCCGCCCTCAGGTCTCGAGCCAGTCCGGCGGTGGGCTATTCAGGTGAGCGGGGGACAGAAGCGTCATCCAGAAGTGGGGCAGGAATGGGGACCGGCTTCATGCGAGTGGCCACAGAGAAGCCTTTGAGCCAGGATGGGGTCCGGGTGTTTGGACGAGAGGGCCAGGAGTTACGAGCGTACCAGTGCGAGCACTGCCGGGTGCTCTTCCTGGACCACGTCATGTACACCATCCACATGGGATGCCACGGATACAGAGATCCATTGGAGTGCAACATCTGTGGTCACCGCAGCAAAGACAGCTATGAGTTCTCCTCTCACATAGTCCGTGGTGAACACACCATCCAGTAAAAGGATGGGCAGGAATTTAGGGAAAGACAAAGAAAGGAAAGGAGCAATAGCCTGATATCCGTCCTCACCCTCAGGCATCTGAGACTGCACAGTTGAAGGGCACTGTAGACAAGTGTAGCACAATCATAGCATATACTTCTTTTAAGCTAATTATGTGAATCTGAACAGTTGAACAATCAAATGAAGGTATGGGCCAAAGACATATTCTACATATTTAATTGAGATTAATACAGAAGGAGGAAGGTAAGTTGTTTGTTTTCTCGCAAAATGTTCATGAATGTTTTAACAGAGCAGCTATCAAACAATTTAAACTAGTTTTTCATTTTCGACTTATTTGGAAAGGTCTCCTGTTGTGCTTGTCATGTCATCGTGGTTTTGTTACAGAAAAATGTTTCCACTCTTTAGAAGTTAAGAATGCTTACAAATACAGTACAACCTGGTAGGATTTCATATTTAAAACAAGGCGGAGGTAAAAACTTCAGATAATATTTTAGGTGAATTAAATAATCACAATACAATTCATGATTTATGTCATGGACATACTAACAGTATGGTATTAAATTGTCCACTTACTCTGGCATATCACTTAGGATCCATGCAGGTTTATTTTTCTTTCTTTTTTATGATATTGCCATTGCCATTGGTTTTTCCAAGGAAACATTATGGAAGACATATTTTCATGGTCAACTGGTGCTGTGTGTTCTAACAGCAAGCAACGGGATGTCCATTTGGACTTGATGGCCAGTGGTGTGGTTGTCTCTGATTGTAGGCCATATATCATTTGACCAGTCAGGTCATCATCTTCATCAGAATTAAGTTGTGGTTTAGTATTGCATCTCATATTTGCATAGTTTCAATGAATTAGCATACATAGATTACTACCAAGTTTTTATACATTTATCTTACTTTAGACTTTACGATGGACCCCCAATAATAGATAAAACAACAGATGCATTTAGTTAAAACATGTTCTCTTTTAGTCCTGTAAATATATGTGAACCTCTATGAAGAAGTGCTAGTACGAGTGTATTGGAGGTGTCAATAAACAAAAATAAAACATATATTTACAGATGCATATACCAAATTGTACATGGTGGTAGGTTAATTATAAATGCATTTTCCAATCCACTAACAACTGTAAATATATGTTACATATATAGAATGCATTTTTAAAAAATAAACTATTAATACAGAATTTGTGAAGCTGTTAAAGTTCAAGACACAATTATGACTCCACTCAAAAGCTAATACTGACACTCTAAAATGGCTTTATAGCCCGCTGATGACAGAAAACTACCTCTTAACCACCACGTTGTAAGATTCAGCCGATGTGATAGCCTTCATTAATACACTCTGACTGATGCTATTTAGAATATAAGGGCTGTTTTTGCAAAGTCTTTGATACACTTGAGGAATGTGCCAGCTATGCAAGACACCAATGCTAGTGGAGCTAGCTAGCTAACTAGCCAATAAACCTTTCACAAAATCCTGTTAATGTCAGACTATCAGTTTCTTAGTCTTTACTTACCACTCATGTTTGTACATTGACCAGTTGCTATTAAAACACGTATATGCCACTACTAGCAGAGTAAGAAGAACATCAACTTCCTGTGGCTGACTTGTATATTTTGTAAAAGTAAAGAAAAAAAGTAAAAAGTAAAGAAAAAAAGGTCTACTCTTTTGAGAAAATATATAAAATATTATTTTATTCGATAAATCTCTAAAAAAAAACGTTAATGTTTAATTAACTTTAAAAGGCCACAAATGTTATTAAATCCACATGCAGATTTGAGTAAATAAATGAAGGAAAAAAATCAAACATTTTTCATTTATATGCACAAAAAGCATTTCCAACCCAAGTTTAAATATAATGCATAATAATAATTGGAGTCCACTCTAATAAAATGATACATATAATTTATATTTATATCTCAAGAAATTGCATTTAGATGTATTACTCTGCACAGAGGCTCTGTTCAGTTTGCACTTAGTAGAATAGGTAGAATTATAGATTATGAAGCAAAACCACAATGAAAGGAAAACAAGCAAGTACACAACGTGTAGCATAATGGTATTTATCAGCCGTGTGGCCATAAACAGTTCATGTTTTTCCTCGTCTGCTAAGATAATGCATTATCCACACAAATTGCAGGCCAATTATGTGTCCTGATTGTTCCATCAAAAATGATTCGATCCTCGTAACTTGTGTGTTGAGTTGCTTGCAGTTTGAGCACACAGTTAGATTCCTGAACTAGTATTATAGTTTGTTGGAAACTTGCAGACTTACACATTGACACCAAGAAATGGCAGATGGTGGTAGCTGTTGTCATTTTGATGACTTCAAATTGTGCTTTATGGCAAAGGACACCAACGAGATGAAGGAGGCTGAAGATACTTTACTGCTTTGGGCTTCTCTTTTTGATCTAATCCACTTTCTGCTTCTGGCTGGATAGCTGTGTTTATGTATATATAAATGTTGTGTTTTTTGGGCGTAGGTTTCTGCATTTTAGGTATATGGTGCTGTTTTCTAGCACAGTGAATAAATGCTTATGTGTCTGGTTCAATGCCAGCTTTCATCCTATTTGTATGTCATGATAAAGACAGGGAAACATCGCAAACTCTGCACAGCTGTTTTTGATGCCCTTTGTCCTTGACCTTTACATTTTGCAGAGTGCAACTTTATTTGCATATATGTATGGCAGGCATTTGGCCTGCCGGTTTTCTGCTTAAACACTGCGACATTACTGTGTAACATCCATTGAGAACGAGACGGCATGAGAAAACAGTTTTACTCTGAAGGCACCTCCCAAAACTGTAGCATTCCACTGTAAGCCTGCTCTGGCATAAAAAGCACATGTATGAAAAAGTGCTGAAGGATAAAAGATTTCAACCAAGAAGGCTAGCTGCAGCTCGGCATAGTTACAGTACCGAAGACTGTGCTTCGTACAGTTGGCCCTGCACTTTATGTCAATGTCCTGACTAAAAAAACATTGCTTTTTTGTTCTTTTCTTCTTTTTACATTGAAGTGTAGATAGACTAGGAAACGATCATTGGCAGAGTGCACGTTGGTCTTTTCTCTAAAAATACAATCTTGGAGATACACATGACAAAATATGTCTATCGTCTGATGAACATTTTCATTTTGTAACAATACTCACATGACATCTGGCATTACTAGTTTCACGCTAGTCAGCATTATGAACAGTTGACTATTCAGTAAGGTTAAACTCAGTGATTTACTCTTATATATTTAATATCTACGTGTGATCAAAAGGCAGCTTTTTCTCTGTTTACATGCCGCTTCTCTGATGCACAACTGGTGCCCAGCTGGAACAAAATCCTATACTGTCTGTAAAGTATTGGCCCTGGACATTGTTTACACCTCACTGCTCTGATAATGACTCTATACATTCCTGTATTATCTGAAGCCTTATCTGTCCTCCTAGAACAACATATCCTTTTTAATAACCCTATGATCAAATGTATATAAATGTTGCCCTGATTTACTTCCTTTATCCCCTTCTGAAAAATACAAACACACAGACCAGAACTAATTTAACTTGAACTGGGTATAATATATAACAGGATGTTCAAATGAAAAGTTCTAATTTGTTCTCCAGGTTACATTTGGGAAGACATTGGGGCACAGAAGTATCTATTTCTTGTTCTCTTAGTAAAGTTGTAACAAGGACAGCCTTACACAATGTTGAAATGAAGCAGCCATATGAACTTTAAAGTAAGAAAAGGGGTCTTCTGTCAGCCCTCCTTGTGAGTGAGGAGTTTACTTGAAAATCAAAATGATTGCTCTTGTTTCCAATCGCGGGGTTGTTTTTGTAAATTTTGAAAATGTGTGTGCAAAATGTCTATTTTTCTGCTGAAATGTTAATGCAAATAGTTTTGTGATCTTTTGTGTGTGCGTTTTTTTAAGTTTAAAAATGTTTACAAAAAATGTAAAAGACAGGTTTCAGGTGAATTGTATTTTATAAGAAATAATATATGAAAGGAGTATATTTTGGCACTGAATACTGAAATTATCCAGAAACATGTGCCGATTGATCGTCTCTGATATGGATAACAAGTTTCTGATGTGAGGGCTCTCAGGTATTTGCATAGCTTGTGTATTTTTATCTCCTAAATATGTGATTTATTTATCAAAAAGATGCACAGTAATTGAAATTGTTAGTCAACCCTCATGACTTAAATCAGAAGTTAGATGATTCAACATCAATGGCATAACATGAAGACACATTGCTGTGAAGAATACAGTGTATATTTTTAAGGCATGGGTTTCTCTCTATTAAAGACACGGTTTTACTGCTTTGCCTACTGTGTGAATTTTAAAGAAGTCAGAAATATTGTTTTCTTCAAAACATGCAAACTGTATCCTTACATGCAATTAAACAATTATATTGTGAGACGAAACAATGCAGTGCCAATGTTTAGCTTTGAATTCTTCTTCTTGTAATTATGACTTTGAACAGAATCACCAGAGAATAGGAAACCCGACTCGAATCTAAATAATGTTATCCCCCCCCACCGGCTTGCACTGTTAAGTCCAAATCCAAGGATCAAGTCATGAACTGAAGACATCATCAGGTGTCACTGAATGAATTATTGACTCTATGGACTGACATAATATTTGTTTAAGATCCTACCCCACAGAGATGTCTTTCAAAGAAAGGCTACCAGCTGCACAGCGCATTGCATCATGGGTAGTTTAATGGCAAACAAGCTACTCTCACCACACGTCTGCTTTTCACCTTAATGACAGACTTACTCAGATTCCCCAACTGCTTTGGTATAATTAATTTGAATTTACATTATGTAAAAATCTCATTTGGGCACATTTCTATGTAAGCCTTAATAGGCTATTGTCCTGCTCATTAATTATGGAAATGGTAAATGGACTTTCATTTGGCGCTGTCAGCCTCTGTCACACACACACATTCATACGCTGAAGGACGGGGGCCGCCACACAAGGTGCGACCTGCTCATCTAATCTAAAAGCTGTGTCATTTATTGCCTTCAAATGAAAACACAGAAAACTAAATACCAGCAATTGGCAGCTTCAGCTCCAGTAGTGATAAGCAAATCAGAGGGAGCTGCTTGCCAAATACATCGTCGTGTGCATAAAATCTCCCGTCATTATGTAAATAATCATGTCTAGACCATACTGTACAGCCTCAGTGCATTGCCTTAGTTTGCAATGTAATGACTGTTGTTTGTTCCTCTCTGGTCTTTGTGTATGAGCAGGTGGGCGCTGGAGCCTGTTGAAGCCTCTAAATGTCAGAGCAGTCTTCTTCTCCCCCTTACTTCTTTAATATGTCTATTGCACACACACACAGCGACACACATTCACACAGCAAACACACACAATCAAAGCTGCCTGAAGGCGGTAGCACAACTGAGAAGTGTAAAGCCTGAACAGACCCCAAACTGTATCTTTTCATCTTCAGATCTATTTACCTTGCTGTCAGTTGATTGTTTGTTCCCATAGATCATATCTCTCTGTTTGACTCATATTTTCTACACAGGGGTGATACACGTGCCCTCACTATGGTGTCTTCTGACAGAAAGCCGTTTTCTCAGACATTGAGTGCAATGTGAGAAAAATACACACATTTTGACAACGAAATAAAGGAAGAAAAAAAAAGATAATTGCATTAATTGTAAATTATTTTTAATGTTCTTTAATGCATTGTTTTAGTCTTGAAGCTTTTGTTTTGGGAGAATTCAAATGGATGTTGTAAGGTGCTGTCATAATTGAGTGCTGCATGCCAGTCATATCTTCAGTGAAGATACAACTGGTGCTGGAGAAGAAGAAAAATCAAATTGTTAAGATTCCATTTTATTTGGTATGGAGGCATGACCTTACTCTTTGGGGGACACTCAACCATTAAAGTAATGCACGTTCTTCCTCCTGCTTCAGGCTAAATCACTATCATTTCATTAAAAGTCCCTCATATCCACTGCAGCTTGTGGTTCAGTTTGAGGATTCGATGTCCTGTAATTAAATACCCACCATGTTAAAGAACAGTCTGTGCTTAATATTATCAAATAAATGTAGTAATGTTGTAATTATTAGGCGCTTTGCTCTAAACATAATAAAGCTATTTGAAATAAGTTAGCAGCTGGATGTCAGCCAAGTTATTAGTAATGTTCAGCTCAAGTGTTAAGTGTGAAGTAAAAGGTGATCTATTATGTCATATACATTACTAATTATTATTATTATAAGTGCTTTGGGTCTGGATTCTGAGATGTAAAAAAACAAACTGTTGACTCAATGTCATGTTCAAGGTCGGTATGAGACGTTCAAAGCAGTAGTACTAGTAGCAGTTTGAAGAGGTCCAGCAGTGTATTTTTTGGGGGGGTGGTGGATGCACCGATTATGACAGCATACGTTAGAGTGACAGCAGAGTGTTTAGTATTATGCAGGTACTGTACGGTCAAAGAATTCAGCCCGAGTGCTGCTATTTGTTTTTTGTTCTCAGGATAGGGCCTGAGACAGCTTTGTGGCTGTGGTTGTGAGACTTCCTGTCGGGTTCCACTGCCCATGCCACTTCTTCTGCAGATCCTGTTTGACAATAAGAGCTGCCTGGGGCTGTCAAAAGCATTGGAAACTGCTCCATCCACGCCTATGTGAACTTTGCACACCAAAACTCGATAGGTCCTGGGGTCTGACAAACATTCAGCCAGTACACCATGTTGATGAAAATGTGAATAATGCGACTATTTAAAAGTGTAATGTTTGGCAATGTCTTTTTTTATATTGGTGAAACAAGCATTAAATGCCCTCATTGTAAATGTACACATGTGGTGCAGAGGACAGGTCATTCAATTAAAAAGAATAACCCCATAGAATGTCACTGTCATTTTTAAACACGTCAGAATCAATGTTGCTTTTGTCTAAGCTATAAGTGGTGCAGCCTGTCCTCTGGGTTTCGGGTTACAGATCAGGGAGCAGTTCCAGATCTTTTTCAGCCGAGTGTGAATCCACAGCAATGTTGTGCAATCGCTTGGTGACAAGTCCTATTCCTGTTTTTCCTGCCAGGTAGTGGAGGATGTTTGGACTGGCCCTTATTAAAACCTCACGAACACCAGCAAGGACACACACACACACACATTTCTGTTACACACCCTCATGAGAGGTTAGTGAGGTTAGTTTCAGCACTGCAGACATGTGGTACACATGCTCTAGCCCTAGTATTTGTGCCGCTTGTGTTTGATATAATTTAGGAAACCTATTGATGCAACTCACTCACTTATTGGTGAAACGTCAATGTAGAAACATCAGAAGTGAGATATGGGATGGAGGGGAGTTACTGAACTTGATAACCTGTGGGAGATTCTGAAAACTGGCATGGGTGGTTTTCTTACTACTATGTCTACCCACTTGAATGAAAGATGTTCAGTGGTAATAGTGCTGGTGTGTGTGTGTGTGTGTGTGTGTGTGTGTGTGTGTGTGTGTGTGTGTGTGTGTGTGTGTGTGTGTGTGTGTGTGTGTGTGTGTGTGTGTGTGTGTGTGTGTGTGTGTGTGTGTGTGTGTGTGTGTGTGTGTGTGTGTGTGTGTGTGTGTGTGAGAGTGTGTGAGAGTGTGATTATATATATGAATATAGCTTTTGAAACACTGTGCACGGACACAATCATGTTGGTATGGTGACATTGCAAAGGCCTCTGGGTAATATCGGGCTGGTTTGCGGTCGGGGCGCTTAAAAGAGCGATGGTCGCAATATTCATGTGGAAGGAAGGACTGTGGGGGAACTTCCACTTTGCTTCCTTTGCTTACCCGCGTTATGCAGCCGCGTCTAGTGGGGAGGAACTGTAGGGTGAACAACTCTCGCAAAGACATAGATAAAGAGAGAGAGAGAGGCATTTCAGACTAAAACCATAATGTGCCTCTGCCTCTGACCCTAGAAAACACAGTGGGGAAGACAGAAGAAGAGCAAAATACTTAAAGAGACAGCAAAGGCAGCAAGGGCAATATGGGAAAGTAACAAAGCACGGCAATCAGCACACACACCAGATGCTTCTTGGTAAGAGAGAGAGGGATGAATGCATCTGACACAGGAAGATAGAGAACATGACAGAACTAGATAAAGTGAGGTTTTGTAGAGCAGTGCACACCTGCTGATCAGCTTGAACTGTGAACACATACCGGGAAGCGAGATACAGTTTGAGGGCTGTCATGACGCAAACAGTCACAGGTTTATTGGAGGAACCTGGCATTGGGATGTGGGGATACAGGCACTGGTGGTTTGACATAAATGGATACACAGCTGCAATGAGCTGAACTGAAAACTAAAAAAATAAATGTGAAAACAGAACCAGTTTCTTTTTTTTTTTTCTGTCACAGGCAAATAAAGAGAAGGAAGTTTCACAAATGTCAAACTATAATCAGCCTAAGCTGAATGTCAAGCACAGACAGAGAGGCATACAGGATCTGTGGTATCTTTTGTAAATAGATTTGCTTGGACTGTAAAAAAAATGTTATGTGCAGAGTTTGTTTTCAGTTTTTTGGGGGTGGGACTTAAAAGGGGTCGACGGGAGCCGCCTTCCAAATTAACCCAAGTGATTTAAAGGGCAACCACACATACTGTAAACCAAAGTGCAAAAGTAAATGTCAGCCCTTTATCTTATTCCATGTGCATCACATTCACTGCTGGATGTGGGGGGACACTACGCGTTGGCCCCGCCCCTATCTTCTGCACTTTATCATCAGTCAACATCACATCAAACTCCATTTATTCTGCCACCATAACACTGCAGTTGTCTTTATAGTACATCACCCTTTGTGATGACAGAACTATTGCACTCAAACTGAAATGCATTGTATTCTACTTTGAAGTCAGCGTGTATTTTAGTTGTTAACACGTGAATCATACTCGTACAGTCGTTTCTGTACGAGTACGATTCTGAATGATGCTGACGAGTTGACAGTAAGTAAGTCTGAAACTATTGACATTACTGTACTCGTCTCAGACAACGAGGGGACAATACGTCACTCAAACTGACACAAAAGTGTTGTCACTGATGGTAATAGTGCAAATAAATGGGTTATCAATTAAAAACAGGACTTTAAAAGAAAAGATCATCAATGAGAAAGAGTATTTAGTGGAGCCACTGCTTGACAGATGCTAATCAGTACCCCACAATATCCGCTTATCTAGCTTGCAACTCAAAATAAAAAAGTCAAGAATTTAACAGAGGGTACTTACAAAAAGTACTTTTTGTGGTTGCAGGGTTGCAGGGTCAAGACTGGAGGCGATGGAGAGACTTTACTTTTATTTTCGCACGGGACACGGACAGCTGTCTCCCGGTCCCCCCCACCCACACTTATGTCTACTATCTCAGTCTAATAACAATAATAATATATAATATAATAATTGGAGTTTAATTGTCTGTATCGGACAATGAGCGGCACGTACACAGCGTCAGTATCTGACAAGTCAGAGGGAAACTCTCTGGAAGAAACTACGGAACAATCCACAGGTGATTGTTCTCTATTCTCAGTTTAAAGTGTTTCTTAAATTAGTAATAGTAATCATCATGGCAGAGCCATTATGTCAAGCTTTAAAACATCGCACTCTTTACTGGCTTCATGAAAAAGAGTGATTTTAGATTTTTTTTAAATAGCAAGCTCAGCTTTTCTGCTCTTATATTCTTATCAAGGATCATGGACACATGTAATGCTGTATGATTTTACAACACCATATAAGTATGGTTTTCTTATGAAAGTACTTCACAAGCAGCCATGTATCCATCCACGGCACAGTGAGTTCAAGCTGTACACATGATCTCCTTACAGCTTTACTGGCTGTGCAAACAATACAAGGAAGTGCTTTTAGTTCCAGCAGTGAGTTTTGTATGAAGTCTGAGGCAGAGTTGTGTTACTAAAGTCAGGAGTAAACTTTGACTTCACATATAATGTCTTTGTGAATTATATACTGTATTTGTTTGTTGCCAGATCTCTATTTATAAAAGGAAGCGTTAACTGGTGTAAAGCCATGCGTTGTGATCAGGATTTCTTAACTTGGCATAATCTAATTTACACTCTGTCCACCCACTGACACTATAAACACACTTACACACATTCACAACTTTATAACAACCGTTTCTTTTTTTTTTCTTCATCCTTTTGCAGCAGCAGTGCCACTGGTTGGCCACGTCCAACTTCAGAACCTTGGTCATACTGCCATCCAGTGGTGATGTGTTGCAATCAAATATGAAGAGCAGCAAATATTAAAGAAGCATGAAACCTGTCTGGTGTATTAATACAAATTAGCATATTTTCAGAATCGTTTTTAGTTTTTTATATTGAGATATATTACGTTGACCAGATTCTGTCTTAGTATTTATAATTTGAATGCTTTTGTAGATTTTCTGACAGAATTTGTCAGCAACCTTTCTGAATTGACCAATATTATTCTCTTATGATTGATTGATTTATTTATTGATTGATGGCTGGCTGGCTGGCTGACTGTTTTTCTCTGAAGTCAGAGAGACACCGCCCCCACCAGTGATGATGAAACTTCCATCTCAATCCTGTAGATGGAAGCAGTGTAAAGAAAACCCCCTGCTCCCGCTGGTGGTCGCCTCCCATCCCATCAACTTAATGGTGCAGGAGCAAAGCCCATTCCAGGCAGCCATTAATAACTTGAGAAAAGTCCTCTCTCTGCCTCATCCTCATGTCTCACTTGACATGGTTGGCCTCGCTTGAACTTTTGACCTGCTGTAATTTGCAATGTAAGCTATCCAATTTACAACACCTTCACAACGGAGCATGCTAACGATTATTCATCACTGCAGTGCAGGCTTGAGAGAGAGAGAGAGAGAGAGAGAGAGAGATACATGATGCTGAAGATATGTTAACACTGTAGAAAGATTATACCTTAAAGGGACGCCAGTGTTAACACAAGAATACATATGTGCACGTAACCCTTTTCATAATAGAGACAATCCTTTTATTCTTGTGATATTCTCCAACTTGAAACTTTCCAAAAGCAATTCAGTTTAAAAAAAAGAAAAGAAAACACAGTTTAGATAGTAACACATCTCCGCTACTGTACAGAGATATTGATGCTGCAGGCATTGATATGACTGATAATAATGTGTAAAGCCTTGTGTCACTTCAGTGAATCAACAAATGTGAACTCTTGCCCTGCAGTTCCTTTCTCGAAAAAAATAAAAATAAAAAATAAAAATAAAAAAAATAAAAGATGCATCACCCTCACCATCGAACCGATGTGGTGGTTTGGGGATTTTTGAGCAATTCCATCACAACCCACAGCGGAATTAGCCGGCTCCAGTCAGTGGACAGCAAGTATTCGTCAGCAAACTCTGCTGCGAGATGCAACTCAATGGCAGTCAACGTTTCCCCTAATGGGAAACAATTACACACTCAGTGGCTTCTTCAGTGACTTCTGATGAGACTCATTCACTGAGGAAATGGCCACGTAATCATGTGTGTGTAATGCGCTAACGCTGCTTATTGCTCACTGAGTCAGGCTCGTGCAGAGCCCGTCAGAGCTTCAGTTGACTCTTTAGCCACCATATGAGTTTGATGAGAGGTAAAATGGGAAGGGAAATGGCTCTAAGTGCACACTCAGAGAAATCCCTCCATTGCCTTGGACTTCAATTTGTCCACAGAAACCGGCCTCCCACAAAGCCAAACGAGTCCTGTTGCGCCGTCTTCCTCAGGAGAGACACTCTGTGGATAGATTACACAGGGGATGAGGCACTTCTTGTGATTCATACCTAGCTGGACTACTGCACTGATGTACATTCTCAAACATACTCAAATTGTTCTTCTGAGCCATTCAGGTTGCTGTTTTTAGCTTTGATGATAGATGATATCATACAAACTGCTTCAGCTGTCTAAAAACTATACTTACACTGAGAGAGGCTATTCCATTTAAGATTGAGCCAATCCCTCAGTAATCCTTCAGTAATTTGAATGAAGATTTTGTGTTTATACTTTGGGCAAAGTCTATTTTAACAATTTCAATTTATTTTTGACATATCTCTACAGTATATTGATGGATTGTACCACTGCTAACTGCAGAAATCCTTATTTCTCATAAGAAAATAGAAATGATGCAAGACGAAGTGGATAAAAGACAATGGAAACTTATATGGACATGCCTGATGGAATATCACTGTATGAGGATTTCATCACTGAACCTTTTCAACAAGTTTAATGCCATGTAATCCTGAGGGCAATTAATTACATCATTGTGAACGCTGATAAGTTATCTATCATTAGCAGCAACAATTCTTTTTTAGGTAATTCTTCGACGATGAACCAATCTTCTGATGTGAATCAAAACGTTCCGGCTTCCTGTTCCACCCCAGATAATGCAGAATGTTTTTCATACAAATTTCCTCATGTTCAACATCTCCTGGACTTGATCTCACACACATCGAGTTAGTTATGCATGCAAAGCTGATGCAAATAGTAAGCAACAGTGCCACTTTTATTTTGATTAAAGCCAAAGCCAAGTTCCAAAGTGGTGGTCGAGAGTAGAGGTTGATGATTTATTCACAGAAGCCGGTCAATGCTTCTGGTTATAACGAACCTCTCATTATCCAATATTTGTAATTTTGATAATTATGTTGCTCATTGAGGACAAGTGTAGGAGACGAGCATATACAATTAGCCAAGACATCAATTAAAGTTTAAACAAATTAGACGACAATTACAAGGGGAAATGGATGAAAAATAAATAATGTATTAAATGTATTTATGTTAATTGCATGCAGGCATATTGGTATTGATGTAGCATCCCCTCACTGTGTAGAAAGACTGATACTCTGAGGTGTTGTGATCTCTTTGGTTCCCTTCCTAAAACTACTTTGGCATTATCTATTCAACACTTCATTTTATATTTATATAAAAAAGAACATTAATCTTCTTTCTTCCTTTTATATATATTTTTTTCTTTTTCTCGTGAGATAGGAGCACACTGAGGCATGAAAAAAGACCTGCGGTGCTATCTGCCATCACAGGGTCTTTTGTATCGATGTATATGACTTGAGTCTTTGCTCAAAAAGAGGGAGTTTAGAGCCGTGTGTTGGCTTTGGCGGATCCCACTCATTTGTATTCACACGCAGAGGCAGACAGACGTCAGCAATCCATGTTCACTGTTAACTACACATGAGTGCATACTTGTCATTCTCCACAACCGTGTGAGATACCTCAAATTCCATTTTTTTTGGCAACTATACAAAATTTCGACCCGTGTTTGAGTCACATTAAACAGTAGAATGAGAAGGAAAAAAATGAAGAAATGGTTTAATAAAAAGTCTAAGTTGGCAGTGACTAACTAGCCAAACATCAGCACAAGGCACGTATTTCAATCTTCAAACTTCCTCCATCTCTGCAACACGTGGCCGGGACAGTTTATCATACTGAAGGTTTATCTAAGTGTGGGGGAGAAGTGCTATCCTGCAGGGAGAGATTGCCTTTACTTGCACGGCACCAACAGAGCAAAACAATGTGCCGCATGATAAAGAATTGCTTCATAACTCTCACATTGTGTGTCTGGCATCATTATGAGGCACAATAGCCTCTGGAGGGCCCCGGCTTTTATTGGCGTGCCTCTTGCAGCAGCAAAGTCTCATCCATTAAACAAATCAGGGGGTTATGTATTAGATTAGCTGTACAGCAGGCACCGGGGAACGCCGAGAAGAACACATGAAACCTCGTCTCATTCCGTCTCATAATCCCCTGGAATAAATTACCTAATTGACAGCATTAGGGTGATGCTGTCAGAAGGTGCCTCTTAAAGCGTAATGTATAATGAAAATACACAACATTGCCAAATTGCATTTTTAGTATTAAAAATTATAAACGGCAGCCATTTGGGGCACATTTAGAGTGAGGCCTCCCCACGTAGCCTGCCGCCGGATCTCATTTTTCAATATTTTCTTAATAAATTTGTGGTGTCAGTGATATTAAAAGCCCATTTCTGCTGAGGAATATTTAATAAAGCTTCTGTGTGATAGGAAGCCAATGTCACACAGAGAGTCAGGAAACTAGTTGGTGGCAGCTTGGATCGCCCACCCCCCACAGTGTCACTCCGCTGGTTCTGTGACCTATGAGGTGAGAAATGGACTGCCCCCCACTGGTGAAGGGTCAATACTGCAGCGGAGGTTCAAGAAGTGCCCCTCACAGTTCAGTGCACTATTCATTCTGCAACCAAGCTGAAAACAACAGAGCCTTTTGACTTTCTGAAAACTGTCTGCATCCCATTTCCTTAAAGTGTTGGGAACACTTTGCTCAGGAAACTTTGGTTTACTGTTCCAGGATCAGAAAAAGCACAGGGCCAGGCAGAGTGTGTGTGTGTGCATGTGTGTGGTTTGCCTCCCTATTACAAGCAAATAAAGCCTTGAATGATTTCTGGGGAGTGACCTGCCCATAGCTAAAAGAAGGATGTTTATGGACTTGAGTAGATTGTTTCTCAGGCATATACTTTGATGTAATGGAAAATCAAAAGAAAAGTAAATTGCCTCCTCCAGTCATAATAAATTATAATATAACAACCACTTTCAGAAGAGCATAAACATCATACTTTTGACCCTTTAAAAACAGCCTATTATGATATAACTTGCTTGTAATGGTACCTGTTATGATGCTATATAAAATATAATATAATACTCATGCACTTCTTTTACCGAAGTAAATACAGTTTAATTATAAAGATGGTACATTAATGAATCTGCTAAATGGATTTATTAATCAATTGCACTTGATAAACCTTGATTAAAAAATACTGATAAACCCAGCATAAGGAAAACATTAAAAAACACATTGTAAGCCTGTGTGTGTGTGTGTGTGTGTGTGTGCGCGCATATGTGTGTTGAGGGGACTTAGGGTGGGGGCACAGTAAGAGTGCAGGGTTTCTGTCCAGATGTGCAGGCATATTGTAACCCTGGAGGTGTTCACCCTTACCTTAAGTGTGAAAGTATGCAGCAGCTGGTTCTGAAAACAATAACCTTTAGTCACATTGTTTCCTGTATGCTCTCATAATCTCAGATATTTTTCCATCACCGCAAAGTCACTGCTCTCAAACTATTACAAATTGCTCAGTGAGCGCAATAATATCACTATCTAAACGTTCTATTTGACTTTTATTTGTGTCATTTACACTGAGCCCCCCTGGGGAAATGATTACCCTGTATATAGAGAGATATCGCTGTCAGCAGTAATGAACTCTGATAACTGAGGAAAAACGGATATGTTTGCTTAATATGAATGCATAGAAAAGGAGATATGACAAACAAATATTCCAATTCACAGGATCAACAGCAAAATGACAGTTTAATTCACAATAAACCTGATAATAATAACATATTCTAACATTGGCATCACTCCCCCCATACTCTGCCACAGCACAGTGCTGACAGTTCAGTTCAGTATTAAATCAACAACACCTCCAATATGAGAGCATATCTCAAATATGGATACCATTTTCAAAAGCACACGTGAAAGCCGCCTTTAAGTGATATGCAGCTCTATTTCACCCATTCCACCTAGAAATCCTTCTCGCAGAATTCATCTGCGCTGCGTTCAGTGTGACAGGTGCAACGGAGCCGACGCACAGATTCATGGGGTTTTGGCATCCAGTGTCAGCCAATGGCAGCGCTTGGATGAGTTGTGGCGGGCGGGGTCGCGGGAGACTGTCGTGCACCTGTGCCAATCACACAGCCGGTAGGCGGAGTCCAGGCGCTCGGAGGTGTGTCTGAAGAATACGAGTCTACAGCTGCATACTGTATCCAAGTCGGGGAGTAATGGCATGAGTAGTGCGTTATACTGTTTAGACACGCGTTACAGTGCGCGCAGGAAACTTACCTACGACTCTTTCTGCTTCCACGTCAGACACTAATTATCCCTGCAGGCACTGAGAGGCGAGGCGGAAGACGCTCGGACATTGTAAACTTACTCAAGAGCGACTAAAGTCCCCAAACTCACGCGCTGAAGCGGCTCCCAGCGCAAACGATTCATCCTTTCTGACCAAAAGGATACGCTGCTGGACATGTGAATTTAAAGGAGATACTTGCCAAGCACAACCATGAAACCAACGACTGCCCCGCGTTGCTTCGGCTTTCTCCTGACTTGCCTCTTGTTCGGCTCGAGCTCTTCGCAATCAGGTGAGTGGACGCCAGCCGTGCAGCGCTCGTGCGCAGCGCTGTGTCTCCGTGGAGCTGCTCTCTGCGCGCGGAGCGCAGCGGCACAGTTACTCTCCGTGGAGCACACTTTCCCCCCCTTTTTTACTGTTGTTGTGCTTATGCACGTAAGGTGTTTGTTTTTTTCACACCACCTCCTGCTGTCATGTCAACTATCAGTCAGCAGCATGGTGTTATTAAGACACGTCTCAAAAGGGCTGACGCACAGGTGCTGGGGAACAGATGGCAGGTTGGAGCAGGACGGATCTGTTGTGTGGAGCTGAAGGAATCAATGCCAGTGACTTGCTCTGTCTTCCTCGTGCACAGAGCTCCACTGTTGCATTTGAGAGGCAACGCAGAGCATTTATTGTCCGTCGCACGTGTCCTTTAGACACAGTGTGGACACACACACACACACGGAGGAGTGACAGCCTCGCTTTACAACAGGCTACTGTGCTCTTGTCTTCCCTCCTGTGGCTAAACAGGCTGTCTGATGCTCGACTGTGTTACAAAAGTTCCCTTTTGCGTATGTGTCCTCAACCTCTCCAGTTTATCCATAAACCACAATGATCATATCGGGATAATAAAATGTAACCCGGGCATCGTTTCTTATTTTATTCTCATTTATTTGATCAACTACTTTATAATGAATGTCCTGCAGGGACTGGCTTGGGAATAGTCCATAGTGGTGTTTTCGTGCTGATCCTCTCTCACCTGGGCAAAGGGCGATAACAGTGGTGGACATTTATCCATAAACGGGATCAAAGCGAAGCGGATTACCATGAAATTCCATTATTCCCCATTTGAAAGTCCCTTATGAGATTATGTGGACCACAGTTTGACGATCTGCGCTGCTGCGCACTGACAGCGGCAGTACCGTGTGTACAGTGCAGCGGCGCGCTTTACGCGCGTGTGTGTGTGTGTGTGTGTGTGTGTGTGTGTGTGTGTGTGTGTGTGTGTGTGTGTGTGTGTGTGTGTGTGTGTGTGTGTGTGTGTGTGTGTGTGTGTGTGTGTGTGTGTGTGTGTGTGTGTGTGTGTGTGTGTGTGTGTGTGTGTGTGTGTGTGTGTGTGTGTGTGTGTGTGTGTGTGTGTGTGTGTGTGTGTGTGTGTGTGTGTGTGTGTGTGTGAGATCGAAGGGCTTGTAAATAACATGTCTCTAATTCACACACGTTTGCTTCCTTTATCCATTCTTTCGTTATGTTTCTGGTTGTATCGTTGGTCCTGTGTGGAACCATTTGTAGAATAAAAAAATAACAATTAACCGTAAACAACGTATACACATGCATGAAAAATGCTCCCAATCATAGCGCAATATGTCAAAATAAGTCTTAAAAAGTTGTTGAATTAAATTGTTCAAGCAAGTGTTGAAAACCTGCATTGGATTTGAAATCATGCATTTAGTTTCTTTTGTTTCTTTTTTTACGAGTGGTGAGTTCTGCCCCATTGCACCTGCCTGGTGTTTCTGTTTTAACGTTTTAACGTTTTACAACAAGTGGATCTGTTTTCCAACATATTTAGGAACATTATGATGTGAACAGCCTGGATGAGACGTATTTTGCAATGCGCATAGGTGATGTTATTGCCAGTGGACACATCGGTAACATCCGACCCGCTTCCATACGAGTGAGTGAATCAAAAGGTGGGATGCGGGTTAGAGAGGGGCGAGGTGGGATGCTTGTCCTCGTGCCATTTTACACAGAACATGCATCACCCCTCGCTCGTTCCGTTCCATACAAAGAGCAGGTGTTCCAGACGTCCTGCGTCGTTTGATTCACGAAACAATGTGGTTTTAAATTTGATGGGAAAAACAATATGTGAGTAAGTTTCGATGTGTCAAGAATGTTGTGTTGCAGTGCTTGTACAAACACATGTTATAGTAGAAGCTGGTGTAAAACTGATGTATTCCTTCAGAGCAAATACACAATCAAACGATTCCCTTTTAGAAATAGCCTGTGTTTCAATAACTTCCCAGAAGAATTTCTCTGAATCGGGGGAATCCAGCACATAGTGGCGGTGCCGCAGGCTGATCGCGTCCCCTGGTGGGATCTAAACTCTTCTAGAAAAAGTGTGTGTAGAACCGAAAGGAACACAAATACAGAGTCAGAGACAAACGTTAAACGAGCGGATTATGCACAGCACGGTCGTCCACGCGGATTCCATTCTGCTTGTGAGTAGGAAAGGCAGAGGAAGCCGAAGTAATGCAATGTGTGTGTGCGAGCGTGTGTAGGCGTGTGCACGAGCGCGCGCGAACGAGTAGCCGTCCGCCTGTTTTGGATGCGCTTTTGTATGCACGCTGCACAGGGGTTTTAATGAAGCATGCAATTAAGAAATAGAGAACGTGAACTTATTGCTTTCTTAATCTCTCTCAAGGAGTCATTACAACGTAACACTCCATTCCTGTGTTACAAATATTTCACCATGAAGCTTTCACCTTTCAGCGACTGTGAAAATCAGGCCCATTCTAGACCAACACAAGTTTTTTTTTTTTTTTTTTTTTTTCTAACTGAGGACCTTTCATTTTATATAACTTTCCCAAATTGTAATGGTGTAATCCTTAAATCGAACCAAACAATCATCTGGAATAGAGTTATTAAGGTGTTCACATGACAGCGGGACCATGTCTGCAAGATGCGAGGGTTCGAGTCCCTGAACCGCTCCTCGTGTGACTGCAGCAACACACTGGGGCTGCAGGAGAGAGGTGGGGAATACATACAGCTGCCGATTCTGAACCATATGGCCACATTCCAAAACTCTATTTGTGTTTATGAATATTCATAGGTTCTGTGCACAGGCGCACAGGCAAGTCATCTGTTCCGAATGCAACTGTGCATGTGTTGAGTAGGGTTTCAATTAGCATGTAGATAAACATCCTTAAATGACCTTGTTTTACAGCCCTCAGCTGGTTTTTTTCTTCTTTCCTCTGATTGAAAATGTTGTTTGATTGCTCAGGATTCTGGACTGCCTTTTAAAAACTTAATTGCTGTTTGATGGCTACTCTTTACTGCATCCTTGATTGTATTGAGCCCCCACTGACAGTTCACTGTGAAGTTGTCAAAATGTTTACAAGTAAGCCAGCAGAGACTCACCTCAATTAAGGATTTTTTTTAAATTCTCTTTTGCACTTTTCGCACTTGTCGTACACTTCTTTTTTTTAATGTATTTCTCTTTCTACCAGTCTGAAGCAAAGGGAAAGAATGGCGTCATATTTAGCGGCTCACACGGCTCCGCTTTTCCACAAAGCCCTCTTGCAGTCATATCTTTGCCTGCTGTCGCCTGATAAAGGAGCTTTGACCCTCCACCGCCACTGGGCTTTTTTATTAGAAGAATGGCAGTCTTTGATTAGGTGGTGATCCACTTCCATTTGTTGGATAAAGGAATGTGAACCTTTGTGCTTTTATCTCCTCTGTGACTGTCGGGGTGAGGGATGAGGACCAACTTAAGGCCATTGATCCACTTTTTGGAGAAATCTTTGAAACTAATGCAATCTGACACCAAATCTTCCCGGTTTGCTTAAAAAATTGTTAAGAAGTGTTTTCAGATGTAGTTAATCACATCATTTTTTGTTGATCTTTCCTTTCATTGAGTGGTGGTAATAAAAACTAAAATACATACCAGTGCCTGTACCTTGCCATGAGTTACCGACAGCCAAAAGAAAACAAAATAGCCTCCAGATATTTGTTGCTGAAAAGAAATTCTAAACATTTTTATTGTGTTTTTCTCTCCTGGGGATTTCACCCTGTAGCCAGATAAAGAATAAAAAACCGTCTGTTTGTGTAATCTAGACTGTAGTTTCATTGTGAGAAGAGTGGAAACCATTACATTTCCTATAAATCTCTACACTCCTCAACACACAAACTGCTTTTGAACCGCTGGCATCAATAATACATGTGTAGCACCCACAATGAGGCCCAAGAATCCCTCATGAAAAATCACTCTAATATCCCAACTGGGACTGAGAGTGTTGTGTTCAGTGACCCACTCAAAAGGCAGTCTATGACCTTATGGTCCATAATGTTGTTTTTAATCTGCTATGATAGCACTGTACTATTCTTTAATTGCCTCCAAAGGAACTTATGTCTTTTATATTTGTATCAAATTCCTCCAAAATGTATTAAATTACGACGAATGTCTTTTTGTTGCGGCTGACAAAGGGGATTGTATCGTTACTTTTGTTCAATCTGAAGACAAAACTGCAGACATTGCTTTTCCGTTTTGACTTGTTGATGGGCTTATAGTCCGGCTGTCTGCAGCCAGCAGAAATGATTGGATCATATCCTGTGTGACCTTTACAAGCACCGCGCCCTCATTTATCACCTGCAGATATAAATGCATCATACATGTGCATGTGTTTTGCCATGCATCACTATCGGCTCAGCCATTAAATGTCCCTTTTGTGAAGGATGTCGTAATTGGATTGAAGCATCACGCATGTCTGTACATGCGTAATTTGGCCATCTGTTTATCATGTGTGTATTTAAAATGCAAATGCTATGTTTGAAGCATGCTTTACATGCAATTAGTTTACTGCCGATTTGATAGGCTCTGTTCAAAATGGGATTCTTTATGCGGGTTTCACTGCCTCTCTGTTTCTCTGCTTTTCATGGTTTTCTCTTTTTGCTTTCTGTAAATTGAGCGAGCTTTGAGTTTTTGTGTGCAAGAGAATGAAAGGGAAAGGAGCAAGAGAGAGACACGCAAATAGAAATACTGATAGCCTCTGTGCAGCACAGGCCCTGAGTGCTGAATACACAGCAACCAAAGGCCTTCATTAAAAAGGTAGTGCAGAAAAAAAAGGATATACACAAACACAAGCAATATCTTTGACAATATACCGCAGCTAGTTTAGACAGATTGGGGACTTGAGTTTCAGTAGCGGGGAAATCAATTCGGTTGGCAAATGTGCATTTAGGGCCACCAAGAAGAGCTTGCAGCATGAAATAACAATACAACTCTCAGGGCTTCTGCTAGCATTCAGCCTTTTGGAGTCTTGAAATGGGATCGACACAAACAACAGTCCAAGAAAAAGAGGCTAAACGAAGCGGTTTCATCTACAGTGCCTACACCTCTGCTGCAAGGCTAAAGTCTAACGGGCAAAATACATTGTTTGTTCAGGAAGAAAAGTCTGTTATTCATGAAATCGTACAAACACAAAATGTTGACTCAAACAGCAAACAAGTAAAACAATGACTAAAACCTAACCCTTTGCCAGTTTTGCTCAATTTTCCTCAGATCTGGAATCTACGATTTATGACTAGATAAACAGTTGTTGCAACATTTTAAATATAACATATTATACCCTCATATACCTGGTTTGTATGCTATTTTATGAACAAGTTACTCTTCTGTTTTTCATGCGCTTTCCTCCAAAAGTTCCAAAGTTCAAAAATCCAAAGTTATTTGACAAAAAAAAATCAAAGTTGACTTCTCAGGGAACCAACAACAGTCATGGCCAAAAGACCCTTTTTTAGTTTGACCCATCTACCTTCCCTCGTGTGTTTCTGAGATCTTTATACTTCCTGTCTCATGATGACGTGGATTAAATTCAAAATTATTTTGCAGGATATCTACAAATGACAGTGCATTCATTTCCGTAGGTATAGCTACAGACGCTCAATGAAATACAGTCAGGTCGGTGTGGACTAGTGCCAGTGTGCCTCCCACATTGGTGATCACACTCTTTACACACTTACCCACACACACATGCTGCCTTCACCCAGGGCCATCAGCCTAAGGTATACGACAAATGTGTGAGATTCAGGCCCCTTAAACCCTCTATCTACCCCTATTTTGCAAGACAATGTAGATGTCGGGAGCCTGAACGCATCATGTATGTCTGTCAGCTTTGGTGACTTCTGATCCCCTTTGTTGTTGCTGCTCCTCGCCTCACAAAAACCCGCCTGTCCTCCGCGTCTTTCTGAAGGGCTGCAGAAGCCTGTCAGCCACCGACCCCTCTGACAACCATATTTTTGAGGGCTTCAAAATGTAGCGACAAAGGGTCTGGGAAAAGATGCGCATATACTGCATGTGCGTTGATGTGTGCGGCGACTGTGTCTGTCAGTGTTTGTCTGCACGGCTGCAAGGTTGGAGGGATAGAGGGTGACTGACAGACTCACCGAGCTCCGGAGACTCTCCCTCCCTGCTCCAGTGTCTGCTTGTTCCTCTTCCTCCACCCACCCTCTGTCTTCATCCGTGGCTTTGTAAGCCTCCACATAATGTGGTAGCATTATAATGACAATGGAAATTATGGCTAATCTTTGTTAAGACACACTCATTACCGCCGCGCTTCAGAAAAGGAGTCCAACGATAAGAGTTGGTCTGCCATGTTTTTCTCTCTCTCTGAAGCGACAGCCTGACATATTGGAGTGATGTGTTTTATTCTCACTTTTTTTTGTTTTTTTGTTAAATTTTTCTATTCCTGCTCAAAGTTAATAATGGTGGCAAACATATGAAAGGATGATAATAGGCTGACAACTTGGGCATGAAAGACTAGCTCCACCTTCAAACGAGCTTTTCATGCAGTTCTGGATGTGGGTGTTAAAGGGCTGATTTCTCTCGACTCTCGCTCTCTGTCTCTTTCCTCTTTTAGTAATCCCCTTATAAAATATTCATAGCTAATCTGCATTTACAATGTAATTACAGACAGGCTTTGAGTGATATCGGATATGGCTGGCGGAACACACGCCTCACGCAAAAATCTTTGATTTGTGTGCCTGAATAAATACAAAACAGACTTGGGGGTTAAGGTTCAAAGTACATTTTTAATAAATTCAAACGCAAACATTTTTCAAACTAGTCAGTGAGTTGCCATTGTTTTTCATGGCGAGAACTCGCAACTTAATGCTACATTACATTTAGCTAACGCTTTTATCCAAAGCGACTTACATGCTTTATAGTAGACCGTAGACACAACAACGGTGAGCAATTAGGGTTAAGTGTCTTGCTCAAGGACACAACGACATGAACTAGTGGTGCTGGGAATCGAACCATCGATCCTCTGATTGAAACCACTGACCCGCAGTCGCCCATTTAATGCTACATTTTAGTGTATACCTTTCCTCGGGACCTTGCATTGGAATGGTTACTGGCCCCTTTCACACCGCCGGGACTGTTGTGCCATTATTCCACCTCGCTGTCTTGTCTGAAAGGTACCGAGGCGGAATCGGGGGACAGAGCGGTTCCGCTGCTAAGCCTGCGCGGGAGGGGGATGGTCGCATTGCCGAGCCAACGTCTGTGTCCAGAAATGGACAGTCCGGTAGGCGGAACGCAGATGCTGTTGTGTTCATGCCATGCCTCTTTTGCCCCCGTGATGCCGGCGTGCTAGTCCAAACCATACACTGGACCGCCGGTGTTCGGCTCAGTGCGAAAAGCAAAAGCTGGCAAATTGGCGGGATCGCAGAATCTCTGCGAGAAAAGGAGGCTACCGTAAATTGCTGTTGCTGTGCACACAGTCATAATGACGGCTCCAGCAGGATGAAATGCGAAAGAAAACTATCCCTTCTGTCTTTCGGCGTTGCCCTTATTGCTCAAACCTCCGTTCCCATCTTTTGGGCGCTGCCTGCTTCCGTTTAGTGCTAATGGAGCGGTGTGCCCTGTGTGCTATTCTTGCAGGTCGATTTTTCACTTGTGTTAGAGGAGAGGGAGGGCGGCGTCCTTTTAAATGAAGCACTTGGCGTTTGTGACCTGTAATAAATGAGTTTGCAGTCAGTCATGGCAGCTGTAAGGAGACATCTGGGAGAGGGAGAGAGAGAGGGAGGGAGGGAGAGAGATATTCAGACTTTACAGGGAAACCGTTTATCTATGCACGGATGAAAAATGGCTGCACCAAACCATACTCACTTTACAAAAAAAAAAATTATAATCCTATTGTGAAATGTTAGCAGTTTGCTATACAAATGGGACTGGGAATGAAGAAACGGAAAGGTTATACCAAGGATAATATTACTGTAATACCATATGGATTAATATTAAATGACTTTGAAATCGGCACTGAATATCATAGCAGAAAATTGTCAAATTGAGTACCGAAAGCACAGTTTGGCAAAAATGTCATTCATGTCTCATATCAGGCAAATTGTTTTTTTTCATCAGCGATGCGGAGAAATTAAGTCCAGTCGGTTCCTAACATACGTTAGACATTACATATTATTCTGCTAATACATGTAATCATCTTTTTGAGGATTTATGAAGGCAGTGATATTATTTGTGCTTTAAAATCCCTTTACTGCCATACTGCCCTCTGGAGTTACTATAAATACTACATTGTCAGTTGATTTCCCAAAACTCCTGTGGGAGATTCTTTTTATTAGGATATTGATTTTGTTCCAAAGCAGAGAGTAGGATCCTAGACATACAGGGATCTCAGTGCTTAGAATAATCATTGGGTTGTGAGCTTTGTCATTGATCACATTATGGTGATGTGTAATTTCA
The DNA here is from genome assembly GCA_023566465.1 of Cottus gobio. Classification (NCBI taxonomy): domain Eukaryota; kingdom Metazoa; phylum Chordata; class Actinopteri; order Perciformes; family Cottidae; genus Cottus; species Cottus gobio. The sequence continues at coordinate 9,660,976 of CM042227.1, read as the reverse complement.
CATCAGTCCAATATGCTCTATCCAAGCTACATAATTCATCCCTTTGTACGGTTGTAAATTATAATTTGATGTGAATAGATTTCTTTACATTTTTCTTGAACATTTAAAATGATTTTTTTGGTTACTCTTCTTAGCCTCTATTAGTGTGGCTGCCTGTCGCTGGTGTGAAGGCACAGTCACCTTGCAGCAGAGTAGAAATAGCGCAGCTCTCTTTCCCTGGATGTGAAGGTACATAAAGCACGGGATGAGAGGAGCAGGAAAGGCAATTGACCTTGGCTGCTTTGGGGGCTGGCTATATAATGGTCCGGATGGATGCCACGGTTCTGCACCTTGGCAGAGAGGTAGAGGAAGAAAGAGGACAATGCTGAGTATGACAGTTATGGCTCATAGTGCCGAAAAGCAGATTTCTTTTGAATTTATGCACAATTGTTAAAAGTGAATCATTGTTAAAAAAAAAAAAAAATCTTGACTTTGGTAGCATCTCTATTAAAATTGTGATTAAACATTTTTGCATTAAAGTGCCTAAAAACACCTAAACCTATTTAGCTCATTTGTGGACATCCCACATATTTAAACCTAAAGGAAACTGCTATTTTAATCCACACCCTGACATCATATTTCATGTGTGCACGCATACAATTTGCCAGAAGACATCATACATTTATTTATTATCCACTTCTATAAGGACATATAATGCTCATTTTCAGGTTCATACCTGTGTTTTGGGTTTCTGGAACATGTTTGCAAGCTTTTATGTTTCTTCATACTGTCTGTCTGAAAATACCTCTATTCACCCTCTGTCTCTTTAAGCCTAGCTCCCTAAAAAGACCAGTCTGCTCTGATTGGTTGTTTTTAACTTTAACAAAGAAGGATTTTACTAACATATTAACATATTGTGCGTTTATTACTTGTGTCGATCAGCTTCAGACTTGCCTTATTATGGAACTGTAATAGCAAATGTTACATTGTGTGTGTGTGTGTGTGTGTGTGTGTGTGTGTGTGTGTGTGTGTGTGTGTGTGTGTGTGTGTGTGTGTGTGTGTGTGTGTGTGTGTGTGTGTGTGTGTGTGTGTGTGTGTGTGTGTGTGTGTGTGTGTGTGTGTGTGTGTGTGTGTGTGTGTGTGTGTGTGTGTGTGTGTGTGTGTGTGTGTGTGTGTGTGATGAGTATGATGGGATAGGTGGGCGGGATGGGAGTGTATATCAAATGTGAAAGAAGCTGACTAAGTGCATCCCAGGACCAAAGTCAACCCTGCCGTTTCGCCCTGCTGTGCTAGACTGTTTACCTGAGACAAGGGTGCTTCATCTCAGCCAGTCACTGCTGCTCATGTAAACACACGGGGGGGAACACTGTACATCATGCTGTTTTCAGCCCCCCTGCCCTTGTTCCAAAACCTCTCCCCGACAGAGAGACATTATCCCCCGATGGCAAGGTGAATGGGGTGCTGATGTAAGATTATTTGTAGCAGCCAGGGTAAGAAAAAAAAAAAAGAAGGGATGGGAAAGAGAAATTCGCCTAATTTTAGCCAGAGAAGGGCAGGCAGGCAGGCAGGCAGCAGGGTGCACCGGAGGAGAGGTGTCTTTCAGCGAGGATGGAACATGGGTGGGTGTCTAGGGAGTCTTGGTTAAAGTGGTCGCTATCACAGGAGCTGGACGGACAATTAATCAGCAATGTCCCAGTGGGGGAGCTGGGCCTCTGACAGAGACACTTCATTCTGCACCGAGCACACACACAGACCTGCTGACAGCCTCACCCGTAGCTTCTTCACACCGCTTTCTTTCTGCCTCTTGGCTTAGCTCGGGTCCTCCTTCCTCATCTCATTTCCTTCTTATACTTTTTTTTTTCATTTTCTTTACGCACTTTCGTTTTCCCCCCTCATCCCCTCGACTTTATTCTTGTGGCTTTCTTTGGTTCGTCTCTCATTCCTCTCTCCTCTTTCCTCCTCGTCCCCATCTCCTTTCCTCAGACATGTGTACAGGTGTGTGGAGCTCTTGATTAAAATGAGTTGAGAGTCCCTCTTGTGACCTGACGGCTGACTCTGTGAGACTTGGAGTTTTCTTGCGGCTGTAGTGGGGAACCGGGAAGTGGGAAGAGAGGAAAAATTAGGTGAGAGAGGGTGGTCTGGTGGCTATAATTCACCCTTACTGCCCCTCCCTCCCTCCCTCCCTCCCTCCCTCTCTCCGTGCCCTCATCCTTCCATTCTGCCTTTCTACCCTCCCCTCTCTCTCCCGTCGGCTGGCGCTGAGTGATTGATGGATTCAGGTTTGACATGGCCCGGTTCACCCGAGGGCACGAGCAAGGACACTGGTGAGATTTCGCCAGATGCCGGGGAGAGGCAGACAGGGAAAGTAAAAAGACAAAGAAAGGGCAGGGGGTGTACTCGACACTGTTGACCATCATGGCTTGCCAGGGTTGCCAGGGTGAGTAAGCTCTTCGTCAAACGGTGCACCTGTTCTCAGTTTTCCATTGCATCACCCTGTGGCTTTTTCATTATGGCCAGGAAACAACATTTGTTCCCTGAATGTCTACTAAAGGTAATGGGTTCCAATAATTAACCTTATTTCTGAGCACAACATGGAGATTTTCTTTCCTGACGGAATTAAAGCACATTGACACTGCTCTCTCCAGTGTATTTTTCATTGAGCATTTCACATGGCTTCAAAGCAATTAGGATTGTACATGTTTCTCTGTCCATAGCATATACGTTCTATAGGAGATCAAGGCCTTTTATAGATGATATTATCATTATAGTGTTACCTGTACACCCTTTATATCCAGCACAAAAAGCAGGGCTTTATTCAAAACAAAGTATAAAAATAAGTATATACATCATGTTGTTCAACCTCTACGCTCCCTGTCCTCCTTTATTCAGTGACACATAAGCTGTAGATATTGTTGTGTTCATTGATATAGACATACGCATGCTCTATACAGTAGGCCCAGTGTATGTGTGTCTCTGGTCTGAATGAGCCGAGGCTGTGTTCTGTGTTCCCCTCCAGGGGGGTCCTGGTCCTCTCAGTAAGCAAACACTCACTTGACATAGAGCCAAGCAAAGGGGAACAAGGGCCACAGTGTCTCGCTGCTTTGTCCTGGAGGAGGCTCCCGCCGTGGCTCCCGGCTCCTAACCCCACGTGACACGCCTGGAGATGAGGCATGCACTTGTCTCATGGACATTGTCCGTATAGGGATGTGCTGGATCTCCAGGATTCAACAAGTCAGACCTGGGCAAAACATATCTGATTACAAGAAGCACTTTTATAATTAATCGGGAACAAATTGATATTATGAGAGCACAGTTGGTACAGGGGAATATGTATCGCCCAACAAAGAAGAAACCCTTGGGGTGTCTTCAGCAAAGATGACCAAAATCACATCATCACCAAATTAATTAATGCAAGTTTAAATAGCATCCTGGTGGACAAGATGATGGAAGCATGAATAATATTGTGGAGCTATTTTTATTCTTAATGTCAAGCAAGACCACCTCTTGCAGTGATTGCTGGTGTTCCAAGCATTAAAGCAGAGTTTTGAATGAACAACAAACATGATTAGATCTCCACTCCAAATGTCCCACTACACAGGCTAAACGTGTGTCGCGTGATCGGCTTTCCTGACATCAAGAATAAGTTGTGACAGATAAAGTTTGAGGCAATATGTAGCTTGCACATTTTTAGCGCCACGGTATCTAAAACGCAGAGCTGAAGCTTTCAGCTTCACACACTCTGGAGACCGTTAAGAACTCTCTCAGCTTCCTGTGGCCAGAAGACCAACATGAAGAGAAGATGGCTTTTCAAATGGCGCTGGCTCAGTGTGGATGCACTCTCTTCTTAAGGCGCGAAGTAGAAAACCCCTTGAGGGATGTAATTCCGCCTCTTCCCCGGACCTGCCGACCACAAGTCTTCTGAGTAAATGGGCTGCTTCGTCCTCTCAGTGCAGGCGGTATCCCCCAATCTCTGTCTGCGTGGCGATGAGTATATTGTGTATGTGTCAACCCGCTGTGTCGTAGCTGCATCTGGCTTTGTGAGTGGTAAACACAACAACAACAGGTATCCTCTGTTCACTTCGAGCCTTTTGCTCTCTGTCTGGCTCGGCAGCAATGTGAAGTCAATAGGATGAATAAAACATACCCGAATCAGAGCCCTCTACCCTGGGATATGTCAAGCTGTCAGTACAGCTTAACGGGAAAACATCGGGCCGGTCCCATGGATCGGACAGCTTATCGCGTAACCGCCGCGGAAATGCATCCACGGCAGTTGGTTTCTTTCTGTGATATAAATACACAAACTCTGGCAAGCGCTGTATTAATGGGTTTCATGAATGATGAATATGAGAGTTAAAGAGCAGGTTTCATTTCGTAGATTTACTTGTTGGAGAACTTTACTCATAATGAGCCAGCATGTCTCAGAGGGACACACCATTTAGTCTCGTAGCTCAGCAGGCACTTAGTGAGAGGTTCAGTCTCCATTGGGGCCTGTGTGAACACTTGTGTGCACCTATGACACTGCAAACTGCTGTGGGTAAAAGATCCTCTAAATTGCTGATGCTATTTGCATTTCATTCAACTGGTCTGTCACTGAAAAGCTACCATCTAACATGCGGCACCACACATATTACACAACACTCGTCTCAGCCGCTGGTGGTGGTAGCTAACCCCTACGGCTAATTATCTTTAAATTAGGGCTGAGGTCTAGGTTTAATTAGGCCTAGCCATGAGCAGGTTTGAAGCTCAACAATAACTTCAGCAACTTCAGCTGCCAAACCTCATCAGCCTAATGGAGACTCAACCACCGAGGGCCCTCGGGGCCCCGGCAGGCTAGCCTGACTTTCCGCCTTCTACCAACCAAGACACACATATACACTACTAATAATCAAGACGTGATGAAGTTAGTGAGGCAGGCTCTGCATAAATGTGTGCGTAGCAGAGAAGTTATACTTTTTAATTGCATCATTTAAATTGCTTTTTAGCTATAATAGTGTTGTTATTAGCTACTCATACTCAACAAACAGTCCATATAGTCCAACCTGTTTCAAGAGCCAGTAAACTCTATGTAGCTTGCCATAAGAATCCATTTGAAATACCCTCAGCAGTCTGTGGTTTTCCTCAGACTCGCAGTATATATCTCTCCTTATTCAGCACATTTGTTATTGGTCTGCTGGTTCTTTGTAGCCATCTGGTGTAAGGTAGGCTGTCTGTCCTCTGAAAAAAAAATCCTCTTGGATGAAAACAGGAGGCTGTAGCCAACCAGTGCACAGATCTCACTCTTCCATGCCAGTGCCTGCTTCTTACCTTTATTCCCCTGCCATCTCCTTCTGCTGTGGAAATCTCTAACTCTGCAGTTAACACTGAGAAAAAAAAAAGTATTGAGCAGGGATACTGTGTGTCTTCTATTCTTTAATTCTACTGACCACAGCATTGGCCATGGTTTGGAGTTGTATGCAGCTTTGTACATATATATGTTTCTGTACACCCCTGACTATAGATGCACGGTACACATCTTGCATACAGGTTACGGGTGATTTGGCCATAGGCATCAAATTGGCTGCCAGGAAGGGAGAGGTCCATAGGATGTATTGTCATTTCTCCTCCCATCACCACCCACCATCTGCCCCGGCGTTTCCCTACCCGACCAACTGTAATAGGAACAAGCATTCTCATTAGCCCATCTGAACATGGAGAGAGAGGGAGTCATTGATCAAAAGATCAGAGGTGAGCCATTGGAGGGAGGTAGAGAGGGAAGGTGTGACAAAATAAAACGGCAAGAGATCATCCTATTATCCAGGATTATTATAGGATTATCAATCATCCTAAAATATTACGAGCTACAACACACACACATTACAGACGGGACAATACTGTCAGAGAATATCAGAGACCATTTCCTATAACCATATATGATAATCTGATCAGCAGATAGGTAATGAGTAGAAGAGAGAGAAATACATGACTGAGGAGGAAATGATAGAGTAGCAGCATGGGGAAAAGTATGCTATTGTAAGTAACAAAACACATATTGGCATGCATGTGGTTTTATTCAGTGGATCTATTTGATACAAAGGGATGAGCGAAGAGCTGAAGACGGAGCTCCTAAAAGCCCATTCACACTGCAAAAGCCGAAACAACCCGTTTCTGCTGCTGGGCATGTGCTGGTTCTGGGGTGATCGTGTAGAACCGGGAGTGCCAAGATAGTCAAGATTTCTTGAAGATTTCTTTTTCATAATTGTTTTTGATGGATGTTTAGTTCCTTCTTGGCAAAAATCCAGTATGCTTAGAGGTTAAGAATGACAAGTAGCATCATCAAAAGTATCATCAGAGACTGTTCCTGCAATTTTCTGCAACATCCTGTAGTTTAGAAGTTTTTATTGAGTGAAGGTGTTGACAAAAGCTCGGAGCTTGACAAAATACGGATCCTTTCATACGGAGGAAATGAGGAGAGCGAATCTAAATTCAGACTACTGAATTTGAAATGTATTTTTCTAAAATGAGGAAAATGTCAGTCTGCTAAATTATTAAAAACAATCTTCATGCAAAAGCAACATTTGAACCCATATTGACAATTTGCAATGCCTCGAGTTTGTGTATAAAACTTTTGTTTTTTTACGTCAACATGAAGGTAACACAAGGTGGGCAAATTGACATACACATTTCGGGGGTGAAGCATTCATTTAATTGGACGGTCCAATCCAGGATTGTGGTTGATTTCATTTTATTTTTCTAACAAGTGTTTGCAATTACAGCCTTTGCACTGTGCGTCTTGCTGCAACACTTCTCTCGTCCATCTGTCTGCCTGTCCTTTATACTTGAGACACAAGTAGCAAGACAGGCAGCAAAAGGATAAATAAAGACGGAGTCAAAATTGGCAGTGGGTGTGTTTGTTCTGTGGGGCATGTTGGCTGCCTCTGCTCTGACAGCCAGTCTGTCTCCGAGGATTGAGTGACAGAGAGGGGCAGCGAAGCTGGCAGAACGCTAATGGGCGTGATGCTAATGAGCTCCGAGCCAATAAACGAGCGCTCCCTTCCCCTCCCCTGACCTCTGATCTCCTCTCCTGTTTGTTTAACACCCTCGCAGGTAAAATGGTCTGAATTCAAGCGCGTTGCCAGAAACGAGAAAAACGGGCTTGAATAGAAATAGATACTCTCTTTCACTTCTCATTTCTCTTTCATTTTACTAATAATAAAGTTCAACATTACTCATTGCTATACTTTATATCCATCCACTGCATACAGTTTAGACTTGTACTTTGTGTTGATCTACGCTAGTTTAAATTGCATGCCTTCAGATTTGATGCGAAACGGGAAAGATGTCATTGACAATTAAGAGCATTTTAAATGTAAAAATTATACAAATCATAATAATAATGATTATCCTACAATGTACGAGTGCATTTTAAAAGCACTCAAGCACAGTCAATCTTCTGCTCAAGACGATATTCTGTGAAATTGCAATACTTCTGCACGAGACGGGCAATTTGGGACACTTCACACCGGGGGAAATACCACAAATGCAAAGACGCAAAAATAACCATCTTACCCTCACCCTTTTATGCTTATGGAGGCTTTTCTGTGCCTTTTACCCTCTTTCTCTTTAACAACCTGTGATGCCTCACGCTTTCGTCCCCACTTTCCCACCCTGGAGAAATGTCACTTGGGCCGGCATCGTCCGTCAAACTGGCATCTCTGACAGAACGCTGGGCTAAAAGGCCATGCTCCGATTGGCATAGGATCCCCTGGCTGTGCTGTGTCAGGCTGCTGCCCGCTCTCCTCTCCACATTATTAGCATTCTCAAATCTGCAAAGATATTGACTCCCTCCAACATTCCTATCTGTGTCTATTTTCTATTTTTATTGTGTCGCTTCAACCTCTCAGACGGGTGGATGCTTTTCCCCCCAGTTGCTCACGTGTTGTTGAGAGGCAATGCAAATACATTATCTGTTAGGGTCAGGGTTATCTTTATGTTATAAAATATAACCGCTGCACAGTATGATACATCTGTTTATTTCTGTATATATTTTAAGGTGGATCTGCACATTTTTTGTGTCAAATTCAGCGATTGTCTACTCACATTCTGCTGTCTTTCCTGTGTGTGCACTGAAAAGAAAAAAAAGTGTTGTTCACACAGCTCTGGCTCTGTGAATGGGAAACAAACAAAGTGTCTGGGACGGAGCCACACTGCTCCTGCCAGGACAGGGGAAAGGCCACTGATGTATAAAGAGAAAGGCAGTGGGAGTGAGAGGGACAGTCATTTTGGCTCTGACAGGAGGGGTGAATTGGTTTGGCTGTTGAGCTCAAAATCAACAATCATTCTCGAGAAGTGCCGACTCCACCTTTTGTAATGCCCGTTGTTTCAAAGAGGAAAAAAAAATCCTCTGCATTGTAACTAAGAATCGATGCGCCGATGAAGTGCAGCCAGAATTCCTTCAGCGGGCAGACAACACTATTAATTGCTCATCTTGCTTTATCTGGGGCCTTTAGCTAATCACAATTCAGTTTGATAGGAATGAGAAGTGACCATGGGGCTGTTTATAGTCCAGGGAAGCCTTAATACTCTTGTTGTTGGTTTTTTTGGGCCCATGATTGTTATTGATTACTTGCAGAAACCAATAATGCTGAGTGTGTTTGTGAGTCTGGATGCAGGTCAGGGCAACTTGTGTTCTTTAGGATTCCCTTTAAATTAAGTGTGAACCACTTAATTTGTCCCACGACTAAATGCAGTTTAGATGTCTCTGTAATTTCCTCAATTAAAGGCCAAATGAGTCGGATTCCGGAAAAAATAAAAAAATAAATGTTTAGACTAATACAGATATAACCTCTTTCAATGATTATTTATTCTGGTTTCTGACCCTGGTGCCTTAATTTTCTCTTTTCTGGGCGTCGGCCTCTAAAACATATGTAGCAACCAAGTGTCTGATCACAAGAGAAAGCTATGGAAACAGTGGAAACAGTGCTAACACAATATAGCAAGGCGAAACAAGCTTGTGGCAAAATTTTAATGCATATGTGGTGGGCTTTCCCCCACTGGTGAGCATCGTGCTCACCAAAATTCATTCTGAATTTAAGTCGGGCTGGGTTCACCCTGGACAGGTCGCTAGTTTATTTTTAGGGCACGCATAGAGACAGACAACCATTCACACTCACACCTACGGGCAATGCAGTAGTATTTTGTGTGAAGTTGTGAATTAATACACAACATAATACAATGTTGAAGTTGTCAGTGATGTAGAGATATGTCAGTTGGTTTTAGGGCAGGCTTCTGCAGTGACATGACTGTGCTCAGTTTTGTCATCTCCCCATATGGCGCAAGGATGACGCTGATGGTCAGAACTGGCACAGGCCACAGCGGGCAGCTTCACATGTGTGTACAATTGATCAACTGTCTGTGTGTTTCCAAGTGCTCGTGCATGCGTGTGCTTTGTTTTAGTCTGTGTAATGTAATGGCTATGTGTGTTTGTGGTCAGTACGTTTGAGATGAAGTACGGCAGACTGCGGGTAGCTGCTCAGGTGCCGTGTGAGAGCTGCCCAAATGCTTTCAAAGGAACTTGACCAGACACACAGTAGAGCTATTTGTGACGGTGCCAGACATTCCTGCACAGCACACCTCCCAGGCCTCTTTAATTAACATATTTAATGTCTGTAAATCCGTTAGGGATGCTATCTTTTACTGCATGTTTGAAGATACAAATAACCACACCTATTAGTAGAGTGCTAAAATTATTAAAAGGAACATAAAAAAAAAATAAACAGTTAGCTTTCCTTGGATTCTCAAAGGATTAAACGGAACATCCTTACAACTTTTTATAAAGCTAACATGCCTTAATTTGATTTATCATGGTGTAATTGTACATTGCACAGTTTATTGCATAATTGTGCAGCGAGTGAGGTGGCAGAGCCAACAAAGTGGGAGGCAAAGAAGATGCTTTTGCCGGATGTGTCCTTCTGATTGCATCAGTGAATGTTTGCTCGTGTCTCTGAGTTGAACGTTCTCACACAGTACATGAATCTGTTTGTGCATGTGCAGATGTGTACACCGAGGCATCTGTGCTAATTTGTGCCTAAGACAGAGTTTTGCTTTTACATCTGTGTGTGTGTGTGTGTGTGTGTGTGTGTGTGTGTGTGTGTGTGTGTGCTCATAATGTAGCTAATGTAATGAATTTTGCATGTTCTCATTGAATGCCCTGCAACCAAATCCACCCAACATAACCCAGGCCTAGTTCACGGTGGGACAGATTGGGGTGGTGGGGGGGAGGATGACAATTTCCTTGTGTTTATGCGATTTTATTTTGTATTCCCTTGTGCACACACACACACCCACACACACATATATATGCAGGGGTACACTTGAAGGTGGGAGCAAAACGTTTAACTTTGAAAGTTGGGCTCCTAATTAGCAGAATTAGTGGTAGATCAAAGAGGACAATTAGAGGGGGTGTTTGTGGTAGCGAGGGCTCATTAGCATCACAACACATGGACATGGCCATGAAGAAGAGAGCGGCAGAAGGAGTCTCATTACGGAGCACCGCTGTGCTTACGCCGGGCCACATGCAGGCAGATTGGCCGTCAGGAGAGAGTGACAAAAGACAGAACTAACACACACACACATGCTGACAAGGATATGCACACACACACACACACACACACGCACACATGCATGAATGCACAAACACCTATGATTGTGGGTACAGATACAAAAAAATAATTCCCTCATATACACACACACACACACACACTCATTCTGATATACAGCGTGCAATGTTTGCTGCCACAAAGGAAAACAAAAGCTAGTCTCTGACTGCTCTCATCCAATTTCAGCTTAATTAAGAGGGGAATTAACTTTGATCTGCTGCAGTGTAGTCAGAACTTGGTAGCCCAGCCTGTCGGAAAGCCCAAGCCCATAAGTATTCTTCAACCTCACCCTTAAAGTCAGACCCAGATTGTTTTCCATTCATTCCACACTGTTTGAAGTCAATACAGATAAGAGCAGGAAAGATTCTATTAGGACTACCTGAGCCTTACTCGTTAGCTGGATCTAACAAACTCCTGGCAGCGAGCCACGGTGTGTGGCTCTCCACACTAATGGCATAAGCAGAACAAAGGATCAAAGGTTTTGGGGTGGCCCTTTTATTTTAGCGGTCTCTGGCTCTTAGTCCCCCATCCAGTGACAAAGGTTAATGATGCACTGAAGCATGATGCTCTTTCTTCCCCCTCTTTGTGATGTTTGAGTATGTTTTAAACCTAAAAGGTAATGCATGCAAAGGTCCAAGGAGTTGCTGTGCAGACAGCAATTTGATACACAAAGACATTTTTTTTTACATTCATGTAATACACATATTTTTTTAAATAAATGTAAAAATACATTTTTGTCAGGCATGGTAGTTCTGACCCTAAGGATATTGGTACATTATAGTATAATGTTTCTAAATATGACAATTACGCACAATCTTTTTCGGATCGGCAAGATCAGAGACTTCAGCAGAAATCATGTCACTTGTATCAAATGCACACATTTCAGATTTTGTCTTTTCACAACCATTTTTTTTTTTTAAACGGACAGAGTAATGCTGGATCTTGATTCTGTTTTGGGCAGGTCTGGTTGGGGGGGATTAGGAAAATGACGTAGGTGGCTGCTGCATCTAATGCAGTTGAGCAACAGACGAAGACAGAGTGGTGAAGACTGTATTGATAAAAGTTTGCACATGTGTAGAAGTAAAAATGGAAACATGGACGTAGTAAATGTTCCGAGATGTAATGTTCTAAGCACGGCATCAGAATCAGAATCAGAATCAGAACCATTTATTGCCATGTATGTTTACACATACAAGGAATTTGTCCTGGCGGGAAGGTGCATACATTTAACATTTAACAATCCACATTTAACAGTTAATGCAGTGCAATAAATTAGGATGAATGGATGAATGAATATTTACATTGAAACAGTAGCATATAAAAATACCAAAAATATGAACAACACTGTCCGAGGAGTTGCTCTCTCCATACAATCAAACATGGAGCACCACCTTTCCTTGCAGTGCTCAATGGACCTCATCCATATCATATGCATTACCCGGGAGAATAACAGCAGGGAGCGCCGATGACAGAGCCCTCGCTGCGTTTCTTTCCTGTTGAGGTGTTGGAAAGCTTCCTCTTCCTGGCACCGTCTCCCTCCGTTTCCCTCCATCTCAGGGGAACGCTGGATCCGTCTATCGCAGCGCAGCCCTCCAGGCCACAGAAGGATGGGACAGCGGGATTGAGGGGTGCTGGAGCGGGGGTTCCTCTGACTGACAGTACTGGTAATCACTGTAATAGGTGCAGGGTGAGGAAAGTGGGAGGTAAGCAGCTATTTCCTAAATGCCACCACCAGCACCCCCCTTCTCAGGCGGATACTGTTCACAGTAAGAGAGGGACAGGAAGGACTGAGGGACTAGAAACCATAGGAAGGAGAGAGGAAGGATACCAGGGGAGAGATGTGTAGTCAGAGAAGACAAATCTCCTTCATCTTCCTCTCGGCTGACTGTCAAATATCTGCTCCGAGGGAACATATTGTAACTAAACAGCAAATTTAGGAGACATATTTAGACGTTCCACATTTATTTATTTATGTATTCAATCATTCACTTACTTGGCAGTCGTAGGCAAGTGGAAACCTCTCCTGATGTTTTGTAAATTTCAGGAATTAAAAAAAAAATCTTTCTTTGTCAGGTACAGCTCATTTGGCTTGATATCACTATTGTTAAAGGACTTACTATCGTTTCTCCTTTTACAAACCAATTTTAGTTTGAAAAGGAGTAATTGCCAAAGTCTGCATACAATTTACATTTCAAAGACGAGACATATTAAACATTAAACACAAAATAAACCAGGAACAATAGCCTTTCAGAAAACATTAGGAATCTCATTGTGTCAACATGCTTTGCTGATTATTTTGTCTCTAAATGGTAAATATGGCAGTTTGATGGAGTTCCACATGCAACAGGCCCTTTCACTTTATGGGAATATACATTCTGTAAGTCAAATTATGAATGAATCACGTTTTGATATATTTATTTTTATAAATATACTATTTGAATGCTATGAAGGTTGAGACTGAGGTGAAGCTGTAGAGTGGACACTGGTGCAAGACCAGGGTTGGCTGTTTTGGGGGAAACGTAATGGTTTTCAGGATCATCCATTTCTTTGGATATTTTGGATCATTTTAAATCCCTTGTCAGTCCCACAAGGGGAAATTCATTCTCTGCATTTGCACCCATCCTTAGTAATTAAGGAGCAGTGGGCAGCAACTAGGGGTTCAGTGTCTTGCTCAAGGACACTTGAGCAAGCACAAGGACACTGCTCAAGGACACTGCTCAAGGACACTGCTCAAGGACACTTCGACATGCAAACTACAGGGAGACTGGGGATCGAACCGGCTACCTTGTGGTTTCCGGACGACCACTCTCCCCATCAGCTACAGCTGCCCCTTTTTTTGCAGCCACACTTAGGTCCTCTTTTGCTTTTCATACCAAATTACCTTTGAGGATCTGCCAGTGTCTAAATCAAGGACCTGAGTGAATATTCAGTTGGCTTAATACAATAATTTATAGTAATTACACTGTGGGGAAAAAGAAAATTGTTCCATAGTTAGACACCACAATGTCTGATGAGTGTCGGACACTTTCGGTACAGAAAGAAAGTTGCTAATGACATTTCATTTGAAAAAAAAGAGAAAAAAACCTCCCTTTCATGGGCTTAATGTCTTCATTTTTTCTCTTTATTCTACCTTTTTATCATTATTTTTCTCTCGTTCTCTTCTTCTGTGTCCTGCTTTTTTGTGGTTTCTTATGTTCTCTTTAATATCTTCTCATTACACTGAATAAATAGTATTTCTGTGCAGCATGCATTGAATGTGGTGGTTATCTTTAAAACCACAGCTGTGAAGGTGCAGATATGAACGGAGCAACTAGAATGTGTGCTGGGCCTTTGAACTGCAAGCACAGCTAATCATATTGTGCCCGCTCCACTGCCGGGGCCTGATCAGTGTTTATACAATACAAAAGTGCTGTTAAGTCCCTTTAGTGTTTTTCTGACGGTTCGGATGTCTCTGTTTTCTCCAGCAAATGGAGGGACATCATCACACTGACTGGTTTTTCAATTTAATTCTGTATTTACTGATTACTGACTTGGATTTACTGTCATTTTATTATTTAGAGTTATTTATTTTACATTTCGAATCACATTTGTCTTTGCTTGTTTTGCCCCTGGTCCATGTTCTGGCCCCAGCACACATCCTAACTAATGACAACATCACCTGTGTTACTGCCATGCCTTTACTGTTTACCTCGTGACATCGGTGGCACACTGCATTGCTTCCTCCTCTGTCTCTTTTCCAACGGCTTTGGACACGAATCGTGGACTATAATTAAGTAATACTTACTGTATTATGATGACAGTTTCTGGAGTGGGGACAAATCCAAAGTGAGCAAAACAAAGAGGAATCAAATGTAATGGAGGAAATCGCAGATGCTGCTGGTTGCCAGTCGCTGACAGATAATTGGGTGTTTTGTCCAAACTCTAACATTTCTAATGATCAATCCTACATGCAACACCAAACCAACCAGTTCCACCTGTGAAGCAGGCTGCACAGCACCTGGTGTCATGTGAAAAGCTGATGATTCCACGCCAACATGGTTTTGATCAGGTCCAACAAGTAACTGGTTGGATTTAATCTTGTGAATTTTGTTGAAAGTCATTTCCTTGTTTTCTTTTATTCTTTTTTGCAGCATTTGCACCACAACGATGAAAAAGAAAACCAGACATCAGATATCCAAAGCAAAAGTGAATACTTTGTTTAACTAACAATATGGAAATATGAAGGATTCTGCAATGAAACCAACCAAAGACAGGATATCTTGACCTCTGCAGCGTATGCCAAGTCATGTTAATGTTCAGGCCTTTGCTGGTTGCTCTGTAGCCCATATATAGGCCCCAAACTATGTTGCTTTTTTTACAGTCTACATTGCAGTGTGATCTGGACAGTGCTCATGACTTCTTCACATTTTCAACAGACTGGACCCAGGTGGACCATGACATCAGTAATCCACACGGCCCGTCAGCCTTGAATATGATATGATTTATAGTTGAAGCTGCATTATCGTGATGAATGCATTAACTTTGATGACTTGCAAAGACGTGTCAAATATATTTGGAGTGAAGAGTCAGCGAGACCGTAAGAGAGAGAGAGAGAGTATGTGTATTCATTTGTGCACGACATGTCCAAAATAGCTTTTGGTTCCTTCGCACTGTCCTATGAAAATCAAAGCCTTTTGGATCCCTCGGTTCCTCTCCTTGGTTGCCCTGTTTCATTAATATTTCCTCACAGTATTGCCCACTTTCATTCTTACTTCAAACTTGTTATCCCTGTCTTTTTGAATTTAATTTGCATCCATTTAGGAATAGATGGGATGCCAGCTCTCACTATCTCTTTTTTGTTTCTAAGTGATGAGCAACTCTCAGCCATCACTTCTCTTCTTTATCCAGTAGTGATTAGTCTAGCCAAATAGCTGGAATTAGCAATGTAAAAATCTGATTATCCACTGCCAGCTGGAGCAGATGCTCAAATTAAGCATTGGTGCCAGATTTTTCCGACTGGCACGAAGCTAAGCTGGATGGCCGACGGTAAGGAGGGAACGAGGGGAACACAAGAAAACAGGTTGAAAAGCAGGAGAGGGAAAATGTGCTAGTGAGAAAGACGGAAACAAAGAGAAAGACGGCATAAGAGAGAAAGGGGGTAGAGAAGAGTGAGCTTGGGAATAAGAAATGGCAAATTCTTTAGTTTCAGCCAATTAGGCTGAGAAGCCACTGGTAATTAACTCTCGAGGGACCCACTGAACAGTCATGCACCTCGTTTACATAATGAGGATGAGAGGAGAGGCTCTTTTTCTCATCTTTCTCTTTCTCCGTGCTTTTCCCTCGTTCGCCGTCTTTGGCCGGTCGAACCAAAGCAGAGCGGCGCCTCGTTCTGTTCCTCAAACGGCTACCGCTGACCTGGTACCGAACAACACGTCGACGGTGAGATTTGACTTGAGTTGATGACGGGACACTTCGGATTATTTCTCAAACGGACAAACGCTGAAGATTGATCGTCCTCGCTCACTTTGTTTTCTTTCATATGTCCAACCTCTCTGCATATACAGTAAGGCAGAGGGTTTGATCATGTAAATTTATGATAATCCCTTTGACTTTCTCCATCTGACCTTTGCCCCCCCCCCTCCAATACCTTTCATTTCCTTCCTGGCAGATATGGAAAGTAATGGACTCAGACTTAAGTCCAGAAGCCTTTTGCCTCGCTGAAAAGCTTCAGAATATGAAAGCAAACTGCCAAGTGTTGAAGGGCATGCTTCTGGTTCTCCATAGCTACAGGTTAAAGGGCCATTTCCCGCGATACACTGAATACACTGAATTCTGCCAACCACTAATTCCTTTATCTACCCTTGAGGCCACCACTGCCCCCTTTTTTTCCTACTTGGCTAAGATTAAAGGATTTTACTAGGTCTCCAACTGCATTACATATTTATTCAGCAATTCTTCCTTATGAAATGCTACGTCGGACTTGCATCACCAACATCACCAACCTGGAAACCTGGTTCTCCCAGCAGTAACTGCTGGAAAGTCATCACGTCAAAAGTTTAGGTTTCTCAAGAGTTCTGGCCTCCATAAACTCTTCCACTCGTTCAAAACAATGTACTTCTTTTCTATTGTTTTGCCGCACAAGGTTGACTGTAGCTCAGGGGTAGTGTGAACGTAACGTAACAGGAAGAAATTCATATCTTCAGGTTGTGTGTTTTCCCTTTTTCTGCCTTATTTTTCCTCTTCCTTTGATGGCGGAGCTGGGATAAAAGCGTTAAGTTCACTTCCTCTTTTATTAAAGGAGGCTTAATTTAATTAGCTTGCACTGCGTGAGCCCGCTATCAGGCCCCTCTGTTCCCCTACCCAAGGTTTCTGATGCTCTGAGGAAGAGAAGGGAAGAAAAAAGGGAAACTGTCTGGTGGTCTCCAAGGAGGAAGTGTCCTTTTAATCAGACTTCTGCTAAGATCCCATTACCATCTCCTAAGAGAGAGGGAGGGCAACACATAGACAGTTGGACAGACGTACAGTAGAAGAAGAAAATATATTCAAGAATCTGCAACATTCAGGTCACCTAGATCAGAGGGAAGCTTGGCTGGTGTAGTGGAGACAAAAAAGGACCCAACAGTATATGAATATTTATTTTATACCAATAGCTTCCCATGACTGAGCTGTAAGAAAAAGATGTAATTTCACAGAAAGCCTCTACACATATATACTTTACATTTGTCTATTGCCATACACTGACATACTTTGTGTCTTCGTCAAGACTTAATCCTCTGACACTGAAGGTATTAAGAGAACTTATATATTCATGGTCTTGTCTATAGTCTCGGTCCGAGTGAATGTCATGCAATTAGTCTTTTTACCAACACTGCCTTTCGATTGACGTCAAAATTAATATCTGCGTTAAAGCTTCACAACGTCCTCAGCTGAAAATATATTCTAAAGTCTTCCGTGGGAACGGTCTTGTGGAGATGACTATCTTCAGGTCATACTCGTACTCTAATCTACTTCTATATTTGCCATCTTTGCTCAGAGTTAACACATTTGAATGAATGCATGAATATTAATGCTTTTTCAGGATCAAGGGTTCACACTGTGTTGAGGGAGGGGAGTGGGCAGCCTGATTCTGTCAGCACATGGACAGCTATTAGAATGCATGGCCTCATGATTGTGAGTCGGAGCCCTTAAACTGGGCCAAAGTCATGAGTTTACATCATACGTGGCCTTCTCATCATGATATACTGTGACAGTGCTGCAGCAGCTGACACATTCATGTCAGCCTATCGAAGGTGTGAAGCCTAAATAACAAGTTGCCGATTTAATTGTTTGAAAAAAGCAGGGGATGCAGGCACAGGAAATGTAATGTTGATACATTTTTATATAGCAAACATGGTGGAAATTGTTTTAAAATGATTGGGATTGAAATATGTACCGTTTTATTTAAAAAAAAAAAAAGGACATGCCGATGATTTACTGACACATTTATACAAAAATATGTTTCCAAAGGTATATGATTATTAGGCGAGGCAAACTAGTCCATCTGAAAAAAAAAAGCTTAGAAACACAATAAACCAAACAGCAACTACAAAAATAATGTTTCCCCCGGGAGCCTGTTGTGGCATGATTAATATGGTTTCCGCTACCTCTTTCCCACACATTGCATATCCCTTCCTCTATACAGTGAGCTGTAGAGCTTCTGGTCTATAGGTAAAATCCCAAATTTAAGCGAGCTCTCCCTATGTATTTGAATCATGTTAGTCTTATCGATGTCGGGAAGGGTCAATTGCCCTGAAACTTCGCGGCCCGATTCACAGTTTGCACGAAGCTAGAACGGTTAACGGTCAGCCGTGACAAGAAGACTGAACGCTTTTTTAAAGGGCGAGAGATTTTGTTTTACACCACTGTCTGTCTTCTCCAAGTGACTTGACTTTTTCAGCCAAAGAGTGTATCTATCGGCTCGCTAAATCTCTCTCGCTGCGCTTTCAGACACGGCGGCGGCCTGAGGGCATTCTGTCAGATAGACGCTACTCCAGCGTTTTGTCCGTCTGATGTCTTGCGAATGCAGAGCTCTCTAGCAGGTGCTCTGTTTTTCCAGATGAAACGACGATTCAATTCCTTTTTTCTTTTTTTGTTGCCAGCGGACAGCTCAAAGGCCTTATGCTGTTGTCTTGAATTATCTCAAGTTAAAGGAATATGACCTTTTGTGCCGATTGTGAGGCTGCCAACATGCTATGTGAAGTCACGTCGTTGTGTGAGTTCTCACAGCAAACAGGCGACGGCTCTTTAAAGCGTGGTATGAGAGCTTAAAGAGCTTGTAACACGAATGTTGTGCTGCTGAGGCTTAACACAAGACGTATGAGGCGCAGCAGGAATTCATTGTTTTCTCAGCAGGATGAAGAAGCTCTCACTTACAACAAACTTTTCACTTCATCCAGCGGCCTCAATTATCATCTTCATCGAAGTCACCGTTTCAATGTCGTGAAAACGATTCCAGGATTCCCGTCTGCAAAATAAAACAATGTAATGTGATATTAGACAATATGAGTTGTTTAATCCCTTTAGGCTAATACCATCTCAGGATGTAGTTACAAAATAGGCCGACTCAAGGTAATTCAATAAAATAATATATAACACTATCACCAATGTTGGATGGTAAATCCATTGTGATGTCCCACTGTGTTAAACAGGTGAATGTTTTCAGCCGTTGGTCATGGCTGCTAAGCAGTGTCGACATAGGTGGGATGGTTTCAAACTGTGAGTGAATCTGGGCGGGACCGTTATCTGTGAGGCTGGATGCTGTGTGGACAACGTACAGCAAGCACTATGAGGCCAGACTTCTCTGAAGCACCCCTCCTAATCTCTGATCATGTCCGGCTCAACATGTTCCTGAAACCTAATGCTCCAAAAACTGATCATGTCAGGCTACGTGTTTATGGATATAGAATGTGCAATTCCAGACTTCTGCTCTCTTTTATATTTAACCTCTTTGTATTTACTTCCTATTGTTTTGCACTGCCAGACCAGAATGGTATAAGTTATTCATTACTACCCCTTGCTATCTACTGCTTTCTCATTGTGTGTGTTTTTCCTCTCTCTACCTCTTTCTCACCAGGCGGGTCAGGATTATATAAACACCAGTGGTGTATCTTACTCAGTGTTTAATAAGACACTGATTGCCAGAGTTCAATAGCTGCAAAACATAGTTCACACAATGTGCAGGAGGAGTTGTACTGTTCTGCCTCCAGCTTTGAAGAGAAAGGTTTATGTGGTTTCTGTCACTGTTTTCTGACTCGCTTAAAAACTCTTTTTTTTTTTCTTTCTTTCTTTTGTTAGATTTGTTTCTCATGAGGTAAAAATGATTTCTACAAGTGTGTTATTATTGTCACGTTAGCTGATATAAAACCAATTAATGCTGTAACACAGAGATAGAAGATGGATACATCATGTGTCAATAATAGAAACTATGCAAAAATACTCTTGCATCCACTGGCAGATCTATAAAGACAGCCATTATACCTGGCTTTTAAGGATTAATAGAGACAAATAATATATAAGTGTTAATATGTGTGTATTTGTCAGGAGGGCTGCAAAAGAAAAAGTGTGTGTGTGTGTGTGTGTGTGTGTGTGTGTGTGTGTGTGTGTGTGTGTGTGTGTGTGTGTGTGTGTGTGTGTGTGTGTGTGTGTGTGTGTGTGTGTGTGTGTGTGTGTGTGTGTGTGTGTGTGTGTGTGTGTGTGTGTGTGTGTGTGTGTGTGTGTGTGTGTGTGTGTGTGTGTGTGTGTGTGTGTGTGTGGCATTGGTATAGGATCAAGTCACCTGAGAATAGGAATCCACCTAATCACCTGCAAGTAGCAGAACATGAACAAAATAAATACAAAAACTGATTTTCCTGATCATTAACTTCTACAGAAAGCAGCTTTTCCATGTGCCTACCCTAAGATGATTAATGTTTAACAAATGTGCTGATCTGGAACGCTAAACTGAAAACAGTTTGAGTGACATACCTTACAATTAATTTGCTTCGAAATGATTCTGGATCAGGATATTTCACCTTTTATTTTGAATGTAGTGTGAGAAGTGGAATTGTTTCTTCCTATGCTGTCTGCAGGGCACAATGCAGATAATAACGCAAGCATATAGAGTTTGTTTGTGCACAAGTCTGCACACACACACACACACACACACATACACAAGTGCATACTCTGTTTCTATACTCTTGTTTATTGTGCCTGGCCGTAACTCGCTCTTGCTGGAACCGGCAGCAGCTGGCAGCTGACATAAAGCTGCAGTAAGAAGTCTCCTCATTGTTCCTCTGTGACCACTGTAAAGATATGCTCAGCTTTGTCTCATCCTATCTTACTCAACCGCCTGCGGCAGTGTCAGACAGACTGGTTGCGCCTGTGACTGACAAAGTCCTAAAAGTTTTCTGCCAGCTACAGTGCTCAAAAACAACACAAGAACAGAGCATAGGTGGAAAACACCCAAACTGTAAAGCACAAAACAAGGAAGTGAAGATATACTAATCAAGAAACCTAGCCATCTGCACAGCTGATGGAAAAAGATTGAACACACTCAGTGCAATATCATGAAAAAAGCCCACCCGCATTCACCATGGGGCGAGCTGTTACAGGGACAGGAGGCTTGTGGAAGTGACTCATGAGGACACACAGAGAATGAACCATCATTTAATCTGTCTGCGGATGATACCAGAGGCCAACCTCCCCATCATGCAGAATGATCGCCTTTACAGATTGCTATGCCAACACGTCTGGCAGTTTCATACCTAACAGCCAGTCACACAAAATAATAGGCTGGGTTGGCCAACAGTTATGATGCCATTTCCTCAATTACAGGCACACTCGACTGACTGTCTTGAGTTGTTTGTCACCTAGCTTGGGATGCAGCAGCCCTCCTTGAGCACCCTGTGAGCCCCTCCTGGATAAAACTCATTATCCCAGTCTGCAGCTCTTCAGGAAAGTCATTATCTCATCCATCACCAGTGGACTCTCAGACAACAGGATGAATATGCCCTCTCATCGTTTAATTAGATAGCTTTGCCTAGAGTTTGTGGGAGAGCACAACAGCAGCCCACGCCGATGTATCTATCTAATATGACATCTTTGGTTTGACATCTGATACTTCTGTTGGTTGTCATCAACTCTCGGTTCGGGGTTTGCATACTCATACCTTCTGACGGTAACATTGCAATTTTGTCTGGTCATTAGAGAGCGAGATAGGTTTGACTCAGTCATTGTCCTTCTGGCCCCTGTCTGTCTATTAATCTTTGTATTGGCTGGACACTAAGTGGATGGAAAATAGGCCTTAGCGGAAGTTGAGAAGCATTGTCCAGGGCCCTATGCATCTAATCACCCAGCAGGGAGCTTTTTTAGTATGATTTAGACAACTCAGCTCAAGGAAACAAACAAGTGGAAATATTTGACTGCAGTTATTCTTGATGTGTCTTCCCCCAAAAAATCTGACCTTGCTTTACATCTAGAGGTGTTAAAGACCAGTAAAAACATGATGCTAGGAATAGGGCTCCAACCTGACCTTCGCCAGAGCATTACTACGGCCTAACGCTGGCTATGTGTGAGGCTGGGTTGCATTACGACACATAATGAACTGTGACTACGAGTCGTTGGGTAGATGGATGATCTGTGGTTTCTCAACCCCCATCACCTCCCACCACTTCACTTTCTCCCTCTTCTTTTCTATATTCCCGCAGTCAACCCCCCATTCATCGTTACTCTGTCTAATGACAATGGAGGGCCCTTGGACGAGTTGGAGAATAGATTATTGACTGGGACCAGAGATTTACACTGGAGCCACGGGGCCAGGCGGCCCCAGCAGAGATAAATGGGACATGTAATTGAGTTTGGTCACACAGTTGTGTTGGAGAGGCTAAGGCCGCTGTTTTACCCATGGTGGTGCAGAGGGGATGGTGGTACTTGCAGTGGCTTGAAAAGCATGGAGTTTTATGAGCCATACAAAGTGGCAGTGGAGGGTCAGGCAGAGGGCAGTTGGACACTTGAGATGTATAGACGTCAGGACAATGTGGCAAAAGATTGAAAGGGGAGGAGAAAATATGGCTTATAGATCTTAACAGATCATATTAAGAACAGAGGAGTCATTCAGGAAAGTGACAGGACTGGAATTCTGAAATGGCATTAATGCTTTACAATGACTAAATGAATAGAATGTTCTTGGCATTCCAAAAATCCCTGAAAAGGACACATTTTGGTTCCTTTTGACTTCATATGACACCATGGGAATTCAAGCAATTTCCACAATACAGAAATGTGTTTTTTTGGACCAAATGTTGTTCATGAAAAGCAGGGTTGAAATGCAGCTCCATAACGCAACTTGACTGGATACTTAAAAACAATTTGAGGAAAAAAACAAACATAAAATAGCTGGTGGAGCACAGTATAAATTAAAAAGTTGGATCAATCATTACATTTTTTCCTGTCAATCATCTGTGAAAGTGGTACGTGGGTCTGCAACAGATGAAAAAAAAAATAGTATCAGCGATACCTCTACTAACCACAGCTATTGGACTGAGACGGCCCCTTCAATCCTTTGTATCAGATCAGTAAAGATACTTTGTTTTTACTCTGGTGGAGGGTTCAGTCAGGACATAGACAGAAGAGATGCACTGTTACCACAGTAACGTGTGTGTGTGTGTGTGTGTGTGTGTGTGTGTGTGTGTGTGTGTGTGTGTGTGTGTGTGTGTGTGTGTGTGTGTGTGTGTGTGTGTGTGTGTGTGTGTGTGTGTGTGTGTGTGTGTGTGTGTGTGTGTGTGTGTGTGTGTGTGTGTGTGTGTGTGTGTGTGTGTGTGTGTGTGTGTGTGTGTGTGTGTGTGTGTGTGTGTGTGTGTGTGTGTGTGTGGTAAGGGGTAGAGACTTGGTTGGGTGAAGGGTGGAGGATGATGCTCGTAGCATAGCAATAAGCTCAGGCATCCCTTTCCCCACCAGTCCTACCACATAAGTACATGCATGCACTTATATACACACACACACACACACACACACACACACACACACACACACACACACACACTTGACCTCTCACACAATACACCTATAGACTTTCCTCGTATGGAGCATTGTTAAGCTTCAATTAGAATTCAAAACAGATAATTACACACTTCACATGAGTGATTGGCTGATTATTTAAAGTGTACTATATGAAATCAGACGTGATGTTATGGGTCTCTGTAATGTGGCACTGTGAACTCTGTCACCCGCATGTGTGTGTACCAGCATGTGTGTGTACCAGCATGTGTGTCCAACGGATATGAGACAAGTATGACAAGAATATCTGCTGGCCTCCTGATACATGAGCCCCCCCACCCATTGTTCTGTTGTTGTTTTACAGACACACATTTGTCTTTGCAAGTGTAATATCCTGCATCAGCAGCATGCAGTATTTTAATAATCATATTGATATTTAAAGAAGTCCTCATTAAAGATGTACTCTGTTTTTGCAAATTGTTGCATTACACATCATGAGTAATAGTAAGCTGTCTCTAAAGAAACCATATGCACAGGCCCTGATACCAGCCAAAAGCATGAATATTGCAATCCTTTTCTTCTTGGCGTTCCCACAGGACTGTGTTCTTACACTGAGCTGGATGGAGGCCAGACTAAGACGTGTGAATACAAGTCACAAGTGTTATTACTCACCTAGATCCTCAATGGCCACTCTGTCTGCTCGGACAGTTGGCCCGCAGAACGCCAAAGCCTCTATTGAGGCTCCACAGAAGCATCCTCCACCCCCCACTGGCTGCGCTGGGAGACAAATACTGCCGACAGCTTTTCAGTGTGGTTACTGGTTTACCTGCAGCATTAAGGTAAAACCAGTTAAAACCAGGACATTAGATCAGAATACACCATATGCAACACACACACACACACAGTCAGAAGAAAGAGGATTATAACATTCACACTATAGGAGAGAACTACATACAGTAAATTCCTGGATGCATGTAATTATGTGCGCTATACTGGAAGGGATGTTTCTGTGTAACTTCACGGATGAAATATTTTAATCTTTCCTAAAACACACAGTATGTTTTGGTAGCTTTACGGCTGTTAAATGTAAAAACTGCTGTCTTTCCTAGCACAAGCACAAATTAGTAACTCCCACTTGCTTAAACTGGTCTGGGGTGGATTACAGCAAATTACATTTACTTTGCTTACTGGAACAAAATTGTTTGATAGAGTACTTTTAATACACTCGAGCGATACAATCTGTAATTTAGTGCGGTGGTATAGAGAAATGACTCAGATGGTGGAGGCCCAGCCCTGGGTGGTGTGTGCTGCCTTTATATACTGTGAGGTAGGCACATCCTGTTTGGCCTGCTACGCTTATGCACATTTACAGTGGACGAATGATTGAAAGGGAGTATTCCCCATAGAGTCCAGTAGAAGGCTCGGCCTTTGCTTATAAAAGTAGGGTACATATATTGTCACTTGTGTTGCATCCATTACTGAGTAAATAAAGTCTCATGGAAGAGCAATGATGAACTGCGTTAAACACTTTGGGCAGAAAACCGGTCTAAAGTGCAGAGCTTACAAGCAACTGTGGTCTTAAATATTGCGTTTTACTCTAGCTTAAACATTCAATAAATCCACAAGCTGCGAACATTTGCACATTTATGGACCATCCTGTGAGTCTGAAATAGTCGGAATTGGAATACAGCAGCCTTTGAGCTCCTTAGCTGCTATTTGGTGCTGGGCACATAACGTGCAGTGGATTTATCAGAGCTTCCTCTTCTTCCACTCCAAACATCTGCCTGCTGCTGCTTGAAACGAGGTAGATGAGAGCTGTGAAATTGAACCAAACACAGTAAATGGGCCATAATACCAAAACAGTAAGCAGAAAGATACCGGAATGCTTTGTAAAACTGAGGGGGACTGCAGGTGATATTATGCTGTGGGTTAATGCATAGACTTATTGTATCCATTGTTAGTAAAAAGAAGAAAGAAAAGAAAAATTGACTTTTACATCAATTGTTAGATTTTTTGTTTTGTTCTCCTGGTGTCATATAATTAAGTCAGATTTCATCAGATTGTTTGTTCACCACTGGGCAATCCCAAGCTGCTGATTGTGCATTAATGAAAGGGATCACTGCTTTTTTTTTTTGCTTTTTAAGTGTGTGGGTGTGCGTGTGCGTGATTTTGTGTGTGCATCCCTCAATGCATATCTGAGACATAAATTGGTTTGTGTCTGCATGAACATGGCCACAGTCAGCAAGACTGTACTGTATTCCTTTCATGTAGACTTATATATCATTTCCAGCTGGGTTTTCTAGTCAGATGTGTGATAGCCATTTCTCCTCACTGCCCACCATGCTTGGCAATTGCCTTCCAGTAGATGTTCATTGAGGCATTGTTTACTCTTCATCTGCTGTGCATTGACTTCTTAACCATAGAACACTAACGTTGGGTGATTTTAACCCGAGCGATTGTGGTTACGTAATATTCATTGTGTTGCTTCTGTGTGAGTTGCGTGGGTCCTTGTGTAGCTTTATGCTGCTCACTGACGTTATTGGAGGTGGGCGTGTCTTTATTGAAGGTGGGCGTGTCTCTGCTCCGATCCCTGTTTTTTTCAACAGGCACGTGTTTGTGTGATTTTCACCCGACTTTAGTGATAGAAGATAAAAATATTCTGGATGAGTTTTAACATTGAAGGGAGACTTTTCCTTCACAGGGCAAGGCTCACATGTCCCTGGAACGGGTGGATCATAGAACAAGTTCATAGCTCCATTATTTATATTTTTTATCATGTTTTATTGACGATTCCCTAATTTTTCACCTGATTTTGAGCCTTTTTTGGAACAGCAAAATTCCAAAAAACAAGGTTTGTCCAGGTCCAAACATGTTTTTAAAATGTTAGGATAAACAATAGAAACGCATATGGGTGTGGCCTATATGGATGGATTCGACTGGATCCACAGAATCTAGGACTTAGATTCATGATTCAAAGTTATATGCCAAAATGTAAAGTTTGTTGTTATAGCATCACCATCTGCCCAATTGTTAAATGCACCAACAACAGACCTACCAAGTGGGAAGTAGATCGTATGAGCGGTTTGTGAGATATTCAAATAACAAATTGCTTTATAGTTAGTTACTGTAGAGCCTTTCCACAGTAACTGTAGTTTAAAAATATGTTCTGATGCTTAATAATACACTGACAGAAAACCTGGTCTTTAAATTTGCCCAAATAACTGTCAACTGAATGGTGTGAATGCTGTAAATTACAACTCCTTCATGTTGATGTAATTTAATTTAATTGGTCCGTACCTAAAGTGAGTCCAGGGAAAGTCATGATGGAAGAGGTTTTAATTTAAACAGCAGTACAATTGACAGTGGCTTGGCCTTTCCAGCGCTGCACACGGTTACAGTCAAGTGTGCTTGCAGATGGAAACTGAGTTAATAAAATATTGAATGAGGTGTTAAAGTAAATGTGTCCGCTGTAAACCTTCAGGAGGCCACGGTTTTAGTGTGTATGTATACATGTATTTGCAAAAAAACAATCTTTCATTTGTTTCTAACTTGTACCCTCAGTCACATTTTCCTTATCAATATCTACAGTACCTATCCTATTGATGGGCATAACAGCAGCTGCTGGATGGACTCTTTGTGTTATTTATGAGTCACAATTTAGTGTGAGGAGTGGGTCTCGGGATGCATATATGCCCGCTCATTGGGTCCAATAAGACAATAAGGCCAGATTGTATGTCATTCATCACAATTCTCACACTTCTCATGCATAAACCCTCCATTCCCGTATTTATCCAATTTGCAGTGTCCTTTCAACTTGCTAATGTTGATACCTTTTAACAGAGCTGGTACTGAATGTTAGTAGTCAAAGGATAGGGGAGGAGGTAATGGAGTTGCTCCTTGAAATTAACCTGCATCCTATGCATACAAAAACTGCATCAGCCCTGAAAAAAAATTATAAGAAGTTGCTGAGATTGCAAGTAGTAACCCCTTTTTACAGAGGGCGTTTGTTTTATAATATTGACCAGTTTCAGACTTGAGTGATTTTTAATGAACTGCGAACCAGCACTATTGGAATTCAAGTCAATACTGGGAAATATGTAATTAAACCGGATGAGGTTTTTATTTGTAAATTGAGTTGTGCTTTGTATAGAGATTTAGGAGCGGAATGAGAGACATGGCCTATCTGGATAGCCTGGTAGGGGTTTTCTTACATTGACTTAATGCTTTAGATAAATACAATTGCAGACAAGACTGCTAATCTTATGGGATGTTCATCTTCAGGCAATTGTTTTACTCTAATTATTAAACATAAATCTATATTATTGTGGCATTGTGTTGTTTTTCATTAATACAAAGTGGTTGTATGTTGTACAGGTTCGGAGTATGGATTAGTTCTCAAATAATAAAGCTAAATAGTTCAGCTAGCTGGTTAATATGCGGTCTATGAACTTGTATCTCACATTTTCAGTCTCTAATTGCATTGAGTATTTGCTGTTATCATGAAATATTGCATAGCCCCCCCCCCTCTCCCCCTCTCCCTCCTGTTGACAGCATTTGATCAAGAGTCATCTCAATCCCCAAAACATCATGAACAAATGCTTTCCTCCGTCTTTTTAGTCTCATTATTCATCTCTTTTCGTCTCTTGCGTCATCTTGGAGAACAGTGGTCATCCCTGCAGGTAAATTAGTCTAAACAGCAAAAAAAAAGATCTTTAATTTCTTTTCATCTGATGGTGAATGTTCCATGTTCTTTTATTCTATTTCTCCAAAGGTTGCTTTCATAAAATGTAAACATGAATCGGCGTGGATTGTGCAATATTAAAACAAAATACAGTGGCACAGTGATTCCCCACAAGGCGTCCTCTGATATAAATCAAAAGAACTGAAGCCCTGCTTCATTTCACATCCCAGGATGCAGAGCAAAATTACCTCATCAATTTTTTCTACAGCATCTTGCACAAAGGTCGGATTCTAGGAGGAGTAACAAACGTGCTTTCCTGTTTCCCTTCCAGAGCAGTCTGCTTTATCCTCTCATCCAGCAAACGGGACCTCATTTGGCAGAGTTAGAGGAGCTTTCTCCTTGGATCTGTAGTCGGAGCGCTTCACCAGGTTGTTTTAAACTCAATGGCCTCACCGATGTGGCAATACGGGTCTCAGATCTATCTGTCTCATTTATCTTTCAACTACCTAGCTTTTGCCTTGTTGCTTATTCAATTATATAATATTCCTTTTATATCTTCTTGTGAGCTGTGCGCTGGTGGGGGCTCATAAACCATGCCCTCAGGGTACATGTACAACACATGCATGGAGTCAGTCATACGTGTTGTGTGGAGAGAAAATTATGGCCCAGTCATTAACAGTAGACAGAAAATGCAATGTAGGCACGCAATGGCAGATTTGATTTATTAAAATAATGATGGTACAACAGTATTGCGTACAATGTCTCTAGGGCAACACATGAGAGGAAGCTAAAATAGAGGCCAATCGTTTTTGGTTCCCCTTGGATTTGGATA
Organism: Cottus gobio; assembly: GCA_023566465.1. Classification (NCBI taxonomy): domain Eukaryota; kingdom Metazoa; phylum Chordata; class Actinopteri; order Perciformes; family Cottidae; genus Cottus; species Cottus gobio. The sequence goes on along the minus strand of CM042227.1, from coordinate 9,631,860 downwards.
CTTGGAGTAAGAGGCAACGCAGCTGGTAAAATTGTGCCAATGCGAAAGATGTTGCCAGGGCAAAGAAAAGCCTAATTGAGGTCTTACTTTGCTTGTCTCAGCAGCATGCCAATTGCACAAAGCTTCCTGTTTCAGAGGAACTATGTTTGTTTTGGTAACCTATAATTATAACCCTGGCAACACTATCTTAGAGGTCAGAAATGTAACGCATATTTGGTCTATTTCTGTGAGCATGTTCACTTGATATGGATGGGTATCGCTCTGAGGGCAATTGAAGAGTTGTCCCTGTAAAAGTAATCTACACCATCAACAGTATGGAAGCTGTCTCACAGTATAACAGCATCAGATCCAAAAATTATCCCAAGCCCCGATCCAACCCCCCCACCTCGTGTCAAATAATACTTTCTGCCAATATGGATCTGTGCCCCATATTCTCCCCTTAGGGCATGGAGGCCACCCAGTGAGATCATTGCTCCCTTCAAGAGCTTGGACGATGTGGTAATGATTGTGACTAGGTGTACAGTGTAATTCTGGACAGAGTCTGGCTCAGGTTCCCCTTTCTGCCTTTTGGGTCCAGCTCTTTCTGGAAACAGAAGAGTGCCTTTTCTGCCCAAATACTCCAACTCCAAAGCAGGTAAAGCTGACACGGATCTCATTGTCTGTTACAATGGAAAGCTGCTCAGCTGTGATTCCAACAGCGAGCCGATGGCATCTCTCAGGCACATTGACTCGTGAGAAGGCTCTATCACCACATCCATCTGGAAATCACACTGTCATTACGAGATGCTCTTCCAGGGTGTTTTGCTTCACCGACAGCACAAGAGAATCAATAGTACCTCATGCTCATGTTATTGTTTGCTTGGTAAACTGCACAGGGTTACAAAACAATACCTGTAAGATGATGTTTTCAAGTAGCTGGTCTTCCCTCGCTCTTCACCACATTGTGACTCCTGTCAGTGAGTTTTAGTGAATCTCTGAATTTGGACAGCACCGTTGGGCCTCAGTGGTTTCCATGTTTATTCCCAGATTCTTATTCCCAGTCACAGAATACACAATCTGTCACCACTCACAGGTGTTAGCATGTGCGTTTGAATTCTTGTATTTATATAGTTTAGAAGAATATATCTTCGTAGGGAGAGAAATATGTGGCACATCCTTCATTGTCATGTTTGTGGAGTCCAGCAGGACATTTTGGCCTCTCCTCTCCTCAAAACCAGTTTATAGTTTGATCAGGATAATATTAGAATCAGTACAAAGGGTTTGGCAAGGTCCCCGTGCCAAACCGCACACCATCTCCACTGTGGTTGTGTGCACACTGTCTGCTACAATTACTGTGTACAAGCTCAGACAAGTCACGTTTTCATCCCTGCAAGAGTTGCCATTGCTTTCCGACACTTAAGTGGGCACTGTGGACACATGTAAAACAAGCCCACTGGAAGGTTACACTGCAGTCCATAAAGGCGGGGGAAAGTTCCATTCGATGTCTCTTTGAAAGAACCATCACAATCGTTGCATGTTCCCATTGTACACCGCTTGTGTTGCTTTCCTCCACTCCTCATTATTCTCTTCCTTAAAATAACATTGGCTTCCTGGTTTCCAATGTGTTTTTTTTAAATGAGTTGGAAGAGGAAGTGGTTGTTCCAGGGAGTACAACAGGCCAATTAACCAATCATCACCAAGTGGCCAACATGCAGGCTGCGGTATTTTAGATATTTAGAGCAGTGTTTTAATACAGAATATATAAAATTCAGTTCATGAACTTACACTTACATTTGATCAAATATTTATTGAATAATTATTTTTAAAGGGTTTTTGAATGAATGTGAATTTTAAATATATTTTGTACAAATCTCCCGTACCCCCTGGATTGCCTTCACGTACCCGCAGGGGTACACGTACACCCTCATTTGAGAACTGCTGCTTTAGAGGCTTGTATCAGGCCAAGCGCAGGTGCATAGTTGTGGAGCTATGAGCTATTTAATGTTTTTTTCAGATTTTTCAGGTTTTGTAACATTTTTCAAAGAATTCAGACATGTGTTTTAATAGGTGTGCGTGTGTGAACCCTATGGGGAAGAAAATAATAACCGGGATCACTTTTTAATGCTGATATAAATCCAGATATGATCTTTCTTCATCAAATTCAAATCTCTCTCTCTCTCTCTCTCTCTCTCTCTCTCTCTCTCTCTCTCTCTCTCTCTCTCTCTCTCTCTCTCTCTCTCTCTCTCTCTCTCTCTCTCTCTCTCTCTCTCTCTCTCTCTGAGTGCTCGATGGATGTGGTTTGTAATCTGTCTCAGGGGGAAACCGTAGGAGTTTTCTCAAACCCCATCTGTTTAGCCAGCGAGCAAACCTGATGAATTAGAATCTCTGGTGGCTCATGCTTACGGAGCTAAGCAGAGGAAAGAACAGAAGGAGAGTGAGGGTGAGCTAGAGTGCATGTGTGTGAGTGAGAGGGACTTAATTAGTCTGTATGTGTCTGTGTGATCACTGGAAAGGCTTTCACTCACATTCTCAAACCACACAAACTCTACGTCTTTTTAAGACAGTGCTGTAGACATGATAACTCGGTACAAACACTGGCTGTTCATAGTCCTCATGAAAAAAGTTCATCACTATCAGTCTTGGTGAGGCATTTCAATTAGGTCTTCCTCAGATTAATGATGGAATACTTTAAAATGTCAGAAAGTGTTAAAACTAGTCAATTTGTATCTTAATTGCAGACAACCTTCAACAAGATGGATGCTGTATTTTCAGTTCATAACTTCATATACTTGTTAGCCTCTCATCTCTTACTGGCCTCGCAGTCTCCCTTTCATTTCCTCATATTGATGGGTTTAAAACACTTTAATTAAACATCAACGTCATGGGAGTTCGTACATAAATTATCAACGTGACATTGATGTTGATGCCCCTGAATAGGCATTGTCCATTGTTTTTTAATGGACTATTAGAAAAGGGAGCCATGTATCTTCCAAATGCCAATTGTTCCTGAACCAATAAAACCACCTTGACTCAACATATGCAAACGAAAACGACCACATTTGATATGGAGCGGGCTTCATACGGCTGGGATTCAATGAGTTTACTCAGCCCATCTCATGCATTTACATCATAGCGCCTTGTTTATAAGCACAGTCGATAATCACTCAAATTTGGCAGTTTACAAAAGTGCAAGTTTCTATAATTCTATCTATGATTTGGCCTGCTATGAAATATTGAACAACTAAATTATGCATCACTTCTTTGGTATAACCCTGAGACATTTTATTTGTTGTTTTGAATAATCAACACAGTTTACGTTTTGAGTTTCAAAATGTCAGGGAGGAAACGGTAGCTGAAACAAATTCCAGCAGTGCATTTCCAGCATCAGGCAACATTAATTAAAATGGGCGGTAAAAGTAAAAACGCCTTCCATCGACCTCTTTGGTCGTTCAGTGGGGTTGAGAACTGATGGAGACTGTGTTTTCGCGAATTAAAAAAAAATACCTTCATGTTACTATGGAAACAACCAAATATGTACTATCTAAGCACTAACTCGAGTATGTGTAGTCCAACAAGTTCACTCTTCAAGTCCATTCATACACACGGTCTTTAACTTCAGTTATGTGCTGCTTCTCTCACTCAGGGAAAACACTGTAGAACAACACAACTCACCATCTTACCGTTTCAATTTACTGCGTTCCTGCATTATGCATAAATTGTGGAAATATTGTGCCACAAAATCTCCTAGAATGAACTAGAAGTCAGCCAGTGGGTGTGTTGGAAAACTGGAGCAGGTGATGCTGCAGATGGCTAAGTAAGGGGTAGGAGTGGTTGGGGTGTTGGGGTTTTGGGATAGTTTTGAAAAACTGGTAACAGACTGGTTTCCTCCAAGGCCCACCAGGCTCTGGCTGCAACACCAACACGGTCTGTGACCAAGACCCCCAGAGACGGGCATGGGGAGACGGATGCCATCGTGGGCTCTGTGTTGTGAGCTTTCAGTTGGCGAGGGAGATTCATGTGCATGAGTGTGACTGTATGTGAGTGTTAAGGCTAGATAATAATGATAATAGTAGCACAATACAAACGGACACACACACACACACACACACTCGTCTTCCTCCTTTGTGGGGTCTGAACTTGTTTTACCCAAATGTGGGGCCCACCCTCAGGCAAACTTAAAAACAAATCCATATCATAAATATTGCTTCAATTCACAAACAGACACACACACACACACACACACACACACACACACACACACACACACAGTCCCCCTCTGTGACTTCACCTGTGTTTTCCCCTCAACCTTCACAGTTATCAAAGCCTGTATTGCTTCTGCTCCATTGTCTAGGTCAAAGTGATTTGTCACGATTTGTGTGGACACTGGAATTCTTTTCCTCTGTGTATGTGCTGTCTAGACAGCACGATCTGCCGCGGGAAGGGTTCATACATCTGGGGCCGCCTTTATTTTCGCTGGCACTCTTTAAGTTTATGAAAGCGGCAGTACTGTAACACCCTGGAGGGAACTCTGAGAGCTATGCAGACTGCACACTGTAAAGAACAAAACACTGAGTGAAATCAACTCGTGCCTCGTCATGTATTTGTACAGTTCACAAGTTGGCTGTGTCATGTCTCCTTTCTCTAAATTCTAAACTAGAATATGCATAAAGTCAAACCTGAACGCTTGTTAACTAGAAAAGAAAAATACTCACATGCTCTTAAATCATTAAAGTTCATTTTTTTTGTTTCTATGAAAAAAAAAAGTTACCATTTCCAAGTGCAGTGCATTGTGTGATAGATTTAAGTTTTCCTAATGCATTTGTGCCTTATCTACTTGTTTGGTAACTACACCACTAATGCATAATTAATGTAATGTCTCCATTATGCCATCATTAATAGCAAATCACACATCAGTCTTAGAGAAGGAGCTATTCATCACTTTTGTTGAAAGGCTGAAAACATGTAAAAGTCATGAAAAGCTAATGCTTTTTTAATGATGATTACAGCCATGGTGACAACAGAATACCAGTCTACAGACACTCTCTGTGATAGGCCAGTTAACAGTGTGTCCATAAAAGCAGATGATATTTGAAATAAATCAACGTTTTCGAAGCCTCAGTAATCATGATGATGGAAACAATTTAGTTCTTGCATTTAAAAATGTATTGTTACAATCTTTTTTTCTCTCAAATTTAAATGTACTATTACATCAAAATGTATGCTGGGTCCTTGTATGAATTTGTGACTAATCACATGATAATTCATATCAATTAAAAAGAGGCTCAAAGACCTTTCTTCGTTTGATTGTGAACATTCAGTCTAGTACTCTAAAGTGTGCCTAGGATACATTTTGCCAACAAATCCTTTTTTCTTTCTTTCTACTTTTTTTTTATTATGTCTGATTTAAAATGAATGTTGCATGGTTCCCTCAAAAGTGCGAGACAATGTTTGAAAGTCAGGACAGGAGAGCTTCCTCCACAACTATGGCAAGGCAAAAACCTATGCTTTAATTATGCTTACTAGTGCGTAAGGCTGTACATCCCACGGGGACTGAATCCCTGCTTAACACAACTATGATTCTAACACAACTTCCTCTGGTTATCGATTGGCTCCGTGAAGCTCTGATGACTCCGAGCCACCGCGGGTCTGATCTGATCTAATGCCTCTCTCTCTTCATTCATCCCTCACATCTACTCTCCGCTGTGGCTCAGTGATGTGTGATTGTATGCATGCACATCGGAGAATTTGATACCCAGCTGCAAAGGAATCAATAACCGTCTCTGCATGACAGCACAGAACAATAGAGGTTAAGTGAATTAACACAGCACTTTGTTTCTGCCGCTCGTACCTCTATGGGAATGTTCTCATGCAGTAGATAAATCAATCACTGGCTATATCTGTGCCATTGTGTTTGTTTAACAACTCCTGCACACAACTACACCTTTAAATCTTCCCAACACTTGTTTATTCTGTTGCAATGTCCATACATACAAAGGCCCTGATTTCTTGGATTTCATTCAATAAGAACCGTTTTGGCAATGTGTACAGTCATTTTGGTAATGATATTGCATTAATCAAAGTTTAGCACCTTTTTCAAAAGTGGCACGCCATTTAAAAACATAAATCTCTATATGATCTCAATAACTCGAAAGAAATCTAAATATCGTAAAATAAGCAATATTCCTGATTGAAATTTAGATAACATATAACATAGACTTTTAAGATATGTGGCAAACTAAGCTAAACTGACTATGTATTAGCCAAGCTTTGTTTGTGCAAAACATAGCGTTGGTGGATGAGAGACTCCTGGCAGAGCCAATAGAAACATAGCTTGTATCCATGTTTACTCTTGTTGAACAGTTGTATTGATTAAGCGTTGGCTTCAAGTCATCTCAAAGGTGTCTCTAGCAGCATAACTCGCACCAAATTGTCAAAAAGGAGCGTTGAAAGCATAGATAATGTCGGAGCTTTGATCATTTTAATACCCCTCTTTGGTAGCCATTTCTAGCTTTGAATGAAGATGCTTGTTGACATCAATGATAACAATACTCAGAGAGTTACACAAATGACAACTGATTGAACAAAATGAATTTACAAAGTACACCACGGATACAATTGTCATTGACTGCCGCACAAACTCAAACCACAAGCTTGTGTATTTGTTGTCGTTCAACAGGATTTTTAACCTTTTCTGTTCTCTCTAGAGTCGTAACTTAACTGCTGCTGTTTTGTGATTGATGCAGCTTCAGGGTTCCACTTCTAAATGCCACACCTTTCCCCAGACACAATGGATAGCTAACCTTTCTGCTGGAGTTACTCTTTATAATGATTGTGGATTATCGACACCCATTAGGGGGACCTGCTAATTAGTGACTGTGTCCGTTTTCTTCATATTGGGGAGGAGGAATGGTGGCAGGTGTGGGCGACATTATGAGCAAGACCAAAACCCTCGGCAGCGCTCTCTGCTCTGGCTCCTATGTTATACCCTTCATGGCTGACGGCTCTGTCTTTTCAAGTTAGTAGAAGCTCAGTTATAAAGGACAAAATCAATAAAAATGTACACCTTGATTAATATCTCTGTCAATGTCTTGTGTTCGCTTTTCTACAACTTGGATTAAGTTGAGTTGGCCTGTTTGATAGACATGGAAGATGTGACTCAAATCCTGATCATACCACAATAGAATAGAACTTCTTTGAAGTCTTTGAATTGTTAAACTTCTGTTGATCAGTAAAGTCTTTATGTCCAATACACATCCACATGGCACACAAACTACACGGATAACAATAAATGCACTTTTGACGACTGATACGTAATGTGTGTATGCGCATGCATCATCTTGTTGCATGTGTGATCATCAGACCATATATCTCCTTGCATTTGTGTGTGAGTGTTTGTCAAAACACACCAGTGTGGAAGGACAAGGTCATTGCATCTACAGCCATATCTTGGGGTTGTTTAGCAAAGCTCAGAGGGAGAGTTTGGTGTAATCCTCTGTAATGATAAAGTCCAGTGGGGACTGAGGGACCACAGTTGGTGGTGTAGTCACAAAACCTACTCCCCCTCAACCGCCAGCCCCGCAGCACATCCGTTCCCCCAGGAGTGCGGCCTGCTCGTCGCCTGCTCACCGGCTGTCTGCAATGTACAGCTGGGGAATCTGCTTCCACCTGTTCTGCTCTGTGTGAGGGAGGTTGACCTTGCCAAAACAAACCCATGTGCTCGGCACAGGTGTGCAGAGTTCTTATGCACTGTGAACATTCAGAGCCAAAGGCAAACACTTAACAGTGAAGCGTCCAATGACCTGAGTACAATCCAACTTTGAGCTTAGATTTTGAAGATCTTTGTGTTTATTCGGTTTGACAACAAAAAGTAGCTCATCTTTAATAAAAAAAAGATAGTTTCTTCATTGAGCAACTTCTGTTGTAAGGCATCCAACTGCTATAGTGGAGTTACAAAGTGGTCAGATGTGTACAATTTGAATGTGTCAACTAATCCCACAATGTGTGAAGGTAGAGCACATTTGTTTGAAGCACATCATAGAATATATGATCAAATAATTTTTGCGCAGAATACATGTGTAAGATTAACTATTTGTGATTGGCTGAACACAGCAATATTGCAAGTTGTCGTACACAATGTACACTTAGCGCAGAGCAGGTGTAGAAGGTGTGTTCTTATATTTATCATTCTGGATATTCAGCAACTGAGGTAACACAAAATCCTCAATATTTGATAAGAAGAAAAAAATCAATTGATTATAGCTGCTATTGCAATTAATGACAGACACATATTTTGTATAATTAATTACAATAATTTGGCCAAAATGAAATGGACTCATTGAACAGCCTACAGTCATACATTCTTTTTTTTTCACTCCATCAAGTGACTTGGAAGATTATTGACGTAGGCAGCCTCCATCACGATCAAGGTCCCATTAGCATGCATCCCATTTATAAGTGAGGTGGGATTCATTAATACATCCATGTTGATATTAATCAAAAAAGATGTTTCTGAACTTTTAACTAAACTTTTTCGTTTTAACATCTTAATTGCGTGCAGATATTTTCTAATCCCAGATTGCCAACATGTTATGAGTGCTTAAATTTGGTAAAAATCAAAAGTATCTCCAAGTCAGCAGGCATATGCAGGCTGCTGAGGGGAATGAAATGGAAAGGAATCAATTGCTCACAGAATCAAATATGTTTTGAGGGAAGTTAATGCTATCATCAGTTTGCATTGGTGTGGTCTTATTGGTCTTAAGTCAATTTCTCCTGAAGACATGACAGCTTCTACATTGATTGTCAATATGACTGTGACTTTCTCACCATAGGAAATAAGTAGACACAATGAATGAAAAGAGAATGAGCCAAATACACTGAAAATAACTTAGAATGTGTAATGTGCAAAATAGTGTTTTATATCAAATAGCAGGCACTACATAGGAACACAATAGGGAATATTTTAGTGAAGCACTTTGCATTTACTATCTACCCACATGAGTTGAATACTTCACTTTTTGACACTGTCCAGGTTAGCATTATTAGCTTCACTGGCTGTTTTATAGCTTGGTCATTGAAATATTGTTGTTGATTATACTGCATTATACTACCAGGATTGCCTCCATTTTTCCTAGCTTTCCCCTTAGAAGGTAAGAGGACACACCCGACATCACTAGTTCACCCACACTATAGTATGTGCAGAACAATACTGTCACTTTATACATCCAGTGTTGTAAAAACATATCCCAATTGAGGTAAAGGTTGTTGAAGAAGATGTATTGACAATATCCTATCTGTTGTATTTGCCACAGTCAAACTCGTAACTGAGGGTATTGAAGAAGCTCTTGATGTTGATAGATAGGCTGACAGAGCTGGGCTTGTATTAATACCACACCTTCAGACCAAGTGCCTAAGGGCCTAAAAACCAATCTAGTGTGGCTAGATGTGGCTTCTCCAGAATCCTCAAAGGAACATAAAGACAACACATCGCTCACTCTGGCAACTTTAAACTGTTTCTCCTCAAAGGTATCTTTGGCACGCTGAGAGAACGACTCCTGAGAGATTTGTAAAATACCCTTTGTCAGGTCTTTGTTTTGTTTTTATGCCTTGTGAAGGCCTTATTGTTATTCATGTCATCTCCTTGGGACTGTCACATTTGCCATATCAGCTGTTCGGAGAGACATCAGTTTTCTGATGCCGGTGAATTTGAAAGACTCTCTTTTCCTTTTGATGTTTCTTGCCGGTTTGTTTTGCGGAAACCCCTACTGTAGATAATTTGTGGGCCTTTTGAAGCATCCTGGATTGCTATGCATGCTGGATGTAGATTCAAACCTTAATACTAATTCAAAGCTAAAGATGCCCTTGAATAATGAATGAATTAGCCTGAGTGACCTGATTTTTGATTCTGGTATGTGAGCATACTTTCTCTTTTCTCTTTTTCTGACAACTTGGACTGGGCTTTTATTTTATTTTCACATTCAACAGAAATCATGAATATCTGTAGTCCGCTTTGTCTTTGAAGTAAATCACTTCATCACCCTTTGACTTATTGGTATATCAATATTAATTTGTACTTGTATGTCTTGATCAAAGCGTTTGTGTGCATGTACTCTTTTCACTGGGATGTATTTATTTTTGGAAGCATCAAACTAATTTGATCAAAGCAGCAATCTAATGGGACTGAAAGATATTCAAAGCTTCTAATGGGAGATATGACTTCTGGTGTGTGCTCTTCCCAGAACGATGAAGGCTCATGTTCTCCCTTCAGTATTTTCTCATTGTTTTGTTTTTAGATCAGAAAATGGATAAAAAGCCTCAAGAGGGAGAGAGGCAGAAGTCAAAAGTGTGTTTAGACACTCGGCACAACCAGTGCTCTGCCTTTCTCATGGATATGAGTACACACAGACAATGTTGAGTTAGATAAGCACAATTGCTTTCAAATTGAGTAAAAAAAAGTATTCCCTATCGAAGTGCATTTTTAAAGTTGTTTAATTATCTTTTTTATGAATCACAATTTTTAAACACTTTTAAATTGTACACAAACTAACAAATCACGACTCATGTCTTTTTTTCCAATAAGAATGTTGATATTGGAGGAATGCCAACATTGTAAAACGATTCTCCTTATCTACACCTACATAACGGTTAAGGTTAGGAAAACATTGTTGTGGTCAATAGGTCAGAAATAGAGTATATAGTGTTTTAGTTAGCCATACCTTGTTCAGGTTAGGTCATAAATATTTGCCATGATGGCCCCTCCCCCTTCTCTTCATCCATTCCCCCTTTTCATTTCAATTACCTTTTTATTATTCCTTGTATTAAACTCTCCAACATCCTCCTCCTTCCTCTCTCCCTTCCCACTTTCTCCTTCTTCTTCCATTTTCCCTTCTCTTAATTTCCTTCCTCTTGTAATACCTCCATACTGTTTCCCCTTTCCATAATTCAGCTCGCCCTCTCATTTTCTCCACCTTCCCTTTTTCTCACTCTTTCTCCCCGCCCGTCTCATCCTCCCAGCCTCTCTGAAAGAACGTGATAACACCTAACGTTGCTCGACACTGCTCAGTTAGTCAGGGCTATCTTGTTCTTCCCTCCTTATCGCTGTAATATGACACCAGCTCTTACTCCTATACAACAACCTCCACATCAACTAAAATGACTGGTTTTCTATGGTGTGCATTTCATAAGATTGGAATATTTGTTTATAATCCAGTACGCAGAGACATTTTCTTTCAAAGAGCGGGAGCCATTTGCTGAGTAACAGTTTGCAATATTGATATTTCTCTCATAAAGCAGGATTATGGGTGAATTCATTAGTGTTTTTTTTCTTATGAATTGCAGCCTTGGCTGTTGGTTTATACACCCTGACAGATATTGACCATTGAATTGATTCATCTTAAAATTAAGTTTCTGGGCCATATAGCTCTGCCCGGTACATCATTTTTGAAGAATTTCTCTATTTAAGTTTGTACAGCCGACTAGTTCAGATATTCAACCCGGAGACACATTGAGACAAGGAGCAAACACCTTTTTTATATCTTGAGCACATTGTTGCATAATATATTGAAAGGTTAGATGAGGTAGGTATCAAAACACTTCTGGTAAGACTTTACCCCCAAGTAGGCTCAGGGTAGACTGTCCATATCATTGTCCCAGACATCATTGATTATGCTCCATAATTGTGGTGACACGTAAAATGGATTGGGATGTTCTTTGAATAATAAAAATTTTTAATAGTTTTTCGGAAAAACAAAGATATTATTCTATTTGCAAGGGCTTTCCTCTTTTCTCTACCCCAATACGGAAACAGCTCTCAGTGTAATGCTGTGAGATATATTGAAATATAGAGTCTCTTAGTAATGCTTTGAGCCAACACAATCCTTCAGAACCAATTCACTGCACTTCAGTATTGGTCTTTCAACATTTCTCCAAGTCCATTCTTCCAAAAGATATGTCATTGTTGGTGTTCAGTTGGGTGGAGAACTGGTGACTGTGAAGGCCAAAGCAGAGCATATGATTCACGTCTGTTTCGTCAAACCATTCAGTGACCTTTCTGCTCTGTGAATACGGGTGTTGTCAACTTGGAAGAGGCCCCTCCGATCACAATGTGGGGTTAAAGGTGAAGAACTCTGTAATGATTTGTGGTGACCCTTTCCTATAAGGGGACGAGTGGAACCAACCATAACGGGATAATTCCTCCACCAGAATAATGGTCCAACAGGACACCCACACTGTGCATTTTAAAGCTTTCAGCCCTGCAACATTTATCTAGATCCAAATGCCGATGTCACTTGAGTCATTGTTCCTAATGGAACACCAACCAGTTGATCAGTCAAGTCACGTTCTGTTCGATCTTTTTTTATGCTTTTTTACCTTTTTTGATCCAAAGTTAAGCTCGACTGGTCCTACTCTGCTTTAGGATGTATTTCAGGATTTTCCTTAAATTTATTTGTTCTAAACATCATGGTGACACAATTGTATTGTGTAGCTTAAAGTTTATTTGCCATGAATACTACCAGAATCAGAATGAGAACTGTTTATTGCCAAGTACGTTGCACATACAAGGAATTTGGCTATTTATATTGGGATCAACTTAAAAAAACTAACTAATCCCTCTTTGCACATTCTGAATGTTATTGAGACTCTAACAATAGCCTCGATTATGATTGTGGGATGTAACTGCTCACCCTATGTATTTTGTGTGAGCCAGTGCATGCATATTATACTATTCACACCGTGTACTGTGTGATTTATTTTGAGGTCTGTCTGCAGGGTGGGCGGTCACAAGGCACTTGGTTATGTCCTCCTAAATATCAGGGGAGTATTGACTGCCTCTAGTGAACTGATTATTGATGCTTAAAGGATTACTGGCGCAACACAGATACACCTCTCGACCCATGCTACCTTGTCACTGTAGCTCATGTAGCGGCATACGTGTGAACATTATTTCACAGTAATCCTCATATTCCTCAAAATTCCTCTTAAATGTTTAATTTAATTAAGACAGATAATGAAAGGTCAGCAGTTTTAATTTAAGGATTTTAGTTTTATTGTAGATATGGTTGGATCTTCAAAATGACTCATATCCTGGATCAATTTTCATGTCAAGATCAATTTCAATGAAAAGAGGAGTTGGTTACCGTTTCTATTGGATATTGAATAATAAAAAAACAAATGTTTGGAATTACTTTGTTGTGAGACTACTGGTGATGTTGATCACATTTTTATTTGTTAAGCTTTTGAAATCTGAATATAGAGAGAGAGAGAGAGAAAGGGAGAGAGAGAAAGACATATGCAGAGACCCATCTCCATTTTTACTATAGCCATATCTATTCAAGTCCCTCTTTAACTACCCTGTCCACACACACACACACACACACACACACACACACACACAGCTCATTTCACACTCAGGTACCCCGGGTGTTGTTATTAGAGGTCACATTGAGATGGGCCTCCAGTGGGAATTTTCCCCATTCCTGTTTCCCAGTTCTCCTTTGATAATGAGAACCCCTCACTCACACTTTCTACACATATGAGCGATAGCAGAGTGGAACTGAGTTTGCCCTTTATTTTTTCTTTCTATTTAGAGTGTTTTTGTGTCTGTCTTTCACTGGGTCAAAATGTTAAAAAAATTACTGTGTATGTGCAAGTGTGTGGGCCTTCAAACACCTTGAGCACACACATTCTGCAAACAAGTTTAGCACAATGATCTACTGTATACGTCCTTTATCTCTCACTTGTATCCATCTCCCCCTCCCACTCACACTACCATCACTGTCTACCATCAGTGATATACCAGACTGATCTGTTGGCCCCGCAACACGTCCGACCACCCCTCCATTTGACACCATTGACAAATAGATTGCCGGCCAGTGAGTCGGGCCTGTGACCCTGTCATTCCCTAGCTAGACTGATTGGATTCCATTTGTCCCTGCGGAGGAAAGGCAGCGATTACAAACAGATAAACAGAGTGGGACTGCATGGCGGTTGGCCAGCACTGACTGCCTAAATCCCCTGTGACAGGAGAGGAGATTGAGAGTGTGTGAAAGTGGTAGGCTTGAAAACAGAGCGTTTCAAGGCCGGCTTGTTTACTACCATAGTGCGGCAAGGATGATGGAGGTAGCACCGGGCATGATGTGACTGAGTTTTTTTATGGAGTATTCTTTGAAATGCTTGGTTGTCTTCAACACTTCTCAAGTCCTGCACTTGAACTACTCCAATCTTTGCTAAAGCTATAAAGAGAAATAAGCTTATACTGAGCAAACTCAGAAATGGCAATGTGTTGCCTCTTTCACACACAGTTCCCGATAAATTACCGGGATAACCTTTCAGGAACCGCTAGAGATTTTCACTAATCACACTGCACTACATTCAGGAACATATCCGTCTTTAGCCTTTTCACACAAGCCATGGAAATGTCGGAAAAGAGGGGTCAAGGGACAGTCCAGCAGACGGCGGTATTGCAACACTCGGATTCCAACCGCCTTAAAACTAAACAGGAGAAGAAGAAGATGGAGCAACGGCTGGATATATGTTCGCTCAGCAGAAGACGTCGCTTAATTATTTCAGGAACATGGTAGCTGAGGAATTGTTTCTAGTCTGTGCTCATGTTGCTGGCCTATATGTGTTATATACATATATATGTAGTTACAGTTAGTTATCAATTTCCCCGTGAAAGCGTTGGCAAAACTATTAATTCATGAGCAAGATGCAGATTATAATACATCATCAGCAGACTATTGTCATTGGTTGGCTCACTCCATGTGAAAGCGTCCTCCTTCAGATGGGCGTCACCCTGAACACACAAAGTTTGCAAGGTATTTTTCTGATGTATTTGTTGTAACGTTGTTGTGAATCTACAACAAGCTTTATTTTAAAGGCTTCTTTTTATTTATTTTTTATTTTTTTGTCATAGCCTTGTCGTGGCATGGCCTGAACACAGCAGAAACCCTGGCCATGACCTTGTTTTTTCTTTTTTTTCTATTATCATCTTGTCTCTACAAATGTTATCCAACAGCAGTGTGTTTGGGCTCTATTTTGTTCAGAGAAAAATAAATAAATAAAAGAGTGAAAGCAGTTCTCTTTTCGTGTAATTGTATCCTCCTTTCAAGTACTTCCCTATAGATGCTACAAATGCTGTAACAGTGACTGAAAAGGACCATCTACTGCAGGATAGATAAAGAGTCCCTTAAAATAACCACCAAACAATGGTCTGCAGTAATTCAGTATATAGATAAAGGAAATAGACTAGACTAGAAATAGAGTATCTTTTTCAATGAGAACATTGTTTTCTGTCTAGCACCAACGGTGAGATGTTCTGATTGCAAAGTGGCCTTCTTTAAGACAGCCAAAGGCGGGCCAAGTTTTCTATTACCAATAACACTCCACACACCTTTGTTTTCTGTGGTTTAAGGTTAACACCTTGACAAATATGCCGCTCAGGACAATCTGCATAACATGTTTTTTTGTTTTGTCCGTTTGTTCGGTTTATATAAGCAGACACAACAAACCGGCTGGACAGGTTACTGAAGGTTTAGTTTTTTTGTTTCTGGAAACATGTTGTGCCTCGGGGTTGTGTGCTCTCGTGGCTCTAAGACAGGTTAATGATAAAGAGGAATATCTTGTGCGGGTGGGGCGAGGACAGGCCCTGTTAACTTGGCTCTCTGGCGAGTCCCAATGACAAGAGGCTTCACGGGCCATAAACCCAGAAGGATGAGGGAGAGTCAAAAATGGCCGACCGTCTCAATTTTCTGCCAGACTGCCTCCCTCGCCTTCTCAAAAAAGTGTGTGTGTGTGTGTGTGTGTGTCTGTCTTATTCAGATTATCTCATCCTCTTCTGTAGTTCAGATTTTCTGCTCAGTCCATGTTTTCACTCTCTCCCTCTCTTTCGGAACACACACACACACACACACACACACAGACACACAGACAGAGAAACAAACCACAAGACACTGATCGTGGTAGGGGCATATTGAAACTCAACCCTGTGAAGGTTAGGATAAGTGTATGTAGAGAATGGAGTCAGAGTTCGAGCTAACTGGTGTGTGTTATCACGCACACACACAGACGCACGCACACACACACACACACACACACACACACACACACACACACACACACACACACACACGGTTGCGTGATACTGGTCGCTTGTGGCGTATTACAAAGCCAGCTGAGCAGAATGGCGGCTTCATTATGATTGCTGCTGGCATATCAGGTCGCAATTATCATCGCTGGCTTATTCACTCTTTAATTGCCTCATTTAATTTGTTCACATTTAGTGCTGAACAATGTCAACCTGCTGCAGTTGAAAGTGATTCGCTCCAAGGACATGTAACATACACGGCTGCAGAGGTCACACACAGAGGGGTGTATGTGTGTGTGTAAACATGTATCTCAGCATGCATTTGATGCGTTTTCATTTCAAGGCATGTAGGCGTTGACGAATGCAGGGTTAAAATAAAACAAAAAATGATTGTTTATTATTGTACCTCGTAAGTCATTGGAAAGGACACCAGAATGAATAATGTAGATTAATACAAATATAAGAATGGACACTTTGTTGTGTTCTTGTGGAGGACGTATATTCCAGAGAATGGAAGTAATTATGTCATAATGTTGCAACAAATGTTCACTAATTTTCAATTAGGTCTTGATCAATAGTCAGGGGTCCATATGAACAAAAATACTGTTTTTTTTATGTATGTAATCATGTTCACACTAGAAAGATATCTGATCTATATCCTGCATGTCAGCGATTGTGGAAATCCTTGTTCTGTGCATAAGTGAATTCTAAAGTTTAGTCTGAGAAATCAAATAGATATCTTTCAAAGTCAGTCTTTTCAGTATGAAATGTCCTTTTTGTGGTTCCCCCGACAGTCTTTCCTTGATATCTGCAGTGGAAGAACAACAAGAGGGAATTTCATGAGTAAAATGGACTATAAAAATAATATCATTTGAGGAAAATACCCATTTGGACACGAGCAGCATTGCCTTTAGATTTAGTCCCCCATCACTTATGTTGAAAGCACATTAAAAAGGAACCTCTTATTGTCAATATAGGACAAATGATTACAACAAGCAACACCTAGAATTGAAAAATTGTGAATCTACAGTTTTATAGTAATTTTTTTTGTCTTTTTACAGTTGATGTAATATATTGAGTTTGATAACACATAAGCTTTAAGTGTGATTTGCCAAAGTATATTAATAGCAGCTCAATTACAATTTAACTCTTTTCAATTATGACAGAGGTTCATAAAAACAGTGTTAATGACCACCAGAACCCATTACCCAGAACAGCACATTGTCATATACACTCGCTCTTGTTGATCGACACAGAGGATGTAGTGTAAAACAGGGCTGCGCTGAGTGGCTCAGTGGTACATCAGGGCCGTTCTGCAATCAGAGGATCGGCGGTTCGATCCCCGGCTCCGCTATACCCTGTCAATGTGTCCTTGGGTGAGACACTTAACCCCCAATTGTTCCCGTAGATGTGTTATGGTGTGTGAATGTTGTATGATGTCAGTTCTGATGGACAGGTGTCACATTGCATGGTAGTTAAATTATTATATTATTATTATTATTTTATTATTATATTTCATTTAGCTGACGCTTTTATCCAAAGTGACTTACATGCTATACAGTAGACCAGTGGTCACTAACTGGCCGACCGCGGTCCGGGTCCGGACCCAGACGTAGTTGTCTCTGGACCCTGGACCGAAAACTAATTATTATTACCGAATTATTAACTGTTGATGGATCGCTTCTATTTCACCGGCGCAGCTTTTCCTGCCTTTGCAGCTCTCATTCAGCGGTCCAGGAAACACTCACGACCAATCACACGCCTTGAAAATCCTGTCACTTGCCTACTCAACCAATCACATGTGTGTATTGCGTTAAGCCCCGCCCTCGACTCAAGTGAGATGTTCACACACACGGAGCGACAGGAGACTGAGAGACCGGATAGTTGGAAAAGTACGAGAGTCAGAGAAATGTGGACCGCTTATCTATATAATATCTATATATCTAAGCTAATCTTAAAGAGAGCCTTTAACAATGGATGGACTCTTATATGTTTAGTATTCCCACAACCAGTTCAAGAGCAGTATGTCTCATGTTATATTATATATCAGCGATATTAAATGCAGCGATGTGACATCACTTGACGCCCGAATAAACTGAATTTGAAGCTGCATGACAATTCAGTTAAATTCTTTCTAAAATTAAGGACTTTATTTATTAATGTAATTTATAGTCACATTTTTCAAAAGCTTTCTGTTTAAATCCAGCCTTTATTTTACTTGAAATAAGAGAAGATAATGTATCTATTATTATAGTATGTACTATTTATAATTCTTCCAGTTAAATTTGAAATCTGTAATAATAAATATTGTTTAGATGTTAATTCATTGTACTTTATTTAATTTGACAGTCAGTCGTTGACTACATACAGATGTTAATTCAACTGTTGGCTTTGTCAATATGTTTAGCACAAAATCATATAGTGCAAATTAGACATTATTGTGATGTTCCGGACCTTTGCATAAGGAACCTGTCTCAAACTGGACCTTGCAGAATTTTAGTTGAATACCCCTGCAGTAGACCGTAGACACAGCAACGGTGAGCAATGGACTTGGACTAGCGGCGCCAGGGATCGAACCACCGATCCTCTGATTGATAGACTGACCTCCTATCCACTGAGCCACAGTCGCCCCCTGTCATCAGTGAATGATGACAAGTAGTGTTGAAGGGCTTTGAGGGGTCTAATTTGAACCGGAATACAAACACAACTGAAGTACTGACGTAATGACATATTCCTAAAGTGTCCTGTATCAGGAGGAATAACCAGGTTTTGAACGTTTCATTCCTTCCCAAACACAACCTTGTGGTCCTGCTTGCATTCGTGCACAAACTGCAGACTCATTTCTGCAATCACAACTGCAGAGGGAGGAGCCAATAAACACTATGTGTGTTTTAAGTCTGTTTCTAAATGTCCATCACTCACGAGTGTGTCACTCAGGTCTCTGTGTGGGTGAGTGAGTCTCATTGTTAAGTCCGGTGGTGATGCCGGCCTCATTAAGACAGATGAGGAGCGGCCAATGTCATGGCTGGGTTAGCGGCCCGTTGGCAAGCCCTGCCTCCAAGCTCTCGGCTCAGCAACGCACCACGTAATTATCTGGTTAAACGTCAAATGAGCGGGGTAATTTATTCACCTGGGTTATTTATAAGAGGGGTGGGGGTGTTATAAATGTTTCTCACCTTCCCTTTTTGAAAGGTGACGCCAACAGTTTTAGGTTCCCCTCGTTGATAAGAGCAGTCAGGAGACTGGAACGACGACATTTTGGTCAGATTTTAGCAGCTTCGCCATTTCACGGGAACTTGAGATCACAGCTGTCCATTGTCTCTGTTGAGATACCAATACTATTGTGTTAAAACACATACACCATTTAGGAGGGATTTGTGTCACTGCTTTAAACTACATTTGGAACATTTGAAAACATATGTATCAAGTTTAGGCTGTTTAAGCATTTCTAAATTACTTTTCTTGAATTGAATTGTGACTTTGGGGTCGGTTAAGCAGGTATCAAATCAAGCAGAAAGCGATGCAGTTTTCTTGTTACACTGTTACATAATGCCCCTTGACTTGGTCGAGAGATACATTAGACTGTTTCACTGTATATTTAGATGTGTTTAACCTTTCAGTTCCCGTTGTTCAAAGAGTGATCCCATCAATAAAACAGCACACCAGCATAGGAGCATATTTAAACGGGCATTGGAATTAAACATCTTGAATAGAGAATGGATAGGAGCTTCTTAGACCTGCATACAATGTGGTTTAATATGGCCTCAAATAAATAAGTTTTGCAATGAATCATTCAAACCGTAACAACAAATCCTGACATTCATCCTAAAAGAGAGGCTTTACAATCTCCTCTAACTTGGATATGCACCTGCCTTACGTTAGGGGTTAAGAAAATAGCAAAACCAAGTAGAGAGCTTTGAACAATCACTTTTCTTTTACTTAAATCCTTCTGTAATGCCTCAGCTTGGCTAATAAGCGTCCCACAGTGCACAGTGGATTGACTGAAACAGAAACTCGCAGCTTCAATGATTCAAGGAGACTTTCTTTTACAAAGTGGGCCAACAATGTGCAGTGAATTCCTTATGAGCGGTACGGATGAGGAGGAGGATGGGGGGAGTGGAGGGGGGGGGGGGCACCTCTTCCTGTGGGGAGAGGAAGTGAGAGTAGAATACTGATACTGTACCAGCACCTAGAATCTCCTCATTAGGAAACACCATATGGTATTGCCACACAGAAGCCTGTAAGCCAGTGGGCTGAAGCCTGCAACTAGGTGCACATTTTGTTAACTTTAGGATTATAATGGAGAAGTTTCTCCATGAATGATGTTGAAGTATTTCTTTTCTTAAGTTTCAGTTTTTCTGCTTTGCTGGTCAGTTTAATTATGGAAAGTTGGCTGGGGAAAGCAACTTGGGTGGATAGGGAGTCCTCTTTGCCAAATGAGTTCCCACAATGTTCCACATCCTTGCTCAAGTCCTTGTCTTGTCTTTTTAGAGTGAGACATTTTTAAATCTAGCATCATGGTTCAAGAGTCCTGGGCCATTTCAATCACATTCACAATCAAGAGCATTGCTCAATTTACTTAGACTTTGGTTTTGTATTCTATTCCTCCAGCTATTTGCAATGCGGGTACTGCGTTTCATATATCAACTGTAGTTTAAATTTGCAATTTAACCATGAGATATGAAACCGAAATAATACCAACATAAATTTGATTAGACAACCAGATCGGAGACCAACGACGATGTGTCCCGCTGCAACACTACCTTTTGACTGCTGGTTACTAAAACAATCATGGTGTTGTCATGTGGAGGGCAAGGAATGGTGTGTGAGGAATGTTTAGGACCAATCGTATTCCTTATGTTTACCCCTACCCCTCGTTCTCGAGCGCTCCTCACTT
Source organism: Cottus gobio (assembly GCA_023566465.1). Lineage (NCBI taxonomy): Eukaryota > Metazoa > Chordata > Actinopteri > Perciformes > Cottidae > Cottus > Cottus gobio. The sequence continues at coordinate 9,610,903 of CM042227.1, read as the reverse complement.
TTCAACTTATACCTCGGAACAGGGAAAAAAGGGATAGTGGTTGAAATCCTCACCTATGAAATGGGACAGCCCTTTGAGACCCCGATACGTCATCATTAGTCTGACTTGGCATTAACTTGAACAACCGCAGGGAGCCACGTCATGATAGCATAGCGGTGCTCTGTTGGCTAGCCTATCGAACCCCTAACCTGCCAGAGCAGCTGTAACAAGTGCATCCACTTCGCTGTTGGACGTCACATGCCATCAAAGGGTGGACATGTGACAGTTAAGCTTTAAAACAATGTTGTACCATTGGCAGAGACATTGGCATAGTAGCGATATGGTTTGCAATGCTTGTTATAAAGAAAATGTCTATAGTGCCTTAAAACACCATGGAACTAAGATAATACGATGTGATCTTTACTTGTAAACCTTTATTAGCAAATAAAATGAACAATTGCTTTGGAGGGTGCCTCTGGTTTGGAGTTTACTACTTCACCTTAGTCTTTAGTGCAATAACAATGTAGACACCCTACAACTTCTTGTGAGGCCAGAGTGTTAGTGGTAGGGGAAAGAGCTGCATTGGGATTGAGCCTAAGTGTAAGGCCTATTATAATAAACTCAAATGACCTACATTTTTTATTTGCTTTACCGGGAAAAGTTCACTATACTTTATTCTTGTATGTTTTTCTAGGTTTCTGACCATATCTTATGATATTCTGTGAGTCTGCTTCTGTCTGATCCACAGAGGGGATGTCACCCAGTATGGCTTAGAGGTTGAAAGGGAATTCTTAACACAATCCATGCCCTTCAGCAGTTTTTGCCTGTCGGACAGAGACGGGAGAAAAATAATAATATGGTTGGCATTATGTCTACATATCTCTTCGTTTCATGGTGCTACCCAGTGGCTGTCAACTGTACAACAACTCAGCCCTCTTGCTTAAGATAACGAGACTATGGAATATAAACGCGTGGAGAAGAAAAAGCACGACCCAGAGGACGTAACGGCCATCTTAGCTGACCAGTGTTGCGGGAGGCTGCATCACTGAGACATGATGGTGTCTGGTTAAGTCTTTGTGTTTCATTCTGTAACTGTGAGACTAACATTCACAGCAGCGGAGATCAAAAGCTTTTGAAATGGCTGCGGACAGAAATGGAAGCCCAATTGCCCTTTTTGTGCCGCTTCAGAAAAGGATCATAGATTTTTTTTCTTCAAGCATTTGCGACAAGGAAGAAACTGTAAAATGTTCATGTAAAATGGTGACGCGAGTCAAGACCTGACTATACCTGGATTTGTATATCTAAAGGTTTTTTAGATAAATGGCAATGCTAGCTAATAATACAATAGATACATAAACACTATCCTTAATTATCCCAAAACATATTATTGTAAATATTCTGCATAATTCCTCAACACAAAAAGATAAAGGAGTTTTCATCACAATTTCACATGATGCTGTTGGTTGAAAGCGTAAAAGCACGGCCGCCTGTTGGACTCCTCGGGTGCCAGACATTCCAACCGACTTAGGTGGGCAGTGAGTGGGAAGCCAATTGTAGCCTCACATGGACTTTCACTCTGTGAGTCTCTCTCACAGTGGAATGTAGTGATATTTTGAAAGATAAAGTTTGCGTAAAGTGTGGGAAGGCAGCTAACTCCGTGTCTGGATTCATATCTGAACAGGTTGTTTACCATACTCCGTAGTGACTTAGTCCAGTTCAAAGCTCTGTGACATTTGTCTATCGAGCTTAACTTACAATTTAATAATAACAGTATGGTGTATTTATTTGGCACTAGTATTAAAAAGAGTTACCATGGACTACAATATTGTTTCGTATTGAATGGAAAATATCTACTGGAGTAAATCACTGCATGTGGGTTTAATAGCTAAACGCATGGATCTTACAAATGTATCGTTCTAACCTCACAAAGGTCATCCCTGTGCTGCACAGTTAATTCTAATGTGAATGGATTAATCTTGATCCCCATGCTAAAGTTTGGATATTGCAGCCTCAAATGGCTATATCGTGTCCGGCTACATAACTGCAGCAATTAAATAAGTGGCACTTAAAACATTTGCAGGTTTCAACTAAATGTAAGGTCCTGCTTGGCTTTTTTTAATGCCGCAGTCTTTGCAGCCTTGCCTCAGGACCTCATATCCCATCCTGAAGACGTTACCCACCTGCCATGATGTGTGGACACTAGTGAGCTTTGAGCTTGCTCCATCATGCAGGCAATTTTTATGATGTGCATTGATTCCTCTTCACCCCTCACCCTCATACCCAGGGGAAAAGACTTGAACTGAGAATTGATTCTCATCATTATTGGTCGCTGCACCCGAAGTCACAGACCTGCAAAAAGGTCAGAGAAATTACCTCTACCATCTCTGTGTCAGAAAGATTTAGCTGCTTGTGCCTCTATTGATTTGTGATTTTGATGCATTTTTTATATTTCAGCCTACTTTTTGCTCAATATGTGATTTATTTATTTTTTGGCAGAAGCCCCCTTCGGGGCCCATTTGCATTCCTGTTTGGCGAGGGCAACCGCTGTGCGGTTGATGCTTTGAACATGCTCCCAGATGTGCCTATTCCAGTGTAGTGGTTGATTTGAGAAACTTGGTTAATTAGTGTGTCTGTATTTGAGTGGGACTCAGTTGTGTTTTACTCCTTCGAGTCTACACACACATATCTCTGAATGTGTAAATGCATGAATGTGGATAATAATACAGTGTTAGGGTGTGGGTGTGTTTGTGTGTGTCTAGGTGTGTATTTGTGTTTGTTTATTTGTGTGTGTATGTGTTTGCTTGCATAATTATGTTCCAAGGAGCCCTCAACCAGCTTTTTGACTGAATTTGTGACATGTTTCTTCCCTTGTACCAAGCATCAAAGGACAAAGATTCATTTTTCAACAGACAGCGTTCCTAGTCTCAGTGCTTTCTCAATAATGTATCATATATGCCCCTATACAACGTAATTATTTATGTTCTTTCTTTTAAATTAATGGATACATTGATTGACTGATGCCAAGCTGTCTTTTTTTTCAATAAGCCCTGACAAAAGCTACAGTACATGCACAGGATGATGCACTGCAAAGTGGTGATTTTGAAATCATATCAATCTGATTTCCATAATAGAAAATCTTCTCGGTGGCAACTGCTGCTCATATTAACCCATCTGAGTTTTCTTAATTTTCCTCTTACTGCTTGAAGTCTAGATAGGTGGCAGGAACACAGATGTATGGACATTTTGCAAATACTAGCCGTAAAAATAGGTTACTGCTGAATTTGACATCCGGTCTCAGTCCAGAGAGAGTTACTCTTTCCAAGTCGGCTGAACAACATTCTGGCCTGAGGTAAAAATGTGTTTAAAAACAGGTTGTGGGAATGTACTGTGGTGTCAAGTCTAAAAGCATTTGCATGGAAAATATGTCTTTTGTCACTCTGCAATTAAAATGAAATTAAAACACTGACTTATCGTACCTGCCCTGAACACATTCCTGACACAGTTAGCATATTTGCTGTACCTTCAAGGCACCATGTGGCAACAAACTAACTATCTTTCACCGTCTCCTGCTAAGTTTTGGTGGAGAAAAAGAAGGTGTGTATGTGTGCAGGGATGCAGGGTATACTTGCATCCCTAGGAGTTTTCTCAGATCAATAGGTGGGGGACAGGGCAGTCATCGATCAGCTCAGTGCATGGAGGCTAATTTATGCCACTGCTCCGGCGTTCCCTTCGCACTGAGGTACCGGGGCGTGAAATTCAAATTATTATTACAGCCATTCCATTATCTGGTGGAAGGATATGTTGCTCTGCCACATATTGGCTGTCTTCCTTGTGTAAAGGGAAAGAAAAGGAGAGGAGAGATAGGGGCCAAGGCTTGCCCTCTGTGGCCAAAGCAGCAGTGAGGGAGGGGGTGGGGGGGGATTATTACCCACTTTATCATGGTGGCCTCAGTCCCCACACACACACTCTCTCACACACACACACACACACACACACACACACACACACACACACACACACACACACACACAATCAACAGAAATAAAGCAGCTGAACTGCCATTTTGTGGCTGAAAATAGTTCAGACTTATCTATAGGCTCCACCCTCTTCTGAACTCCGTGGGTAACATTTTCCTCCAATCACAAGCATGCATTTGTCCAGCGAAAATTGGCAAAAGCGGTGACTTGACTGCTTTGTTTTGCCACAGCTGGGCAGGGGTGCACTGGGTCAGAAATGCAGCCCTGGACATGCCCTATGTTTGCACTTGCTTTGCTTGAGTAAATATTGATTGGTGTACCAGCATGAAAGCAAAATCATTGCCCCTTGTGCTGTCAACAATAACCCAATATGCGAGTATCACACCGGCCATAATCCCATCACAGTGATATGTAGTATATGTAGTGATATGAAGTACTCTACATTACTTGATAATGCAACCTCCTTGCTCACTTTTTTTCAAGTTTTGGGCAGCCCCATCTTTATGAAGCAGTGCTGTGGCACACTTGTATCTAGCCTCATTGATATTTTATGTGACATTCTGAAATAGACAAAGACAATACAAAGGGGCTAAACTACAAAGAGACACAAAGCAACGGCAAAGAGATACTAAAGGACTACTTAACCCTGCTGTTATGTTTGTTTCTTAGGAACAGAAACTAAACAATCCTGATAAATATAGTTTGTACCTCATCACCAACACCATTACTAACCATTCAATCAGTATGGTTATATGTTATTTATATTTGATCTCGATAGATCAAAGTTCAATTAGGATAATTCACTCGTTTTCATAACACATCCATGTTCAAAAGGTTTAGGTACATTGGAAAAACCTAGATGTAAATTGCATTAGTCTATAGCATGTGTTTTTTCCTACATTTTATTTGTTTTTTTAAAATCAAGCCAAACAAGTCATACAGATTTGTATTGAAAGTAAACTTTGTTTATTTATAGTGTTATAGTTATAATGTAATTTCTAAAATCACTTTCTGTATTGAGTTTAGAATGACCAGCTCAAAAGCTGACATGGTCTCGGTCCTGGTGGGGCCTGGCACTGTCTTTTGAGTATGTTTTGCAGACAATCTTGACTGATGTCTATTGGGTGAGGATGAACGAATTTATTATTATTATTTTACATGAATGTCTCGCTTGGAGGAACTTTCCATCATAATTAGTACCATTATAATCTGAATTGACCTCAAGGGAAGGGGGGGGTTGCAAATACATTATGTAAACATTTTTGTTATTGTTACCTTGCTTATACAAATAAAGGAAAGCAGAAGAAGTTCCATACAGAAAAAGTTAAATATTTGTTCTAGACTTTGAAACGGGTCAATTTGACCCGGCAAGTCTCTCTAAATGTCATGTTTGCCCCTCTTCCCTGGTGATCCGATCCGTGACTCAAAAGCCACGACACGATCCGGACTGCAAGCACCCCTAGTGCCCAGGGGGCTATTGTCTCATAATCCGATAATCCGCCCATGCCTATCCTTGTGATCCGTCAGATCTCTGGGCTGCTGATGCAGGGTTAGGGCATGGTCACCAGATCTACAGCCTTTACTGTATCCAAGCGTGTGATGGGTTTCATCCTGATCAGCCAGACCAGTACTGCATATGCAAATGTAGGTGCTCTGCTATGCAGGGGAGAGTGGGCAAGACTAGTGAGCCCATTAGAGAGCTCTGGCTCTGTTCATCAAACTGGGATTAATGTGTGTAACCTTTGTTCTTTTAAGTGGCACCTGGGGAGATCTAACCGGCTGTGAGAGGAGTATATTGTAGCTTTTGGGTTCTTTAACATCAGACTGATATTAATGCTTTTGTCAGTGAGGGGCAATCAAATAAAGTGCCAATGAGTAACTAATGAAAAAATAAGTAATTTCATCATAATCCGTTATATTAGATACATCGTCCCCTATCAGATGAGAGATAGTGATGACACTTGATGTCCTTCACCCATTAGAAGTCCATGGGTGGCCAGGTTCATTGTCTCTCCCTTGACAGACTGACCCGTAACCATTGTCTTGACCAGCTGTTCTTTTTGACACTTTTGTCATGAGTTCCCTGTAATAGCCATTTCCACCCGACTGTCAGTTCTGTCCCTACGCTGTCGCTGTAAACTGTGTCAAATAACTCTGAAACGTATTGACTTTGGCCATTAATATCTCTACAAGCACAAATAAAACAAGGCTTTCTATCGATGTAATCTCCTCAGTATTCAGAAGAGAGCAACCTTGAATTTTGAGGCCTGCATGGTAAGATACTTTTGCAATTAGTGGTGAGTTTTATTTGTCTCTCTTTAGTCATAAGCCAAAAAGCCATCACCGACCAGTTGTGCATGCTACTGTCCTGCTGATAAGCACATCAGATCAGAAACGCGTGAGGATCATTTTGAAGGCATTGACAAAGGACATCCTTTGGCAGAGGGAACTGAGGAGAAGCAGGAGGTAAAAAGTAGAACAGAAAAGAGAGGTGGAGGGACTTTACAGAGACTCATTAAAACCAAGTACAACGAGTACCGGACAGCGGGTTGCTCAATGTTCAAATGAAGGGGTTTGTTTCTTGGCCCTGAGTCACAATTAATTAGCACTGCAAGGGACATCAACACTGCTCTGCATCTACAGTTATTATGGAAAAGATGAAGAAGGAAAAAAAAAAAGCAAATCAGAGAACCAGACTCATAACACAAAATGTGTAAAATTGCTCCAAGGTGTGTATCATTGATGGTTGTGCTGGAGGTCTTGGCCATGTTCTTTCCTGACATTTTCTTTTTGTAATGCAATCCGCTCTCTTTGGTTGAGTTTTAACAATCCTACATCCCATATGAACATGATCCCAGAGGCAGCTTTCTAAAGTGACAGCATGCTTCAAAGAATTTGTTTTGTCTCCACCTCAAATCATTTCCAAGGCCTGATTCATTAGAGGATGATCCAAAAGGTAGCGTCCTCTGACAGGGACATGAGGTTCAGGAAAAACAGTTGCCAATTTCTCACACAAGAGAGGTTTTACTCGTGATTATCTTGCCACTGATGTTCTTTCTTTTTGAAGCTGTTTAAGACAAAAATCGTTTCAACCGACAATTAAAAGCACTTGTTGGTGTGGTGGTTAGCTTCATCTTCCCCCCTCGGTATTTACTCAATCAGAATCAATCGCCTCTGGCTCTGCAGCCTATTGGAGCAATGGTTGAAACCGTTCAAAACTTACCCAGATACTGTATCAATAAACACACTTATTTGTAGATGCACAGGCTGCCTCTAAATTATGCACATTCCCGTCACGTATTCTTTATATTTTCAGTGGGAAAAGACTCTAAAACAACATTTAGATCATAGGACCCCTCAAATATTAATACAATCCAAATCAGATGGGTCAGCAGTTTATAAAATCCTCCTCCCAATAAACATTTTGTCATCTGTTTGGCTCATATTAATCAAAATGCTATGGTCACAGGACCACAAACCACTTGTAAGCTTTTTCTTCTGGTCTAAAACAGCATAACATGATCTTTTAATTATTCAGGAAATAATTCTAAATTGTTATATTTTTCAACAAATAATTAACTTTTCATTGCAGCAGTGGTAATATTACGGTAATGAGCAGAGTCCTTTACCGTATGAGGGCTGCAAGGTGGCCACCGCACTGTGTGGGAGGAATGGCAAGCTGACTCCCCTCACTTTAAATAAATGAATAAACTAGCACGTAAAATATTATATAGGAATGTATGCATTCAAATACAAAATATGAGCAGAGTTTGACTTATCTTTGATTTCCAGAGATGTATCACCTTTTTAAACTTGCAACAACGCTTTTTATTATGCTTTTTTTCTGGTTGGGTAATGGTTCCTACATTTCTTCAAGACCAAAGAACAAGCATTCTAAGGGGGTCAACCATTTATGCACATTGGTTTTGTGTGGCATTTACCCATGGTTTCCTAAATGGGTCTGACCTCTTTCTCACTCCCATGGGTTTCCTTCTCATGTCAGCCAGCCACAAGCCTGGGTGTTAAGGCAGCAGCTGGCAAGAGAGGTCTTTTTTTTTTTCTTACCTAGTGATTGATGCCCTCAGTCTCACTGCCCTGAATGGGTTAAACATCTCCGGGACCTCTGTTCTACAGAGATTGCATTTAGCTGCTGCTGCCAACCCAAATAGGCTACCCGTCTGTCTGGTAAAAAAAAAAGTATGGGACAACGAAGAAAGAGAGGCAGAAAGAAAGAGAGAGAGGAAAAAGGGGGTATAGCGACATTTGGTTGTTTCCTGCTACAACCCTCTGTGCTCCTACAGACTTATTTCCTTTTATTATCTGGGCTTTAGGAAGATACATCTGAGTGTTGACTAGAGTGCTTGGTTTCCTTGTGACACATTTTTTGCATCAATTTACTGAAACATTCACTCAAATCATATCTGGCAAGCATTGTTGGCAATCATCAACAGATACGCGTGATCTGTTCTGTTTTCATGTTTTACTCAACATTATTATCCAGGTGGAGTTTATGTGAACATATCTATGAAGCAAGGAATGTCTGTCTTACTGTCTCTCGGTATGTCCTTTGCATACCTTAAGGAACCCTTCATGCAATCTAGTTTCTTCACTTTGATGGGTGTTTTGCTGGGGACACTATTTGGTGCAGCTCGGACACGTGACACAATCAATATTAATTAACTTTGACCAAACAAGTGAGCAGCTTTCGGTGCTCTGCAGAGTTGAGCATGTCGTACGTTGCACGGTGCCAACTGGAAGCAGAGTGGTAAGCTTGATGCTAACTTATAACACTAATAATGTCACCCCCTTATGTAATCTATGCTGTGCTTCAAAACCACGTTAGGTATGTCAAAGCCAGTGGTTATTAGCACCATGTGGAAATTACTCCACTAAGTGCTTTTCAGCGACCTGGGTGGGTTTTTCAGGGGCAGATTCAGCTGAGGTAAATATTGTCTGGGTTTACTTTCTTTTTGGAAATCTTGGTATTTATAGTAGAAGTATAGTAGTAGTATAGTATAGTAGTATAGTAGTATAGTTTATAGTAGAAGGGGGCGACTGTGGCTCAGTGGTTAGCAAGTCGGTCTTTCAATCAGAAGGTCGGTGGTTCGATCCCCGGCTCCGGCAGTCTGCGTCGTTGTGTCCTTGAGCAAGACACTTAACCCTCATTGCTCACCGTTGCTGTGTCTACGGTCTACTGTATATCATGTAAGTCGCTTTGGATAAAAGCGTCAGCTAAATGAAATGTAATGTAATGTAATGTAGAAGTACTCAAAACTGTATTTTACAAATCAAACTGTGCGGTAATAGCCTACTTTCATTGAAGAGTGAAAGAGCCCAAACTTGAATTTAACATCTATTCAAAGCAGAGCTTTCAATTCTCATATGATGCTGGATAGCCTCAAGAATAATAATGTATTATATTTGAATTGTAACATGTTGAGTCAAATCTGAATCTGCTCCATGGCCAGTCATATTTCTCTGGCAGTTTACTGTAGTACCGCAATGTTTAAAGTACACATAAAGTATTATAGAGTTGAGATGCATATGTTTTCTGACCATAAGTAGCCGTGCCTTGGGTGTGTGTGACACCACTATATCTGGCAGGTGTATTGCCGAAGACATGAGGGAGCTCACTGTCGAGTCTGAAGTTGTTTGGATGAGCGGTTTTTGAAAAAGCTGCAAGCGGCAACACCACAGGCCGAGCATTCGGCCAGTTTTGAACATGCATGTTTTCAACGGGCACTGCTTGTAGTCATTCACAAAGAATATCCACACTTGATCAATGTATGTGTGCTGTTAGCTCCTTAAGATTGCATGCAAGCACAGTAAATGCAGAATGACTTCCTGTCATCTAATGTTGTCTTTTTTTCTGTCTTGCAGGTAATGTGCTAATGGGTGCAGCTGTGATGACCACCGCATATGTGATGAGTAACATGCTTTACTTCATGGGCCACAGTTTAATATGCACACTGAGCAGGATAAACACTGTGCACATGACAACACATGCACAACCTATGCAAACACATATGCATGCACATTGAACAGTATATGAGGTCACATGACTACAACAACATTTCAAGACTTGCCGTATATGGTATGTCGATGGAAAGTAGTATTAATATGCAAGCATTAGGATATAAACACATATTATCAAACAAAATAATGAAGCACACTGTTTTCTTTTGTGATCTACTTGTTATAAATATATGCTCTATATATATATATGTATATATATATATATACATATATATATATATATACACACATACACACTAACATACTGCTCAACTCCGTTTACATTAGGCACCAATAGTGAAAGCAGACATTAACAATCTGTGTAAAGCTTTTTTCTTCATGCTGGTGGTTGGGACAGAATTTGAGTCGGTCGATTGCCTTCGCCTTAATAATGATTAATAATGTAACCAAATACAAATGTGTGTCTCTGTTTTTTACCTTGCAGTGCTTGCATAGTAAATAATAAATGGACACACATATCCAAGCATGCAGTCGTGGGAGTGCCACAATCACGTTTTCAGAGTTAACTGCCAGAGCTGCGCAACTGTTTTTTGTTTTCCTCTGCACTGTAAACCTGTGTAACTGGTTGAAGGTACAGTGTGGATGACTTGACTTGCACAAGCTTGACCTTTTTTTTTTAAAGTCACGTGTGCCTTCGCTCTGATGCTTTACGGTTGTCTTCATTTTCCCACATGGGCTCACGTACAGATAAGGCTGGCCTGCTTTTCTTTTGACTTGCAGTTCTAAATCCATGCAAACATGCAAGAAAAATAGGTCACATGTAGGTCACGGGAGAGGAGGGGCAGAGGATGTGTTATCCAGTTTCTATCTATGTTACTTTGTTAGGTGCTGCTGAGAATACAAGTAGGTGTATGTGCGTGCAGAGGCTGACTGAAGGTAGCTGCAGACATGCCGGGTGATTAGGATGAGCTGATCTGAGGTTGAGCAGTCCTGAGCTGGTTGCCACTGTGCCTAATAAGGAATGGATGAAAGCAAAGACGGGACAAAGGAAAAGAGGGAAGAAAAGTTATTTTTATTTTGTATTTTTACAGTGACAGGATACTGTGACTTCCTGCAATCTTTCCTTGTTGCCTGGCAACCTCACTGTAAAGACAATACTCCAGGAAGTGTTGGTTAAACAAACAAAATACAACATGTTAATTAAAGCTTGTTTGGCATGTAGGTGTTCCCCTATATTTCCAGTCTGTATGCTAAACTAAGCTAATCACCCTCTGGCTCTACATCCATACTTAACGCAAATACATGAGTGACGTTGATCTTCCTATTTAACGCTCTGAAAGAAAGAAAATAAATCCCAAATATCCCAAAATGTAAACCAATACTTTTCCAACCCTGGTTTATATATATTTGCATTCAATACATATTATACAGCATTTAAATGGTGGTGGGAGCGTTTGTCTTCATTCCTTAGGCAATGTGCTCATGATGAGGTCAAAGCCGGCAAATTCCCACCTGCCTTCAAAACTATAGGCCCTCCGCTTGTAATATTAAATTAACAGGAGTTGGAGTGCGTTTTGTCATCTTAAAACAACTTAACTGTATCCTGCACCACTCAACCTCCCTGCATCGATGGATTTACTGCCGAGTGTGATTGATAACCTGACATTGATATCCTCTCCCATTGGCTTAACTGGCTCTGAAGGCCGCCCCTGCATAAACCACAGTATAGTATCTTTTCTTTGAAAGCCTGGTGTCTTGTGTCAGAGGGTTCTTGGAGTTGGTTTAATATGTTCTGCTGTTTGCTCCACTGTCAGCATCACCACGCGCTCACCAGAGGTGTTCCCAGGTGCTTCCAGTTAGGAGAGATGTGCAATGCATAGCTGACAGATTAAGCCGGCCTCCACCTCGACACAAAGGACGTCACGGATATGTTGTAAGAGTAGAACAAGGTGGTACAGTATTGATTTTTGCATTTGTGTAGCTTGATTCTGCCCACACACTCTTATCAGTCAAAATCTGTTGGATAAAAAGTTTTCTATACTTTTACATATGTCTCATTGCACGCGCCCACACACACCACACAATAAGGTATTGTGTCACAGTCAAATGTCTTTGTCCTATGAGAATCCAATTGTATATAGTGTGTACTTGTTGAATATATGACTTTGTTTTTGCTTAAAATGCTATTACATTTCATTTAGCTGACGCTTTTATCCAAAGCGACTTACAATAAGTGCATTCCACCGTGAGTACAAACAAGAATCAGAACAACAAGAATCAAGAAATGTACAATTTCTTCAATAAAGTTCAACTAAGGTGCTATCAATAAGCCATTCCAGTGCCACTAAAGTGCTACTACGGTGCTGCTTTCCTTATTCAAGGTATAGTCGATAGTTGAGGTGAGATTCAGCCCCGAGGTTGTTTTCCATCCGCACAACATGCTTCTTTTCTTTGGTTTATTGCGCTACAATAACAACTCAAATCTCCAATCTACTGCATTTTTGTTCAGTATATATATATATACATATTTATTTTATTTCATGTATTTAAATTATATTGTATACAACCATCAAGATACTATATAAAGAACACACATCTAGGAAGGAAAGCCTGAGGGTAGTTTGTATGGGACGGTTCCTTCAGAATTAGGTGTGCATGTCTAATAGCTGTTATAGATAGTGTGAAGCAATTGATATTCTTTATTTCCATTACCTATATTGCTGCTTCTCAAAAGCAATATGCAATATGTTTATAAGTGTAGGTGTGTCAAAGTGGTAATCCCAGCTCATGAAGATGTCAACACACAACCTGCTGTTAGTTTGTGGACGATCGGCATGGTTACCTGGCACTTAGCCAGTGTGTGCGTGTGCGTGTGTGTGTGTGTGTGTGTGTGTGTGTGTGTGTGTGCGTGTGTGTGTGTGTGTGCGTGCTAAGCCCCACTGTCGCAGTAGAGGGAGCGAGAGAGAGAGCGCAAAGTAAACTCAATCATAGCGAGTCAATTTGCTTTGATTTGATCTTCATTCTCTTCTGGAATTTAAAACTGTAGTTTGCAGTGATGTTTAAAATCACTGCATAATTAAGACTGCTTATAGGATCCTGGGAATAATGGGGCCGATGTCTCGTGCCTTTGTACATACAGTACGAGTTTGTGTGATTAATACATTTCTCATTATGCTGAGCTCCGGAAAAATGTCCTGATGGCATGAACACAGTTCCAGTTCACATATAACACAAACCGGCTCAGAACTTTTACAACCCGTGTTGCCTGCATTGCTGCATTGTTGTATTTCATTACACACCTCTCTCTTTCACACACACACACACACACACACACACACACACACACACACACACACACACACACACACACACCATTTATCAAAAACGTCAACTTCAAACTTAGTGACAGAGTGCAGAATCCGGACCAATTATTCAAACTTACATGGCAGGGAGACAGATCTGTCAAATGTATTAAAAATGTCCTTCCCTCCCGCCCCCTCTTTCTCTCTCCGTCCTGTTCCTGCTATGACTTCACCTCCAACATTACTCTTCACCTCACACCTGTCACCTCTATTCTCCACAGTCACATACACACACATGTACTCATATTCCACCTTTAAGGGGGAATTTTCTTTTTAACGTTCTTTACCTTCCTTTTTTTTTTTTCCAATCTGCCACAACATCAAAGGTATGGCCTTCCCATTGGCGAGGAAAGCAGTGTTTGCGGAGGTGTGTGTGTGTGTGTGTCAACGGGAAGTCATAGGACCTTGGGTTGCCCTCGCTCCCTATTCAACCGACCCGTTACTCATTAGTGCTGACCCCCAGTTGGCTGGTGTGGAGAAGTTAACGGGAAAGGTCATGACCTGAGTGGCAGCCGGTTGTATGTCTGCCTGGACTGAATAACTTTAAAAGGGGACAGGATCAGGTGACAGAGCAAACTGTCACACAGATTCTAATTGGTCCTTAGAATGAAAACACAATCAAAAAGATATGTGCCCATGCATGCACAAGTTTATATTTATGTTACATGGACTTATGCATCCATCATTAACAGTATCTGCATTTTACGTTAACAAGCATGCATTTAATTATGCATGTCCATGTTCAGCCACCGATCCTCTGATTGAAAGTCCGACATGCTAACCACTGAGCCACGGCCGCCCCCTTGTTCAGCAACACACACATACACACACAGACACACACACACACACACACAAAACAACTTGTCATAGCGTAGTTGTAGCATTATTGCAATACCAGACAGAGAATACAAGCATGTACTCCTTTTACATGATGCGCTTCAAAACCAACATGTGAAGTAAGCAATTTTATGTCTTTCTTGTTTTGGTCTTGTCTGCAACCCTAGTGGGCGATCACACATTTTCTGTCACACTCTCATGACTCCACCTGGGAAACTGTTCCTGGAAATTGCTTTTTTTGTATCATTCAATTGGAGGTGAAAGCAATGTTTTGATGGTGAAGTTCAATCAGTCCAAACAAAGGTTGGTTTTAAGTATGTTTCAGTTAGTCTGGTTTACCACAGGGATCCAGGCTACATTGTGGTCTCATCTTTGTACTTTGGTTTGATCTGACTCAGTTTGGTGTAGATTAGTGCAGTTTTTGTCAGTGTTTTTAGTCATAAATATAGTATGTATCTTAATAGTTATAGACTGCTCTGGTGATTGTATAGTTAGTTTATCTAACAATGACAAAACAGATGTGTTTGCTTTAACATAGTTTTGGTCTTGTCTGAAAGTTGGAATTAATTTGTAATTTAATCTTTATCCGAATATCTTTTGTTTTAAAATTGGGTTTAAAATGTCCTCTATTAATGACATATTTCTATTCAGCATATGCCGTTAGGCTCTTTACACATATTTGTCAAGCTGAATTTAATGAGCATTGGCAATCCTGAGTAACTGTCTCAGAGATGGTTACTATCTGTGTCTGTTAACCCTGAGTCAGCTCATCTAGTAAGTTTGTAATTACAACCCCATCTGCAGATGAAGAGCCGGATGTTTAATATGTAATGAGATAAAAGTGTCTATCCCTGTTGGGAAATTAGGTCAATGTGTGAGATGAAAGCATGAACATAACCAAATGAATGGGATGGTAAGTAACTAAGCGGCTAATTCCAAGTAAGTCTTTGTAAAGATCATGTAGGAATGATAACTGAAGCTGTCGGACCGAACACATTATTTACTTGGATCCCCTGAAACTGCACCAGAGCATCATAGGTTTCCACAATGATCTACCCGAGTTAAAAGAGAGCCAGCTTTGGTGAGCGCAAAAGCCCGCTGTAAAGCCCTACTTATCTCGGTTTTTGATACAGGCCAGTGTTTTGAGAGCGTGCGTGTTGGTGCATGTTGGTTTTTGTACTCACATGTTGGTTTAGTTGTGATTAAGTGTTTGGGTGTGTTTGGTCCTGTGGTGCCAATTCGACATTAAGTAGTACAATAATGGCATGGCAGCATAATACAGGCTCCAAACTCCCGCGGAGAAAATGCTACACCCACCTTACAAATCAGCTGGTCGAAAACGGGGAGCTGTATTAATACCTTCACAATGATGTAGAATGCACTAATTGTAGTTTAAAAACATTGCTCAGCCTCAAGCATGTTTTCATTGTTCGTATTGCAATTATGTTTTTTCTTCAATTATTTGAAAGACATCAGCTTCAGTATTTTAAGAGGCGTGCATTTCTCCTGTGGCCAAGTCGTGGAGGGTTTCGCAAACCATGGCAATATCCGTTATTGCTGACTTTTAATTTGTTGGTGAGGTTATTGCATCCCAACTAACTCCATCGCCATAAATAGTCCCTTGTGATGAATGGCTACCTTTCTATATCTCATTATGGTTGGCTTTTTTGAAAAACACTGACACAATGAGGCACATTACTAGCTGCAGTCGACTGGTTGTGAGTCGCTCTTTGAAGTCCTAGGGAATGCGTCTCAAAGATGTACAGTAGGAACTGAATTTAGTTTTACAACAAAACTTGTTCATACTGAAACACCATTATTCTTTAGAATTTCTCCCAACATGGCCATATGCCCCTGGTGCTGCATATGGGCTGTTTTCCACCCACAGGAGCTGCTGAATCACTAGAGTGAAATATAAACTGTCTCCTAAACAGCAGTGGGCGGTTTACGAAGAAAGATGGGTTTACCAAATTAGATAATCCCAGGTGTTTGGCTTCTCTCATCCCTTTGATGACTTTCAACATCACAGACCAGCCAGGTGGGTAAACAAGACACCAGCCTACAGGATTTCTGTTTTTTGAAGTCAATTTTCTTTTTTTTTTTAAAACTTGCTGCTGCTGTCTAGGCTGCAATGTGAAAAGTGACCAAAACTCTTGAAGAAGATGCTTGAAAGTTACCCATAGCAAGATACCCTTCCAAACATAGCAAGGGAAATATTGAATTGTAGAGAAATACTTTAGATTTTACAAATGTACCGATTATTTTATGAGTTAATATGTGACCGGGTCTACACGTGTACGTACTGCATCCAGGAAATAGATACATGCTCGCCTTCTTGAGTGAGACAGCTCCTGCTCTCGCCCGCCTACTCAGCTTTTGTTCATTATCAAGCTAACTGCTACCAATCAAAATGGAAGCATTACAATAATACATGTTACAAATGCGCTCTATACAGTGTGGCATGGTTTATTATGCTTTAGCAAAGTGGTCACTGACTGTTTTCCCTTTGGACTAGCTGTAGCTAATAGCTGTAGCTAGTAGCTGTAGCTATTAACTGTTGCTAGTAGCTAGTAGCTAATATTTGTAGCTAGTAGCTGTAGCCTGCTGCTGTTCAGTAGCTTTCTACAGCTCTACACGGCTGCTGCTGATATGACTTTTATTTAATTACGGCCTGACGATGATAGCTTCAATACAGAACAATAGCAAAATAAGTAAGTATGTGTAAGTATAATTATAAATAATACACTAATTAAATCCATACATTAGCAGTTTTATATACAGCTTAATATTTTGGAATAATAATAAAACATACATTGCTCTGGTTCCACTTGATAACCCTACATGATGTCATTTTTTTGAAAATATGATATATTTATATCTGTAAATGTTTAGGGAACATAGGAACAATTGTCCAGATGCCTGTTTATATTATCCACAGTGTTGACCAATGCTATTGATGTTTCTATCGGAATTTGTAGCAGCCCAGTTCACTTGAATCATCATTCTATTCAGATACCAATTGTCCGAAAGCGAGGGAGAGCTTTGATTTGTTTTTCCTATGAACACCATTATGGACATCCAACCACTTCTCTCTATATATACTGTATGTACAGAGCTTTATGGATCATTTCACATTGTGTAACATGCAGTCGTGTCGAAGCTGATATTTAGTCCACAACTGGCTCATAGTAAAGCAAAGCCAGGCAGAGCCAGGCTCAGACTGCTGCTGTTAAAGCTGCTGCCCAGCTTGTCCTGCTTAACGTGGTGCTAACTGATGATAAACACAGAGCCATCGGGAGAAGGCAGTGACTGCTGCTTCTAGAAACAAGTCACTGAGCTGCAGCCAAATTTTGACATGGGCCTCTTGTCCATGAATTGACTCCATACATTGACAGAGAGAGTGTTGCGGTGTGTGAAAGAGGCTTTAAACAGCCTTTGTAGAGTTAAGTTTTTATATTTGTTGGTTGCTTCCTGGACTCCTGACACCACGTTGAGGTTCACATTGTGACAACAGAGACTCACACATACTATAATGCTATTTTAGCAATGGTGTGGCCAGGTTCATTGTTGCCGAGTCGGCAACAATGAAAGACATCAGCTTCAGTATGTTTAAGAGGCGTGCATTTCTCCTGTGGCCATTCATTGTTGCTGCTTAAGTGTTGCTCATATTGTAGTTACATTAAATGGCCTTGGGAACTGCCGTAATGCGGCTGCTTTTGGTCTTTTTTTGTTTTTGTGCTTCAAGTAGTAGAACGTTTAGTGGTGCCATCAATAGCCAGTGAGTCCTCGGTCAAGTGTTTTTCTACTAAAAACTGAATATCGTAGACATATACATATCAGAGTCTGCCATTGAATTTGATAGCACCTGACGTTGCCCACAGGGCTTTAAGCATTATTCTTCTAAAATGACGTTATCATATGATTCTGCCATAACTTTACATGAATACACATCTTAACAGAAAGAGTCAGAAATGAGGAAAACAGGGCAAAACTTTACAGTTAGAGCTTTTTTTATTTATGATGTACTAATATATGAGAAAAAGCTACACCAACAGCAATCACTTATCGCATATACTAGAGATAAACCTCTGCACATGAGAACAACTGGTAAATTAAGCAAGAAACAGTTGGATAGCGAGCGCTCATTATTTAATAGCAAGTGCAGAAAATCCATTTTATGTGTGGGCTTTAACATGGGGCTAAATTAGCATACAAGTAAACAGAACACCTTGAGCATATTCTAAGCCCCCTAGAGACTCTTATCCTCCAGTTTTGCTTCTCACCTTGCAGTGTTGTAATGACTTACTGTGGGTACAGATGTGTGCAAATCCTCTACATTGGAATGCATACCAGAAGCTGTTTGTAATGCCTTTAAATGTGCATGTTACTGCGCACGTGCGCTTAGAAATTAAAAAGCATTGAATAGTTAGACTTAGAACTGAAACTGATGTTTGATTCTATCTTAAATTCCTTGGACCTGTATCAGATTCCATACACCATAATGGTGGACCTGTCATTTACACATACACAGACAAGAGCAATACATCCTTGCAACACACACACACACACACACACAAACACACCATTTGCCATACATTGCACAATCAATAAAATGCACTGGCCCAAACAGAGGCAGCCTCTTTTGTTTCAGCTCTGCTTGCCTTTACAAGGACAGACACATTTAGATGCATTACACTCGATGACAGACAGGCCAGTCTATCAAGGCCTTGCTCATATGTCCACTTTAATGAACTAAAACAATGTCTTGCCTGACGGAAGACAGCATGGAGTTTGAAGGCTGCTTAACAGTCGCAGGCTCCACTAAGCAGAGGCACAGTTGAGAGCGGTCTGCAATAAGAACAAAAATCTTGATCAGGTTTATTAGAGCCTCATTCCCCAACTGTTCACGAGCGTGGCGCCTGTCCTCCACACACTACGACACGCCTCAACTTTCTTTGCAGCCCTCTCAAACAGTCATCTACTAGTCTCCACTGTATTGTCTTTCACTAGGTTTATTTCTTCCGCAGCTTGGAAGGTCTTTTTCTTCTTTCAACCCTTTAGACTTGCCGTTGTGCCCAACATACAAGGTTTTTTTTTATAAGGTGATGCTTGTGCAGTGCTATTTATTTATTATTTTTCCTCCTGTGATCAGCGACATTTTAGAAATGGTTGAACTTTGTCCTTGGTGTGGGCTTGTATGTCTGCTCCCTCCCTCGTTCAGCAGCTGTGTTCGTGTCTGATCTTGGTACAGGTACATTTCAAATGTAGTCATTCATCAATAGCCTTTCAGGTTTTCAATGGCTATTTTCAAGTGAATCTTTTCCTGGCGGACAATTTATCAAGTAGACTAAAAAGCCGTGCATAGCGGCCTCTGCCACTGAGGGAATATGGAAAGCCAATGCTGTGACATAAAAGGACTATCACATTAGTATGGAGCAAATCCAACCTTGGTTATTTGCACAGGTGTCCCTGTATTCAAAGGGAAGGGGAGGTATCCTGTTTTGGGAACATCGTGATGATCAGAATTTTTTAAATGTAATGAAAGTGGCATATTTTAATAGAAGCTTCTGGTAGACTGTGATGATAACCTCCATTGAGATATTCAGTGGGAGGGGTGATTCAGAGTGACAGTAGCCCGGGGACATGGACACGAGGGAGGTCCACAGGGAATGAAGTGCATACAGTGCAAGACAATGTTTGACAACTGACTGATCACGCTGTTGTGTTTCTTTGACACAGAACTAGATCCAACAGAGCAGCCGGCTAAATGATCGATTATAATGTATTGATTTTCAGCTGGGAATTGTACTTGCTGACGGTTAATGATCTCAAAAACCATTTGCATCACCTGGGATCGGATGGCATCACAACAATTATTAGTTATTACATTAAATGCTGGTGATCTACTCTTGCTTGATTCTAAGAGGCACCACATGAATACTACATTGATGATGTGAACACCTACTAATAACTGCACTATTTAATAACAAGGAACGGAAATAGATTTTATACGTTTGTTAATTGTAAATGCAGCCTATGGACATTTAAATGTCACATTATTTTGTTCTCTCTCTTCAGGTCTCATTTTGCTGGTTCAGCTTGTATTGGGTCTGACCAGTAGCACATGGTAGCTAATGTTAGCAATATTAAGAAAGATATTGCATTTCAGTTTACTGACTTTACATAACTTTCATTCACTGTATTTTTTAATTTGCTTGTAACCTGTATTTCAAACTAGTGCCCACTGTATTCTGTCTTTTAGTATCAAGGAGACTATTTGTATTAGGAGTGTATTTACTAAACATAACACCTTCCCTAAATGTTTAAATAGTGGATTGAATAGTCACTCAAGACTCATTTACCATCTTTTAGGACTTTACATACATTTTCATCTCAACAAAAGTTGGCAGTACATTGCTTTAGTGAGCTTGCTTTAGATTAATGTGCACATTTATACTAGACGACAATTAAATATATATATATATATATAAAGTCTGTTTGGCCTTGCATCCACTAACTTCCCTTGAGATAACCATTCAAGGTATCACTATGCCCCTCTGTCAGACTCACACTGTCAGCTCTAATGGGGCACATGGGTTTGCATATAGCAGCACAGGTGGACGGGGCAAATACATACATCATTAATATCATTATTGTATGCAATTGTAGTCATTGTATGTATAGTAAAATGCATATGGGGAAAACATGGTGCTTGTGGCAACTGCCGTCAATGACTGAGAAGACATAAAAGGACATTCAGAGGACAATAAAAACAACAAACGGCAGAATAACAGAGGGATGTGTCAAATTGCACAACCACTGTTCATGATTCTGATTGCCTGAGGGCAAAAACAGCTTTTAAGAGGTGTGATGTGTGTTTCAGTGCCATGGTTTTATTACTGCATTCATCATTTGTGGTGTTTCGGGTTATGGGCGGAATATTGAAGAGGTGTGGGACATGTATTGAAGCTTTCATGAATTTACAAATGCTTGGAATGAACAGTAATTGGTGATTTTGAATATTGTATGGCCTCATTGTGTAATCATTTTCATTTTTTTCTTTCTACTCATGTCGTCCGTTGATTAATTCAAATGTCATCTTTGTTTTCAAAATGAAAAATAACTTCAGCACACAACTCTCCACAAGGAAGCAAATGAGAAACGCTGAACCCTGTTGGTGGTTTGAGTTTTGTTTGAATAGCAAATTGGGCCTGTCACTCCTTCGGCGTTGCATGTCCAAAGCCTTCAGTCTCGCCCAACCACGTTAATCCAACGCTAACCCTAAACCGTTTTTTTTTTTTTTTTTTTTTTTTTGTGTTGCTGTAATTACATGTGAAGTGTCTCACATCCAATCCAACAAAACGTTTCCATCATCTTGAAGACGTGCGATCACGGAGGCGTGTGCTGCCGGGCCGCCAGTTTTGGCTGACATGTTTGTCTATGTTCATTCCTTAATCTGAAGGAAGCCTTGTCTGGCTTCCTTCCACCCTTTTAATTTGAAGGCGGCCTGACTGATACTCTTCATTTGCTGTTCAGATATGACAGTGCCCACACACACGCACACACACGCACACCCGAGATGTGCCAGTAAATTCGCAGACTTTTGTTTTATGTGCATTGGTGTAAGCCAGGCTTGCATTTTTTGTTGCATGTGTTTGCTTTGACAAAACACACGTGTGTGTGTGTGTGTGTGTGTGTGTGTGTGTGTGTGTGTGTGTGTGTGTGTGTGTGTGTGTGTGTGTGTGTGTGTGTGTGTGTGTGTGTGTGTGTGTGTGTGTGTGTGTGTGTGTGTGTGTGTGTGTGTGTGTGTGTGTGTGTGTGTGTGTGTGTGTGTGTGTGTGTGTGTGTGTGTGTGTGTGTGTGTGTGTGTGTGTGTGTGTGTGTGTGTGTGTGTGTGTGTGTGTGTGTGTGTGTGTGTGTGTGTGTGCGTGCGTGCATACACTGATGTATAGTGTATGAGCACATGCATGTATTGTGTGGTGTGTGCAAGGACAGCATGATTGATAGTGCGGAGGCCGGGGGTTGTTAAGCGGCGGGTTTGAGTTGACATGAAAAGTCGCCTGCAGCCATCAAACATGATGCATGTTGGTGTGATACGGAGGGGAGATAACCCCCGATATGGAGGTGGACACGAGCGTTGACACCAATTTATCCATTTGAGTGACTTCCCGTGTTATAAAAGCTTGGGGGGTGCGATGGCATTGTCTGCCCCAAATTACCATACACTGCTTTTTCTGCAAGGGAATGAGTAAAGGGAAAATGGTTTCAGATGGCAAGAAAAGGCTGCATCAGAGAGGTAAACAACGTGAAACATGGAACTCCAAAAAGGGCTGCTAAAGGGATGTAAACAAGGTAGAGAATATTCCATTGAGAAAAAGAAAAAATCTAATCAAACAACAGATATATATATATATACATATTATAGGGAAGTGCTCCCAGATTTATTGCCTGGAAACTCTGGCGTTTTGTTGAGAAGATGAAGCTGCAGGTCCTGCGTTATTTCAGTAGCTAGAGACAGCTAAGTGCTGGAAGTGAGTTGCTTTTTGATGTGTGAGATTAAAGGGATTTAGCACTTGAATACCTTCTCGTCTGGACGCTCCTGAGGGTTGTCTGAAAGAGGGAAGCTAAAAGCTCCTCTCTTTCTCCTCGCTCTTCCTGTCATTCACATGAACCCAGCGCCTCAATTAAAATAATTTCTCCCTTATTATCATCGGTGAATTTAAATGTAGGTGTCTACCAATATAAATCAGTGTTGTTGCATGCACAGACATTGATGTGTGTTTGATGAAGAGAATAACACACCAGTATATTCCCCTTTAATTATTAGAGCTTTAGGACTCTACCGTATCCTGATTCAATCCTGCATATATATGATAGTTAACATATTTCAACTTGAGAGAGAGATGTGTGTGACGCTGTGTTGTGAAAGCCGATTAGCATGAAAAAGTATCCTCTTTTCGTCACTGTCATTCAGATATTTAAACACAAAGGGAAGAACACAATATTCCAGCCGTCTGTGGACACCTAGACCGCTTTCATACCTCATATTTGTTCAGAAATGGCACTCGGTGTGTATAAACCACAGACTATATATGTGATGGAGCAGCTACATAAAAATCATTCATTGCAAGTTTCAATGAATGATTTTATGAACCCAGACAAGCCAGCGTTTGTTTTTTCCAACATTTCTTGTACTTCCACAACATGTTCAAAGCAGCGATTGTGGTTGTGTTTGGCCGTGGTTGATAAAAAACATTGTTGGTTTCCACGAAGGAACGACCTTCTCCCTCTTCAGCACGTCTCCTGTAAATGGCACAAACAAACACTTTGCGATCCCGTGGTCAAACTTAACGTTTTGTGTGAACGCAGCAAAACAGTTTGAGCCGTGTCACCGCTGAAACGGCGGTTGGTTTCAGTGTGGCTGAAGGTTATAGAACCCCGGAAGGCCAGAGCAACACAAGGATTCCGTGCCTAATCTGTGAACAGAGGAATTAAGTTTAACACATTGGTATTCCAGCCTTTAATCTCCCTGTCATCCTCATCTCTCTTCTGATCACAAAGAGCAAACAAAGCTTAGCAAACTTCAGATCAATTCATAATTCATGGCCAAACCAGCTTTTCTCTTTCACTCCGTAACATGATGGTGAAGTATCATCACCAGCCGGACTGTAAAATCCAGTTTGAGCACGCGTTTGTTGAATACGGCACCGAAGTTTCATCATTTAGGTCAAATGAGCGCTCTGAAGACAGCGGTATGTTGAAGACTTTACTTGAGGTAAAGGGATTGATTATGCCCTGTGTTCTGCGCCCTCCTGTTTCATCTTCAGATTGATTTATTACTGATTGATGAAAGCTCTCTTGTCTCCTTCCTTATGAGGATGAATCATATTGAGCGGTACGGTCTGTTCTCATGGCCTATTTACGTATATGAGTGAGGCACAGATGTATCTTTGAGTTTGTCAATGTGTTTATGCATACACATTGTGTGCCTGCTCAAGGGTTTGTCTGTGTACTTGTGTATGTGCATACACGCTTCGTTCCTTTGTTATATTTATTCACTTCAAGTGTGTGTTCGTGTATTTCCCAGGTCACCCGGTGCAGGCAGTGGTTGAAGGATGAGCGATGCTCGGCTCAGGTCCAATTGAGATGGTGCCAAAAGCTCTAATCTCTGTGTGTGTGTGTGTGAGAGAGTGAGAGAGTGGGAGAGTGAGAGAGAGGAGCTGCAGAGGCTCACTGTGTGCGTTTGCTTTTTCTTATTTGAGTTTTAGACCTTGAGTCGGATACGTTTTGGGAAAATCTGAATATTTGGGACCAATGTTCACTTCTTGAAACAACTCTGTAGGTGTTAACTTTTGCTCATAACTTTGTTTTAAGGTCTAGTTTTGAATTAATTTTGGTGTGTGTGTGCGTAATCATAGGCAGTCAATTAATTGGTCCAAAAAATCATTCATCTGTCATCTGTGCAAAGGAAAAGGAAAGACCAGACATTTAGAGACAGACATAGGCCACACACCTACAACTACATTCATACGATCATTTATGTCTATTTTAAGCATTTACTCTACAATGAGATCTTTGATTTCCCTCGACTGCTGCCCTTGTAGAAACATCAATACTCTCTAGTATGGTCTCTACACAGACCCTCGTACAGCTTTTATTTCCTTTCCTCGCTGCCTGAAGTCTTCGTCATTCACATGATTACTCAATGAGTCACAACACATGTTAGAGAATGAAATGTTAGATTGTGTTCGTACATAAAGGGTTGTTTCTGTTACATACTACTCATGCAGAGAAAACTAGAATCAGTGGAATTCCTCAGGTCACACTCTTATACTGTATGTACAGTTTATTTTCATCAATTAACAAAATGCAAAGTCAGCGAACAAAAGAAAAATATTGTTAATTGATGAAAATAAACTGTTAGCACTTCTATTTTTGAAAGCATTCTTAGTTTACAGCATTTTTTCACACCTGCCTAAAACTTTTGCACAGTACTGTGTGTTGATGCCTTTGCAAAAAAGAACACTTTAATACTGATAATATATAAATAAATATATATATATATATATATAGAGAGAGAGGCCAATCTTAAGGATATGCAAACAATACAATAGAACAGAAACCTCAGTTTTAATAACGATATAACAATCGTCAATTTCTTACACTCAAATTGTAACTGATGGTTACAACCAACGTGTGGATGGAAGTGCAGACGGTGTGGATGACACGCTGCCTGCCTTTTACGTGTCCTGCTCATGACATGCTCTTTGACAAAAAGCAATCTCTGCAAAATACAGAATAGAAATACCAAGGCAATTACTGATTGGCGTCAAAGGTGGAGACAAAAAACATAACATTAATGAACATTAGATAATTCAAAGACCCCGCCAGGTTACTAATTAAATAGCACTTATTTCCTTTATCTCAACTTTAACTTTAAAGCTAAACTTAAAGGATCTTAACAACAAAACAACACCACACACCTCCAGTCTGTTCAGTAGAATGAGTGTGTGTGTGTGTGTGTGTGTGTGGGTGTGTGTGTGTTTGTGTTTGTTCTCCTATCCTGCTTAAGCTGTTTTTCTACTTCAGCAAGACCAGACATGAACCTATCAAGGATCTGTGTGCCAACTGAGATTTTGTGGTTTAATGTAAACCGTTTTGCCCCAAGCTGACAGGGTGGAGTGTGTGTCTGTGTCTGGGTGTGTGTGTGTGCGTGTGTGTGTAGGCCCTCCTTCTACGACCTTCTTGAACTACAAGTTTATCTTTTCCTATCAGTGTTATCTGTGTTATCTGTGTGTGTGTGTGTGTGTGTGTGTGTGTGTGTGTGTGTTTATATGAATGAATGTCTGTGTGTTTGAGTAAGTAAGATAAAACGCATAAAAAACACCAAATAACAAATGTGTGCTTGGTACAAACATACTCGAGATTCAGTTTGTCTGATTTACACAGTAAAATGTTCATATTTTGAATATTTATGCACCTCCAGAAAATGGGAAGGAAACAATATATTTAAGCCGGATGTAAAACAATATGTGTAAAGCCATTCCTAAATGTGCTGAACAAGCTCAGAACTAGTTCACCGAAAACATGTCATAAAGATCAATAAATCAAAGTCTGTTGATTTCTCTGAAAGAGGTTATTTCCAATGTTAGTAGCCCGAAATAGCTGCACAAGGTAATGGATCAACTAGTGACACTCCAACTAATACAATGTGATGTCAACCCACACACTGCATGAGCCTCAGGTGGGGGTGAAATAGTTGAAAAGGTTCAGCTGTCATCGGTGACTATAATATATCTCTGTCTCTCTCTCCTTTATTCTCAGTTTTGTTTTAATTGTCCTTTATGTTTCTTGCCGTAAATCTTGCTGAGGCCCAACAATAACATAGTTAGGGGAAATACCTTTTCTTCATGATCGATTCTTGCAACTTTAAATATTTAAACATTACATTATGCAGCTTTTATATCCTTCACAAATTGGAAGTGGAGATTAGATTTTATTTTTCATGACACAGGAAGGACAAACTTTGGAGAACAGCCTATAATTATATCTAATGTGCTCAAATTTCCCTTATGAAATACAATACTTAACAATCTACAATATTTTTGGAATATTTCAAATAATTGTTCATTCAGCATTCTTCTTCAGAGAAGAATGTTATTAATGTTCAGTGTATCACTGCTCTTCATACCAAACAGTACCTGGGTAGCAGGGATGGGGGAAGTGTGTGTTTGGTGTTTTGTCTGTGCAGAGCACATAAATAGTGTTGGCAAGCCAATTAATTTGTTTATGAGTGTGCTCGGCAGGCTGTGTGACCTCAGTGCCAGAGAGAGTTAGAGTGCATTTAGCAAGCTGATGGCCTCCAAATTATAACTGGTTTGCATCTATAAAAAAGAGAGACAGGGAGGGGGAGGGAGTAGTTGGATTTTTACATGTAGTTCCCTGCAAGCCTTGCTTTTGGTAACAGTGGCCCCTACAGAGTCAACTTACCAGTGCACCAGATAACCTGCATGATAATCAATATTCTTATTGACAATGCAAATGATGTCTATTGTGAAAGGGGCTGCCCCTAGTGATTATTATGTATTATCATGCCACTCTGCAGGACCCTTCATCTCCATGTGGTCACACAACCTGAGCCTGTTGTGTTTGTGCAGTTGTCTCTTCAACGCTGTTTCAAGTGGGGGCTGTTTTCAGGGAAACTGCTCTGATTCTAACTGTCAGCTACCCTCCCAGCAGCAAACTGCAAACAGACAAAGCTAGCCAACGACTAGCTGGCAAATTGGAGCATTAAAGTAGTTAAAACGACAGCTATTCCTGTGAATACTAGACTGATATGCATGAGTCTTTTTTATGGCCGTCTTTCTACAACCTTCTTGAACTACAAGTTTTATGATTTTCTATTTCCTATTTTATTCATTTCCTATCCACGTGAGTGTGTGTGTGTGTGTGTGTGTGTGTGTGTGTGTGTGTGTGTGTGTGTGTGTGTGTGTGAATGTGTGTGTGTGCATGGACAACTGTGTGTCAGTCTTTGCATTCTTGTATTTTTTTCAGTTAGGAATGAAAAGAAAACAAAAGAGAGAAATTGTGTTCTTGGTACAAATATACGCAATGTTCAGTTTGACTGATTTACGCAGTAAAATATCCATATTTTTAATATGGAGCAGATTGGCTTCAACTGATTTTAATCTGGAGTTTATGTTGTGCATCCAAATGTTTCATGTTTCCTGCTGCAAGGAAACACTGGACTGAAATGTCTTAACAAGGTCTGTTCTGCCCAACCAAGTTGTGTGTGCTAAAAGTTGTATCTTTTCTATGTTACGTTTATTTGTGTAGTTCTGATGTTGCTGTTGTGGAGCTTTTATTCTGACACTCACGTTGGAAGGAAGTGCTGCGCAGAGAAGAACGTAGAAAATGTATGATTGCTGCTGTTTGTGCCTCGTTCGGACATGTCCGTCCGTTAATTCGTTGTATTCAACCCTTCAGAAAGCAATGACTGTGAGAACAGAACAAGGTCGTTGACAAAGACCTTGAGTATAAGGACATTGGCCAGAAACACGAGTGCAAAGCGAATGTTGCTGTGTGTCTGCTGGATGCGTAAACGGGGAACTGTTCAAACCACGTCATACAATGACACATGTAATCCAACATTTGTAGCTAAGTAGGCTTTCTTGTTTCTAAGTTGAGATGCATTAGCTAAAAGATAAACTAATTTAAACAGGTCCATGGCTGATCTGCCCTGTGTTTTAGTGTATTGAGGTCATGTCATATAATTGTTTGCTACACTGCCCCCTCCTGGTCGTTTTGCAGCAGCTATATTAAAGTGTTAGCTTTGCTCCACAGCAATTCATCACACTGGCTTCGACACTGCCAGTAAGTATTTTGTTTTATCAAATGTCAAATGCCTTCTGCAAAAAGTGTATTTTGATTTGTTGACTCTGGCTATTTAGCTAGCAGAGCTATACGGTGAGCGCTTTAGTTAGCATTGCTAGCATGTGACTCAACATTTTTGGTCACTTGACGTTTTGGCTTTTCGTGCCTGTCGGTGTATTGTGCTTTGGTCTGATTACGAACTCGGTTTGCAATGTGTGCTCTCATTGCCGTTTCACAGTTGCAAAGCTTCATTGATGGCATGCCTTGCGTCTGTTGGAGGACTTACTGTCAGCTAATGTTAGCGGTTTAGCTCTGAGAAGGTGAGCTTACTGCGAGGACCGTGCGATATGTGACAGCACCGAGAGACGGGGGAGAACAAACACTTGTTTTAGGTAAGACAGCGCACTCTGTTAGCCCATGTTAATGTTAATTGCTGACTCAATGAGCGGTACAACAGTTTGCCGCTCTTTGATCAGTGCTCCGCTAATTGGTAAATGATTGAGGGCCGTCTGCACACACTACACAGTGTGTGACTTGCAGGTGCCAGTTAATGTGATTCAGGTTTGATAGAGGAGGTGGACTGATGGATATGGAAGGAGAGTAAAGCATTTAGTCCTGACATATAGAACAAGTCAGCCACAGATGTATGGTGAATGACTCATGCTGACTCCTTTGATGTTTCTCTGCAGCTGATTTCAATTTCCCCACAAATATTTCATAGATGCATCAGGTGGTTATTAATTGAAACTTTGCCGAAATGTGTTTTTTTTTCCAAAACAAAGCATTCATTTCATAAAAGCTACAGGTATGGGGGGTGAGGAAGGGTTTTATTTGGTGTGCCTTTAACTTTTAATCAGTGGTTGATGGCTATATTATCTTATGTCTAATATATCAGAAGCAGCTTTATTTATATATGTCTTTGTACAAACAGTAGTGAGAATAAAACTCAAACCCCTTGTCTCAGGCCCCAGGATGACCTAATGTTCGCTGCTAATCTTGTGGATGATGTAAGCCTGAGAATTTGTTTGGACAATAACAGCATTGAGACTGAACAAGGTCAAACGGATAATAATAAACATTATTCAATATATTATTTAACTGTCTGAGTGCGTCAAGACTGCTAATGGTGGACGCTTGGCTGCCTGGATCGGCACGAGTGTTTTCAGTGTTTCTGAAAGAGGCTAGTATTGTTGGGGTGGTGTTCGCCTTATAGTGAACCAGGACAGTTTGGACGGGATGATTTTGAAAGAGAGTGAATCCTGAATAATTAAGAAGTTAATCATTAAGCTGTTAGTCCCCATTCTGAGTGGGAAGTCGAACCCATAAAATGTTGATACACTCATGCACATGTAATAGCAGTTAATGTAAATATTAATATTAATGTCCTGCTCATAACATTACGTGTCACTGCACCAGGAGCAGTGTTAACAACAGTTGTTCAAAAATGTAACGGGACAAGTACAAGCAGCGAGGAACTAAAGTGACTGAATCTGCCACAGTAGAATATCATAAACCTACAAACTGCACAGTGACGCATGAGGAGACTGCAACTTTTTTGAATGGCATGAGGGCCACTGTCAGCCTTGGGACGGCGCATAATTGACAGTGTTTCTATGGGGTGGTGATGGATTGCCTGATTAGGGACCCTGGCAGTGGTACGCCTCGCAGATGGCAAATTGAACAGTAGACAGATGCCCCCCCTCCCCCCTCTTGCCCGCCGAACAAGCTCAATACCCCCCCTAACCTCTCTGTGTCCGGGGAGCCCTGTTCCCTGCTTTCTCTATACGTCTTCTATTCTGCATGCACATTTTATATATATATATATATATATATATACACTTATATAATCAATTGGTTGTTTGATGAGGCCATAAAATCTGAGAAATCAAACAAAATTTGAAGAAAAAAATAAACAAAACTCAAGCAATAAAACAGAGAAAAACAGCTGGAGATGCAGGAACCTGAACATGTCTGGCATTTTAGTTGATTATCAAAATTCTGATGATGGATTTTCAGTTAGACAACTAATTGTTTCATATCTCTGTCAAGTATCTCCGGTATCTTTCTACTGTAGTGCACCGTAGCAGCACACCATGCAGCCCTGTCCTCTGCCAGCATTCACTTTCAAGAAAACTCGTACCGTGTGGCTCATTTGATAAATTGAACAGAATGGAGTGAAATGCATTTTCAATTGTACAAATTAACAAAATGGGTTCAGGTACACTCACAAAAACATATCCCAACTGTGGTGTGTGTGTGTGTGTGTGTGTGTGTGTGTGTGTGTGTGTGTGTGTGTGTGTGTGTGTGTGTGTGTGTGTGTGTGTGTGTGTGTGTGTGTGTGTGTGTGTGTGTGTGTGTGTGTGTGTGTGTGTGTGTGTGTGTGTGTGTGTGTGTGTGTGTGTGTGTGTGTGTGTGTTTTTCTTCAGCACAGAGAGAGCTTGTAACCACAGCCAGTGCATTATTAATATCGTCTCCCGCAGATGTACCATCATTCTTGACAAATCACCGGGGCCTGCCATCGGGAACATTTCAATCCCCTCTACGCATCAGGAATACACATGTACCATGAAAGAGAACACAAGTTTTCTCTCTTCGCATCCGTGGACCCTTGGATGAAAGGCTCTGGGGTTTCAGTGAGGGCTAAGTACTTCCAGGAAGAAAGTGGGCCTGCTTTATAATGCGCAGCTAATCAAGCTTTTATGCATGCCGCCGCCTTGTAGGTCCATGTGTTTTTTCCCCCATCTCTGGCTTCGCAATGCCTGGCCCGCTCCTCCAATTACCCTCAAACATGTCTTTTGTTTCAACTCGCTTGAATAATTGTGTGTATTTAAATATATATATATTTTTTTTCCCAATAAAGGCCAGCACTCTATCTAGCCAGTGAGTGACCTCCTCCCGTTGGTAGGAGAGGATGTGGGCAACAGAGGAACAGTATTAGCGCTGCTGCACAAATGTTTTTTACCTGTGTGTGTAACTTTCGCCGCCTCGCTGCTAAAGTGTCCTGTCGCTCCGGTGGTTCGGAAAGCGTCTGTTATATTCAGTCCACAGAGCAATCATGGGATGCAGATGGAGCCGGAGCTTGTCATGTCTAAGGCTTCCTGCAAGTGCCCTTTGCAAATGCCACAGACAATGATGGCTGGGAGAGAACGGCAGCTCCATCTCCATCTGCATGCCTGACCAACCCAGGCGCAAGTGTGTCAAGCGTTAAACTTACGGTGAAATGTGCTTTGTAATCCAATGATATCGTGTCAGCTCAGATCTGCTGCTCGCGACGTGAAGTGCAGTTTTTTTTTTAAATATATTTTTTTACTACTGAAGGGAATGTTGGGGTTGCTGCTGTGATCCACAGGGCTGATAAATAGGGGGTAATACATCTGGAAAAAGGAACAGTGGCAAGTACACATACATATCCTCAGACACAATCTCACACAACAAACTGAAAAAAGGTCAAGCAGTTGAACACAGGTAGGAAACAAAGCACTCGCAAGTGACTTTTATTCGCTTTAGTAGTCAAATCAATTCAGTGTGGTTTTGCGCACACACACACAAAATACACAAAAACATAATCACACAGATGCATAGGGAGACTTTTCCTACTTAGTAGATGTTTCCCTTTTTGTTGTGTGTTCATACACACTTACTGTGAGTGAACAGAGGGCAGCTGGCAAAGAAACAGGTGGGTCTGAAATGGACACATGCACACACACGTACGTGGCCTGAAAGGTGCTATTCTCCATCTGCCGTCGTAGGTCTGTGAGTGGGCAGTGAGTGTCTGTGCGTGTGTGTGTGTCTCATCTTCCTCCTTTCTCTTACTAACCCTCCCACTCATTCACACCCACTCGTTCCCTCTTTCAGGACTTCAGGAGCCCTTCTCTCTTTCTTCCTTCCGCTCTCCCCCCCTCGCCTCCCCCTCTCTCTCCCCTGTTCATATTTGTGTTGCCAGGATCGATCGGTAGGTTAATGCTAATACTGGTTGAGAGCTGGTTCTGGTTCTCTCTGGTCAGAGTGCACACGCACAAATACACACTTAAGAGCAGATTTTTGATGATGCCAAAAGGGGATCGATCGATCTATTGTGGTGACCAGGGATGAGATGGCAAGGTTCAGGAGTAAAATAGGAGACAACACGATAGATACGAGTTTAACAAAAAGAGTAATTTAATGTCAAAACGTGGGGAAGCGGGGGATGGGGTAAATCCAACTTAAAGCTCTTCCCGTCCGGGGTCCATCGGCTCACTCCGTAGTGGGGCTGAGTCTTCCTTCATACAAGCAGAGCAGAGCCGAGAGGTGAGTATGCGTTTTACCTCCCTTCTGATGCAGCTCCTCTCTTGGGGTTTCCGTGTCCTCTTGTCACCTCCTGCCGCACTTCTCTCTTCTCCTGGCTTCCCAGCTGCAGATATACCTCCCTAATTGGGGATTGCTGGCAGGTGCGTCCAATGCCAGTTTCCCATTGGCTGTAGTACCTGCACTGGGAAGTACCTGTCGTTGATCACCTCCCCCAACCGGAGCCTGGGGCTCCTCCCCCTGTGCTCCGTCTTCCTCCCTGGTCTGCCACACTATCTATCTATCTATCTATCTATCTATCTATCTATCTATCTATCTATCTATCTATCTATCTATCTATCTATCTATCTATCTATCTATCTATCTATCTATCTATCTATCTATCTATCTATCTATCTATCTATCTATCTATCTATCTATCTATCTATCTATCTATGGGGTAAATTATTGTATCTTATTACTGATTCTGGCATTTCCAGGGAGACTTCTTTGTTGCAGTAAGTGTGCGCGTCCTACCACCTACTTGTCTTTCCACATTGTCATACTGTACTGAGACTGTGTGTAGACGCAGTTGGAAGACCAGCCAATCACTATTGGTTATTTGTGCTTTTCTCTTGGTGAAGTCTTCAGCTTCTCTGTCTTTCTCTGCTCTTTTTTTTTTCTTCCTTACTTTAATCTGGCGGCTCCATGGAATTGATTTCTACCCGACTGTCTGCTGCCTTTGTGAGCAACGCTCAAGCTGGGGAGAGGGAGCAAGAGAGAGATGGAAGGCCCTGTTTTTTCCTCCAAGGAGGGTTTCACACTCCTCCCTTGAAGGAGGCTTTTCGTGCTCATCCCTTTCGTTTTTTTGGACGAGAACAGAGAGAATATGTGGGCACAAATGCATCAGGTTCGGTCTGGCTGGGTTAGCTGGAGGATGCTGAGGAGACGGGTAGCCTTCAACCCACAGAATCAATTCAACAGCAGAAAACATCACCGCACTAAATGATAACACACCTTGAGAGGCATGGCCCCTGACACGGGAGAAAAATAGCTGCGTGAGAGAACTGTCGTGGGAGATACAAATATATATTTGCAAGCTAGCCCAAAGTTGGATCTCTCATCTTGTGTAGGCAAACTGTATCTTTGGGGGCACCGCTGTTTTTCTGCAGTGCTTTTGACTTCAAAAGGCACAATTGTTTTGCTGTTTCTAATGTAATGCTATTCCTAGCTTGAACCGGTGTTGGCATTATCCTTTCAGTCTAAATGTTTGAGATGTTCTCTGGTGTCTCCTATACATCCCACACACCTATACCCGCCGCCCAACTTCTAACTCAGATTTGCCGTACTAGCCTGTTGCGATCTGTTCTGAACTATATTCTGGACATATTGTTACAACGTAATGATGAGAGATGATTAATGAGCTATACAAACAAGTAAATAGATCCACATAGATTTTAAAATGTTTTTTTTTGATATTTGTAATAATCTGGACCAAACCAACAACAGCTTTAAGGGAAATGGACAAAACCACTGAAGCTAGTTATTCAATCACACAGATAATGCAGAAATGGGAGAGCTGTCAGGTAAGCGTGTGGTACTTAGTGGAAGGCAGAGAGCACTGAAGTGTGTGCGTTTATTACACACTTATCATTAGAACGCTTACATTTTTGTGGCATCGTTGGGGGTCGGCTCATTGTTGTTTTACAAGGCAATTCCCTTGCGCACAATGCCGGGACCATGCGTGTGGATGACCTTGATGAAGGCCACTGGCTGAAACCTGATGCTCTTACAATAAAGTTGGTCTCCATACTTCAAGTGTTGCTGGAGTTTTGCCCTCTTCAGACTTGTTTCCCTTCACCGTGCACTTTAGACGTGAGTGATGTCGTGCCAGCAATCCCCACTCTGCTTCGACAGGTCTATACTTTAAGAAATATTTATTTTCCACAATTTGCTTGAACTTGACTGAATGAAAAGTGACACCTTGATAACTTTCCAGAGCACCGACATCCTTCCATGTAATATAAAATACTGCAGTGTTTAGCATCTGATAAGCCCTCAAACTAATGAATCTATAACTCAAATTGGGACTCCCGGATTGTAATGAAGTCTCACCGCTACCTGAGGCAACACGCCCCCAGCTGTTTTTAGCCCGACTGCCCACTTACAGTAATCTCACAAGGAGCACTGAGCCCCCTGCAACCACGTTTTCTAAGATGACATGGTAGCAACATCCTCTGATGGTTTATATTCTTAAATATCATCAGCACAGGGACCATTAAAGGAGCAGGACGTCTTTCTTAAAGCAGATCTTCCTCTTCTCTCTGTGGTCTGCACTATCACCCCACATTGATCTAACATTGCCTTTTTGCTCTGTCAAGAGATGCATCTCCTGCCCCCTCCTGTCAAACGGCCACGCTGTTGGAAAGAAAGCGATTCATCTAAGTCAAGTACATCCAGAATGCTGGTCGCAATGTGGTGAAGAGAAATGTGCAAATGCTGATGCATGCCGACTGCTTTTGCTGGGGACTGTGGAGCTGTTGGAAAGTATCTTCTAGAAACAGGTAAAACATTACACTGAACATATTATGCAGGAAAAACTCCCAATAGACTTAAACTCAGGAAATGATAAATGCGTGTTAAGAATACTAACAACCACTACTTTAAAAAAACAAATAGGTGGTTGAAACAAGTGCATGAATACAAATATATGAATGAAACTCAAATAATAAAATAAAACATATTGACAGATTCAGGGTAGATTTAAAGCTGGATATGTATATGTTATTAACAATATGAATAAATGTATACATATGTATATACAATATTTTGAAAGCTAATCCCCAAAGAGCAAATATATGATGTTGCAGTTGTTTGTATTTAAATGTGTTTAAGTTTTAGGTCATTTATTTAGTCTCAGTTTTGTGTGTTTACTCCTCCCTGCTATTTTCCCTAATCTGACTTTAATTCTTGTAAGAGGGAAACCTCTGTCACCAGAGAGCGAAACTATTATTAATTCACCTTTTCAGTCATCTTTAATGATAAAGCATTAAACTGATGCCTCTACCGTACTAATATTCTTTATTTATTTTCCGCACATAAACATACAGGATAATGTACAGCGTGCCTTCTTTGCGGTTTATATTCGTGTCATATCTGCTGCGTTCCATGCTCAACTTTGTGAGTGACAGAAGGGGAAGGACAGGGGAGGAGACGAGGTGGAGGGCAAACGGAGTAATAACCGTTTTTAAGGACCGTCACAAGCCCGTTTCTGCCCTCATGACATTTACTACAAGTGTGGTCTAGTGTCGTTAATATTGTAAAAGAAAAACAGAAAAATATCTCTCTTGCGGTGTCAAACTGTTGTTGACGCAACACTTAGGCTTAAGAGAACATTACTAGTACTTATACGTTCACTAGAGTACCAATTTTCTTGGCCATATCCAATTCCACGTTTCCCCTTTTTCTTTCTAAAACCATAATCGATTTAACTTGTTTTCACCACCATTCAGAAGTCAGTGTAAATGGTCAAAAATGGTATGTGTTATCCTTTTACTTTGTTATTGCCATGTTAGTGTTATTTGCCTCAAAACATAAGCACATTATTGGTAAATAAATTATTGCTATTATTAGTTTGAATTACATAGTATTAATTCCCTCTTGAATATACATGTCATATTGCAGTCCAAATAGCTCCTTCAAACATCTATATAAGTCAAGTTTCCCGCAAACTAATTCATTTTACAAGCTTACTTTCGAACACACCATGATTGCGTTATAATTTACCTTCACCCAAAGGTCATTTTTACTGACTAGAGCTTCAATGCATCATAATCCAAGTCAAGGCCTCCCCTGTTAACGTGAGCCGTTATCTCCATCATAAGCAGGACGGTGCTAAAGAGAGAGCCGTGCTGAGCCGGTCACCGCCATTACTTTGCATGCACGGATATTAATTTCAAATTAAGAAGTGTCTTTTTTTTTTTTTATAAGGTTGTTCCTTCACGACTTATTTTAGATTTGCAGTCGTAACAAATTGCAGGTTTGATCTTCAGTCACGCTGAAGATCTCTCCCAGCGAAGGCGCCGCACGTGGCTGCGGCGTTGCGGTCCGCGCCGCTGTGTCCCGACACTTGCTCTTGTCCTCGGTCACGGTCGATCAAGTGAAAACCGTTTGGATCAGCAGCCAATCAATCCGAGCACCTCTAACGTTAACAGTCTGCGGGTTTTAAACCGGCACGGTCAATGCACGCACACGCCTCGCGCCGGTTCAGTACGCTCTGCTTTGTGGGCCACCAGAACCAACTCCGTTTCACTTTTCAATGCCACTGGTTTGACTTTGGCCCTGAACTTTGGGCCCCCTGCAGCGCTGGTGGAGAGAGCCTGTGATTCCTTCTCAATGTCAGCGTGCTGGACGTTGGAGGAGTTTAGGGAAGCGGAGGCGGGCCAACGATGGAGATGGCTGTGATTGCCGAGATCTGTCGCCTTCTGCTTTGGTCCGCAGCCAGCGTGGTGTTTTGACTTCCAATCGACTTCAGCTCCAGATGTTCCCAGCTATGTGCCTGGTGTGTTTGTGTGTGTGTGTATGTGTTGTACTGGGTTTAGTCTCTGTATGTGTGACCATATGCATAAGTGTGAAGGAATGCTTTATGAGCGAGTGTGTTTTCATCTAGCTGTCGTCTGATTTTCACCTCGCATTAATGTAGTCGCCGTGCTCAAACACATTGAAAATCTATTGCATAGCACAAAGGCATTTAATAGCACATAATGATTCATAACATGAATAACAAATGGAACATCAGTCCCTAATGATACAAAAAGAAAATAGTTGCTATTTTGCATTAATATTTAAGGATCATACAAGGAGGAAATTCATCATAGAGGAGACTGAGACACCATCAAATATAAACCCAAATATATTGCAGCCAAAGCTCTCTTTTTTTCAACCAAGATCAAAATATTTTTACTTTCACTATCATCAATGTTTTCTCCATCTACACATACAGTATGTACAACTATGAAAGGGTGCTGTGGGAACACAACTTAAGTCAAACAGAGAACGGTCGGGAAATAGAAACTAGCAGACGAGCTAGTGTGGGCCAACGCAAATGACTCATCAGACCCTCTATTGTGGAAATATATAAAGGCTAAATAAATTACTGGACTATATACGTCATGTCATTTGTAAAAACTATTACATGTTTTGCAGAAATTTTCTCTGATTTGTTCCAGTAAAAACAACATCTTCAAAATGTGGTCGTAGCCAACTTTGTTCGGCTAACAATTTGCAAACTGATTAGGCTAAATGACCTAAAGTACTGTCGTTTTAATGCCGAGCGGGCCCGATTATTGGTAGAATGCACTGGAATGATGAGTTGTCAGGCAATTGTGGACTAATTTCCTCCAAAAGTAATTACTATTAGTTTTCTATGGAGACAGGCTTCTCATTCAAGAATGCACTAATGTGTTTCTTTCTCTCCTTTTATCTTGCGCTCTCTTTATTTTTGGAAACTCTCTGTTGGACCTCCACAGGTAGGAGGACTGGAGCTTATTTCTCTCCGGTTTACAACGAGGCCTCGTACAGAGCCAGCCTGTCACACACTACCTGGACCTCCAATCACGGCATCTTTTCATCAGAAAATGAATGAAGTGTAAATATGCTCTACTGTTGCACACATGCTATTGAAAATAGGATCAACTAGACAGCCCATACTGTCATATGGTAATATTGATATACAAATTGACAAACCAGTCACCGTAAATGCAGATTTAAATGCAGAGCATATCACTCTAAATCTTTAATTCTGTGTTTTCCAACTGACAATTATTTTGAAAAGGAATATAAATCAATGGAAGCAAACATCAAAGCAACACGTTCCTATGAAAACTGGACTAAAGTTTCCAGCTTGGCTAGAGCTGATTGCTCCACCTGGGTCCTGCTCTGTCTACTCTTTGCACATGGAACAAAGCATAGTTTCTGTTTATGGCATCATCCTTTTGTCCGTGCATCTTCTTTTTGTGACCAATTCACCTGATGCTGCTCCAACAATGTCTTTACTTTATCTTTAAAGGCAGTTTTATGTATATCTTTTTTTTTGTATTTTGAAGTGTCTCTTAGTGTAGAGGGCTCCGACCGACGCTGAGCAGTGCACCTGCCGGTCGGACTCATCCTACAAGAGCACATGCTGACGTCATTCTGTAATTACTCTCAGGGCCAGAAGGTAGACATAAATCTATAAATATGAGTTCATCTAGAGAGCAAATTAAACTAATTGTCCGCCTCTCTTGTTCAGGCAGAGAACACGTGAATAGCAGAAGTGTCTGTACATGTGACGTTGTGTATATCATTTAACTGCCTTGTGATTGCACTGCTTCGCACACGCAACCGTGGATTGAGAAATCTGGAAATTAAGTTTTAGCATTGGTTTTGTAGGTATTGACACAGGTATTTTGTAGGTATTGATTGAGTATTTGAAATCCAATGACATCAAAATGTATTGTCACATATTGAGTCATACACAGTACAGCATAATTGTATGGTTATTACATTGTAATTCATAATGAAATTGGAGGCGTTGCCGCCTCTCCAGGAGCTCCAGGTGCTGGAAGGGTGTGAAGGTAATGATCTGTTTGGCATTTACAGTAAACACTGTGATGATAAGATCTTATTCATCTTGCAGAGATGATAGAGCTGGACACCATTGATGTAAATCTGCTCAAGTCCTTCAGTACACTCACATGGCATAACCCTCCGACTGCAACACACAGCCAACACATCATGGCGGTCTGCGAGTCGCCAGTGTTCAGCCCCCTCTTTCTGCTGGCCTTCTGCCAGAATACACACATGGAAGCAATGTGACACTTGATGCTTTTGTTGCCGCCGTTCCTTTGCATTTCAAAAGCAATCCACCTGTAGTCTCTTATTCTCTACAATCCCATATAGGGAGCTTGGTGGTGAGAGAACAGAGGTCAAGGCCTCGATACTAGTCATCAAAACTGAACATTCACATCACCATCCATGCTTTGTGGTTTAGTTGACTGAAGTGTTATCGTGCAAGGCAAGCAATCTCAAACTACTCCCAATTAAGTGTGTGCGTGTGTGTGTGTGAATATGCGTGAGCAGTTTGTTTTGTTCCAAGCCAAAAGTGCTCGATAAGTGTCTTCCATTTACTGTGTAATGCTGCATACTAATTATGCAGCCACAGTTATTTTCAGGCAATACCACTCCTTTCTGCGGCCCCAAACAAACTCAAAGAGGAGAATAGGGTGCTCTTCTGGTACAGTGCTATTTGTGGTTCAGTTGTGTTGCACAGCTGGAGCTGAGGCTCTTGCTCTGGCCACTAAAGTTTTCTGTCAGTAAATGGCCTGTCGTTACAGTAAAGAGAGTAGCAGAGGTCCCCTCAGAAGGGTGTGATGGCTGAGGTCCTCCATTTACCAGGAAGTGGAAGAAAAACTGTCTATAGTTACTGTAAAAACCTGTGTGTGTGTGTGTGTGTGTGCGCGTGTGCGTGTGCGTGCGAGATCCAAGTAAATAGACAGACCCCCGAGGGAACAGTTGGTTTTGAATAGGAGGAAGTATTTGTCTTAAACAATCTTCTCTTTACAGGTTGACTCAAGCCACGCTTGCCGTAATGTGTTTTTGACTCCCATTGACTCTGAATTGCATTTCACTCGCTCGCCTCTCTCTGGCTCTCGCTCTCTTTTTATTGCATCTCATCAGCTGTAGGGAAACAGCCCAGCTGCCGCTGCGATGCCACACTCAGCCAATGCACCCTGACAGGTTCCAATTAAGTTGGAAAATGTAACGTATGAATATTAAAAAGTACTCTGACAGAAACATCATCCCCTTCTTTTGTTGCATTATGCAGCTTGTAGTCGGGGGTCTCCGCTGGTCGGCCATTTCCATAAAGTTTATTTCTCGACTACTTCTGTGGCTCTCTCTCTCTCCCCTCAGGCTGTTTGTTAACAGTTGTAAATATGCCTGCCATGCACACATTAACGCTCATTTAAGCCCCAAGATGTGGTTTAGTTTATCAGTGCATCTCCATTTGGCTTCCCGTGCTCATTCCAATAAACATTTGTTGACAGACGAGAGATGTGAATGGCACCCCGACAAAGGAGAACGTATAAATAAATGCAAACCTGTATGATATCTCATTTCTATATGCACTGAATTATATCAGAGTTGAATACCTGGAAATTGTCATTTTGTGAGACAGCAAAAATCTGAATGTGCCTATAGTCTCCCAATTTTATTTTATTTTTTTAAACCTTTATGTGTGTGTGTGTGTGTGTGTGTGTCTGAGGCTGAACTGACAACCCCAAGTACTGCCAGCTCTGTGGTAGTTACATCAACTCACAGCTCAGTAGTGTGGCTTCATTTTGACGGACTTCCGTTGCTCCTGTGCTGAATGAGAGCGTTCCTCTGAGCTGCCAGTTCCTGTGTGTGTGTGTGTGTGTGTGTGTGTGTGTGTGTGTGTGTGTGTGTCCCACTGTTGGAGCCATGAGGCGGAGCCAAGGCCCCGTCGCTGGGCTATAGACCATGTGTGACCTCATCTCAACCTGGCAACTCGCTCTCACTCAGATAGCGATAAGAGGCCAATCTTACTGTCTGTCTGGAAGTGCATTATGTCTCTTTAACTCCGTCTGCTGCCTCTTAAACTCCTTCTAAAATGTGCTGACGACGGCTCATGGGTAGCAAAGGGAAATATAGGGATGTGAGAACATATTAGGAGAATAATACACGTTTTTAAATTCTTAAATCGCATCATAATTCACGATCCAGGACAGGTTTTTTTTCATGACAAGTCCTGAAGACCAGTTAACAGTATTGGGATCGTACAGATGACCAGTCTAACTGCAGTCTGGAGCCCCCGTATCCCTGCACATTTGAAGTGAATCTCCATTGACATCTTGGCAAAGCTGCACTTGGAAGTCTTCCTGGGTGTGAAGTGGGTGTAGACGGTGCTGCTACCAGTTACTCCGCTGCTGTGTGGCCGGCTTCACGAACAAAGCAGAACTCTGCATTATGTGTATGCTCCACTCTGCCGCGCCTTCTACTGTATTTTTCTCGTGTACTCAAAAAAAGAGACGGCCCATCGATTATAGAGACCCCAATACATCAATGTATCCACAGGATTTATCTGTGATGATGGGAAGTTGTTTGAGTGTTTTCTAAGCTGTCAGTCACACAGATTTCTGGCATTTATCAAAACATATACAGTATATTGCACCTCAATAATCCAAATCTGTGTGGCCACCCACACATCTGAGCTAACATGTCTTCACTAACCTGATCGAGGTTTGTTTGCAGCTTTAAATATGCAGCATATTGTTGGACGGGTTGTGTGGTCAAAGAAATGCTGATGCCACAGGCAAGAGCACTGTAAACATTGTCAAATTAGCACGACATCAA
This sequence comes from Cottus gobio, assembly GCA_023566465.1. NCBI lineage: Eukaryota > Metazoa > Chordata > Actinopteri > Perciformes > Cottidae > Cottus > Cottus gobio. The sequence continues at coordinate 9,568,725 of CM042227.1, read as the reverse complement.
ATTACAAAAAGCTTTTTACATAACTTATTTGATAATTCCCTTTTCACCAAAACACTACATTGTGGCTTCAGGAGTCATCTGTGCCTTACAGAGAAATACACATTCACTGCAGACGATGCATATTTAAGTTTAGTTAAAGTGCCACTAGTTTACTATGAAATGTCTTTGTGCTCAGTTTATTTATCATTTCATCCGTACACATACTGTATGCCTGTATATCTCTGGCTGTCTCACACTAAAGATCACACAGACTCCAGCAGTAGGATCACATCTGACTCACACTTAAACACAAAACACGACAGACGGTAAATAGGGCGAGTTGTTATTCTTTGTACCTGTCCTGACTCATTGTTGTGCTAGCCTGGGGGCTAAAGATGCTAATTCTGGAGTTGGAAATCAACACACAATACAATATGTGAAATTGCTTTGCAGTAACCCATTCAGTAAATAACGCTGCAAAATCTTTTTGCAATTTCTTTTACAATTATCCATCTGCCAGTTCATAGTTTGTACTGAATGTATTAAATGGCTTCTTCTGCGCCTATAAACTTTAAGCTACTTTTGAAGAACTTTCATTTTGATTTTAGCTTCTGGACAAAAGCCGTCGTTTTTCCAACCACCAGATTTCCTTTAGAAAAACCTCTCATTCGACTGCAGCAGGATCTGCCCCGCGCAGTCCTGGTCCTACTCCTCCCTCCCTTCCCCTCCAGCGGGCCGAGCAAAACGGCCGGGGCCTCCAACAGCCCGGTGTCAGCGCTGGCTCCCAGCCTCGACTCCTGGCCTGAGGACGAGGCGCTGCTCTCAGCCTCTCGGCAGAGCTCCGACGGCAGGTGGAAGGCAGCAGCAGAGCCGGATCTGGGTCTGTCCACGACGGGCTGGTCCCTGCTGGAGTCTGCTGGAGGAGGGGGACCCGCGTGATTTGGTCTGGTTTTGCAGAATCCAACCAGGTGGCACCAATGACATGCACGCATTAAGAATAACAATCTCCTCGCTGATAGTCTTGTTTACTTATGTATGTCATATAATGTCGTCAGCATTTAAATTGAGTCAGTTTCACATCTTATTCGGCCAAAATGAGGAAATATAATGACATGTTTGCTGTTGCTCTGTAATTTTATTAAGGTCAGCAGAATGAGGAAACTTACATTTCCCCCCAAAGTTTATATTTGTTGTGGTAAAGTTGCAGTTGGAAAAAAACAACAACAACAAAGATGAGTTTGATTTCAAAGAACGCCACAGTAAACCAGCATATGCAAAATACATGGCGACATTCTTTTCTCATAGTGATGGCCGATGAAGTAAAGATACAGTGACTGGGGCTCCGGCGGGGTCGAGGCTGACAGACCGGTCAGCATCCGGACAGCCAGCCACTGCGCCTGAAGCCAGAGCCGGGGCTCGGTACAGCCTGCACATCTCTGCATGCGTAGATGCAATGTGATGGATCTGACTGGACCAGTGAAAGCTGTGAGAAACAAGAAGTCTGTGCAGAGGGCAAAAGTTAAAAAAAAGGTTTATCATCTTCAAAAGCATTCCACATAGATATGAAGGAGAGGAGAGCAGAGGGAGGAGAATTATATGTTGGCAACATATTCTCCCCTCCTGGCTAAAAGAAAAGTAGATTGGAGTGTGAATATGTGTGCACATGTGTTCAGGGTCCGTCGGAGAGAAATCAAACAACCAGAGATAGATGTGTTTTTCAAGTAACTTAAATGCACTCACTACTCTGAAATGAAATCAACAGCATTCTGCAATACTTGTACAAATACCTCTTTTACCGCCACCTCGAGACTCGTCTATAATCTCCCCGTTGACATTCAGCAATATAAAGGCACATCCAACAACAGCATTTCCCAAAGCGAATGTTGAGTAAAAACCATTGAACGCCAGAACAATGGCGACAGTTTCGTCACCTCAAGGCCCAGCAATTGACGAGGGAAATGTTCCGTTGTGGTACCCAAACCGGGCGGGGGGAGGATGAATGTGGCTGTTATACGGGGCATTGTTTGTGCCCCTGTCTCCATAACCAAAGGCAGTTCATTATGTGTTGGGAGCATCCTGCTGTTCAGCATTGCCTTTCCCTGATAGATTCATAATTCCTTAGCAACATTCAGTCGACAACTTCCAGGTCCCGGGTGCCGCTCCCTGTCGACATTTCTCTCCGTTATTCACTTTTTTTAATCTTTTTCTATCACTCTTTGATCCTCCCTCAGTCAGTTTCTTGCACTTTATTGGTCTTTGTCTTGGTGCCTGCTGGTCAATATTTCTCTCTTTGTATCTCTATATTTCCATGGCTGTGTTTCCCTCTCTCACTCCCTCCCTGAAACCCTATCAAAGGAGGGCCGGCAGAGTCCATCACCAGAATGAGAAAGCAGTATCTTGACACACAGGGGTTGTTATTTTGGCCAGAAGTGCTCCAATAGTAATATGTGGTCTGCTCTCTAATGTTAGCCTTGGCCAAAGGTGGACCTCAACAACCCATTAATCTTTGGAACACACACACACACTACTGTATACACACAGACAACAGCCTGTGTGTGTCCTCAAATACACACATGGATGCACTAAACACATACGCCGTCTCCTTCTGCTTTCCCTGCCTCACTTGCTACAGCCGGTTGACCTTAGCATTGGGAAAACAGGTTCAGTAATGGGATCAGTAGCCACTGGCAGACCCTTTCACCTGCAGTCTCATCATTCCTGCTTACAGTAAGTGGATGAGAGATGGACTGAGAAGAAGAGCAATGGTCAATGGGGAAATGCACACATTTAAGGCTCCTGGTGGGCTGTTGAATGGCTGGCGTGTTACTGCAGGCAGTCTATGGATCACTGGGAAGAAACAGCGCTTCAAAATAAAATGAGCCGCGCGACAGAAAACAAGCAGTCTCACTAAAATACATTCTACTATTTATTTAAACCGCCAAAGAATATTGTATTCACTGTATTGATAAACTATTTGTAGATTATAGTATATTCAGTTTCTTCACTAGATTTGGCTTGGCTAATCATTTGCATTTACAGTCATCAGTGTAGTTGACGGGTTGTAATTGTCAACTTTGTTCTTGTGCATTATAACTTGTTAAAGCAGAGCAAGGTTTCCCATCTCTGCAGTATTTATATTTATGGACACTTTTCTGTCCACAGGTAGTGAGAAATCTTGCATATCCGACTAAGAAATATACGTGGTAATGGATGTAGAGACATCTTCAACATCCGTCCATCACATGACTTCCCCAAAGCTGGGAAGAAAAAAAAAACTCGACACTCACCACATGAGTATGCTCACTGTCACTCTGAGTTCTGAGTCATGACGGTCTGGGAGGAGCACACATTGAGACGTCGAGGAACATCACAAGACAACGCACTTGATGGCAGGTAACCGTCGCCGTGCCGTTATCGTCACCGAAATAAATCCAATTCCCTTTTTAGATGGTTGAGGAGTTGGGAAGGGACATTCAGCGAGGACCAAGATATTTAGGTGGGCGAGGAGGAGGAGGAGGACACGGTCCGTAGGCGAGAGCTCAGGGGCTTGATCCACACTCATCTCAAGTAACACAGTACCTCAGTGTTTGAACACTCTGAGAAGACCAGCGCTCATTTTCATGTTGGCTTTCGACTGTGCTTAAAAATACATCAGTCAGAGAGATGAAGGAGAAGGCCTTCAGAGGCACTAGAAAAGACAGAGTTTCCCTTTACTCGCAGCAGTCCTCTAAAGAGCCCGGTCTTAATGGAAGCATATTTTTATCAATATATTTTTGAACACCATCGCTATGCGGGCCTCTCTGCACTCCTCAAAAAGGCGGCTGCTTCCAACCAATGTTAGTTTCCATTATATTAAAGAAGACTGGTTTTTAGAGAGAAGTAAGGAAGAATCCCTGTGGTGGGTTGGAATCCCATTTGCGAAGTGAGCTGCGGTACATGGGATCAAGCGTTGCTGCCAGACAAAGAAAACTGAAAGCGAGGCAGGAACAGTGAGGTTACAGACAAATCTAATTAGATGGAGAGAGGGGCAGTTATGGAAGAGAGAGAGAGAGAGAGAGAGAGAGAGAGAGAGAGAAGAGAGAGAGAGAGAGAGAGAGAGAGAGAGAGAGAGAGAGAGAGAGAGAGAGAGAGAGAGAGAGAGAGAGAGAGAGAGAGAGAGAGAGAGAGAGAGAGAGAGAGAGAGAGAGAGAGAGAGAGAGAGAGAGAGAGAGAGAGAGAGAGAGAGAGAGAGAGAGAGAGAGAGAGAGAGAGAGAGAGGAGAGAGAGAGAGAGAGAGAGAGAGAGAGAGACCGCCGGAGGGCGAGCTGAGTCATTCATCACCACATTCCCCATTTATCTTTAAACTCCTTGGGACAATTTTTTTTGTATTCCTGTAAACACGTTCCAAGTTTGTTGAGTGAGTATCGTCAAAAATAAATGGAGAGAAAGTTTTTTTTCGAGGCAGACGGTGGCTTAACAGGCAGCGCTCCCGCCCTCCACGCCTCTTTCTCCATGCGGTGCTGCTTCTTCTGGCTCCAGACGGTTACTTTTGGTAGTTAAAAGAACCAAAGCAGGCTTTCAAGTGATAATGTGAGATAAATCTTGCTCAAAGATGGCAGCGCAACGCATTGATTTCCAACTAAAGCACAAGGACAAAAGCCCTTTCATCTACCTTTCTATTTGATTAAACGGAGCGTGGCGAGGTTGTCTGGTGTGCTGCCGTAACAGTCCGACCCAGGTCAGTTTAACCACATGACCTTCAGATTACTGTGGCATGTTGTGTACTCATTTAAAATCTTTTTTTTTTATCCATCAACTCCTGCATGCTTGGTTTGGGACATCCACTGAGTACATCTGCCATCCCCCTGGAAGGAGAGTTTTTCAGCGCCAGCTTCTGCCAAAAGTAGCGTGGGGGGAGTGTTAGTGTTTGATAATCAAAACATATTTGTGCGGCGTAGTCCTTCAAGGTTGCAAATGTAACTTTTTACAGGGAACAGGCTCAGCAGGCAGGGCAGCCGACACGCCGACCCATGTAGTGGATACAAGTAATTCAATGAGGCATTCGCTCCCTGCTCTCTGGAAGTCTGCTCAGTGTTGTTGACTTGTGCCCACAAGTGCCCTTTGCCTGCTACTATGGCGTGAGTCAGATGAACACTGGTGCCTGAGGTAGCCAGCCGCTTTCTCAAATCCCGCACAGGCAGTGAAATGTCATGGCGAGGTACAGATACGTTCTTTCTGTTGCGCACAGACAGAAAGGGGGAAAAGAGGTTTACCGCGTTTCCTTCTCATCCTCGGTAAAACCGACGGCGCTAACGAGACCTCCCGAGACTCTGTACCACGATTTGGCACTAACGCTTTTAAAACTTGCAAAACAAACGCATCACGTAGCGGACTACACATACTGACGATGCCAGTGGGCGGGAGTCGGGTCTCTTTTTACTGCTCGCACTTTCGACCCATTCTAGGTGTCAGCATATGACCGCGTCTGCTGGAGAGTCAACTGTAAGCGCTGGTGGCTGCAGGGCATTCTGGTGGTTGCAGCATCCCCATCCTGCATCCCAGCTCTAGGTCCTCTGCAGAGGGTGTAACGGAGCCTGAATCAGAACACCAGCCAACGTGAGAGCAGAAACACAACGGTTCCTGAGCCGCATCAGTGCTCCACACCCTCAGTTTTATTGAGTTCATAATTTGTGTTCAAAAGAGAAACAATTGATCGAAACACTATAGATGTTTTGTGAAAGCAAGACGTGTCGCTCCTCTCCATCTCATACTCCTCTTGGTTTTTACAGTGGGCTTACTCCACTCGGAGTGAGATATAACAAATGAGATGTACTTTTAAATGATTCATTTTTAACCAAGGGACAAACTCCTTAACATTCTGTTCTTTGGCATTTTTGATAAGACAGTTAGGCACCGTTTTGGGTAGTGACAAGTCACCGTTTGTTTGGAGAGAAAACATTTTAAATTAAGAAGAGGAAAGTCGAGATGCTTATCTTATCTTCCATCCTGCTTTATTCTCCCAGAAAACCTGGTTATTCATCTCTAAAGTGTTAATATCGACACATTCTTACTCCTAACTGGTCCAATACAGACGATGGTCAGTGGCTCTCACCGTCTCTACGCACCGAGAAGCGTCATAAAGCTTCTCTACGAGACACGCCAGTCTTTCAACCAACCCCAATGTAAACCCAAAGAGTCTTTTGAAAAGAGACTATGCATGTAACAAGCATTGGGCAAATGTGGCTCAGGGAGGGAGTGGGTACTTCAGTCAGAAGATCAGTGGTCCAATCCCCGGCTCCGCTAGTCCATTTCAATATGTCCATGGGCAAGATACTTAATCCCAAATTGCTCTCGAAGGCTTTTCAGTCAGTGTGTGAGTGGATATGAATGCCCAGCTGGTTCTCATGAGCAGAGGGAACCCTCCATGGTACCCACTACCATCAGTGTATGAATGGGTGTGAGTAAGTTAATGACGGGTATTATGGAAGTGCTTTGAGTGGTCAGAAGACTAGAGAGATGCTGTACTAGTACAAGTCCATTTACACTTCTTATAAGAATATAAGAAGTGGAAACTGTCAAGCCAACCATGACCAATCCATGTGTACCTAGAGCATTAGGGTTAGAAGCCTAGACCAAGCGTCTGTATTTGGGATTGAGAATGTGCTGTTACCATCAACCATACATACCTTTCTGATACTTCTGAGAGCTCTTAAGAAGGATGCCGGTGGTTGTAAAAAAAAAAAAAAAAAGAGCCTTGAAGTAAAATGTCAGGTTTTAAAGTATTAGGAATGATTGTGCTCTGCAGGTAGCTGGAGCTTCACAGTAAATGTGCGTTGGTGGGGAGGTGGCATGGCTCTAGTTCAGCGCGTTGCAGAGCAGCTTTATCAGGTTTCCGTGGCTCTTCATCGAGTATCATCATCAAATAGAATAGCATCGTCAGATGCGGTTGCCACCTCACAGGCTTTAATGTGGGCTCAAAGCTAGCTTGTGAAGACAGTGCGGCCTTTGAGTTTGTGGCGGAAAACAGAAGGAAATGCCAGACATCACCAAGTAAACACGTTTTTGATCTGAACGCTAGCTTTTAAAATATTGCTCCTGAGCCGTCTCAGCGGAGTCCGCGGCAATCTGTAAATAAGGAGACCAAAGGGGAGAAATGTCTAATCGTCCTTGAAAAGGATGTGCCACAGTTTTTTAATATCTTCTGCCCCGATGCCCAGAGGTATTGCAGCAGGATGGGAGGAGTGAGGAGGTGTGTGTGGCAGCGGTGCTGTCGGTGCCGGGTGATGGGGCATTACTCTCGCGCCATTGACTTCATTACAGTCCCTCTCACATATCCATCCCTCACCCTCTCTAAATGCCCTTGCCAGCTTCTAATTCACTTAATTCCTTGATTATCAATTCTGACGGCATTCGGGCAGAAAGGTCAACACTTTTCGTGGCGCGCACCTGAACTTTGGAACACTCTCTCAGACACAAAGGAGCGGCCGCCATGAAGGCGCCGAAAGGAGAGAAACACCGTGTCTCGCAATCACACACTACCACTTGGTTTCATGCAATTTTTACTGCTCACACACTCGCAGGCATATTGTAAGAGAACACACGCACAAAGTATGCATCAGCACACACAAGGACAGGGCACAAAAGAGCATGAACACGCCACAGAAAACAGACATCCACTTGCTCCAAACACCCATTTGGCTCTCTCTTTCCTCTTTGCCCATCTCTTTGATGAGATCGAGGTTGCCATGCCGTGACTGTATGCGGCAGACGCACGAACAAGTGTTTCCCCCCGAGGAGACGCGATCTAAATGGGAAAGCAACATGACAGCTTTGCTCTGAACGGCCACATAATCAAACACCGCACCCACAGTTACACACCAGCACTCCTGTTCAGGAGGCTTTCGACTCTCCGCTTCACGCATGTGAGATGTGCTCGGATGTCCTTTTGTCCTCTGCAAGATCGCTTTTATTTCTACCTTCATTTTCCGTCCAGTGTTTGTTTTCCCTGACTTTTTATGTAGTACATTCTCGGAAATGTACTTCCATCCATCCATCCATTATCTGAACCGCTTATCCTGTTCAGGGTCGCGGGGCGCTGGAGCCGATCCCAGCGGTCAATGGGCGACGGCAGGGTACACCCTGGACAAGTCGCCAATTTATCCAGGGCTCACATATAGACAGACAACCATTCACGCTCACATTCACACCTATAGATAATATAGAGTCCAATTAACCTAACATGCATGTCTTTTGGACTGTGGGAGGAAGCCAGAGAACCCGTAGAGAACCCACGCTGACACGGGGGGAACATGCAAACTTCACACAGAACCCCGGCCCCTCTTGCTTCGAGGTGACAGTGCTAGCCACTACACTACCGTGCAGGAAATGTACTTTTATTCTCTAAATTTGGGAAGAAAAGTATCAATTAAGCTTACTGGGCATCCTGAGGTCAATGGACAAAGCATGCCCCCAGTGGCATTTAAAGGCTAGCATTTCACACGATCTGCTGATCAGAGTCTTCAGACTCCGCTGACTGCCCCGGTGTCTAATCTGCAGCCGCTTTATTGAAGCACAATGTCACAGTCTGCTGGGCTCTTTTCCTCTCATGCTGTTGCGGAGGTGTGGGCTTCTCTCTCTGCAACATGTGTGAGCTCATCTTTATGTGGGAAGTTGTATGTCTGATTTCTACCATTCGATTGAAGTCCACAAACACAGAGGCACTTTTAAAGCATAACGTAAGAATGCACACACTGCCCTTTTATTTGCAAATATTAATATAAGGGCTTATTTTCACGCTCTGAATGCATGAGCAGTTTCGTGTCAAAGATGTGCCGTTGTTGCACTTGTTTTCCCTCTGTTTTGAATACAAACTCTATGGGTGTATTTCATTGAGCAAATCCTTTATAGGTAATTAGAATGTGCAGTTCTAGCCAATTAAAATGTTTAGTGAAGTGGGCTAAATGGTCACAGAGGCATCATCTGGGCCAGTTTGGCATGCCACAGCACTTTGATAAAAACGGATTCCTTAGCTGTGTCTTGCTGCATGGTCTGTGTGAGTGATATAATCCATCATAAATCTGCAAGCTGCTGTCGAGAACACAAAAGGATTTAAGTTGCTCGGTGTTCAGAGAAGCTGTCACTTCGGGTGAACGCATACAGTGCTTGAGCATCTCGCTTAGTTCTGTGTACATAATGTGTGTGTGGGCGTCGAGCGTGTGAGCGAGGCAGACCTAAAACAGACAAATGTGCATATGTGTGTTTGGGAGAGAGCGAGATAGAGAGAGTCAGAAACTGTGTGACAGGTGGATAGTGTGTTTTTTTTATGAGTGTGTGTGTGTGTGTGTAAGTCTGCGTATGTTTGTTTTTTTGCATTTGTGAATATGTATGATTGACGCAGACATGTAAAGAGTAAGGGCTGACAGTCTTAGCTGATAATCCCACACACACACACACACACACACACACACACACACACACACACACACATACACACATACGAGTGTTTTGCAAGAATAATAGAGTGGGATCTGTTACACTACATGCAAAGCACTACCCAGCCTCTGACAGCTTGGCTGGGCTGACTTGGCGGATTCATCCGAGCAGTTTGGCTTCACTTCTCTCTCTCTCTTGTTTCTTCTCTCCCTCTTTTTCTTCATTAATCTCGTTTAATCAGTCAATTCAACCTGAGAAGGATTCTTCCCACCTGGTCCCTGTTTTTCCATCAAGTAAAAAACCAAGTATGACCAATAATTGAAATGAGCTGTGGTTCATCAGTCTGGGTTCATATCAAGTATTATGGAAGAATAACAAGACGCAGTATATTATTTTGTTGTCACTTGATGTTACTTAAATTTGGCATTTGTGGGTGGTGTAAATGGAGCAATACTTGGGGCCCTATCAAACACCCGGTGGAGAGCAGTGCAATGCGCAGCACAGCAGTCTGCTAGTTTAAAATCTATTAATTAATTCCAAAAGAAAACGTAAGAGCTGTGTACGAAGGCACAAAAAAATGATTATTATTATTATTATACTCCTCATACACACAGAGCCAACACTTACTCAAGTCTCCTTAAAACATACACTGTTGTTACAATGATTACATTTAACAAACCTTGTGCTAATACCGTTACTGTTTCTAATTTGTAAACGTTTACCATATTTTCCGTAGCTTTTGACATTCAATCTGTGCACAATGCCACTTCCTTTTTAACTTTGCGAGCCAACTTCAAAATAAAAGCATTTCCTCTTAAAACAGGAAACGAGATGACTTTAGCTTAAGGCAGTTTGACAAACAGTTCCTAAAGCCAGAACACACATTGAGATAGGTTCACAGTTGTCACTTTGGTCTTAAAAGGGGGTGTGGTTAGGCACATTGTTGACACATTGCTTTCTTGATGCAGCAGAATGAGTTTACGCCGTTGACCATCAGACACCTGCTCTGAAGTCAACAATGCAGTGTTTCCCTGCTCATTAAAGGGCACATTATTAAAATGGTCGGTTCACAATGGAAGTAGACTCTGCTTGTTGGACACAAAGGGATGGGCACCAGCGCCTTCCTCCTCAGTTAAGCAGGTTATTGGTGCATTTGCTCATCTGCAGTCAAATAGATTTTGTTGATGGGACTCCATATTGGCTTATTGCCACAAATGAATACTCATGCAACAAAAAAAACAAAAACTTCTACAATCTATTATCTACACTGCTAGCACAATCACAAATTCGGAGAATAATCATCGGAGAAATCAACTTTTGGATTGTTCAAACTGAAGTGTTTTATGTCAGACGCCTTCGTGTTTTAAAGCTGCACGCAGCACTCTACTTCACAGGACACATGATGTGCTGTGCTGATGCACATGGGTGTGTTCTTTGCATGTGTCCCTGGTTTGGAGAGAAGTCCGTGCACTTGTACCAGACTACATGCACACACTCTCCCTGTCCAGGTGCTATGTGCCAGGCACTTCATTACCCCGGCCCTGCAGATGGACGCCGATGGAAACAGGCTTTTTGAGCTTCATTCCTTGTGACTTGTTGTTCATTAAAATCAAATTATGTGTCAGGAAGCATAACTTGTACGTGCTGTCGTGCAGTTATTGCTCAACACGCTCTTTGTCTTGCATCAGTGCGCGTCTGTGTTTGTTTTACACAGTCTGCCGGGCCAGTTCTGCTCATTCTGCTCATTCTGTGCACCTGACGTTACATTTGCGACAACACTTTCACAAAGACACCCTCTGCAGAACAACTGCTCCTCTGACAGGTGTTTAGGCTTTTATGATCGTGCTTCGGTTGACATCCGCAGCCTTTGCCTCCCTTATTATCAATTCAAGGCGATAACGTCGTCTAATTGGGGCATAAGAAATTAAGAAATAAGATTAGTCGGATTACTTTTCATACATTATCTAGATTGAATCCCATAATTCATTTGGATTCCACAGAAGATAATAAAAAAATGTAGAAACCTTTGACTTTATTACATTTACATAATAGTTTGATTGGAAGAAGAGCAATAGATTGGATCGGAGCCACTTTGGTTGACATCTGTGTCCAATATAAAACACCACAGCTTTGTCCTCTTACAAGCCCGGACTTGAGAGGGATGCTGTCGTGTCGACTGGCCTCCACTGGAGGATGAAGGGATGGGACGAGGGATACTGCTGCAGGAACCAATGGCTGTAAGAGTCCTATTTAGTCTCCTCCGGAGGTCTTTATTATTCACATCCTGATTACTTTTGGTTCAGTTTGTGTCCCTCTCAGTCCTTCCATCGTTGTGTTTGTCCTCACATATTTATTATTCTCTTCATTGTACTGTCCCACTTAAAGTCTGTCAACACTTTGACGCAGACTGACTTAGAAATATTGTATGAATTCCTATGTAATCCAAAATGATAAAGGGATTGTCCTTTTAGAATAGTGTAATGGAAATTAAAAAAAGAAAAAAATAGGAAAATGTCTGTGTGTGTGTGACTATTATTGAAATACCTCAGGGTTAATGAAGTTTTTTTTTTCTGTCTTTTCCTTCGCTTTCTGTGCTGACACCCAGACTGCAGTTAATTACCCAATCCATATACAGTGAGGGGGTCATTGGTCATACAGTCTAGCTGTGTGTGTGTGTGTGTGTGTGTGTGTGTGTGTGTGTGTGTGTGTGTGTGTGTGTGTGTGTGTGTGTGTGTGTGTGTGTGTGTGTGTGTGTGTGTGTGTGTGTGTGTGTGTGTGTGTGTGTGTGTGTGTGTGTGTGTGTGTGTGTGTGTGTGTGTGTGTGTGTGTGTGTGTGTGTGTGTGTGTGTGTGTGTGTGTGTGTGTGTGTGTGCGTGTGTGCGCATTTGAGGAGAGGAGGCAACATGCTGTCATAAAGCAAGTAAAAAGGATTCACCTCAGCCCAAACACACGCTGCTGCAGTTGTAAACACACACACGCACAGTGTTTCTAATCAGTCACTTAGGTGTTTTGACATTAACAGTTACATCTGCAGCTTAAAAAGCAGTGTATGAATGTAATTGCCTTTGATTCTCGCTACATCTCTGCCATTATTGAATTAGCCAGCGCTGGCTCGCTTGAATCAATACCAATGTTATCACAGGGCCCCAGGTGAGCAAGACATAAAGAGAAAATCATCCATGACATCTTCTCCATCATTAATAGAGTTGCCTCCTCTGCTTTTCTTCCCATCGACAACATATCGACTGCTGATGAGGGAGAGAATTGATCGCCTCTCTCGCTCACTCACGCTGAGAGGTTATTTAACATGGACAGTGAGCAAAAGGCAATCAAAGGAAACGGGCGAGAGACAACGGATGGGAAACCGAGAGAGCGAGAGGTGCAAGGGAATTAAGTGATCCAAAGGGAAGTAGAGTGGTCTCTAATTGGAGGCATGTGGGGGCTCTGAGGTAATCAAGGAGTAGAAAAACCGAATGCACTCCGGTTAGACGCATTAGCAGCTTCTGACACCAGCGTGGGCTGAGGGCCGGGGATGCAGCAACTACAACTGTGAACTGACTCAGTCAGCCTTCACCACCTTGCTTCACTGGAAGGCATTTGCACATCGATGCCCTGAGACCCGTCAACGAAAAGAACGGCAACGAAGTCGCACTGTTTCCCAGATTGTGTGTCACATTTGCAAGTTCTGCAACAAGGCCAGAGCAGCTGTCCTTCTTCATGACCACGGCGCACAGCTGGGGCTATTTATTGCACGTCTAGACTGTAAAGCATCGTTGGCGGCAATATCACATTGATTATCATCATCAAAATGTGAAACGATTGGTTTAGTTTATGGCGCTTCTATTAAAACAAACTTCACAAAGTGCTTCACGGCAGAGGATGAAATGGAACGAGCATAAATTCAGGGGCATACACCAATTTCCCTGTTGTAAATTAAAAAATATATAAAATTGAGCACATGAAAGTGAACATCTCGCCCTAGGCGGTTTTCAGACTCCACCTTAAATAATGTGGATCATGCTACCGTCATGGATCTATTGGAAAAACCTAAATGGCATATTGATTGTTAATCATTAAAACAGTATTGATTTTTTTTTTTTTAAAGTGAAATGGTGATTAAGATCTGTGTGGCACACACTGTTCCGGCCACTGGCACCGCTGGCAATATCTCTGCCTCGCACACGGCAGTGTTATAGAGTCGGAACAAACATATCGACAACCGAGAGGCCAGACAATCTGTGAGATCCATAGCTGCGTATGATGAACGACGCAAAGCATTTGGAAATCAATCAGGATTTCAAATGTGCTCTAGTGTGCCACCGGCTTTATTGGGAGTCCATTGTATTTTCTCTGCTTTCCTCACACCTTGATATTCATGTCATGTCTTCAGAAAGAAAAAAAAAAAAAAAGCCCCAACAGGGAATCATTGGGTCTTGTCAGCCAGCAGGAAAGTTAGACCATCAAAGATAATTGCATGCTAATGTTCAATAAGCCTTGTAAGTCGCTGCAGATAAGTGTGGCTGCCAAACAGCCTTGCCAGGGGAAAGCACATCTAATCCCCTGGCTGTGGCCGGGGAAAATTAATACTAAGCTCCTTTGGTCAGCCACTTCCAGCGCGGTGTAAGAAACAATTACACAACGGCCCACCAGAGCACAGTTAATGAATAGCCGAGGAGCCGCCCAGATGTACACATTATAACAAAGATGCGTCTGCCCGCTCGCTGCGCAAACAATTAAAACATGGAGGACCGGGGTGGAGGTGGGCTGTCTCTTTGAGTTCACCGGACATGGAGGCATGCAGAGGGGCCTTGTTCATCATGTTCAGCCCTCCACTCTGCTGTGTCCTGTGTTTACATGCTGGCCTGCTCCCATACCACAGCTCATTAAAATGTGCCACGAAATAGACTAGGCGTAACAACCCATGCATTCAAACAGGGATAAATGGGTTTATTTGATCTTTTACAGTGATGACAAAATGATAATTATATACAAAATGCATGCATTGGAGTTTTTCAGTTTAAAGATTAGAATATGATTTGGTTTACAAACATCAAAATCATATTCTAATCCGTACGGTTTTGATCCGGGTAGTTTATTCACAGCTGGACACCTCTGTGAACCTCTTGAATGAAGCATGTGTGATCGTATCAGTTTTGAAGTCACATTTTCACCAACGTGTTTGTCACAAAGTGCTTCCAAGAAAACATTATATGTAGCGATATCAACGTGATATTACAAAGCAAGGGGTACAAATAGTAGGAAACTGAACAAGTACACGGGAAGAGACTGTCTGTCTAACAATACATAAATCAGGGAATTAAAACAAGGCAGCGTCTTAAGAATTATGTGGTTTTGACATTTTGCATTTTCAACACAACAGAAGAATCCTTGACACTTAAATCAACATAAATTAAAATAATCAAAACAGTAATTTTAGTATCAATAGTTTAGCTTATAGTGAGTATAAATTCTAACCTTTATATGCGTGCACATCTGCACCGACAAATGCTTATACTTATACAATTTTGACATTTCTGATGGCGAAAGGACACATTTATATATATGTATGAAACAGTGAATGCTCAAATGCACATGGGACTTTGCTAATTATCGTAAAACTTCAATTGAAAGCGGAGTGAGACGCAGAGTCCCTTCTGCTCCATTTGGGGCTCAACTTTTAGACCAATAAATGCAGCTGTTCATTAGACTCAGGTGCTGCCACTGTGTCTCCCTTTGTACACACAGACACACACACACACACACACACACACACAACTCTCTCTCTGTCTCATACACACAGATCACACGTAAGACACATATTGGATTCATCACGGACTACAACATTGTAGTCAGATTCAAAATATTATATCGATGAAGCCATATTTCACTCTTGGATCAATTTTACGAGTTGTATCGGTTCATCTTTACAACCCTAAAGGACATTGTTAGCCGGAGTTGCCGTCATTCCCAATTTAATTGCTCTGTTCATTTCACAGAAACCACTAGCACCAGGATAATGGTGATTGTAATGGAGAAAGTTAAACAAAACGTTGGCATTCCCTTCGTTTGAAGCAGTCGTAAAGTCATTTGTTAATATTCCTTTTATCCATAAGAGTCCACCGATCAACTGAATCAAACTGTGTTCATCAAATATACTTTAACAGACTTCAACTGTGTCCTTAATGGCTAAATCATGCTTTTTCCACCTTTTACTTTTTGGTATGCCGCAATATTCTTGTCACCTTTGAGATGATGCAGAGAGGTGCTGTGTTGAGTGTAGCCACGCAGTCCCAAATACAGGTTGGTTGAGCTTAGTGACTTCCCTACTCCTATGTTGTATATGTACTATGTATTAGGCGGTGTAAGTATGGGATTAAACATAGAAAATGAAGATTAGCATATAAATTGGTGGGGACAACATGTCTTTCTAACTATATCTTTCAATGGAAGACATCTTTTCCTTTTCCGTGCTGTAACACGATGCATAGAAACACACACACACGTACAAATACATACTGGCCGATACAACATATTCACACATGTGATCACTCACTCCAAACAACTGCAGTCTGCATTCTGCCTGACCACTGCAGCGCTCTGTCACTCGGTAATGTATTGCTGAGGCCGACATTGTATAGCAAGATGTATTTGCTCTCTCTTCTAATAAGAACATAGATTACAAGCCGCACTGCATTTACTCTCTGCACCACAGCTGATTGCGCGGACCGCTGGCGTGTTAGCTTATATCTCTTTAAGCGTCAGCGCCTGGCAATTTACATTCAGCCGCTAAGCCTTAAAACAAATTCTAATCGATCCGTGGCGTGATGAAAAGGCTGGTCCCGCTGCAAATTAAAAAGGAAGGCAGGTGACCAGGACCGCAGAATCCCAATTGGCTCCTCAGTGTGTTTGGTCCAATGAAAAAAGTGTAGGATGGATAACATACAACACACTTGTTTTAGTTTAAGTGTGGCCAGAGATGTCCTGTGTATCTGTCCGTCGCTGTGGGGGAAAAAAGTGCATAAAACCACATTCAAACTATAACATCCTGCAACAAATTTTTGGATTTCATTAATCAAGCGTTTTTGTTTCTTCAGTAAATCTAACTATGTTGCATTAGGTATTACAGTAATTAGCCTAAATGAATACAGACTGTGTGTCATTCTGCAGCTAAAGCTTGAATGCCCTTCAGGGCCAGGGGTGGGATCTTATCTGTCACTTTGTAAACGTTGTAACTCAAGGGCAAAGTAAATGTTTATTTTTGTATCGCATGACTGCCACTGTAGTGATATATTTTTGAGAAAACTGAAATTTCAGTTGTTAAAATGATTTTGTTTTATTTATATAATACATTAGATGAATATATTATATATATATATATATAAAAAAACTTAAAAATCCTGCGTGATAATTTTTCTCAGGGACTTTCTTTTTCTTCCCTGATTTACTTTCTTTATATTTTTAATATATATATATATGTATATATATATATATATATATATGTGTATATGTATCAAGTATTCCGATTCAAAACTAATTCACAGCTAGAAGGCCTACTCTTTAAAATGCTGTGCTTCAGGTTAGTCTGCCTTAAACAAGTTGGATGTCTGTGTTCTCACCGGCTTCAGCCCCGAGCGATGCCTCCAGGTAGCTGGATTTACTGAAACTCATTGCACAGAGAAGTTCAAACAGACCTTGCTGAATCATTACTTTGAAATGTGAGGTAGTTTGGCATTAGACACTGGTCTCGGCATATTCTAAATACTAGAATCCTCTCATAAACCTCTTTGTAAATCTCTCTAGAGCTTGTTGTGACAACACGGGTACCTTGCATAGAAGCAATGAGCAACAGCAATGCAGCCAGACAATGAAAAGCCTCCAGCAGCGTCTTCCTCTCATCTCGATGCCTCACACACAAACACCCGGCCTGTCTGCTCGTCAGCGTGTTCCAGCGCTTTAATGGAATACATTATCGCTCAGCTTCAGACATGTCTGTTGCATGTGACATGCAGTCTCCTGAATGACACACGCCGTCACATCTGACAGGCTGAGAAAAGAGAGATTCCCGGAGATGTCTGCTCGTTGAATAAGACATGTATTCTAGATGCAAAATAAGTATAATTAAGAGTTGCCAGCGTTTCTTTTCTTCCTCTTCTTTATGAGGGAAACTCTTTGTTCATCCTCTAATTGTAGAAGGGCTCTTTCTGAATTGTTTTTTGACATTTTTATGAGTATGAGTATGACAAACGTGACAGGAAACACTCAAGTTACAAACTTTATAGAAAGTTCAGATAATTTCTCCACAATCATTTAACACTATGATATGACATCACAAGCAGAAGGAGCTAAATGAATGTCCTCATACATGTTCTATTTCAAAAACGTTTGGTTAATGTCAGGGTTAATTTGCCGAGCCGGAACTGTTTAACATCGTCAAGTAACTGGAATATCGCAGTGAGCAGATCTGGAATGTTAGCACCTGGATCTACTCCTTTGACTATTGCATAACAACTTTTACAGCAAAATGATTGCATTGACAAATCCTAGTTCTGGTTAAATCCTGTCACCATTGAATGGGTTTTGGAGAATTTGCAGTAATTTGTATCTGCACGATTTTAGATTTCATTTCATTCTCTGTCCTGATGCTGCACGGCCTGATGAGCTCTCTCCTGCCTGGTGAGCTCTCTGCTCCCAGACATTTTCCTGCAAAGACATTGACTCACGCAGAGAAAACACAAATGCTCACAGGCACGTGTGCAATAAACACAGAAGCCCACACAGGCATCCATTCCACCTGTGGAAAGCCCCAGGTCCGCAAGCCTGCTGAGAAGTCGTTTCCCGGCTAAGCGAGCGAGGCAATTCCTTCACAGCGAGGAGCAAAAAAAAAAGCTCTTTTTAATGGGGAAAAATGGGAGGCAGGGGAAGAGTTAGCAGTAGCAGCCGGGATAATTGATGGCAACTGTTTGGGTACAAGATTTAGATTCATGGGTAGGGGCTGGAAACCGGGATGCACCGGAGTCATGAAGAATGTGAAGCCACACTTTGACCGGCCTGCTGGCTTAACTGATAGTGGTGTCCCAGATGCTGTGTAAAAAAATTATCTCAACGGATTTCGCTCACTCCTAGAATGGATTTACACACCTGAGCCTGAATTATGGAAGAGAGAGACAGAGAGAGAGAGAGAGAGACAGAGAACGAGAGAGATATAGAGAGAGAGACAGAGAGGGATGGGGATGAGGAAGTGGTAGAAGCCCAGAGGCAAGAGAAGCAGGACTGCAGATGGAAGGTCAGTGATTCCTATCTCCAGACTTGTTGGAAAAAAAAAAAATGCTTGTGAGGAAAGTACGAGAGTTGCACGCCCCCACTACCCAGCCACTACCCATGAGCCTTCGGCAGTGTGCTTAACCCCACGGCGTCCCCCGTGGAGCTGTGCAGTGGCCAACAGTACAAGATACTGCTCCTGCTGTGTGAATGTGAAGCACAGAGTTGTAGAGAAAGTGCATGAAGTTGAGACTTTTCCTCGTTACAGTAGCTTGTGTTACAATATGTCCCCTTTTTTACACCGTTCAGCCCCTTTTTCCGTCACGCCTTATTAAGATGGATGTCTCCCAGAGAGGACATCAATAGAATACCTATTAACTTATACCATGAGGCGACTCTCTAGCAGCAATTTGCAGGTTAACCCGCGGTACATATCTGACCCACTGAAATGATTGGGATTGATACTACAGTGGGACTGAGAATATAAATGAGAGGAGACGGATAAAGTGATGTTAAAGGTCGTCTATGTAATATTTTAACATGGAGTCACACCGGGCCGATGCTTTGAGTCGTATGGTTAGTGTGAGTGTGTTTGTGTGTGTGTGTGTGTGTGTAGTTTGACTATCTGTGTGAGTGTGTTAAGTTAAAGGTATCATTTCCTGTCGATGTAAGGCACACAGAGGTATCGTTTAGTTCTGCTTTCCCATGATTTACGTGGACGCCTGTGCGAGTGTAAATCGTAAAAAACACATTTGATCAGTAAATAGCTCCATTGTGTATGTGTGCATGTACTAGTGATTGCCCCCTGAGGTCCAGTCAAGTTTGTCAGCATGTTGCTGGAAACAGAAAAGCTCAGAGCCACCACACACACACACACACACACACACGAGCACACTTGCACACCAGTTTAGGATGTGAGCTGATCATTTGACCCCATTGCTCAGCCTATCTACAGTCTCTCTTTTGCAGACTACTGGGATATGAACCACCTCAGGGGTTTGCTGTTTCTACTATTAGCATATAAAGAGCATACATTTAATTCCACCTTGTGTTACCAAGGAGCTTTTGAGACTGCAAGAGCAAAGGCAAAGCCTCACTGGGGAAACTCAAAAAACGGTCTGTGATTGCAGATGCTCCGCCTGAAGCTCAAGAAAAGTCAGGTGGTTCTACCATTTAATACAGTAATCACACGCACAGCCTCGGATGCACATGTGAAGACACACACACACATGCATTCACTGCACGGTGCCTGCACACACAACAGTTTTAAAACAGGTTTAATAACATTGAACTCCCAACAGAATAGTGCAAATAACTCTTCTGTTGGGAGTTTTGGACACTGTGTGACTTTACTGGTGGTCTGGTGTCTTCACAGTGACCTCCAGAGGTTGTAATCAACCAAAATGCCAGACTGAACAGCTGATTGTATGTAGACATAACTGGGAGTACTTGATTAATTAAAAAAGGTACTTTTTTAGTCTCTTAACTATTGAGTCCAACCATGTTTAGTAAAGAGGATCCCGAATATAATGTCCTAGTAACCGCCGTCATCTTACAACGCCACCAAAGTCAGCTGTGAGGTTCTCGTCGTCGTCGTTGTTGGCTGAGCTGTCGGAGCTCCCTTGGGAAGTCGAAGTGAGAGAAGCTGCCATGCCAAACTCCCTGGCAAGATATTTAATCGAAATACTTGGCGGTAAAATGTCAGGAGGAGGGAATACATGTGCCTGACAAGAGGGTCAACAAATCCTCTCTGGGCAACACGCTACACTTGTCATACGGCTGCTTTGTGAGAGGCATGATCCGCTCCATCCTCCAGGAGGTTAAACTGACTATCACACCATGATCAAGCTCAGGAACCAGAAAGAGTGTGTGGGCGTACCTTTAAAGCACCATCCAGAGCCACCATGGAAGGTCCTTCATTGGCTCCTTCAAAATGTGCTCAAAGACAATGTTTCCTTCGTCTAAAGATTAACTCCACCCACTTCCTTGGTTGTGAGGGCTGTGGAGTAAATGATGAAGGTGCTTTTTAGTTTTGAAGTGCTGCATCTCTTATTGTCAGCATCTCACCTGGTTTATGTTCTCCTGCACTGGTTATAGCGTAACTGGTATAATTTATGGCATATGTTTGAGATATTCCACCCTTCCTCTTCTCATCGGCATAACCCGACAGTTCAACCCTCTCCTCTTCTTCTCTGCCATTTTAATTTAATTTAGCCTGCAGTTTGAATACTTTTTTTCATTTGATATAGTGAAACATTTCAGAATCAGAACCATTTATTGCCATGTTTGTTTTCACATTCAAGGAATTTGTCCTGGCGGAAGGTGCATTTAACATTTAACAATACACATTTAACAGTAAACACAGTGCAATAAATGAGAGTGCATTTAAACAGTACAATATCAGAATATCAAAAATAAGATAATGTTCATGGAATGTAAGTGTTGTGTCAAAGTGGCAAGTGTAAGTGTATATACCAAGAAATACAGCTGTTCAAAACCTTGGTACAACAATGTCCTTTTACAAAAAGTCTTCCAATTATTACCAGCTCATTTGAGTGGCAGTTAATTGAAAACATAACTTTTAAATGACCTCATCAGCATCAATATCTATATTGGCTGACAGTCACCATCACTGATCACAGGACCTAATGCATATTTGATAACCATGCAGGTTGATTGGATTTTTTTTACTCATGATTTTTTCATGTCCTTGTATTATAGTCCCCTAAAATGAAATTGTATCATATCACCTCATATCAACTACCAGACAACCAATTGTTTCACATGGAAGCTAAGCAACCAGAGAAACTCAATAATCACAGATAACCGTAGCTTCTGTATCATTTCTCACTTTTCTACAAAGCTTCTCAGTTCACTATAATCTTCCATGAATAAGCAACACAAAATCAATGCTTGAAAAGCAGTGCCATCTAATGTTGCTACAGAAATGTAATACATTAACAGCTGTTAACAGCAGGGAAAAAGCATCAATCATCAGACTGGTTTCCAGTTTGTTAACACAGATCACTACATAGATGCAATCCCAGCTTGTCACTTAATCATCCAGGTTTCTCACATGCAAATGCCTTCTACATATTAAGTGCAAAGACACGTCATTGCATATAAAAAAAAAACATTCATAAATTGTGACGGACCAAGCTGAGATGCCACAGGTTGATTGGATAAGAGGGGTAGACTTAACAGAACTAAACTTTAACATTTGAAATATCAATCCCCCCATGATGTACTGGGCACTTGGTACATTCCTTTCGGTCATTTCCTGTGTTAAAAAGCTCTGTATAGAGGGTACCAGAAATGCTAAATAATCTAAAAACAATTAAGTAGAATTAGAAACAAAAATGTGCAAATTACACTGTTTTCTACATATTAATTTAGCCTGGTCAAAACA
This sequence comes from Cottus gobio, assembly GCA_023566465.1. Taxonomy (NCBI): domain Eukaryota; kingdom Metazoa; phylum Chordata; class Actinopteri; order Perciformes; family Cottidae; genus Cottus; species Cottus gobio. The sequence goes on along the minus strand of CM042227.1, from coordinate 9,546,668 downwards.
TTTCTGTGTTTGGAGGGTCTCTCAAAACTGAGGGTCACACTTGCACACACACACACACACACACACACACACACACACACACACACACACACTCTCACACACACACACACACACCCATGTACTGGCCAGTATAGGGTCTAAAAGGCGTTTCACTAGACCTACTGTCAGCAGTGCATTCAGTCAAGGAGCAGCAGAAGAGGATTTGGGGTAATGAGGTGTATGTCAGTGTCAGCCAATCACTCCCCTGTGACTTGGATAGATTTCTCTTGTCTGGAGACAAGTTTAAATCTTACAGCGATACAGAGGGGTGGTGTGAGGCATTGGACAGACCGGTTTCCCCGCAATAAAAAAAAAAAAATCCTGGTAACTCCCTGGACCACTGAATTAAACAATGTGTTCAAATAAATACATACAATTAGAAATCCCCAAGTTAGCCACAAGAATATTTGAATATTCCTGAATCGTCATATCCAAACACATGAAATATACATACCGAGCTACAGATTGTTACATGGCTGTGATGGCTATTTATGTATTTAATAGCAACAGTACCCATCATCCACACTGACAACAAACAAACACACAGACAGACATTAGTGTTTCATCAGTGGCTTAATAACTGTTTGCATGCTTCCATTTAAAACCTCCACTCCCTCCATCTGTTCTCCCTCCTGCAACACCGGGCTTCCTCATCGACAGCGATAGTATCACTGAGCACTCGGTCACACCAAACATCAGACAGAATGAGGGTGTAAATAGCTATTTAGATTGACACAAAAAGGATAAAACATAGGGTTTGAAATGTAGCGTCGTTCAATACAGGGATGTAATGGAAGGTAAATACATGTTTACGCACGTCCCACAGGGTGGTTATGCATATATTTATATGAGTTAAGGGCATATTCTAAAAACCTTGCATTGCTATTTATTTTCACAGTGTTTTAGGTCTTTTATTCTCTCAGTTCAAATAGACCCCTGCTAACGAGAGCCTGCTGCAGGATCGAGGGTTAATGAGGACGCTGAGATTCAACAGTACATGTACTGATCATACCCGTGGAACACTTGTTAGTCAAATTGGACATTTTTTATTTATTTATTTAAACATTTATTTAACCATGAAAGTCCTATTGAGATAAAAAAAAAAATCTCTACATCAGATCCATGCAATGCAGTTAATCTGTTAGCAAAAGGTGCACACTCTGGCAGCTGCAAGCATTCCTCTATGGAAAACTCCCACAAGGTTTTGGCCCAGTGTGCACCAGCGCCGGGATGAATGCTAATTTATGGTCGACCATATGGAGACAGAGGCAGCGTTGTTGGTAGGTGACCAGAGCTCAGAGGGCAGTGAGAGGTTAGCGGTACTGGGCCGTGCCGTCATCACGAACACTCATCTAGTTACTGTTTCTGATGCTTATTAAGCCGCTCAGCAGATGGACAATAATCTGGGCCATGATTACCATCAGAAGCAGTGGCTTGTAACTCATACTTAGCCAGAACAGCTCATCTGGGGGACTTTTACGGGACAAAGGACAGCTCTGACCTCAGATGTGGCCCTTTTTTTATTTCCTGTGACAGAACATGTAGTAATTTTTGTCCTGTGAGAGGCAGTGTTTGAGTGCTACTTCCACAAGGTCCCCCCGTTTATTCGAGGCACGTTATCCGAGCTCAGCTATTGACAGTGTTTACTTATGGAAGTGACATTTGCAACTTTATTTAATTCAGTCAGTTACTGGCTATTGGGATGACCTTTTGCCGGCTTCCCTGGCAGGAGCCTATAAACCTCTGAGACACGCCAGCTTTATAGGCATTCAATAATCGCACAAGGCACTATTGATGAAGTTGTTGTGTGCACTACCTATGAAATGACTTGGGCAAGGAGCAGGAACCACAGCAGTGCAGTGCCAACTTAATCCTGATGAGGATATTTATAAGAAGAAGAAAAAAAAATGGATGGAAATGTGGCTCCGGGGCTTTTCCGTTTCTGCAAATATGTCAACTTTTTTTTTTTCTTCAGTTTTGTGTTTATGTAGAGAGCTCACTGTTTGCATTCCCTCTATATCTGACTGTGACACTGCGATTGTTTCAGAGGCCGTAATAGATGCTTTCTGGTCTGGTGGTTGTCGGTTGGAGACACATGGGGGCTGCATGGAAGCCGTTTACCAGCCCATCTGTCCCTCAGAAGGTTTATGAATGACTTGAGAGAGAAAGATAAATTGATGGAGAACCGAGTCATATTTAATGGTCCTAGGTCTGGCTTCTGTTTGTCTTTATACACACACACACACACACACACATATATATACATATATATACATACATACATGGAGCTCTTATTACCTTGTCACTTTTGATAGTAGGTGCCCACTAACACGTGGTTAAATGCAATGTTACCCCGTCTATATTCCAATATGTTTGTTATAATTTATGAAGTAATGAGCTTGCTCACAAGCTCGCTGCCTCTGTCAAAGCATTGCATAAACCAACTGAATTATCTTCTCGACCACATTAATTGATCCAGATATGAAATTCCACCCATCGACTCATAATCCTCTCATTAATTACATGTATTGGAAAAGTCCTGAATTATTATGATTCATTGCCTTAATCCATCACTTTTGAGATGAAATTAACTGCAAATAAATTGAATCAATTTACTCACACTGGCGACTATACCATACGTATATATGGAATAGAGAGAATGAACCTCATTGGCATTCCCTGCTTTAAGTGTGCCCGGGAGGGAAATCCATCAAACAGATAAGATGGATTCTCTTTTATTGAGCGGCCGTAAGTTTTTAAACAATGTGGAGATTCATCTGTTCTTGAAGTCTATTCCCACATCATAGGCAGTATGTTAAACAGTCGACAGCTCAGTGTCTCATAGCATGTCCTCCTGGGCCGGCCGGCTGCACCAATACAAAGAGCAGAGGCTGTGTTCTCTACAACCTTTACTGTGATGTACGGGCTCAGGTGTTACATATTGATCATGAAGACAAATCGATTTGATCATGCAGTCAGAGGGGGGTTCCCGAGGGTTATTATTTACGGCCGGCTCATGTTCATGCACATGCAGACATATAACCAGAATGATCACCTGTATCTCTGCAACAGTTCACACTTCCTAAGAGCGACACACTACACAGATGCTTTTTGTTTTGGTTCACTTGGCATGTCTGCGCCTTTTTCGGGGCTCATGCAGAGCTATAGGATTTCATAGTGTTTCATTAGAAATCACTAATGGAGAGAAGAAGAACTGAGCATTTAGGCCTCACATCCAGGTTTCCAAAGTCACCAGGCTTACTGAATGCATGCTCGAGGAAGCATACTGGTATAAAATAGTAAATTTCACCAGACGCCACATGCCACAATGTCCCATTCCTCTGATCTCGGTACCCTGCCCCACGGGTGCAATAACAGTTTATTACACCTATCCTCACTTTATGACCCCCACCTCACCCTCCACCCTTTCCCCCTCAAGCCTACGCTAACTGTTATTGAAAACACCCAGGTCTGTCATATATCATTCCCTAGTAGCGCGCTATGCTATGTGCAAGCTGGCTAATCACCACCAGCTAGCGCGGTTATTGTCCAGGTCACAACGGACTAGTTCAACTTATCTAATATGTGCTTAGATGTGGACGTGTTTGAACACAATTCCATTTGTCATTACAGCTTGTTTTGCCTTGAGGCTAAATCCTCTCCTCCCCATGTGTGTCTGTGGTGTATTGATGGGGAGGAAATAGGAAATAGAATTGAAAGGTTTTGCCACAGACTGCCTGTGTGGAGACAAAGGGTAAATGAGCTTAGCTTAGTTTATTGCTCGCCAAGAGGGTAAGTGCAAAGATTCAGGTTGAATTGAGGGGGTATGTGTTATTAAAAAAAAAAAGGAAGCAAAGGGTAGTATATATTATAGGGTGTGTGAGGGATCTTGGATTAAAATGCAATGCGTCAGTAAAGATCTTTCAGGGCGGAGGTGTTCAGAGAGAGAGAGAGGCAACCGCTCATGGGTGACAGTGTGACAAGACTCAGGGAAGGACCTGCCACCCCTCCGTCACACCGATGGCTCCTCTGTCACCGAGAGGGTGCAGGCGCAAGAAACCACACCGCCGCGGCAATGCAAATGAAACTAGATCATTATGCCAGGAAAGAACAAGTGTCAGTGTTTATATCTGAACGTCGGCTGCATTTCAGCAGCTTTGCATAATACGCTTGGATTGAAAGAGTCGGGGCACGTAATGCCGTCAACGTGGCTTGTGTTTGAAGTCCAGAAGGACGCTTTCAATGAAGGCTTCAATCTCAACAGCGGGTTGTGGATTGTTGTTTTGGTGTTTACACAAAGCTTTTTCTTACACAGACGTGTGGATTTATGTGCTTTTGTTTCCTAAATCAGAGTCTCTACATATATATATATATATATATATATATATATATATATATATATATATATATATATATATATGTGTGCCTCTTCATGCTGGACTTGGCAGCAACAGCTGATTGGACAGATTGTGTGGTCATGAGGTTCGGGGTGGGTTGTGTGTTTCGGAAATGGGTCTGTTTAATTACTTGTGAAATGAGCAGCACAGCTAGTAGCTGAAGAGCTTCCATGCGCTCTGTGGGCCCCGATGGGTGATTCGGGGTGTGGTTAGGGTGCCGTGAGGTCCAGTGACTTCCTGGTTCTTACATCACCAGGCCAGCTGAGCAGGCGCTGAAGCTCACTGTCCGTGTGCTCATGTTCACACTACATTGTCTCTGAGGATTATTGCACCACAGGTCTGGCACATAAAACCACAAACCAGCCTTCTTCGTGTGTGTATATATATACACAGTACTGTGCAAAAGTTTTAGGCAGGTGTGAAAAAATGCTGTAAACTAAGAATGCTTTCAAAAATAGAAGTGCTAACAGTTTATTTTCATCAATTAACAAGATTTTTCTTTTGTTCGCTCACTTTGCATTTTGTTAATTGATGAAAATAAACTGTTAGCACTTCTATTTCTGAAAGCATTCTTAGTTTACAGCATTTTTTCACACCTGCCTAAATCCTTTGCACAGTACTGTATATATATTGTTGTTGGTAGTCTTTAAAGGCTACATTCATTTCACAAGAAAAATCATATCAAGATGACCAGTGCTGCAGTTTGTACCGCGTTCAAACTTTTTTCTTTTTTCAGTGAAAACGGTGGAAAATAAAGTCGGGCCCTCTGTGGGTGGATGTTCTCTCAATCTAAACCTGCTATATTAACACAGTCGTATTCCCCTGTGCCCCTGTTTCCCTAGTGTGTGCTGGTACAGAGAACAAGCTGAGCACCCTGTCGGACCTCGAGCAGCAGTACCGCACCTTGAGGAAATACTACGAGAACTGTGAAGTCGTAATGGGCAACCTCGAGATCACAAGCATCGACCGCAGTCGGGACCTCACCTTCCTCCGAGTAAGTAGAACAAAAAATAAAACTGGTTGTGACTTGATCTCGTACATACATGCCCAACATTATTCACTTGCGACTAACCAGAGTGCTTGCTTCATTTGAGAAACCTGACCCAGATACAACTGTCAGGCCGGTGATTGGATGTGGATACAGCCTCAGACAGGTGCAAAGTTATCCCTCCTGGCTTTGTGTGATTTTAATAGACAGAATATACTTCTATTTTAATTGATCAAATTACGAGGGTACTCTAAATTCAATTCAGAGGATATTTATCACCTCCACACGGCTCTCAACATGGAGACAGTGGCTAGCAGCTAATAGTGCTAACAGCACGAACAGTGCTAACAACTGAAACAGTGCTAACAGAAGCTAATAGAGTTGAGAGGGAACCGGAGGGCGGGTTCTACACTCCTGGGATGACTCTGTGTGTTGGTACAGCGTTATCAGTGGTAACCTCTCTATGAGCAAAGAGACGGACACAACAAGGACTCACATCCAGCCTGTCTGGCTAACAATACAACACTTGGATTACAACACACTGAGAATACATGAGAGTAACCATCCAAACATCCTCTTTTTGCGTCATTCAAAGTGATTGTCTGAATCTGAGTAAAAAGTTCAGAATGTGAACTTTTTACTCACACTCTTTTCATGTGACCTTGTTGCAGAGAGAATGCCCTGTGCTTGGATCCTTTTCAACCAATCAGCACTCAGATTAGTGTCTACATTGCCAATGATAAGAAGTGAGGAATTTTGCTTTAATCGGGGTTAATCAGACTTCCTCCCTCCTCAGAGTGTCTAACTGATTGTACGCTTATACCATTGTGATCTGAGGCATAGAATAATCAAAATCCCCAAAACCTTGATCTGGCTAATCTCCTTTTTAAATTAAACGTGATTCACAGACAGAGAAGGAAACGTGCTGTTGCACTCAACACGAATTCCCACCTTTCAGAAAATGTTCAGATATTTAAGAGCAATTCTTGTAATCATCTTATTCCTGAACCGAGTATGTGAGCCAACTGATTCTCACTGTAAAAGAGAGGTACGGGTGTGACATCTGAGCAGTATGTAGGCAGCAGTGTGACGTAGTAAATGAATGAATGGTTTGATGGACACATGCATGCATGCCTATTCAAACAGGCCGAGCAGGTGATGACAAGCCTCAGCCTCAGACAGGGGCCAGAGCAGTAATAGTGAGGTAATAAGAGGTCAGAAGGAGTTACGGTTGTGCAATCTGCAGGAGAGAGAAATAAAAACGGCCTGTTTTTTTTGGGTGAAGTTAGCCGCTATCGTTGACCTTTACTGGCCTTCCGCTTCTCAGGAACATCACCCTAGACATTCTGCCTGCACTCTGTTCAGCTAACACCATCCAACTCCAATTGATTCCAGTCTTTCTGGGGAGCTGGGGAGCTCCCCTGGTGTTCCTGTAAAGTGCTGACGGCATTCATTGGCTGGTATTGCTGTGTGAATGAACTGGGCTACAGAGGCTTGCCGAGTCCCACAATAAGGCGTGCTCTGGTTTTTCATACCGCGTGCCTCGCAGCGATAATTTGACGTTAATATGGCAATATTGTTTGTTTACAACAGGTAAGTAATTGGGTCGCTCGTCTCCTCTTGTGTGTTGGTATTGGACTAAAACAATCAAGATTGATCAAAGTAGCACGTCGAGACAGAGTCATTAAATGTTCTGCAATGTGTGCACTCCCTACGATGCAAAACAAAACCGATATAATATTGAGAAAGAGGCCGCAATGGATGGTAAGTGCTACCATTAGACCCCCGCAGAGGTAATAGGCCCCACTGACTCAGATGAAAAAAGGTGTGGGGGGGGTGTGTGTGTGTGATTGTTGTTTAACCGCATGAAACCACCAATCTTTAACACAACATTCACACTCCCACTTTTAGCATCGTCTTATCAGCGCAAGCTGATTTTACATAAAGGCAAGACATTGCACGTTGAGGTTAAAGGTGCGTTTGACTACTTTCCCTCTTTACCAGCCTACTTCTATATTACACCACCACTCATTTACAAAACGACTCCCTGTGGCGCCCGCTTGCCAGGTTCCTCCACCTTTCTGTGGTTGCCAATTAACATGGGTTAATTGAAGATGCTAATTAGGAACACGGGGTGCCAAACAGCAAGGGAGCAAGAGGGCAGGGTGCAGTGTGTATTTTTAGGGAGTATTATTATTATGATAAAACACATTAATAACATGGTTCCCCGGGGAGGGGAAACTTCACCTTGAGGTAGAGACGAAGTGAAGAAAAAACTACGGTGCAGCAGCGTGCCATACCACCTGTCTCTGGAAGGTGATTGAAACTGATGCCTGTGCATTGGCTCTTTCTTTTCTAGATAGCCAAGAGATTGATGGCTGCCTCCCAAAGCCCCTCAAACAGCTTTAGCAGTAAATAGAGTCCATCTTCCAAACTGCCTGCACGACAGATGAATCAACGCTCGCACTGTGATTAATAACCTAATGCATTTCAGCGCGGACAGCAACAAACAGCACAACAGTGAGTTTTAACCACGCACACTCGACGTTTAATTCACTCCAAAATCCATATTCTCATTATGTTGGATCCGTCTCTCATATCAGGAGCAGAGCATGCATTTCCATTCTGAATGTATGCACGGTGAGAAATTGAAATGACAAGGTGGGCCCTGCTCAACATGTTAGTGTAATATTGTCATTTTGTGAATGGGACACAGCGGAGAGCAAACGCACACTTTGGAATCTCTGTGTTTCCCTCATGTCACTTCCTCGTGTGTGCTCATAAACTGATCTGTGTACATGGAATATTCATTTTTCCCTCTCCCAAGTCCCAGTAGAAACCCACAGTCGGATTGTATTGTTTGTCTTACCATTGCAACCATTAGTAAACATGTAATTCCCCCCCAATATTAGTGCAGTGATCAGATTGCTTAGCAGCGCAGCAGCAATTCACTGACTCCCCTCCTCTGTCCCTGTAGCTGCTAATAAATTATGGAATTGTCATTTCCAAATGGAAACATTTAATATTTACAATAGGCCTTGTGTTGTTTTTGAGAGAAAAGTGTTGAGGAAATGTAAATGAAGCTAGGGATCTGGACAACAAACATCGCATATGCAGATGTTATGTTACAGATGCACATTACAGATAAGAATAACTCCTTCACAACCGCCTTCAGTACTTTCCATTTGTATTGTTCTTCCCTGCAACACATTAATCACATCACTTGCTTTATTTCTTATCATTTCTTTTTTCAATTTGCAAAAAGCTGTTCTGACAATATGATATTCTAAAATAGATATATATTTATATATTGACATTTTTCAATATAAGGCAGTCCAATACAACACAATTGCAAACTAAGGTATTTTCCTTAAAATGTACAATTGGAATGAGGCTGCGTGATGACATTAATCTCAAAATTGTTCTTTTTTAGAGTGTGTGACAGCTCTAACACCTGTACTAAAGGAGGCTTCTGGACAATGATGGTAGTGGTCTGTTAACGTGGCCTTCTGGTGTGAATAGTTCTCTTGACCCCACACAGTCCTCAGCTGCAACAGCGACGTGTACGGGATGGAAAACACTGTGCGCAGCAGTGAGCAGTAATATCGGAGACTAAAAAGGGTGATCAGAGATTAAAGATGTCCGGGTGCTTAAATGAGCAACTTCTACAAGTTCAGAAGTTATCTATATGCCAATAAATCTGCAAAATCTGACTTTCAGGACAAAAGGGCTTAGAGGAAATTAAGGCTGCAAAAGTAATGTTCTTTGAGTCCCAGTTGTCTTAACATCCGGTAAATAGGGAAGCAACTCAAAAACCTGTATGCAACATAGGAAAGAGTGCAGTGGGTCCAACCAAAGCTGTGTTTCGATACTGAAATGAAACCTCCGAGGCCATATGCACATGTTTTGTACCCGTGCACAAACACAGAACGCACTTGCTAGCGCCGTCACAGATATTATATAACTGGGTTTAGCACAAGTTCACCAGCGTTTGCAAGCTGAAGGTTATGCAAAGGAGGACATTTTGATGGAAATGTCTCCTCCCTCCAGACACTGGATTTATAAAAAAGAATGCTTTTTTTTTTGTTGAGCCATAAAACTGCAGGAAGTAACAACAGCAGTGTGTAACTGCTGCATTGCTATAAGTGTAGAGCTCAATATTGTGTGTATGTGTCAGAGTCATAAATCAATGACCAATTGTCAGTCAGTCCATCTTTCTGCCTTCACCAGATTTATTTTGATACACTTTACCTATAAAACTGTAAGCTCAACTCACAATGTTGACTGCTGGTTTATGCATTGTGACTGAGCCATTATGCAGCCTTCAGGGGCCTGTCAGAAATCTGTGTTACAGTTTATGCGTGCAAGAATAATACAAGTTATCGTCATGAGAGAGACAGATTGTAAAGGGTTGGACACAAAGGTAACAGCAGTACACATACAAATACAATACTTAGTGATAAGTTATATATTTTTCGTAATGTTGGGTTTTAAAGCATCGTCATGTACTGATGTAAATTAATTGCATAACATTGTAGGAGGTTTTTAAACATGATTGATTATTATTGAGATATTATAGTCTTATTGATGTGCATAGGTATGTGAAATGTTATTTAAAGTTTAAACAAAGGAAATGAATTACTTTTGCTAGTGCCATCTACTCAATTACCACTTGATGGGTCATTCATGTGCGGCTTAGTGTGGGCCAAACGCAACATTCTGAAATCGCTTTGCCTTTCTTCACAAGCCATTTCCCACGGCATTCGAAAGCATCCTCTATTCCTGCACTCCATCCTTGTCTCCTGACATCTTTCTTCATACTTCTTCTTGACTGGCATATTTGTCCCTCAGGCACCATTGGTGCCCTCCCCAGCTTCCTAATTGTTGATGCACTGTCAGATGAGTGCAGATTACGTTGGCCCCTTGCTCCTCTGCAAACTCCTTTAATATTAATGAAGACTGATGAAGTGCTAGGGAGCCCCTGTCTTTCAGCCCCGGCCTAGATTGGATTGACAATTGCAATTAGCGTCCCCTCAAGTTCATTTCCATCACTTTAATTTGACACGAGGAAGGGCAGTGTGAGGTGGGAAGGGAAACCGTTGGGAGAAAGAAATCCTGCAGAGAAAGGTTAGAGAGGGAAGATGGGGTGAAAGACATTGACCAGGAACTAGTTTGAAAGCTAGACAGCAAAAAATAGTTGCACCCTTTAGCAGAGAAGAAATTTGAGAGTCCCTTGAAATCGTTCCCCCGCCGATATCGGGAGCGATTTTCTGCAGCTTGCTTTTTACATTTCTTCCATATTCCTTTTTTTTTTTTGCCATGTGCAGTGACGGCCACAGGGAAGGTCTGTACTAGAGCTAAATCCACCCTAAGACCTACAAGTCAGATTGTGATCTCCCCTGTTTGGATTCCACTGCCACCTATGAATCCCAGGATATGTTTTCGGTATGTGCCTAATATCAATATTTCAGTGGCAACGTTCCGTCTCCCACCTGCAACAGTCACCAAATGGATTGCTTGTCAGTGCGTGTGAGAAAGAAAAAGAGGGTGTGAGATACAGGGACAGCTGCGCCGCAAAATGAATGATTTTCTGAAAATGAAAATAAGCAATGGGAGGTTGATGATGTGTCATGTTAGTGTGTCTTGCTGTAGGTTATTTAAGTTGTGCATGTGTATACTGCATGTGTGCGATGTGTTATTGTAACTGATAGGAAATGTGACATCAAAACTCTTTGCAATACTGACATTGATTTTAAACCTGTGTGTGTGTGAGACTGTGTGTGTGTGTGTGTGTGTGTAATCATAGGCAGGGTTAACAGCTGTCTCCTTGTCTGATTGACAGATACAATTTCTTGCTCCCCTCCCCCTTTTGGTCGGCCCATATCATTTTCTTCCCCTGTCTTTTGGAAAATGATCTGGACTGACGGGACAATGGAATGAGCATAACATAAATGCCTGCCTGCCATCCCTCAAATGAGCCAAAAGATGCTTACTATTTGTATTCACCTGTGGCCCTGTGGAGGGCAATACGAGGAAAATCACCAACATAGACAGATATCTAACGTGGCAGCAATGCTGACCTGTAAATATGCTTACTGTAAAAATCTGTCCTGGATCGCAGAGTGCAGGAAACTGCTGCTGCACTACGATGTGTAGAAACTTTTAAGCACATTTATGTTCCCTTTTGGTTATGAAAGGTGCTTCTGTATACAATAGCCACATGTTTGATGTCACTACAAATGCTGGCGCAACATACTGGGAGTAATTCAGTTCTTTCCCCTCGCATCACGCCTTGTCCTTTTTATTTAATTTTAGTGTCGTCCATCACTAATGTGCCTGACCATTCCTTTGTGTTTGAATTAAGTTTGTCCTTATCTTTACTCAAGAGACTAGTCTTTAAAATTGAGAAAATGACTCGTTGATTTCACGTTAAGATTTCTTTACGCTTTCTTTCAAAACCATGCGCTTGCAATCAAGTAATCCCGGCCTGGGCCTGGATTTGCTCCGCTTCTGCCTAAACTGCATGCTTGTACTGGGATGTATTGTTGCTTTCACAGATCATCTGTGCTCTAGCTGCAGCATTCTCCTCACACTCAGGCTGCTTCCGTGCGCTCATACAAACATATGCTCTCCGCTCTTCAATAAAGTTAGGAAAAATATATGTCACTGCATTATCTAAATGTATGTTGTCAAAAATCGCTGCAATTATAATCGCCATGAAGAACATTTGAAAGAAATCCACAGCTGACCCATTTGGATAGACTGACAGCAAAATTCCAAAACGGAGTCAAGAAAGTCATAACAATGCCATAAAATATGTTTTTCTCGGGTCTTATCTCATTTACCAAGTTCTCAAATCAGGCCGATCGTACATTAACACATCAGTGGACAAAAGGGCAAACATAGTAAAACAAGTAAAAACATTTCTTTTTATTTTACTTTAATGGACGTTGTTCAAATTACATAATGTCTGAGCATGCTGTCGACGTCGATGTTTTTGGATTGTGGGGTGAGAGATCAAGGAATTGCATTGCCTTGGAGTCCTTTACCACAATGTTTTGTTCATGATATATATCATATTTATATTTGTAGTTTATATTCGAGGTATGGGATGCTTTTCTTTGTTCTTTTCTACTGTTTTCTTAAAGGAACACTGACATTGTCTTTCTGATGTTTGTAGTTTGTTGGATGCAACTGCATTAGGAAAAGTTAAAAAAAAAAAAACTCTTATTTTGAATAAATAGTGCAGTTGATGCATGAGCCTTTCTCACCACACTGGGCGAGTGCACACACACACACACACACACAAACCAGTGGTGATAGGACTTATCGTAACGGAGCAGTGCCAGACTGAATAGAGAGGCAGTGGAGAGGAGAAGCAGAATCGGGTGTGACAATAGCCCACCCTGCCTCTCTGATGCCTTTCAAACTTCATATCTCTCTCCCTCTGCAGCTTCCCAAAAAAGGTGAGTGATATAGACCCACTTCTCTGAAGGATCGAAATCAATTTCCTCCCACTGCGACTTAGATGAGGGAGTCCTTTTCAAGAATGTCTGGTGCTAAGGCTTAGATGGCCAGAGTACAATAGTTCCACTAGAACCAGACTCTTCCTCCTCATTTACAAAACCCAATTGATAACGGCACTTATGGAAAACAGCCACCAGCACGTCTAATCCTCTGACCACATTTAATTTAGACCCCCACCCTGTGGGTAAGTCTTTGCATAGAAATAAGGGACATTGTGGCTTTGGCTTGTCTCGGCTAAGTAGTGAGACTCTCTGTACCTGGTTGCTGTTTTATTATTATTTTCCTTTTTTAAACACCGGATGAGAAGCAATTATTTGGTTTATTGCACCTCAACAGTGCAGGCTTCTAAATACGTTCAGCTCATATTTTTGCAATAATATAGCAGAATAGTGTAAATCTCAGTTTTACTATTACCATGTCTAACTTGCGAGTGGCCGTGATCTTGGCTCTTACATTGGTCAGGAGAGTTGATACAAACTCTGACTGAGGAGAAGTTACGTTTTTGGTCACACAATAAGTGAAGATAAAGTGTTACCGGTATCAGCAGTACCATAGCATTCAATATACTGTATGAATATCACTCATACAGATGTTGTTTTCTGTCTAAACTTATGTTCGACTCATCCTCATGCTCCCGTGTGCCTCGGCTGCAGCAGGAAGCATCAGAACAGCAGATATCCTCGCTGCGATGGGAACACATCCCCCCCAAAAACAACAACACATGATGATACAGCTCAATGATCAGCATCCAGACAAATGAGAATTCAGAGCTACGGCACCAAACACCACACATAAATATGGCTTTGTTCTGAGTGCTCCCAAAATGAGAGTTTTGTCTCAATATTACATCGATTTCTGGTGATATTAGTCCCCTCGATGTCGGGTGGTCTGTGTTATGAGAACATGCCTGATTTCATTGAGAAAAATTTATTTTCTTAAAAAAGACTGCTGCACTTATTGTTAAGGTTAGGGCAATACAAGCTATGCTGGGAGTTATACTCTCCCATCTCATCTACATTCAAATCCAGGCTGAAATGTGTTATTTTATTTAGCCTGCCTTTCCTTCTTTGTAGCTTACTGCATTTCTGTATACGTCATTGTGGTTTCCTTTTGCGTTTTCCATCCTCCCTTCCTTTCTACCTCCAACCCCATCTAACTAGCCCGTGTTTGAATAAAAACTCATTAGGACTACATAGCCATTTAGCTAAGCGACACAGGGTGTAATTGTACCATCCATCAATTGCTGTGTAATAACACACTCGGAGGGAGCTAAATGTTGATTAGCCCTCAGTCAATTTCACCAGTGGGTTTTGGGAATAAATAGCCAGAGGAGATCGGGCTGGGTGATGGGTGGCGGGTTGCTTTGGAGGGTGTTGCGGTCAGAGGCGCTGACCCATGCGAGCCAAATTAACTTGGAAGGGATGAAAACAAAGTATCACTTTCTGTCCTTGGTTATTGTCCTTTTAGTCTTGTGCTGTCTCACAGTCACGCAGCCACAGACATCACACTGAACATGTTTATCATGCACAATCATTTTGACAATACGGGAGGATTTTTGAACACAAGCCAGTGATATCTGATATGTGTTGTATCTCTGTAAAGGTCAGCAAATAAAGTTGTGTAAAATACGAAATGAAATCCACTTCAGTAGAAGATAGCCATTAAGCTTTTACACTGACAGAAAACCCCTGGAACATGTTTTGCCTTTTTGGAAAGAGGGATGATAGAAAACTGTAATGAGTTAGGATGGGAGAGGGGGTAGGACTTTGATCCCTCTACATTTCAAAATATCCTTCCCTCTTTCCAAGTGTGCTTGAAATTACTCTCATTGGGATATCTCTGCATTTCAGTAAATAGGATTTATATATTTTAAATGAAGTTATATAAGATGTTGACACCCACTGTCAGGATTGTCGTAAATACTGTCTTTGATTCCTCACATCAGGTTATTCACTTATTAAACATACTTCATGGCAATGGTCATCATATGACGAGAGACAGAAAGTTGGTGAGTCAGCATACTCTCTGGCTCATTGCTGTTTATGAGAGCCTTAATTTCACCATCGTGTCACAAATCACTATCTTACTTTCTTGTCTTCCTCCACCTAATCTGTTGCTACGGTCATATATCATAGGCCATAGATTTCTACAGTCAATGGTGGTCCTTACTGTGATGGCTGCGTTACAATATTGACTTAATATTGACATGTAATGCACTGTTAATCCCCCAGGTTATCCCCCAGTATATTCTTTGCATACATTGATGCTGATATAGTGTCAGAATCCAATCATGGACTTGTTGTTACAACATAAAGCCAGTCTGAGGGCGTCAGACTATGCATACAGTCAGACCCTCGTGGACATGGGGCGAATGACGACATTTACGTTGTGCAGACCACCGTGGATGCTGAATAATGGATTGGCCTTAAAGAATAGGTATACGATTCTGCAGTTTCACCTATGAGCTGAACTTTCTTACGTTCTCATTTGTATCCTCAGTCTCTGTTTAATTTGTCTAAGCCAGTCACTCTTACTCATGCATGCTTCACAGTTTCATAGATCTGTTCGACAAGGCCTTTATATGTTCTAGCGAGAGCGAGTAATCCTTGCTCCTTTGTTTTAGTCTCCCTCCCTTGGTGCACGATTGTATCAATAACTGTACGGCTCCATGTACATCCGGCCTTGCCCCGTCTTCTTCCTCTGTTGAGTTTTATGGCGATTGGCATCCATTGCATTAGCGGCATCTGCTGGACTGTCCCTTGCACTGTCTATGCCGCCATTTCCATGGCATGTGTGATAAGGCATGAGATGGGCATTTCCCTGAATATAATGCATGTGCAAATTGTGAAAATCACTTTGCACGAAAGGTCATCCCAGTAATTTACCTGGCACTATGTGTGAATAAGGCGTATGATCCATGCAACATGCAATTCTATTGTAAAAAGCCTCGTATTGAAGCACGAGACATAACTGTGACAGAAAGGGTGGGGGAGGATTTATTTTTGTTCCATTGATTCTGATTCTTCCTCCGAATAGATAAGATAATAACTTAATTGCTCAGTGAATTGATCATACTGCTTTATGCAGATAATATCCCTTTGCCTGACAGTGACATAGTGTGGATAAAGGGCCAGTGAAAGAAATGGGTAGGAGTAGAGCAAGAGTTTATGGATAAAGAGAATCAGAATGAAACAATGGAACAAGGGATGGAGAATTAGAAAGTCTCTTTTAGTATAATTGCAGCTTTTACTTTGAAATGAATGCATTGTGGAGGGCTAACAGTGTAGCTCCATCCATGTCTTTATCATAAATGTACTATCTACTGTAATTATGTAGTCTTTTTTTCTACATCTGTGCGGGACTATCTGGGAGGTGAAAATTGCTCTAACTTTAACAGCTCTTTTATTGACCTTGTGTTTATGAGAAGGGCAAAAGTGACGTTTTAATGAACAGAGTGAGACAAAGAGACCAAAATAGATGGGAAGTTGAATGGAGGGACAGTTCAAAAACATGTCGAGACAATGGTTATGATGATTTGTCAGGTCGCTGATATCATATTCCAGATAGTCTGATATGTGCACTGTTTAAAATTGCATGTATTTCTGTATTCTCCAAACTAATTTATTAAAATGAATTGTCCAATCATAACTGAGCATTTGTAACTTTGCATGTCAAAGAGTTGAATGGATTGTGTTAAAAAATATGAGAGCAAAATTATTAGTAGCTGATGCAACTGTGTCTTTGTCTGCTCTAACGTAAGCCACAGTAAGCAGATGCTACTACTTTATCAAAGTTTAGGGTAATGTTAGTGGTCAGACTGGTGGACAGGTCTTTCCACCACAATATCTGATCGAGGCCCTGAGTCGGACAGATGCAACACGTCATGACAATGAATCCTAACTAGCTCCCTCTGGAGTCAAAGTCTTCCTTGAGGGCGACAACCAAAACTCCACGAGCTAGCATAGATTAATGTGAAGATCTCACATTGCATGGGCACCCTTTAAACCACTGGGGATGACTGCCACAGCTTCAGCTTCTGGTTGAGAATTTGTTAACTTTGTCGCAATGAAGTACTCTTAGTTGCCCATACAAGAGATGTCCATTAAAACGATTCAAATATTCATAAATTCTTACTCGGGTAATGGCTCCCAACTCGCTCCCCAACTCGCTGTCCCATATACTCAAAAATAAACTATTCTCTTCTTGGGGTCGGAGAAAAAATACTTTTTCTAACTTTGTCTAACTTGCCTATTTTAAACATATATTTCTTCCGAAGGGGAAGAAAATAGGGAAAAGATGTACAAGTGTAGATGTTTTTTGAAAAAAAAGTCCATTAAACGCAACTTTTTTTAAAAGGTAACTTTCTGAATGTGCGAACATAACTGTCCTTTTTCGAAGCAGACATTTGTGACATGTCATAGATGGAAGCAGGAAGAGCACAGGTGTAATTGATAGCATTAACGAGGGCTTAATTATATTAAAGTGTTTCGGTTCCAGGATCAAAGCCAACGGTGTTGATATTGGTTTCACCTGCGCTGTGCTGTCAGCTGTGAATTGATGTACATTTAAGCGTCCTAAAGAATAGAAGTCTGTAAAGTCTGTAAATTATGTAAATTATGTGAGAATCTGAGTTGATGAGCCGAGTTGCACTCACATGTGGCTGGTAGTATGAGGCATAAACTGATGACCCCACAGTGAAGATGAATGAGATCAAACCTAGCAGTCCAGGTGGTGTTATGATTTGATAACTCCTTGTAATTTGTGGACTTTGTTTCTGATTATTCTTCTTAAAAGGCAAGGTCACAACCTCAAAGGTACACACATAACGTATGTATATTCTTACATAACGAAACTGTCCATTTCCCAATCATGTTTTTATTGGGGAAAAGACAGAAAAGACATGTGAGCAAAACTCCACTGACATATAGAAGTTTTATTTGCAAAAACTCAATATGCTTTTTTTATTTTATTGCCAATTGTGATCTGCATGAAACACTCAGAGAGTCACAATATTTTTAAGTGTTCTACTCCACCATAAGACTTCAGCATCTTAATTAAACATGATTGTTATCTGGGTTTGTTTAATTCTAAGAAATAATGATGAGTATGACTGCCAAATAAAACTCCATGGGCCGAATACAGAATACTGTGTGTGTGTGTGTGTGTGTGTGTGTGTGTGTGTGTGTGTGTGTGTGTGTGTGTGTGTGTGTGTGTGTGTGTGTGTGTGTGTGTGTGTGTGTGTGTGTGTGTGTGTGTGTGTGTGTGTGTGTGTGTGTGTGTGTGTGTGTGTGTGTGTGTGTGTGTGTGTGTGTGTGTGAGAGAGAGTAATTGAGTGAGAGGGGCAGCCAAGTGGGTCAGAAAACGGATTCCTTGGTTTCCTGTGGGAAGAGCAAGACCTTTATCTTCAATTTCAGAGATTTCCTCTGTGATCAGAATAAGAGGCCACATTACCTATTTCTCTTCCACTCCTATACTTGTTGTATTGGGCCATCACTTAACTCGACGAGAACTAAGGAGGCAATCTATAAGCATTTTTTGGTAGAAACAGTGTCTAGCCTTTTGCATTATTGGTGTCTACTCCCTCTGCCTGAAGCAACATTGATTTAAAATGTTTTGGTCTGTTTGGACCATATTCTGTATGCCAATTTATTTTTGCCATGAATTTTGTACCGACCATTACCAATCATTGACCTTTGTCGTGATCTCATATTGATGTATAATCAGTTTATTTATTTTTCCCATACGTGATAACACTGTATGATAAGTACCCTGCTGAGAATTAGCGATTGAGTTAATAAATCAGTTATCTCCCAGTTCCATGAAGTTCTTATCATCTGAACTAATCTTTTTACTCTATATATACGACATGTAGTCCGTACAGAATGACGATACTCCAGCAGCAAGACTTCAAGTCTTGTGTTTGCCATTGCCGCACAACAATCTGCATTGTTTTGACTCCCTTCATCTGCACAATATATTGACAAATACAAATGTTTGCTTGATGTTTGGAAGTATTTGAAATCTAAGGAAATGTGTGAAAATGTAATATGCATTCACCCTTTTAGGAGAAGATGTGCTTTGAAAGTTGAGTTCAAGTATTTCAAATACAGCAATTAATTTTCAGTACATCTTATTCGGATCATAAGAAGGTACCCTCTCCAAATTCAGTTAAACCAAAACCAAAAGCAAGTTAGCAGTGATCACAATTCAACTCGACCAAACACATTTGAGGTAAACATTGCACAGTTTGTAGAACATAACACAAATGTTCTTCTGCGTTCTTAGACTTGAACCCTTGGACAAGCTAAACACAAACCTTTTACACTTGCAAATAATCCCGATGCAATTTGTGGCCGGAGTGCAAAACAAGGGAGATGCATAAATTCCCGGACTAAAACCTTACCTTTACACGGCCACTGCTTCTCCTGTCTCCCTAAATTTATTGAGTCACGAGGCCCATCAACCTTTATTAGCTAATAATGCTGTTAGGACCATTAAACGTGGCCGAAGCTCCCCCACAGCAACACTTAACAGTCTCACTGGGGCACTAGTGGAGGACTGAAGAAACAGGACCGCTGTGTGACAACCCCCCCTGCACCAAAGTGTCTGGCTAGACTTCAAATTAGCAAGGACCAGTTTAGAACTCCCGCAGGGTGATTGGTACGTCACTTAAATCCAGAAAAAAAGCAAAAATGACTCCTGGTAAAACATCATCATTTGCTAGAATAATTAAAAGTCTGGCTTTTTTTTTTTTTTACACGTAAGAATGATACTGATTTAAATGGGTATTTGTGACGATGGGGCCAATCTATTCCATACATTGTATGTTTATATTCATCATAAGCAATGACTAAATTGAGACTGATTTGCCTTGGATCCCAGTTACTTCCACACAGTAAGGCATACAGTGTATTAAGCAATCACTGGTATCAGATCGGTCTTCGATATTGGCCCTTACCAATGTCCATGTATTGGTATCGGGACTGAAGAAGTCCAATCAATGCAGTCACATACAGTGATTTCAATATTTTACAGGTTATGGTTGGAGTCAAGGACCTAAGCATTAAGATTTTGACCCACTGAACTGTAGATGTGATTGAAATCTTGACCTAGTACTGTCACTCACATTCAGGAATAACTTCCTGCTGGAATTCCCTTAAGGTTTTCCCTAAAGAGGCCTGCAACTCAGTTTGAGAGTGGCTGTTTTCTATGTTTCTGTGTTAAAATGCCCTGTCCAAAAGAAAGTAAATATGCCCCATGAGACTGTATATGATTCAAGGCTCCTGCAGGCACTCTTTAGATTGCCGTACTGAAATATGCAGCGAAGGGCACAACGGAGTCTGGTTACTTCCAAGGCCGTGGGTGTTGTTTTTGTTGTCTTGCGCTAGGTCCAAATTCTTAGAGAATGGTTAGGGGATGGCCGCCGTAGATCAAAGCAGAAATATAATCAACTGTTAGGGAGAGAGAGAGCCCTCTATTTCATTTCTCTCCCTGCTCAGGGCTGAAAACAGAGTGTTGTTGAACTAAAAGTTGAGAAAAGGAGTGTACAGTGTGTGCTTTCCACTTGTTTTGTAAGTAAAAATGGAACACATGGCCTGTTTTGATGAGTCACATGGGCAGCTCCTTGAGATTTATTTGTGTGGTGCGCAGTGAACATGACGAGGTCAATCTGAGACATTTCCTAGCTAAGTCTGTAGTCTTTTTAATCATTTTGCATCACACAGAAAAAATAAAATCCATTCTTTTTTTGTTGATCAGGTAGTTTTACTGTTATCACAAATACAAACTGGTGGGTGGGTTATGTTGTTGTTGATGTCGCTTAAGGGGGAATCCATTTTCAACCAATCATGTCTAAGTATCTTTGCAGTTAAGTCAGTCTTTAACAGTGAAGAGAAAATAATCAGGTCTTATGCCTTCACATCTCATATCCCATAATGTGATAACATAGTTATTATGCACATTACATAATCATGATGAGTTACATTGCACTATACATATTTGTTTTAAATATATATTATATTTCTGGGTTTTCTAAATACATATTTTACACTCATTAAAGGGGTCGCATCACAGAAATGCATGTTAACATACAACTGAAAATGAAGTATTATAAACATAATAAAACAAACAGGCAGCCATATATATAGTCATATATAGTCTGACAGCAATAATACTGATAATATAATGGCCAGTGTTTTCATTAAAATATAAAAATGTGTGTCGAAACTGGTTTATCTTATGCAAAAAAACTGCTATGCAAATATGAGAGACATGTTTTTTATAGTAGTGTAGTGATCATTTTGTATAAATTATAAATATATTACATAAATGAATTTGTCTCATCATTCTTAATGAATACATAGACATGAATAACACTGTCACATGAAAACTAGAATCCGGACCACATCAACAGCACGGTTTTATCACAGAATCATCACTTCCCTCCCAGAACCTCCTCCTCTGCTGCTAGAGAACGTTACAATACCGAGGGGATTTGGTTCCCAGGCCTGATTAAGGAGCTAACCGTGGGCTACTTGGATCTAGGACTACCCCCCGCCCCGACACCCTCTTCCACACAAGTCAGCTCATAGTAGGGGAGCGTGGGGAAGTGATTACTCTCGGATTAAGACTTGCCTCGTCGCCGATGTGTGCGGTGTAATTGAATAATGGCTGCCTCACCCGAACAGTCCCAATGCAGACGGGCCTCCCAGCCTTGTCAGATCGGCACAATATTAACCATGACACAGGCGTAACCAGGCCGGTAATTAATGCGCTGAATCAATTACAAATTAGTCCATATCGAGAATTCCCCACAGGGTTCCACTTATTACCAGTGCTCTGATGGAGTCGCAAGTTCTCCTCATGGGAAGGGGTGTCACTCTACTGTTCTCCTTTATCTGTCTTTATCCCTTTTCTTAAGTTAGGCTGCGGAAGACAAATGGAGGATGAAATTGATGCTGCCTGCTACTTGGCATTAGATTTTCAAATTACATTGTCAGCTACACAACATTGGATTCTTGGTATTGTCCAACTGGGGAGAAGTGTGAAGCTAATTGAAGCTAATGAATCTACCTTTAGAAGGTAGCTAATGAGTACCATAAATTGACATTGCTGCTACAAAGCACGCTAGGAAGACCCTGTAATGGATGGGTAACCTTCAGATGCTTTAAAAGGAGTTGGACAATTGTAATATAGATCTTGGCCTTTACTGACCATTTATTTATTTATTTTCACCCAACATGCAATGCTATAAGCATTCATATATCTTTCTTGAAATTATACATGTTTATGTTTTCTCCAATCCCAAAGGACTGTGTTATAATTGGCTGATGCACGGTTTCTGTCCACTGGGCCTAAATAGTTATGGATCAACTGCAGGGGACAAATTACAGGAATTAATCAAGAATATCTTAACTAAACTAGTATTGATGAGGGTGGTAATGTGAAGAACACGACCCTCTCTCTTCACTCTGATATTAATGGCTCTCATATCGTACAGTGAACACCGCACTATTCATTACCATGCCAAAGGTGAAAGTCAGTCTTAATGACAGAGTGCTTACTAGCTCAATTCAGGTGCTGTCACAGATGAGAGCTGCCATTGTGTGAGTGTGAGAGTGTGTGAGAGTGTGTGTGTGTGTGTGTGTGTGTGTGTGTGTGTGTGTGTGTGTGTGTGTGTGTGTGTGTGTGTGTGTGTGTGTGGTGTACATTTGGCTGTCCATATTGGAAGGCAAGGAGCAATAGTTTTTACCGTGCACATTTTAAACCCGAATCATTTGACTGAATGTGTTAAAACCATTTTTCCAATAAAATGTAATATATTTCACATGGATCCCAAAGTCATCCTGGAATTTCAAGGGAGGAATCTGATTAAGAGCAATAAAGCCAGTGCCAGACTAACGTGCCACTTTATGGAGCAACCCTCATGCATCAGCGCCAATGACTGATGGTCTTAAATTTAGGTTTTCTCTGAAATGAGAGTAAATTCAGAAGATGGGAGTCACAATTTGATTTTTATAAGTATACGATATATGCAGTCCAGAATGTTTCAATTAACGGTCCAGTGATGACATGAGTTTGAGGGACACAAAAACAGGGACACTGTCATTTAGTGCATTGCGTTCCCACTTGCATTTCATTCAAAATGTTTGAGATTAGTTAACTTAAATTGCCCACACCCTGAGCATCTCTTTGATTTTATTCCATTGTCCAGATGGAATCTTGAGTTTATTCTCAGTGTATAGTCACATTAGCCCAAAAGCACTTGTTTTGACCTCAACAGTATGGAAATTCAACAGTAGATGTTTTGCATTTCATACTCATTTAGCAAACTACTGCTTCAGATTAAAGCAAAGCTGTCTGTACGATCTGTTAAAATATCCTTAAGAGGAGTAAAACAGTTTGATAAAACAACTCCAGAACCAAGCCAACACAGTGTTCAACAAGATTAATGCAGTGTATCCACCTCATGTTAGGGGGCAGGGAGGCAATATCACTTCTGCTTTGCGTAGTTTGTGCGTTGGCATGTTATGTTGAACACCCGACCCCTATCAGACGCACTGAATAGCTTTTTGTGTCCTGCGCTGGTGTTGTGGCTTGAATAACCCGATCGGAGAAAAGCCTGACAGGATGGATTAGTGAGACTCCCAAGCCTGCAGACAGGTAGAGAGAGACGGTGGTCCTTTCACTCTACAAGAAGCGTGGCAGCGTCCTCTTCATTGGGGTCAGTGTGTATGGTCGTGTTGTGATCGACGCTCAGTCCGATCGCACATTTCTATAGCTTGGACATGTTGGGCTCCTAGTCGGGGCCTGTGCTCGCTGGAGTAACAGGACTGATTAAAAAGGGAGGCCGTGTCGACCGTGTTGCATCTGACTCCCTCTCCGGGCATGATGCAACATGTTTCCATGCTCCTTGATGACACAGAGAATTTGGTTTACAGGGCTGTACCCAGATCAGTTACGTACTAACTGGGCTGGCTGGGCCCTTCTTACTTCTTTGCTTTGGCAACCTCGGTAATAAAGGGTGAAGGCCTGCGGCGACTAACTTTAAGCTGGTCAGGATCAGTGTGGCTGGGCCGTGGGTTATGTAGGGCCAGGGCATGCTGTCACACGCACACACACACATACACACACACACACACCCTTGTCGCTAAAAGTTACAGATTAATTGATGACAGGATGTCATGATGGTTAAAATTGGTTGCTACTAGCTATTTTGTTTGGACATTTGTTTTGCATATAATATTAAATAGATACATACGTTTTCTTAATTACTGTGTTAGTAAATCAATAGTAGCTGTGCCATGCTTCATTGTCTGGCTTTCTCCGTGTTCTTTCTCCATCCAAACTAAAATGGGGGACCCCATTCCCAATTGGATACTGGATATTTATACATTGGTTGTTTCTGGGGTTTTTGTCACCTCTGTCCATGATTCTTCCCCATCATGGTGTTTCTGTCAATGATGCATGCACCTTACAGGGCTTTCTTGTCATTGTGCTTGACAAGTAGACTGTCAAAACCAATGACACTCAAGCGTCAACTGAACACTTGCCTGGGCGTACATGACATACATACTCTGAACAGGGACTTCTCAAAGTCACCCATTCTTGCCAAGCTCACTGATAAGTTGCAGTCACTCCAAATATGAAACAAATTTGCTTTAATATAAGTAACATACGTAAGATAAGTCCTAATCCTTTGTCTTTTCTTCTGTTTTATGCATGATATACCTCTGTACAGTTTTTGCTCTATGCGTATTGTAATCAACAATTTCCTTTCTTGCCTTACAAGAAAGGCCATTTTGTATTTTCCTCATTGAAATCCTGAGTGAAATCCTTGAGCACAAGTGTTCCTTGAAAGCATCTGGCACTGACCCCCGGTAGAGGCAAGGGAAGCACATGAGATGCCAACAGAGCGAATCTTTCATATTGCTTGTTCTTTTTTTTTACAATTGTTACTATAGTCAACAAAAAACGGCGCGCACACACACACACACACACACACACACACACACACACACACGCGCATCAAAGGCAGCATCGACTGCAGGTGTTTGAAGTGGCTTGCATTGGGTTTGAGCCACTCCAGGGGGATTGAGGTGTTACCAGGCTGGGAGCTGGCTGTTTGCAGGGCTGTAGGTGGACGACTTACAGCGAAGCATGTTGTGAGTTTGAACTTGCAGAAAACACTCACCAGTTCCACCAGGGACGCCTCTCTTACTGTAAAACATATGCCAACAGCGCCAATATGATGGGGTAATAAAGTCATAACTGACTTTGTGAATGATATGCATGATTCAGTCACAACGGAGGGTTAACCCTCATTTATGGAGATAAACGTCAGATATTAATGTCAAAGCCGTAATGAAGCCTTCACTTTTCCAAATGGGAAAAGTACCCGCAATACGTCCAGTAGGATGTCTCTTACATCGAGGATGAGCTCCTGGGGGAAACTGCTGTGGATTTTCTTACTTACACTTGTAGACCCTCCATCCGGATTGTGTGTCTGTTTACAGATGTGGATGTGAGCTCAGGCCGAGGGTTTAGAGGAGCGTTATGGAAATAGAGGATGAGGACTTAGTGATGCAAGGCAAACCTTAAGCCCTCCCAGTGCACCCCTGTGAATCAGACTTCAATGGCCGCAGCCCTGTGGAGCACATCGCCATGCCTCAATATGTATGGAAATGAGAGGGAATCATGCTAACGTGTGTTCAGTCCCCTCAAACATGCTAATGGTGTCATTACACTCTCAGCCCTGCTTCACCCCTCTCAGCGTTTCACCCCTCCACACACCCTTTCCTGTCTCTTGTCCTGACCTGAGACACGTGTGGTTTTAATTAGGCATTTAAATACACGTTGACCCAGTCCGATCCACTTGACTGAGCTCCTCCTCCTGCGGTGTGCGTTCCACCCTCTCGGTCTCCCTTTTCCTTTTTCATCCTTTCTGCCTTCCCTCATTCATTAACTCTACCTCCAAAACCTCCCTCTCCTCTCCTTTTAGAAGTTGGGGATTGAAGGACTCGATTTCAAAACCACACACGTCTCGGTGACTCAAGTGAGGGGTTTGTTCTACCGCCACACTTCCGTTCACAAATGCTCTGGCTTGGAGAGGAGGGAGGAATCCCTGTTAATCTAGTGAATCTCTCTCTCTCTCTCTCTCTCTCTCCCTCTCTCTCTCTGTCTCTCTCTGTCTCTTGTATTCACTGTTTGGCAGACATGTGTGTGTTTGTGAGGTTGGGTGGTTGATACACAGTCAGGTTCACATGTAGTGAAGGAGTCTAACATCCCATGCTACAATATTAGTTTAAAAAAGACAACATATTCACTCAAGGGACTGTGGAAGATGAACAACGTGTATCTTCCTGTTCAAATCTGGAGTCAAAGGGCCTATTTTGTGACCATGTTGACATACAATACTGAACTGTGAAAGAAAACAAGAACAAGGTGTGCGTTCCATCTTGGATTTGAGCTAGACGAGGCAGGTTTCCTGTCACATGTGCCCTATACACCTGTATCAAGATAGTCGAAGAGCTATTTTCACTGGGAGAAATCTAGGACAAAAATGTGTCATGTTATCTTTAGCAGGTCATCTATCGCTCTAATTGCACTGTAGCTAAATAGAAGAGGTCATGTAACGACCCAGGAATAAAAATTAGTGCAAACACGCACACACACACACACACACACACACACACACACACACACAGAGATAGACACAATCCCATATAAAATAAATATGCCATTACGTCAGCACCTGTATCAAAGTCACCATTGCCACAGCATCACATAATGTGTGCTTTCATGTATTATTCACATCTTTTTGAAAACCATGTTTTAACTGTATTTTCCTTAAGGGTCTTTTCTCCAGGTGCCTGGTTCCCTGAAGCGGACATACGGTGCACTTGGCCTGCACCCGTGGTGTTGCTGGGCTTGTTTTGTTGATCTGTGTTTAATGAAAGTGACCACGCAGGGCAGATTTGGCCATTAGCTCAGCAAGGGACTGTAATCACTACAAATCGTTTCCCTTTTTTTCCATGCAGTTCATTATTGAACAAACAATCTGTGGGGAGGAAAGTGTGTGTACCTGCCATCTTCTTTCTCCCTCGTTTTATTTCCCTCTGCAAGGCTGCACTTTGGAGAGTATTGATTTGGTGGCTTGGAAATAACAAACCGGCAACCTTGCGAGAGGGGTAATAAACAGGCTCAGAAAAGAAAAAAGAAGTGAGAAAAGCACATATGAAGTGTGCGCCCTGAAATAATAATCAGCTACTGTAGATGCTCACACTCAGTCAACCAGAGTTTATACCTCTTACTGCTGTGTGCCACCCGCCACCTTTTGGTAGCAAGAAAAAGTACCATAAGTAATCACTGGGAGGAAGGGTACCAGTAGTACCGGGGCAATGTCACTGGGATACATTGACTTAGAGCTATGTGGTTGAGGAGCAGGTTTGAAAAGACCTTTAAAACCCCGATCAGGGTGAATGTGAGTCATCCAACAGACCGCATCTCTTGGCCAGTGGAATAACATAAAAAATATGTTAAATATGGCCTTGATTGTCTAACGCTGTGTTCACACATTAAAGGAGATCAATGTATCGTAAACCTATGCATGCACACATAAACATAGGCAGACGTGTGCTCCCTAGAGCGGACCATCCTCCTTGATCTTCTTTTTCAAATAGATTCGTAACCAATAAAAACATGCGCACAATAACAGAATGTATACAAATCGCCCATCGCTCGTTCCCGTCGACACACACGGACTCTCCAGACTCCGTCCCGTCTGTTTCTATTAATGGTAATCAGCGGGGTAATGATGACGGAGCTGTGAATGTGGCTTACTTACTGGTGGCTGATGGCCATGCTCTCTGACAGCTGTCAGCCGCCATGACTACGCTGCCAGGTCCCTCCTTAGGACTTATTTCAGCTCAGCACACATCAGCCGCAGCAGCACTTCACACACAGACTTGTTGATTATCAGCATCAGCGGGGCCGGCGCGGAAAGACTTCTCTGACCGCCTGTCTGCTAATGACAGCCACCGTGATGGCGGGTTGGGAGAAAGAGGACACGGCCTGTCACTTTGATTCATGCAACAGCGGCTCCAACTGGGTGGCCCGGCGCCAAAGTCTCGACAGTCGTTATATCCTCTCCTAAATGACATTTAAAGTGTAAAGCAACGGCTGTCCTTGTGGCTCAGTCAGCCCAGGCCGAGCCCTGGACAAGAGCGTTTTGCATTGAGGTCACAAACCCCAGAGCAAGTTCTCCTCACGCGGATGCTCAAACTCAACTCGCTGGCGTGATTGGAACTGTGAAAAGTGACCTTGGAGATGGATCTGATGTATGCCTGACTTTTTTATCCGTGTCCGTTTGTTTTTATTGTTTCTTCGTTCATGTTTAAAATCTTAAGGTGACACAATGAATTGCCTTTGATGTAAAATAAATATAAAAAAATAAAAAAGACAGAAACACTGAAGTGTAGGAGAGGAAACATTGTGATTTTCTTTGTGAATAACTAAATTACAATGTTTTATTTAACAGCCTTGAATTGTTACTGCATTTGTGTATATGTGCAAACGACATGAGCAACATGCTTGAATACACCTTGTGCAAGCATAGAAAATACTACTATGGAATGAATTATAAGTTATTTAACATTGGTTTTGGGACATATTTCCAGGTCTAAAGGTCTTTAGTTATTTCACTAATGCAATGTGTGACATGGCTCTGCTCTTCATTCAAGCTGGAGAAGTGTGAAAGACAGTGTGGAACTATGTGTTGTATCCAGTTATTGGATTGTATTGCTGTTACAGAAGGGGGCACAGTCAATGCAGTTCATACAGGAACCTTGATGAAGCTATGTATATACTGGGAAATATATCTGAAAAGTGATGTATGTTAAGTCATTACATAGAATTGATTGATTGTCAATGGCAACTTCTAACTATTTCATACATAATATATTAAGTAAAAAGAACAATTGCAGTGAGACAACAGTGTACCAAACATTGTGCACCTGCATACAAGGTAGAATAGTTGATTTATGACAGGGCATTCATATTGTAGTCTAATCTACTGTAAGCTATTTCATTAATTTTCCTTTCAGCGCTCTGAGTGATTTTGATCTTTGTTGCCGCATAATATTCGGGTAATGTAGATACATAATGTAGCTAAAAGTAGTGACAAAAACTACAGTTAAAAAAGAATACATTGACGGTAATATATTGTAAACGCCTTAAACAACCTGTTATCGGTAAAACGGCTAGAATCAGAGAGATTCAGCAAAGTGTTCCCTTTTGAAATCTATTTTTACAAGTAAACAACAAGATCCATCTGGATTTACTGAGTCTTGGAAGGTAGACTCTAAAGCTCTGATCAATATATACTTGTAGAGTGGTGTGTTGTTGGCTGAAAACAATGTTAGAGACACCCTAAGACTAAGAAAATGACATGTGTTCCTCAAGGTACGCACTCAGGCACTACAGTTTTATAAACTACCTCTCAGCCTTTCACTAGCATACATGCTGAAACTGTCATTTTGATGCACCGAGATGAATATAATTATTCCTTCCGTGTCTTTCACGTACTAAATCTACACTTTGAGCTGTGTTTATTTTTACAACAACATAATAAAACACACAGTAACACCTCCCGTCGTAACTTTGTCCACAGTCCATCCGAGAGGTGACGGGCTACGTGTTGGTGGCACTGAACCAGTTTGACTACCTCCCCTTGGAGAACTTGAGAATCATCCGAGGAACCAAGCTCTACGAGGACCGCTACTCCCTCGCCATCTTCCTCAACTACCGACGCGATGGAAACTTTGGCCTGCGCCAACTCGGCCTGAAAAACCTCACAGGTGAGTGAATCTTTTTCTGGTTACTCATATGTTTTCTGTGCCGCGCCTCGTTTTTTGGGGGTATTTGTGAGTATAATGAGGGCCTTTTGATCAAAGACGTGGCCCGGGTAGTCAACGATGATGCAACTTCACCATGAGTTGAATATTTATAAAAGGTTGTTTTTTTATCTGAGATCAAATATTTAACATTTTATATTTCCATTTCTGCTGGAGTGTGTGTGTGTGTGTGTGTGTGCGTTCATGTTTACCCTTTACTTTACAGGTTAACAGGTTAGGGCAGCTGATGAGACGTTTTCACTCCTAAGCCTGACATTTTGATCAAATGAACATCATTCAGGGACTTAAACTATTGAGGGCTGATGACTGTTACTAATATGCTAATTAGGGTTCTGGTTTATTTTTAGGTTTTGCTTTTACAGTGAGGCACACTGCCCAGAATTAGCAAAGCAATTTGCTCTAAACCTTGTATGCAATGTTATGTTTTAAGTATTATTGAGTTGGAAACAGTCCAAGCAAATGGAGGCATTTCACACATCAATATCAACTTAATGAAATGGGAATAGCCGCGTGGCCGAATAGAAACAGATGATATTTTGAATGCTATTTTTTCTGCTTTGCGTTGAATGCTTCACTGACTCTCACTTCATTACCTTGTTTCAAATAGCTGTCTTTGAGTTAATGATTAAAAAAAAAAGCTGAATTCATCTGTGATCAGATCCCCTTTTTAGATGCCGGTGTTAATCAATAGTTGCCCAGCACAAAGCTGCTTACCACTGCTTTTGAAAACTATGCTGACAAGCAACATTAATTTGTACTGTTTCACATTGATCTACCGATACGCTGGAGAAGATATCCTGGTATTATTGAGAACAAATTATACAGGGGGATGCCTTCAGAAAATCTCTCACCAAAGCACAATGAAATGCTGGTTGGACGCTACATTGCACAATTGAATAAATAAATTGGCCAATGTGCTGGTAGTTGTTTACTGGCTTCTATCACCTTCACACGAGGTGGGAATGCACGGACAGTCTTCCTCTTCTACTGGTGCTGTTCACAATTAATCCTCTCACACTACATACAGGGATACAACGCTGACTCTGGATGTTGTGAAAAGACGTTATCTCTTCTATTATATCCACGCATCGCTCCGGCTTACAGACAGCGTTTCTCGTCTGATTTACAACCCACTCTGCAACCGACCTCAGACGTTGGAGAAGACAGTGAATGCGATTGCTGATAAATGGCAAACTAAGTAGGAACACATGGTGTGGGTGGCGCTGCCTCTTCCTGAACAATGGATCCTTGTGCTGCTAAGTTTCCTTCAGGCGCCCTGACCCTGAGGCCGGCAAGAAATGAAGCTTTTGACTTGCAAAAAAAGATGTTAAGCGGTTTTCCAATGCAGGGCTAAGTGGGGCATGATGTGTGCAACACCACACATCAACACAAGACCAGAGGTATTATTCGCTCATTTTAAAATGAAATCCAAGCACAAAAATAGTTGAATCGATGGAGGGTGGAGAGCGATCCGGTCAGTTGTGCCATGTCCCACGGTGCCAACACTGCGATGTTTTCTTCAATTCTCTTTTGCCCTTCAGTGCAATGATGACATTAATTATTTCACTTATGATCTTTTGCACACAGGGAAGCATGAGAAATGAGATTTGAATGATTTATTAGGGAGCACCACCAAAGTGCCATGCATGCCCTCGTGGATGAGGGATGTCAGTAAAATCTGCTTTGAAATGAGTTTGTATGCTTTTTTTCTCTGTGAGCTCCCAGTGCAAGATCAGACTGGTGGCTCACAGTGCACTGGAGCTCGTTTCCACACAGTTAGTTCACACAAAGGCATGCATGTTATATACAAGCATGATTACAAGTATGTCAAGAAGCCACTGAGGCAACATGATAAAGACAATGTCATCAATTTGCGCTATAATTTAAAGGTTCTCTACGTATTGAGAGAGTGCAAATTCATTCTGAGGCTCGACTTTATTTGGATTTGTGAGGAAGAAGCCGAGCCCCGGTCGTGTGCCTCTGCTGCTTCCAACCCCTCTTTCTAAATAATTCAAATGTCTCTCATTGTTCTCTTCAACGGTTCCTTCCTGGTGATCCCTCAGAGACGAGGGAAGCGACGCAGCCTTCCATGGCTGCATGCGCAGAAGCAGTAGGCGCTCGTGTGTTATGTCCCATCTTGTATTCTTTCTTGCGAGTTGCGCAACACTTAGGGAATTGCATTTGTACGGCACCAGCGAGCTTTTTTTTTTTGTGCCTTCATTGCGGTGCCAAGTTGAAACCCGTGCCGAGGGAGCCGGGGCTGGACACTGTGAGGAGCTGCTGTTTGATGTGCTATCCATGGCCTCGAGCAATGAAGTGGAGGGGAAGTTATGCACAGCCATGGTCTGAGTCTGTTCATAAGACACAAGAGTTCCACCCTAGTACTTCTCCTTCTTAATACTAGAGTAACATTTCTTTTTGATGAAAACAATATTCTAATCAGATATCTCATATGTTGGTATGACAACAAAACAAATGGAGGTCTCCAGCACTCCGCTTGGTTTCTAGTAACCAAGACCTGGCGCCTAAATCAGTTTCTAATTTTGCAGTTTAATTGTGTCCAGCTGCTATTTCCTGTGGTCAATGTATGTAATACCTATGTGTATCTAAGTCTCCTTGCTATCAGCAAAAGTGTGAATTGTGTAGCTCCTCCTTTTGGCTGGGTATAAACTGTTTATTTCTCTCTTCGGATCTGCTCGAGTCCATCGCATTTTGGATAAGGCCCTAATTATCCTCAAGTGTATTTCCTACCGCCATAAGATTCCATTCTTTTTTTTCATCAAATGGGGGGTGGTGAGAAGGTCACATGGGTCCCCATTTGTTCGGTTGCAGTTGTCATCATTCTACTGTGTACTGCTGAGGAAGACTATATGCCCTATCAGTCAGATAGATCCACTGCTGTGCATCAAGCAGTACATCAAAACGCGTTCCTTCCCTTCAAGTGCTTTAGTGAGTCCGAGGCCAGCTTCCTCATTCATTACACGGCCTTTGATGCTGCCGTCACATTGGTCCACCGTTCCTCTCCCCGCAGCTCCAAGAAGAAGTGTAAAATGATCGATATAATCCATAAGGAACATATATAAGAGGATAAAACGTATTAACTACATCAGGGGCTAATCAAGGTAAGGCACAGTAAAAGGCCCCTTCAGCGCTGAAACCCACCCGCATTTGTACTCGGGTCGAAATTGCCTTAGGATGAAATCAATTTGTCGCTAGTATATTGTAGCATTGCACTTATTGATTTTTCTGGGGCACTCTCGGCGAGCTGTGAATGGACTCTCTGGATTTGAGGGGACCGGAGGATGGAGTGGAGGAGGTCTCTGGCTGAGCAGGGATAGGACTCCCTCCGATGCACCTTTCAATCCAGCTTAGCCAAGTTATCCTCATGAATATGAAATATAAGGCACAGTCAAGCTGGGGAAAAGTTGAGGGATATAGTGTGTGTGTGCACAAGGGTGTATAGACGTGAATAAGAAATAGTAAAAGACTATTTGCGTCTATGTAGAAAGTTTGTTTGTATTGTTTGTTTGGTATTACTTATAATATGTCCCATTGTGAAGAATCCCTTTCCACCTGAAGACAAAACGCTGGTCACTGCAAGGTCACCCATTTGTTTTAAGGGTTTTTAAGACTGCTTTAAAGAGAAGGTTTAAATAAGTCGAGCAAGGAAAAGGTTAAACAGAGCCGCCTCCTGACATTCTCAAAGTTCCTAATCTGTATTGTGACGCATGCTGATCCGCAGTGTCTTCCTTCCTGCTTTGGCAAACATTTTCAGCACTTCCGTGTGGATTCACATGAACCCCGGGCAGCTTCTGTGCTTTCACATGGTAATTACAGCCTGCTTCCCTGGCAAAATAATAACAGTCTCAATAAGGAGCACAACACAGATGAGCTTTCTGATTTAACGCGTTTGCTGGCCCCCTTCCTTTCCCTCATTTCATCCAGTATCGTTTTGTTTTTTTTGTTTTTTGTTTTGTGTTGTTGATTCATTTTTCGAACCACCCTACGCCTGCACTGCGTCTGTCCAAAATGAAGCATCCAATCTGAGGCCCCATCTGCTGAATGATCCTCTCTCGTTGCATGCATGTACACAAGCCTGCGTTTTACGCCAAGGCGTTATCAACTCCTTCATGGCCCATCTGCTCTCTCTTTATCTACCCCGTTTTCTGTCCTCCTTCCATCTCTTTATCCCTGTTTCCTTGGCTCTGTGTCTCTCATCATACTTTAGTTGGCTGTCTTGATTTGTTACATTGATGCCTTTCACACAAACGCATGCGATGTAATGTTGGTACCATTTTGTGCGCAACGGCCGCTTGAGTACAGTCCTACTGTGTTCTCCAAAGCCTGCCGCAGGCGTTTGATCGAGACATCTCAGTGAATGCGCGCATCAAGTGCTGAACACGTCCTGCTCAGTGCACAAGGGAGGCAGAGAAGGGATGAGATGGGATGGGGTAAAGTGAAAGCGACAATTTGAGTCAGTGTGTTTACCCCAGACAAGTAACTGCTGCAGGGGGGGGGGCACAACATTGCCACCTTTCCCTGATCCCTGAGACTTTCATCCACCGTCTAACTTCTCTGGGAAAGAAGGGGCAATTGTTTCAGTGCCCGTCACCAGAATTTAGTCGAGTCTCGTGCCTGGCAGCCAACAGACCTCAGGTCTCTTTCAATTGTGTGTCTAATTGATTACTTCCAATGCAATTACTCCCGTGTCACACTCAATATTTCACCACACCAGGAAGGGAGCAGCAGGGACTTACTTTTTGAAGGACGACATTCATATTGTCACATTTGTGAGCCCCTAATGTGGATCGTGAAGAGGCACATGTTAAATTGAAGTCCGGAACGGGCCTCCCATGTGGTGGTTGGTGCTAATTGATTGCTCCGTAACACCACTGTGTGACTGAGATAGTGAGACTAGTGAGAGCAACTGGTTGAGCTTTTATGCTCGAGGAACAATTGGGTTGAAATTCTGAAAAAAAGTTAATGTGTTTCTGTTGTGTTTATCGTTCTGTTTCACAGAGCTATCATGGCCAAATATTAAACATTTGTACTCACTTTTGGTTAAATGCTAGGGAGTTCTATACCTTTGACTACCGCTGCCCATGAAGGCCATGTATTTCCTAGGTCATAGATCAGGAATCATATACACCATAATTTCTCACTTTTCTAATCTTACGATCCGTCCTTCCCGTATTTTACTTTATTTTTTAGATGTAAAATTGAACCTGAACAATTGACTGAATTACTTTAGCCACAGGGCACATCCATATGTTGCTTTAAGGGTGCAGTGCTCCTTTTTTGTGCTTTTGTTATTCATTATTTTCTTACTGGTGCAAAGTGACGTTCGACAACCAGAGAATTGCTGGGCTTCATGAAATATGAATGGACAAAAACAGCATATCCTGCTATGAGAAAGTTCCATTAGTAATACAAAATATATACATTTGCCATTGTGTTCCCTTTTTCCCTCATTCATGGCAAAAGGCACAATATTACCCCCCTCTACTCGCTCTGCAATTACTGCAATGTTCCTACAATTGCCCTCATATGTTGTTGTATATAATGTCTTTAGAAACTATTCATTAAAAACAGGTAGAAGGAAAAAGTAAACAATTATATATATATATTTTTTAAAGTGGAAGGAAGATTGGTAATTACACTATTATCAAGTAGATACCTTTGTTAATACTTAGTAAATTCAGTCTTTGATTCCCCAGCTCGGGTCCTTACTGTGTTAATTTCTTCATTGAGAATAGAATCCCCCCTCAGCTTTAATCACCACCTAGCTCTAACATTACAAGGCTTTTTGTTTTTTATTTCTTACTGTTGATAGAACAATCAGGTTACTATGTGTTTGCTGCATTGCTGATATCATACAAGGATAATATAACCAAGAAGTGTAGCCCCAGTGACCCGAAGCTAAGAATGTAGAAAATGTTCTTTGTTTTTTTAGACGTTACCCAGACATACAGATCTGGTAGTAATGTTTTTCTATTCTGTGGACCATTTATGTATATGTTTGTTACGCATGCAAGAATGATAATGTGTGAATACAGTAGTGTTCATATATGTCTTGTATGTGCCTATTTCCAATGAATAACTAACGTTGCAACACATTCTCACCCCAAAGCGTCAAAAACATTATACCAATATACTCTTGTTAGGTCTTTTCAAATTAAACTCCCATCTTCACAGGAAGTTTAGGTTTACAAAAGCAGTGCAGTTTAGGAAAAGAGCACGGTTGACATTATCTTGACTGACTAGCATTTCACAATAACTCACGTGACCATGGACACTCTGAACTCACATAACTAGTGTTTTACTAGTTAGTAGACTACATTTTAGTCTACCATGCGAAGTCCTGTGCTTGTTTGACCCGTCCAGCTTGTGTGGAATAGTGGTCAGTGTCCCTGAGAGTGTAATAACGATGCATGTGTGTTTACATTGCAGTTAATTTGTCGCGTACAGGCACTAAAGGTTCTCTTAAGTGCATCGGTGTCAGACGCCGAGAGCCCTGACTTTGGGACTGAGAACTCGTTGGACATTGTCTAAGCTCAGGATCGCATTAGGAGCCAACCTAGAAGGACTCTAACTATACTCACTGATTATAAATATTGTCCAGCCCAAGTCTCCACCTCTGCCTCACCTTTTGTCAGCGAGAGAAAATACAATGTTGCCTAAACATGACCATGCCCTATTTTATCAATTTGCCTTCCAAACTGAACCCCCCCCCGGGCTATGGCTTAGATCAGGATAATATGTGCCATGATGTAGATGTAAATCCAGCTCAGAGACCAATAGGACGCTGTTCACTGAGTTGAAAGTTGTTGTTTTGTTGTTCAGCACAAGGTACAGAGTGAGTCTTAAGATACCTGATTGCAGTGCAACCGATCAAGCGGCTAAAACAGCTTCTGAACAAGAGATATCTGTGGAAGATTGTGCTTTGCTAATCAGAATCTAGAGATTCCACCGATGTATGCAGGGTGTTGAGAAAGACTTTGCATTAACACAGCACTTAGTTATTTTTTCAGAACTCTAAATAAACATTGGTATCATAAGGGTCTGTTTATGCTGTGAATTACTAGAATGAATGGACACCTGCCAGCAAATAAGGAACAATAATATCTAGTGCCCATGGTAGAAGTGCTGTAACTGCTTTTGGGATAAAAGTGGAATTCTATGAGACAAATTTTTTTTTTTTTAGCTTCACAGGCAATACTTGTCGGATACAGTCGTTGTTGGTCTAGTTTTTTTTATGATGTGATTTGTTTGTTTGTAGAATATTGCACATTTGATCTTTTCAGCAGGTTACTATTTCCCTCTAAAAGTAAAAGGAAACAACGGTTGGTATGTGCAAACAAAGGTCTCTGATGTTTGATTTGACATCCTTTGTATGCCCAACCATCTGACCTCCTTCTCTGGAGTTGTTGCAGTGCTATTACAGTGAATCACTGATTCCACCTTAAACAAATGACTAGTGCCCCCATTGTTTTTGGCAAGAACAATCTCGCCTATCGAGCATATCAGAAACATGGGACCAATTTAAATATCTGGTGTTATCTGGTGTTTTTGTACTGTACACCCATTTTAACACACTTTTAGATGCAGTTCAGTTCTCTTAACTACTTAAATCATGTATGCAATACTTATTCCTTTTCTGATTGTGTGCACACCGCATTGTCAAACAAACATTCACGTACACAGAATAACAAATGAAAGGCTTTCACCCTTTTATGATTTTTTTTGGGTCTGAATGTTCTTGTTCAGTATGTGCTGCACCTACTCCTTTTTATGTATTATTCTGTTTCTGAAAAGTCTGCCATAGATATGATTGCAGATTCCGAACAAACACCGTGGTTGTCATGTTTAGTTTCTGTCACTGGATGGCTGTCATCGTGGCTTTCCCATGCCGGCGCATGGCTGTGCAGGCTTGACGTGCAGCTCTTACTTTGATTCTGAAGGGCCAGACTGTGTTACAGACAGGTCTTTGATGCCAGAGGCGATCAGTGCTCATCTCAGAGGAGGAACAAAATGAGTAGGAAAGCAAGTGAAGTAGCAGCTGACTGGCAGCTCCGTGGGTCTCAAAAGACACTGAGGAAAATGTCACTTTCTATCAACTTAGTTTTGAGGCCTAAATGGAGAGGCTACCTGTGGACTTCAGGTGGGATAAAATGTTCACTGTTAAAGCTGTGAGGTGTTAAATAAATCGTCTGAGGTGGTTAGTGTGTATACAAGCTGTGTACTTGTATTTGTTGTTTGGCTTTTAATATTGTTTTACTTCCATTTTCCATATGACATGGTTGAGCGTTTGTTGCTTTACAAAAACTATAGACGTTGTGTCCGGGATAATGAATAGTCTGTGAATCGTTCAGCATATTGCATAAGCTGATAAGATATACAGTACATATTTAAACTAAGGATAAAAGTCCTTAGATTTCCAGCGATAAACAATTTAAATTGCTATCATTGAGGATTGCTTTCCATGAGTTTAAAAGAAGCAGTGCTCCCAAAACAATTTAATAACCTTGCCTCAGTGCCGACACACACATAAACACACAGATTACCCTCCGACGCTACGACTCCTCCCCTTTCTCCCCTGGCAGCTTAATAATTAATATGCTTATTTTTTGCCTCTTAGGCCGAAGCTTCGGGTAAGTGGAGCAGCTATTGATGGGGGCAGCGATGGGTAATGGGACATGAAAAGGACTTTTCCATTCATCTAGGTCTCCAGAGATACAGGGTGGGTGTTACTACATGCAACACCAGGCATGACTTCACCAAATAAAATTTTTAAATATTTGCCACCTCTCTCCGTGGCACATTTATGTGTTGTGGTGCTAAAAAATCTCTGGCTTCCACCATCGGTAATTTTTTCTGAAGCTCTGTGTTTCCACCACATCTAGCAGGTGTTGCCTCTTTGATAATGTCATATTCCTTTTTTATTATAGTTTGTTATTGCAACAACCAGGCTGTGAGGCACATTTTATTGCCCATAAACAGAAGTTGGTTTGGTCATGGATGTGGTCTGAAAGCATCTGCTCCACAGTTATGCTCTGAGACGATGTAATGTTGGATGGTGTCAGACACCGGGCGGACAGTCTCACCTTGAGGTCAAATGTTTTTTGGACGAAATGTTTGCCAACAATTTATATTACAGAGACTTCAGAGACAGGGAGACAGACGTTAATTTATGCAAGAATGTTGATCTTTGGCAAAGATTTTATAGTTTTGGTTCATTGGTACTCACATTTTTAAACTGGCGCAGAGTGACATTTTATCCATTACAGTATTTTCTGTAATAAACTGTTATGGTTAAACTATCAAAGATACAATTCTGTTTGATATGTCCTTATTTTTTTATTAATTCAAATAATATTCATTAGTTTTTTGTTTCAAGGTAAGACTTTCACATAAAAAGCAGTTCACACAGTGTCAATTCATTGTCACAGCATGATTACAGCATAACAAACATTCAAATGTAATATTTAATACTAAGTACTGTTCTAGGACACTACCTTATTCATGCAACCTGAGGCATGCTTTGCACCTGGGGCACCATCCCATCAAACTTACATATGTTACGAATGTACAAAGTAGTTTGTACAATGTACAACATCGGAAGGTAAACGTGTTTACATCTTCCAAAATGTGAAAAGACATTTTCAGTCTGTTTAGGAAGGTTTAAGTCACCAAAGTGCCAAAAATTGTTGTGTAACAAATGAAAAAAATAGTTTAAGAGAGAGGTTCAAACTGAACGCATGGCCGTCTTAAGCTGAAGGCATTTCATGTTTGATTCTAGGAGTAAAAATGGTGGAGGGCAACGTTTATTACACACCTCTTTTGCGGTACTAGAGTGACACTGCACCTCTCCCAGCTGTTGTAGCATTGGTCATAATAAGTAGCATAGCAAGCCCCTTGTGTGACATCAGCTCTGACCCTCTGAACCCTAAAACACTGATCTGACTAAAACACGTATCACATCCCTGTTATTGATATACCAATGTGTACTATTTACACAATTTTGAATGTGCATCGTTGGCATATATGGGTTCTTTATAGATGTTTCAGTTTGAATCTACTTTACAGTCTTCTGGGTCGACTTTCCCACCTTGGCTGATCGTTCACACCAAACACATGTGCTGTGTGAACAAAGTCAAGGCCTCGGCCCTCAGTGGATTACTTAATGTCTCTCAGTAGGCCTGGAAAAACAAGGGCTCAATGACGTGTTGTTGCCTTAGCAAATAATGAAGGAACTGAAGCCAGCTTCCTGTGTGGTACAACCAGCATACTTGGTATGCTTGTGGTAAGATATGCTCTCTTTCCGCTCAGTCTTTCCATCTTTCCTTCTCTTTCTCTCAGACCCTTTTTAGTTTTGCACATTCCAGAGAGTGTGGCTCATTTTAATTCAGCTGGCAGGCTGATCACACATCACCCTTGATAAGCTAAGTGGCCCTAAGCAGCACCAATTGAAGGTCCCTTTTTTAATCACTCACTTGTTTGTCCCCCCATGTCAATAAGTGTTGTCTTTTTTTTTGTCTCTTCCTTTTATTGTTTTCATGCTTTTGTTTTTCTTTGCTTTTAGATTTGTCTTATCTTATTGTAATATGATTTACCCCCCTCCTCTGTCCTACCCATAATGCTCAGATTACCAGGGCTTTATCACAGTTTAAGTTGAATAACCATAACAATCCTCTCTTTCCTCTTCTCATCTTTAAGCAGATGCTTTTTCCTGCTACGTTATAATTCCATAATCCCCAAATCTCCGCCATTTTTCATAAAGACTCATAGGAAACAATTGCATGAGGGATGGGCCAAATTTAATCAGCAGCCGGTGAATGCAATTATCTTGGTGGAGGAGAGGCGTATGTTTGGGGGATGGGGCCATGGCTGGCGCCCCCACACCAACGACTATACCTCAGCAAATATTTCAACATTTCTCCTTCACAGCAACACAAAGGGGAACAAGGACATGTCATTTTCAAGATTCGAACATTGTATTAATTTCAAAGATTGAAGATTAGTGAAAGAAATAATGGTTTTCTATTAACGGTTTAAATCAATTCAATTTGAAACAAGTTCAGTTGTTATTTTGACTGAAATATCCTGTAACAAGTCTTTACAAAAGACACAAACACAAACTGCTTAATTGTTGTATGTAGAGATGCAGAAGATGAGTTCTGATGTAATTGTGAGAAAATTCAGTCATTAATTATCTGTACGCTGTACATATACAATGTCCAGTTTCTTTATCAAGCATAATTTTTATACGCATTGACTTATTTTAAATTGCCTTTATCCGAGATTTTGCAACTTGTTTCCCAACCAGACATTACGCTGCCAGGCAGGAAAAAAAGCTTCAAGATTCAAGAGTGGGCAAGAGTTTTGAATGGAATGTTTTTTGCGTTGAGATGGATGAGGTTGTTCATTACTCCGAAAACCGCACAGTGTGAACAGCACGCGACGCCGCATGCTGCCGTGCCCACTCAGTCATGAATGTCAGTCACCATGTTAAAATGAAATGTGCGTCCAATGTGTGAACCCGTGTGTCCATGCATATGCGGCGACATAGACAGACATACTGGGAATACTTAACATGAGCACTGATGTACTCAAGGAAATCACTCATCTCATGGCTGTGCTCTTCTCTATTCAATCTTTTATATCTTCCTATATCTTTCATTCCAGTTTTATTTCAATCTCTGCCGTGCATTTGTTTTGGTCTTGCGATGCTTCGCTCTCCGTATTTTTTCTTTCTTCTACTAACACATCAATGCAATACACATATTACACACACACACACACACACACAGCCCACGCTGCTGCTCTTGACCACAGTGTGTTCAGAGACAGTCTAATCCCAGCGCTGCCATCTCTCTGATGAACCTCTCCGAAGCGCTTTTATGTAGTCAAATGAATGCAGTTGTTCTTTTCAGGTCAATAGTTAAACGCATAAAAGTGCAATTACATTTCAATGGTTACCACTATTTCACTTGGGGACTGCGTTAACAGTGTTAAAATTGCATGCCGTTTGTGTGGGAGGTACTCCATCCGATGACCTTCAAGCAGATATGAAGTTTGTGATGCATGCTGCTAGACATTGCACTCTATAGTTCTTATAGTAAGAAATGAATCTGTTAATATGACACTGAATAGGACATTTATCATACTCCTGTATATGGAGAGGTTGACCAGATAGGAGAGCATTGCAATTGTCAAACCTGTTTCAATATAAGTGTCCATTAGTCTCTTAATACCTATAATTCATATTTCAGTTTTATCCTGGTTGTGTGATACGATATGTTGTGAAATCCAGGCCTTAAAATGCCATCAATTGGTCAGTTGTCTGTCAGAGACAGCCACATAAAGCTGCGTCTCATCAGCATAGTTTCGGAATAAGATAAGCCACCAAGGAGTACAACTATAGATTGATGGGAGCCTCCACCAATTGTAAGAGTTAAATTCAGTTTACTTTCCACATGGAGTGCTAGTGCCCAGCCTGAGAAAACAGTTGTTTAATGTCCTAAGTAGTTCTTGACGTGCTTCCCAAAGAGCTTGACTCATACTTATGATTAAAAGTCAGTACATCCCGTCCTCCTCTGCTTCAATTTTAACTACTCTTTTTTTTAAATATGTCTGATGTGAGTGCCTCCAGCAATGCAGAACTTCTGGACAAATGGCCCCAGGACTGACCCTTGAGGAACATCACACGTTTTGTTTCGAGGGCTGATCCTTTATTTTGACATAGAACCAAAAAAGAAAAACCAACCAACAAACGTATGAAAAGCGGGTATGTTCGGTCAGACTGTTCAAAACAAATTGGTGAATGTATGCTTAGCATCTGTATGTACGGTATGCATCAGTGCGTGAGTTCCTCCACCATCTTCAACAGGAACACAAACATATCCACAAGCATAGAACGGACGATCTAATGACAATCTTGTAAAACATACAACAGACACACTGATGTTCTTTCTCTTCCATACACAAATGCACACAGCGTTTTGGCATGCTCATGCATATACATTTCCTTGTTCATCTTAATCTTTTTTCACCACTTGCATGCAAATAATTACAAATACACACATACTTTACATCGGGGATCTGCGAGCATTTCCTTGGCAACAGTGGGGACTGGAGGGCAGGGATGGAACTGTGCAGCAGCGGCAGATGATGGATGGGAGGGGAGATCACCTATTTGTAGTGCAAAGGCAGAGATTTGCGGTCCTGACATCGCCTGTCGAGGACGGAGCGACTCGGAGCGCAGTGATTGACGCAGTGCTATGCTGAAGCATGGGCACCGTTCGAAGACAAAGAAAACGTCTTCTCCTCAAGCTTATTGTTGCGTGTTTACCAATTTAGTCTGAAGTGTGTGTTTTTTCAGTAGGAGTGCTGGAGACGCTGTGGCCTCTGGGGTGGGTTCATCAAATAGTTCTATTCACTAATTCATGCATCATCTATTCAACCTCTGCAACCATATTCGACACACTCTTTACATTTTCCGTCTTTCTCATTATTTTTTCAGTAGCCGTTCATCTATCGTGACAGATGAACGGCTACGCTGATGGATGATGGCTGATAAAATAGATGTCATTCATTCTCCCATCATAACATCCATCACTCCAAGTAATTTATTCTTCATCCGTCCGAACAGCATGTGCAGTCTTTAATTTGCCCAACTGCTTACTCACTTACTTTTTCATTTATTCCTTTATTGTTGATTGGTAAGTGGTCCAGTTCAGCCTAGAATGATGTTTGCCTTATATGTCCTTAACTTCCTTATATAACTCCCTTATAGTTACAAGCCCAGTGATGAATATGAAGATGTTTTTAGTATTCTTCTTTTAGTGTGTGGACTGTGGGCCAATCTCTTATTTTGGTATTTCTGGTATTTGAAGTGCATCCGAGCAACACCTGAAGCTTTCCACTGCTGCTGGGGGTGTACAGCAGGTTCTGCACCCCAGCATTTAGCCTCTTTGACCCAGAATGCATCCTCATCTTCCCACTGAGTTTTTCCCCTCTGTTGCACTGAGCTAATAGCAGCGCTCAGCCGAAACCAAGTTGAAGCTCTCGGACTCGATCAGACACCACAGTGCAGACTCAGTGTAAAATCCCCAGTATCGTTGCTCGAGGAGAGGAGAGACGCCTCTGTTACTCAGATTGAATACCTGTTATCTACTGTAATTGCCCGACTGTTGCTAACTCTATCTAACTATTCAAGCCGGCCGATTATGTGTACATACCTCCCTCCGAGGGACTGAAGTTTAGATATTGAGTGAATGTGTTTTCCTGTGTGTATTGATGGTAGTAGTTTAGAACATGGATCTTATTCAGGATACAAAAGAATGAACACTAGTGAGGATATCCAACACTGGAGCAAATCAACCACTCATTATAATACTTTTTTCCTCCATATTTCTTCATTAAACAATCCCCTCCACACGTATTAATTCACTCTCAGAAACTCATTAATATGGATTTCTTTCTGATCATTGGTATGCTATTTGCCTCCCAGTCTTAATCAAACTCGTCCCCACACTGCAATAAGAAAGTAAAGAAATCACAACAAGCGATTACCATCAGAATAATTGCATGCATACATTTGTTCTGCCTCCTTGAATTTCATATTGTTTTCGTCCAGCGGTCATGTGGCCTGATATTGATGATTGCTGTGCCTTTTGAAGACTTGCACTCATTCCGAGACCCTTGGAGTTGCTCTGTGGATGAAGCTGAAGGGTAGGGGGTAGTTTGGAGACAAGCTGCAGCTACGTGAACAAACTAATTAAGCCATTTGCTCTACCCACTGAACAATCAACAACAGAAATTAACCATTGATCTCCCCCTGGTCACCAACTGCACACCCAGCAAATGTGCAAGCCAAGCATTTACTGGTAATGAAAAAGCAAAGTGTGCATACGTTTTGCTCAAATTGTCTAGGTATTATGTAATATCTGTTTGTTAATTATGAATATATCGGTGACGGATGATATGGGAAAAACGGTTTTAGGCAAAGCACTAGCAGGGGGCCA
Source organism: Cottus gobio (assembly GCA_023566465.1). NCBI lineage: Eukaryota > Metazoa > Chordata > Actinopteri > Perciformes > Cottidae > Cottus > Cottus gobio. The sequence goes on along the minus strand of CM042227.1, from coordinate 9,501,778 downwards.
ATTACACTGCTGTCCAGCTTCTTGAACTTGGTCATGGCACGCTGCAGATTAGTGCATGTCCAAATGCACCATGTGTGCTAGAATCATTACAAGATGCTGGAGCCCTCTGGATGGTGCTGAGGGTCACTTGTGAAAGTGTTGAGTGTTACATTTTTCGGTCTGTTTATACAATCAGTTTGAGAGTGTGAATGCTGCTCAGGTCCAGCTGGAATTAGTGAAAAACACCTTATATGAGTTTTTGAGCACACACACGATTCCTGGCAATTGTTTGTGGCTAAACTGTTACTTGGATTCAACTTGTTTACATTTCCGGATTTAAAAAAAACAAGAAAAACATTGGTTATTTCTTTGTGGCATGATAATGAGTTCACGAACATATTTCCTTAACCGATGATGATGATGATGATGGACAGCATATCTAAAGGTCCACCGTTACTTTTAAATATTCAAGATGAAATACTGTACGGTAGAATAAAGACCATGGTGCATATCCACCGTTGGCATTTGCTTCTTCTTTGTCAAATCCCTATACTTGTTTGCTGATGTCCTGATGTCTAAGTCTTTAGCAGAAGAGTGAGCCTTGCCTTGGTTGAGTGCGTAAGCGACACAATGACCAAATGTAAGGACTTGCCAATGATTCTGTTGTTGTTCAGTGAAAATCAGAGACGAGCACAACAATATATTGAATTATGTCTCAAATGGGACATTCCTGCATTCATCCATTTGTAATATATTTATTTTTCCACAAATGGCATACATTTTGAAGGACTTTCAAAGCCTATTGGAACCTACGCGAGCTGTGAATGTGTCTTGGACATGTTTACACATAGATTTGACTTATTTCGGTTCCAATATGAATGCCCATGTACTTGTATCTTGCTTGAACAGGGTTGAGATGTCCTGCTGTCGTTTTTTTCTTTTTTTGGGAGGGGGTCGTAATACCGGCTTTGCTTTGTCTGTGGGCTTGTCCCTTGCTTTACTTCGCAGCATCGTATTGTGCAAACAATTTGAATTTGATACGTGGCCTCCTCCTAGCCGAGCGATATCCCTCCTGCGGTGAGAGGCAGCATTCATTTATCTCCCTTACTGCCACCGCACATGCAGAAAGAGAGCTGAGGTTAGGGGGGAGGGGGTGTTGTAGGTAATACCACCACCACCACTTATTATCCAAGGAGCATCATTTAATCGGGCGTTTGTGGGACGATATTGTATTTGGCGGTTTCAGTGTGGTGCTTGCAGGGCGCCTCGTGTATGATTATGTGTCTCATCGGTTTCAGCCCTGTGTCAGTAATCTGTTTGTAAGGAGATAGAGAGCACACAAGCTCTGTAAATAATGCAAATCTGCTACTGGGCTTCACTTTCTTTCTTTCCCGCCATCCGTCTCTCTGTGGCTTTCTTCTATCTTTATTTGTCTCTCTTTCTTTCTTTCCTTTTCTCACTCTTTCTCATGTTAAAGTCAGGATTAAGCATTTTCTGAACTCCTGCACAACAATGATTGGAACCACCCTGCGTATCCAATCATTCAACATACTGTGTGTGTGTGTGTGTGTGTGTGTGTGTGTGTGTGTGTGTGTGTGTGTGTGTGTGTGTGTGTGTGTGTGTGTGTGTGTGTGTGTGTGTGTGTGTGTGTGTGTGTGTGTGTGTGTGTGTGTGTGTGTGTGTGTGTGTGTGTGTGTGTGTGTGTGTGTGTGACAAAATGAATCAATCCTTTGACGATCATTAGATGACAATCATTGGATGGATGATACATATTTTGATGGAGTTATGACTTACCAAAATCCTTGATGAATTATAAAATAGGGGCTGCTGTCCCCTACAGGGTCTAAAAACCCAGATGGATTTTGCATTGTGATGGTAGGAACAACTGTAATAACGGCATTATGACAGTGCTTTGTCCTGGCTGCCTCAGTTCAACCACCATCTTCAGATGTGTGTGTCTCAACATAAGCTCCTCCCCCTGAAACCCAACCCTGCTCTTGCCCTCAGTTGGAAAGGAAGGGATAAAGTGCCTTCCAATCGGATTAGATTTTGATTTCAACACGTCTTCCCCTCCATGTATGAGAGAAGGCACTCAACTTCTTGCCGACGCCAATGGCTCGGTCCACTTGTGGTAGTTTTCTCAGTGTAAATATAAAATCACGACTTTAGAATATTGTTTAGAAATCCTGGGGGTGTATTCTTGATTGTACTGGCTTTTAAATGCTCAGAAACTCCGTGGCATTATCTTTCTTTGTCATGGCTGGCTATTACAATAAAAACCAACTTGTTGACATAATTCTTCCTCTTGAGAGCAATTGAAAACACATTTTGGTTTAATTAATAAAAGTAATAATGATCATTATAATATGATTTGTAATAACTGAAATAAAATGTTGCAGTGTTTTATGCACTCACAAATGAAAGGCCAAAACACAGTGTGGCTAGTCCTTCAGCTGAAGTACATGGATGTTGTTTGTGGCATTACTCGTGGCCACTATTTCTCCCGTGTGGTCGTCTGAGAAATGGCCTGCCTGTAAATACCAACTGCAGAGTCCAGTCTGGGATGAAATGTACTCTCAGACTCATAAAGGGACGTGTTGTTCAGCTCAACCACATATTTGCTGTTGTAGTGTACGATACCTTGTGAATTTCCTTCTCTAGTGTTCTCGGCTTGGCATTTCGTACTTTGTGTCAAAAGCACAAAGCCACGAAACCCCCGTTTGTCCTCGGTGGAAATTGGAAATCTTTGCAGAGGTAGGATGCCAAGGTAGCCGCTGTGTTCTTTCCTCTTTGTGATTCATTATCATATGGTGTTTCTCAGTGCCGTTTGAGAAATTAGCAAAGTACCACATCCATGTGGCAGGAGTAGCCCCTCTTTTAGATACGAGCTCCTGTTTTTGTCTTTGCTGGTTGGAGTCCTTATCCTGTTCAGAATTGCCCCTGCTCTGTGTCCCATTCACTCTCCATCATGTTTTTTTTTTTTGTGTTGCTGCCTTCATGCACATGTTCTGCCTGCAGGCCGCATCCGTGCCGTGCCTGAAAACACAAAGTATCATTCAAATGATGTAAAATATGAGTGTGATTTGCAAAAAAACGAAAAAAGAAAAAAAACCTGAGAGCATCATTTGAAAGGAAAGACATTTTACAACCATTCCTTTGATATGTGCCGTTGTATCCCACAACCCTATGTCAGTCGTGAGTTCTAAAATTAAGAGGGAACAAAGAATTGGCAATTACAAATCACATTAGGAGCCTACTAACAGGATTGCTGAATTAGTTGCATCCTCCAGGCAGAAACCCTTAAGTACCAAGGAAGCCCTGTGTGTATCTGTATTGACTGTGTGATCTCCCTCTCCTCCACAGAGATCCTGAGTGGAGGGGTGTATGTTGACCAGAACAAGTTCCTGTGTCATGCGGACACAATCCACTGGCAGGACATTGTCAAAACCCCCCGGATGCATCCTTTGGTGGTACCCACCAACAGCAGTGTCACATGTAAGTAACCCAACAAATACAAATGTAGAAGGCACGAAGACTTAATGTGACTTTATTTAAAGGAATGTTTTATTGAGAGTATTTCTGCCCCTCACTCAGATGTATAAACTCATTCACATGCTTAGAGTAGCACTTACCTATTTTGCATTACACTTCTAAATTGAATTAGTATAATGGATATTTTCTTTACGTATTAGAATGATGCAGCACAACAAGAGATATTGCCTTTTTTATTCCACACGCTCTTATTCATCCACTACCCACAATGCACCTTGACCACCGACAGTTTGGCTAAAGACCCCCGGTGTGTTGTGCTTTTTAGAAGCTCATGTGGCCTTAAAATGCTTGCCTCAAGCAGAGACGAGCAGCAGGCTGAAGAGGACTGCTGTACTCATTTATTTCTACATACCACCAGATTCCTGTCATTCTCAAACCTTTTCACCCTCTGCCTTTAAGCAATGTCACTTTATCAGATTCCGCGCAGCTCCCTCTGAAGCCACAGAAGACTTTATGCAATTTATTTTCACATTTTCAGTAGAATTCCCTAAGACCTGGAGACAAGTTTGCTCAACAGCACTTCAGCAGTGCTCATGAGCAGGTGGCGATTGCTGCTCTTTCACTTTCTCCCACATACTAACCCTGCACCAGATGCATAGCGTTCCCAAAGGTTTTAACATTTTCCAATCACTTTTACGTTCCTCGCTGCCAGTAAATTAAGCTCTAATTCTTTCGTCTCCTCAAAACAGTGACAAATTTCTCTCACATGCCTTTTCATATATTTCTTAGGAGTTGAGGCATTGTATCTTGCTGATAAGGATGGCTCATGACTACATCCAGTGTGCTATGATTACATTGCAGTAAAGAATTTTGAACGCCAGCAGTCGGCTCTACCTGAAGTTTCCTGAACTCAAACCACTGTGAGCAGACTCGCTCACAGTCTTAGGCTTTCAAAATTATATTTGGTTGTTACATGCCTTTAATAAGGCAGCATGAGCTGGTAAGTTGTGGAAGGGAAATTGTCCCTCTTGAGACCCACTTAACCTGCGCCATTGACAATAAGTAACGAGTGTGAGCAGCAAAACATTGTCATTATAAAACCACCCCTTGACCCAATTCTGTCACTCTGCTTTCCAAAACAAACCACAATGAGTGTGAGCTCATGTCACTGTAATGGCCCATTGGCTAGCAAGGAAGACGTGTTAATAAATGCTTAGAATTAAGAAAAGATTTAGTTGGATAAAATAAACATTTAATCTGTCAAGAGGTAGGAGGGAGTGGTGGTTGAGGTGGAAGATGAAGTAAAAGATGCAAGTCACCGCTTCTGACGCATTCACTGACTTAACCTCTTAACACACACTGCTTTTGTTATTCATGCAATGCTCAAGCTGTTTGACATTTTTAATCTGTTGTTGTTGTTTTTTCAGTCTTTTCTTTAAGCTGTCTCGCTCCTCTGCAAATACATAATTACACAAATAAAAGGCATTATCATTACGGAAGGAAACAAAGAGACAGTCTCTGCATATGCCCTCGGAGTTCCTCTCACAGCGCTGGCTGGAGGCGTCAAATGCAGATTAAGAGCTCCCAGCATTGATATTCTGCTCAATCACCCTCCTCCCTGCAGCCCTGTTAGCCCCGGTGCGACCCTTACGCCTGTGCAAGTCTTCTACTCCGTCAAAAGATCAAGGGTCTCCAGACCTGTAATCCACAATTGAGAACATAATCTTCTTTGGGGACACACAAGATTTACGCTGTTATCACTTGTGACTTATTTGTGCCACTGTTGTTGTGTTCATCGGTTCTCATCTCAAAAAACAGGACCGTTTTTTGAATCCGTGCCCCGTCGATACCTGGCATCTGTCTTTTACTCCACAGCAGCCCAGGCACGGCAGGATTCCCGACATTTTAACCTTAGGGGCTGTTTTAAGAAAGCTGTAAAAGATTATGGCGCAGGAAGAGAGCCGGACAGGTTTATTCTAGGTCACTGAGAATTTATACGATGGAGATCGGTAAGACCTTGAACACTAAAAGAAAACTCTTTGTCTTGACTTCACAGGGCGAACAGAGACATAACTAAGTGCATCTGAGATTTTGCATACTTGCCGCTGTCAGACAACCACTTACGGCTGGCTGACATTTGTATTATGATCCTGTTTGTACGCTGCTTTTCATACAGTCAAGGCTGTCGACCTCTCTTTCTCAAGCATTGTCAAAGTGCTAGTTTGAGGGGAACAGACTGTAGAAGCAGAGTAAAGCAGAGGGGCAGACAGGAAAAAGACAAAGAGCGACAGGGATAGACTATAAGTGAAAGAGAGCCACAGAGGAGTGATGAATCGAGCGAAGGGTGGATTGAGGATGAAAGAGATGAAATGTGTGGTGAAGAGGGGCACGGACGAGGAAGAGGAGAAGGGAAGATGGAGAGGATTGTGGTGGGGCATAGAGTATCGATGTTAATAGCTCTCATCTGGAGAGGCTGATGGACAGAGGACAGCACTTCTGCACTTACCCAGGCTTACTTCCCCCGCAGTCAATTACTAGACAGTCAATTAAGTCCTCCAAAAAAAAAGACAAAAAAAAAACCAGAAAGGCTCTGAGGGTATGATACTGCTTTCTGCTGGTGCTTTCTGCTGGTGCTTTCTGCTGCTTTTATCTCAACCTGGTTTCATGCTGGGCTGATTTACTTATTTCAAAAAATAAAAACTGTTATTTATGTTTTTATGACATAATAATCAGAGAGGCTGTTTTGGTACAAGAAGATGGCAAGTTTCAGCATCTTGGTTTAATAATAAGAATACCTGTTGAATATCATTTCAAGTGAAAGCAATCAGTTTGTAATTGCAAGGGTAAAAAAACTGTCATTTGAATATAATTAATAAACATACCATCATCATACAGTATAATTAACCACAACGCAGTCCTGTAATATATTCAAGTGCCTACATTTCTTAAGATGGCCAGATTCCAATTATAATGATGATCAGGCACTCAAAGGATGCTTGAAATGCACTTAAAATGAAGCGCACACAAACACATCCCATGTGCTTAAAGGGGAGCCGAAGGAACACCTACAACCTCGCTCTGGATCAGTTTGGGCTTCAGTGGAGTGCATGATGCCAGACGTACTCAGCTCACTGCCTTTAGCCCATTTTAAGGTTCAGCTAATATGGATTGTGAAGGCTGATACTGATCATATGTTGTGAATAAGTAACTGTTTGCTAATGTCTCAATGCCAATCATCTCTTTCCCTGAACTTGTCTGCAGGTCAAAAGTGCAATCGTTCCTGTAATGGCCGTTGCTGGGGACCCAAAGGGGACCAGTGTCAGAGCTGTAAGTACACGACTATTATTAGCTGAAGACACCACATGCTCTCAATCACATCTAGTGTAGTTTTAGACAGTGTTTTATGTGTATTTGTACAATTATTATTTGTATTCTGTTCAATAATTCCACCCTTTGCATAATTTGCTACTGCCTTGTTTTCTTGTATCCACAACCATATGTTTTTCAGACGCTCAAGACTAAACTGAAATTATTATTACACTGTGAGAAAGCTGGCTTGTTTCACTATAAGGGTGTGACTGTGCCTGATGTGCTGGTGACATGCACATGTGTCGAAGCTTCAAATCAGCCAACTTCAGTAACTTACTGAAGGTCATTTGTTTGAATGTAGCCACTAATGTTGTCAAAGTTGCAGAATCATATTTAATTGCCTAGAAAAAAAATGCAATCCATTCTGCACTATTTATTTGATATTTAATATGCCTGTCATGCTAATTCACATAAAAGCATTTGTTGAAGTTTGTATTAAGCTTTACTCCAAAAAGAAAAACCCAATGTTACTTTACCAATCAAATTCATCGTGAGAGAATGGTCGTTTGTACGTTTTCAGGGAAGTTTCAGCCTTGTAAAGGGGCAGCTCTGGACAGGTATTCACCAGCCCATAATGGCTGTGGAAATACCAGCACCTCCAGCACACACACACACACACACACATATCAACACCCAAAAATATCCCTGGACCACACCACATCTTCCACAAACCCTCCTGCTGGGACATCCCATTCTTCATACTAGCTCATGGCAGCTGGGAGAGAGTGTGTGTGAATGATCCACTACTGAGTCTGTCAGCAGGGAGTGGGCATCCTTGTTATTCCCTCTCCTTCACTCATTTTCTTAGGCTTTCAGTCAGTCAGTCAGTCAGTTAGTCTCTCTCTCTCTCTCACTATCCACTTTGCTGTCTCTAGCTGCATGTTGTACAGTGTACAACACATACTGTTGGTGCAAGTGTTAGAGCTGCAGTCCACAGACCAGCTGACATAAACCAAGGAATAAAATATAATCATTTTACTTGTGCGCCTCCAGGTCCCAACATGTCCTCTAAACTAAACCACAGACGACGCTGCTTATCATTGCCTTGTTGTGGGGCTCCAGCACAAAATGTTTTCTAAAAAGACCCAAATCTTTTAGTTGTTAACTACCTTCACGGTTGTGTCATTTCCCCTTAGTCTCTCTGCACTGGATCAGCAAGTGAATGCAGCAAAAGTTTAATTAATGGGCAAATATTGCACTCAATTTGTTATTATTTTTTGCCCACGCTAGCATTGTCATGTGGTGTTGTTCTATGCTAACACTACCATGCTATGTTTTGAGTAACAGATTAGTGATGTAGTTCAATACCAAATACCTATCCTACCTATGCAAGCCTTTGCAACTTAAAAGTATATATCAAAATATTAGACATATTTTGCCTCTTTTTAGGTGGCAAATATTCATCCTCAATATTTAATGTGGCTGTTTCAGAATTATGTGGATAGTTAAAGAACAATTAGATACAAAATTGATATTCATGCAGAGGTAATTTTAGACATTTAAGAAATGATGCTGGTGTTTTTTGGAATGCTGGTGTGCCCTGGAATTATAAGCCAAAACATAAAATAATTAATATATGGCACACTTCCCAACTCTCGAACATGCCCAAACCAGGCTGTCCTTGGCGATAATTTTGTTACTTTACTACCTTTCAGGGAGGTCAAGATGTTCCATATACCTTTGAGAAATATAAGCGTTAAGTCAGGAAGGGCATTCAGTGTAAAACCTTTGCCAAATCAAATATGCGGATCATAAAATCAAATTTCCATTCCAGATCGGTCAAGTCACGGGGTACCAATTAGATGGAAATATATGGTCGTCTGAGGTGAAGCCTAATGGGAATAGCTGAAAGAAGAGGAATAAGAAGAGTTGGGAATGATATATGGCATGAATACACGCTAGTAAATGTACTACTGCTAATACTACTACTATATTTACTAGTTTTTAAACACAATTGTTGGCATATCCCATAGTTTCACTTAGCACTGTGGTAAATGTAATGCTTAAGTGTCTACTATGTCTGACAATTAAAGTTGTGTTTGCAGCCTTTGAGAAGGAAACTAACCAGCAGTATAACCTGCTGAAAACGTGGCATTCTATAAGCAGATAATATGAAAATGTGTGAAGTCACCCCATTCTGCCTGCAAATGTATCAATCTGTCACAGATCCTAACAATCTGTTTCTACAGATGTCCGTCTATCCATTTTTTATCATCCCTCACTCTGTGTCTAACGCACCACATCACCATTCCCATGAAGGCACAAACACAAGCTGGATCTTTAACATGAACATGCTTGGCTTCTCTGCAGTGTAACATAACACACACAATACAATAAGTACTGTGCCACACATGGAAACTCCACAACTCTACACAAAAACAGCATGTACATATTCATGCAGACGAAAGAGCGCTTACGCACTTTTTCCCCGTTTCTTCTATAAGTCTCTAGTTTGATTGTGCTATCCTCACCATCAGTTCCATCACTCTGTGCACAGACCACTTCATCTATGCCTTCCAGCCCTGGCATGTCTCATCTTATTTGTTCTGCGGTCGCGATCTCATTAAGATAATGAGAAATGAACTGTTTGACCAGGACCTGTTAACACCACGTCACAGACGGAGCCTCGATAAGTCCTGGCCGTGTCTGTCTGCCTCCTTTATCTCGCCATCTTCATCCTGGACGTCATGATTCATAACTCTGCTTCTCTTTCTACCTCGCAACCTTTAATTATATTGTGCTGAAATGCATGGAATTAATTAGTGACATTTTCAAGAATACATATTCAACTGTCTCAAAATCAACAGCAAACAGCAGCTTTTGGTATCAGCACCTCAGCAGGAAAGTGGAAACGCTCAAGAAGTAAATTGCAAGTCAATACAACTCCTGGAATTTACACAGATTTATAACATTCAAAGTAGATATACAGATGAACATAACGTATTCTACAAGTTGAATCTCAATCCTGAGGGCTGTTTTAGATTACATAAGCAAAGCCTAGTATAGCTGTAGAGGTCAGGATGCTTTTACCCTCAGATCAGGAATATATTATTTTACGAAGGGTGAAAATGTAACACCCTGTGTTTTCTATATGTGTGTCTTCCCAGGGTTTCCTGATTGCTTATTCCCTTCACCTGTTCTCTTTCCAGACTCCTCCCCCCTCTTGTGCCGCCCCCCTGCGCAAAGCCCCGCCCTCATTGTTTCCACCTGTGCCTCGTTGCCTGTCTTCCCCTGTGTATTTAGTCACTCTTCCCCTTGCCAGTTGCAGGATTGTCTTCTTTGTCTCCCAGCTTTAGTTGTTCAATCTTTCTCCTTGTTTTGTGACTTTGTTTTGTTTTTGTCTAACCGTGACTCCTGTCGTCTCCTCTGCTCCTGAGTTTTTTGCCCCTCCACACACAAGGTCACAATGGGTGCAGTGATTACCTCGGGGTATTCTGTACTGCAACAAAGTAGATCAGTAAAATGTAAAAGTAAAATTCTAGAGAACCCAGAGAGAGACTGCAGAACTCTGTCTTTGTGCTGACCTCAAATCAGTGTCTGGCATGGATGGGGAGCTCAGAGTAGCACTAGATCTTCTCTACACAGGGAGATAACAAATATCACAGCATCTCTTCTATTAGCTAACTGCAAGGAAAGGGATATTTGGTCTTCATGTGTGTATACCTTTTTATTTTATATTTTCCCGAAACAAACATAACGGGCATGTTTTTTAAACCAAAAATTGTCTCAGTATCAAAAATGATATTTGTATCTGTTTTAGTGCTTAACAGGGAGCAGTGCTCAGCTTGACTTTATATGATCCAATGATTACTAGTTCCGGTGAAGGTGAACGTAAGCTTGCAGTTTTCCAAGGAACTAGAAGTGCTTCTTTGGAGTTTGAACAAAACACCTGCCACTCAAGTGCGGATGACATGCTGGACTTCTGAGCCCTGAAGCTCCGCCCAGAACGTTATGTGCTTTTTCATTCCAAGTGTATACATATTGGAACGTGTCGCTTTTCCAAATTGCACATTCGAAAAAGCACTCCATGGGGTCCCCAGCAAAACACCCACCAAGTGTGAAAGAGAGCGGATCAGCTGGTCCCCGAGATATGTGAAGAACACAAGAACATGCAGTCAGAAAGAGATTCCTTGCTTTATAATCAGATATGAAATGCCAGAAGGAAAGGGCCAACCAATGCATTTGATCAATATTGTAGGCATTCCCTATCTTCTGCTAAAATCTGGTTGTATTGAAAATTAAAATTAAAAGAGAGTTTTGACAATCTAATGTATCATAAAAAAGAGAGGGTCTGTGACTCAAACAGTACATGCATTTGTGTAGATTCTAAGACAAATACTGTTATATATGTTGATATACAAATGCAGTTTCCATTGCAACAAATAATCCCATATTCATTTATGAAGCTCCTTTGGAAACCAGATGTGAAAAAGCACATTTTAGCTCATTTAAATGGGAACCGAAAGGCAGTAGTTCCTGTGACTGATGCTGCTGTCCACAACCTGCTCAAATGGAAGCTTCCAGGCATATTTTATGAGATGGATTCCTTTTGTATTTGTCGTCGCCAGCATGTTTTTTTTTTTTTTATAAAGTGTTAGTTTAAAGCCAAATTGATCAACAGTGTTGCGTCTCTCGCATGGCAAGGTCATTTATTTGACAAAGTGTCTTTTGAGTAAAATAGGCCATTTCATTTTAGCTCAAGCACTGTTAATGGAATGCCACTGATGGTACGTAAGGCAACGTGTGTGTGTGTGTGTGTGTGTGTGTGTGTGTGTGTGTGTGTGTGTGTGTGTGTGTGTGTGTGTGTGTGTGTGTGTGTGTGTGTGTGTGTGTGTGTGTGTGTGTGTGTGTGTGTGTGTGTGTGTGTGTGTGTGTGTGTGTGTGTGTGTGTGTGTGTTGTCTGTGGCTTGTATCAATCACTGTGATAATATCTCGTCACCACAGTGCCCAAAGGGAAACACTGCACAAAGAATGTGCACACACACACACAAATACATCCACATTCCCACTCCAGCATTGTATGATAACATTGCTACTTTTTCCACAAATGATTAATATGACAAATAACTATTTCAATGTCAGTTATAATATATGTGAATAATTTACTTTTACCTCTATCAACATATCTGAAAGAAGCTGAATTATGCAAAAAGGTTCAACTATGTTTTATTATTTGATTATAAACACTCAAGAACACAAAGTCAAGATGTGTTGTTTTTCTTCTAGAATTTTCAGACAATTTGATGGGATTATATTTAATAAATGAATGATGTATGAGCGACAAGCCCACACTGGTGTGTGGACACACAATTTATAGCACCAGTCAAGCCACTATGCTTTTTTAATTTGCATAGTACAGTATATTTATTTTAACTCTGGGCTCTGAAATGCATATCTTGTGCATGCTTTTTCACACCTCCAGTTGCACCGTAGGGGCAATACAGCGTTGTATGTTACTCCTCATTAGTTGTTGTGTGTTTTGCTACCGAAGTCCAGCAACAGTCTTCACAGGAAACAGCTTAGTTAGGGCGTATGCAAGAACACTACTTGGTTAGGTGTAGGTTTTTGTCGAAAAGAGGGTTGTGAAATACTTGGTTCTGTTTAAGCCACACAACCACTTAGCTTCCCTTATGGCCAATACAACATGATAAAGTGCCCTCAATGGTGCCCCTTTAGTGGAGAAAACCTGTGGCAGTGCCCCCTAGGGTGCCCCTTTACTGAAGAAATGATTGTCGCAGTGTCTTGTACGTATAGGCTCCCCTTCATGCTAGAAGACTTTCCTCATGCAGCTGGTTTCCATTATAATGTTTTCAGCTCGACAGCCTGAATCCACCACTGCCCAGCAGCAACTGTATTCAGAATCAGAATTCAACGTTTTGTTGTGTTTTGCACCACTTTATCCATCCCCAATATCTTAAATAAGACTTCCGTCGATCATGTCGGTCCCTCTCCTATATCTGTTAACATACGGCTGTCAAGAAACGAGGCACCAGGAGAATACGACGCCACATGTGACAGCAGCAGACGTGAGGAAAGGGTGGAAATACGTGCATCATGAAAGGAGGACAGTACACTGAGTCAGATAGGAATCATGTCTATGTCAAAGCTAGCTGGAGCCCCTCAGAGGAGCATGAAGGGAGATGAACACTTGATTGAGGATAGCTAGTAGGTGGCAGTGATACTGGCTACAGTAGAACTTGCCCACACACATTACTTTACCAGGCGGTTGCAATGCAAATGTTCGACTAACAGGCTAGCCATCCAGCAGAGTGTCCAGTATCTAGACGTGGACAAATATGATTGGTTAGATACATTAGTAACACTAATTCAAAAGTTCCCAATAACCATGTGAACTGGGTATCTTGTTATATGATATGTTTATTCTCTTATTGTTTATTTTTCTGTCATTCCGCAGTAACTAAGACAGTTTGTGCTGAGCAGTGTGACGGCCGTTGCTTTGGTCCCTATGTTAGTGACTGCTGCCATCGTGAGTGTGCAGGTGGCTGCTATGGACCCAAGGACACAGACTGCTTTGTAAGTGAACACACTCACACACATACGCCACACACACATTTCATATACAACAAGTTTAAATCCAGTTCTTTACATCGTAATATCATACCCCCCTCACCCTCATAAAAAAATAATAAACATCTCCTGATCATTCATTTCCTGTTTTTCACACTTACTTTGATTCACGGAAATCTTCAACAGCATTTATTCCTTCCAGGCTCTTTTTCCTTTTTTTAAATGTATGACAAATATCATTAAATGGCATTTCATTCTCAATTGTACCAGACAGGAGTGTCATTTTTAAATACAGACTTCACCAGCCTCCTCTCCATTTTGGCTCTTAGGCGGGTGCTTTATCAGTTTTATTTTCAACCCTTCTACATGTTAAGCATATTTCTGCACTTGAAATTCAGAGAATATCACTTAAGGAACTGCTCAAGTTCTTGCTGTGTGTGTGTGTGTGTGTTTGCGTGTTTGCAGGCCTGCACCAACTTCAATGACAGTGGGGCATGTGTGACCCAGTGCCCCCAGCCCTTTGTCTACAACCCCACCACCTTCCAACTGGAACACAATCTCAGGGCGAAGTACACCTATGGAGCCTTCTGTGTCAAGAAGTGTCCTCGTAAGTCTTACTGGACACACACACACACACACACACACACATCTGCTTTACTAGTTTACTTGTCATAATGTTACACTGATTACCCAAAACCCCTTCATGGCTACCCTAACCAAAAAAGTATCCCAATCCAAACCATAGCCCTTAAAAAAGTTTTTTTTTTCCCAAGATATGATTATCTTTTCCACTTTGAATTTGGGATCCTAAAACCCAAAACAATTTTCGGCATGGCTTATTTCCTCATATACCCAAAAGCTGCGAGAGAATATTGTTCAATGCACTTTGCAGAGCTCCTGCCACACCGATGGCTCAAGAAATGATTTCAGTGGTATAAAGTAAATAGTTGTTTAATATAACTGTTTTTTAAGTGAAAAAAAGATGATTAATTAATTAAGAATGAATATAGTTTGTTTGTATTGCTAAAGCAAGCTATGTGTGACGTTGAGGGGAAGTTTAATAAATTCAGAAAAGACATTGAATTGCGTTGCTGAGGTCATGGTCACATTAGGGAAATGTGACCATGGTACAGAAATCAACTAAAAGGCTTAAAATGAACATGTATCCCTGCACATCTGTTCAAATGAGCCATTGTATTACATTTGCATAATGCCAGTATAATAATGATCTCTTCGCAAAGATCATAACTGTGCATTTACGGAAGACACACACACACACACACACACACACAAAAATTATGTACATTTTCATAGACAGAATTTTATGGACTATACTCACACATGCATACGGAGTTCACTGGAAGCAGCAAGTTATGCACATTAAATGCCTTATTTGCATTTGAACACTGGCAGATACATTTTGCCTCGAAACAAGAACAACGATTATAGAATTGAGATGCTTGAATTACGTTTACTTCTTAATCTCTCATAACCTTGTCATTTTTGCTGGTAGATCATATATTTATAAAACTATTGTAATTATAGAGCGAGCCAGAGAGAGAGAGTGCTTTGACGCATTGTCCTTTGCATGAATTGGCATTTGGGGAAATTGTTTTTATTGTTTTCTGTACTGATGTGTATTTTGGTGATTTGTGCATTCACCTGCACGTTCTAGCTTCTTTAAACTACAGCACAAGGCTTGGCCATTGTCTTTGAAGAGACAATTTAAAACTTAGCCCTGGTTGAAATGTGGCAATAGTGTGGAATGACCTTACAGACTTATCAATATGGGCCATGACATGCAGAGAGGGGAATATGGAGGAGGCTGCTTCTATCAGAGATCCAAGGACCCGGCTGCTGAAAACTTCCTCCCTGAAGCAAAGCGTTTCTGTAGTTTGTGGGTGGTACCAGTGTGGTCCAGGTGCTCGATACCTTTCAATTGTTTATTGCATTGGGCTCTTTGCAGAATAACACGACCAGCTTATTTCTTTGCGACATTGTAAGTCTGGGTATTACTCCTGTGTTCTGCGGCCACTTCCCAGCTAACCTCCAACTGCTCACCATGCCCACAGCTAATTGTGGACATCCCACACTGTTCCCAACATCAGTGAAAAGGCCAACCAGTGGGAGGGAAGTGGGACTTTTAACCATTTAAACCAGTGGTCCCCAAACTAAGGCCCGTGGGCCGGATACGGCCCGCCTCCACATTTGGCCCGGCCCCCTGAACAATACCAGAGACGCATTATGATTTTTTTTCAGTCTGGCCACGCAAATCCTAGACTAGCCCCTGTCAAATAGAATGGAATAATGGTGAAAAGGTTAGGTAAGAGAAACATGTATTCAGAATGCAGGGTATTTAACCTGCAGTGGTCAAACGATTATTTTTTTGTTCAATGCAAAGAAAAGGATGTTTGTCTCATCTGTCAAGAGGCGGTGGCGGTATTCAAAGAATACAATCTGCGCCGACACTATGAATCCCGTCACAAAGACAAGTATGATAACTTGCAAGGCCAAATGCGAGCAGACAAACTCTCAAAGCTAAAAAGTGGACCGTTAGCTCAGCAGAATACATTTGTACGCCAAGCTCAGCTGAACCAGTCATCCGTTCGGGCCAGCTTTCGGGTTGCTCAACTGATAGCAAGCAGCGGTAAACCTTTCACTGATGGAGAGTTTGTCAAGAACTGTTTGAATGAGGAGCTGGCAGCCCTCCAAAGTCTCAAAGGGACTACAACGGGAGAGGATATTTTCGGCGAAGTATGCCAAACAATGGAAGAGTTGGACCTAGACTGGTCAAAGCTTGCCAGCATCACGACTGACGGGGCTCCTAGTATGGTGGGCGCGTCTCATGGTCTAATAGCGGGAGATGGAAGAACGGGGTTTTACCGCCCTGTGAAGAACCCAGAGAGGGTTATTTGGTTATTATTTATTTCACAAATAGTGTTATTTATTTCCTGACTTTTTTCTGTGAAGATCCCAGAGAGGGTTATTAATATTATGGTTATGTGTGGCTTTCTGGAAAACAATAAATGTTTACATTTAGGCACTCCTGCGATTGTCACACTTTTTCTGTTACAAACTGACCCCGGCCCCCATCAGAGAAGGGAAAAGTTATGTGGCCCTCACAGGAAAAAGTTTGGGGACCCCTGATTTAAACGTTAAATGTGATGAAAGTAAGTCCCTTACGGACGCTATAAAAACAGTCATGGATGTCTGCATATTTCAGGCTTGGTCATTGTTTATTTTCTGTTGATGTTTATTTGTTTTGTCGTAGTTGTTAATATGTGCGGCCCTGTTGCAAGGAAACAATTATGACATGTGCATTTCTCCAAACCACAGATACATTGAATATGAAGGTTTTTTTTGCATTGATCAAAACCAGTAACAGGCAGAGCAAGTGTTGTAGGATGTCGAGCAACCGTTATTGAAAGTTTCATGGTTTGAAAGGTTAAGTGGGGAAGCAATAAAGTCCTGAAAGGGTTAGTGGAAGGGTTGGTGGTATGCTTTTTATGTGCTGTTAACATTACACGTTGTTATTCAACATCAATAGGCCCGTTTATTGTATATTTCTTTACTCAGAAATATACTGTCTCGTTTATATTTTAGTTATGATTGTGTCTTGCCAGAGCCTACAGGCAGCTATGGGCTTCTTTTTTTCCAATAATGTGGGTTGGTCATCCAACTGATTCAAGACTTTTAGAAATTAAACAGGGTCAAATATAATATTCAAGATAACAGAAAGACATATTGTGAGTTGCATTCGCATGTAAAAATGACTGCTTTAATTATTATGTCACTGATTTTTAAATTTCAAACATGGAAATATCGAAGTTGCATGCTAAAAGAATCCAAACATGAAAGTTTTGTCCTTTAATGCAATTCTGGAGAGCCTCTGTCACACAAAGTGAATATAAGTGACTTTCAACACTTTGTTCTGTGATTGCTTACACCAAGTGCCACTTATTTTACTGGATGTTCCCGCGTGACAGCAGCCATCTGTGTTTGACATTTACGGTGAATTGTTTCTCAGATAACTTTGTGGTGGACCATAGCTCCTGTGTGAGAGCGTGCCCCAGTAACAAGATGGAGGTGGAGGAGAACCGCACTAAGATGTGCATTCCTTGTACTGACATCTGCCCAAAAGGTAAACCACAAACGGATGTTAATATATTTCTTCTTCAGTAATTCATTAAGTTGACATTTATTTAGAAATGTATGACGTTGTTAAAGTATATAATTATTGGTTAATAACAGGCATGCTAAATGTGTGTGTGTGTGTGTGTGTGTGTGTGTGTGTGTGTGTGTGTGTGTGTGTGTGTGTGTGTGTGTGTGGCATCTGAACATCAATACATCATTATCACATTCATTCTGAGTTTTATTTTTGTGAAATACAAAAATGTCACTGATATGAGATGGAGATTTGCAGCTGTATCATCCATGGACACATCTGTTTTATTGTTTTAATACAATAGGGTGCATTGAAAAATGATGTACAGATAATATTGATCTAACTAAAAATGATGCCATTGCATAACTTTATAACCCAATTGTTTCATCATGTTTTCATTATAAAGACATTTAATCAAACTAATGCATTTTGCGTTCTCACTTTGTTCCTCACGTTGTGTTCCAGCGTGTGATGGCATCGGTACAGCCAGCCTGCAGGCCGCTCAGACAGTGGACTCCAACAACATCGACAAGTTTGTCAACTGCACCAAAATCAACGGCAACCTGGTGTTCCTTATCACTGGGATCAAAGGGTGAGGGTTTAGAGCATTTAGCTTATCGGAATGTTAAAAGTGAAACAGTTGAACCGTCATGTTTTGACATGTCCTGTCTTAAGAGTATAGCTTTTACATTACATTTCATTTTTAAATGAAGGAATGCATGAAGGAATTTTGCTTTAAATGAAGGAAGTCCTGGATTGACATTTAAAACGTAATATGTTAATCAAAATGATGAAACTAAAACTAATTATTTAAAGTCATTATTGGGATAAGATATCAAACCCATATATTTCGCTGAAAATATACTTATGCTTTCAGCAATAGTCTTCTTATCCTCAGCTTAATCAACACCTCAGCACATGCATTCTGCATGAATACTTTTGGGACCAAATACATTGCAAATATTCATGGTTAGAAGTGTTTTTTTTCCACATCCACTTTTAATGTAAATTGCTTGAGATTAGAGTGTCACTTTAAAGTCCAGATTTTTTTCTTCCTGTAGGCGTGTTAATTGTCTGAATGTATAAATAATGTCTCCAGTGTCAGTGATGGCAAGTGGGAAAAGAGTATGCTGAAAGTCCCTTGAGAGTAAGAAGAGTGCCAGTAAATGTATATATGTTCATATATTTCTCTATGGAGCGTAAAGAAGTACTAGAAGACATACTACACAGATAACATGGCCAGCTGATTTGATCAGATGTTCTTAATTGTCCTGTTCCACATCTGGGTGAGCGCAGGTCATTTCCCATTGCTGTGATTAAGAAGCACATAGCGTATATATATATAGTTTACATTTCAGATGCTATGATCTTTCCGTTTTTGTTTGCGTTATTCTGATCTCCAATTATCATTCAAAGGGATGTGTATCACAACATTGAAGCTTTGGACCCAGAAAAACTCAATGTATTCCGCACCGTTCGGGAGATCACAGGTGAGGAATATCACTTGCACAGCATACATCTCTGCACATACATACAAATTAATAAGCAAAAAAAAAAAACTCTTCACTTTATCCCTGCTTTTGCGCCTTCGTGCTACATATAGTGTGCATATGTAATGAGTGTATGTATCTGTTTGTGTATTTGCTCAAGTGTACCTCCCCTCCTCCTCCCCCTGAGACTGTCCACACCAAGGACAGACTTTGCAGCATAAGATGAATATCAGATGAGTCTTTCAATCTCCTCTGTATCTCTACTCCTCCTCCCTCGGGGAGTCCCTAGCCTTGAGTCCCACAGTCCCAGCTCTCCCTTCACGCACCATGAAGAAAAGATCCAGAACATGTGGTGCGCATCGTTAATCCTCCAGCTCCCCTATGACATCAATACTTCTTAGCTGCATGTATACTGTCATCTCTCCAGCCCAGACATTTGACAATGCCATCTGAAAGAAACCTTGTATCTCCGATGTGACACTCCCTTAAGAAATGAGAAAATAGTGCTGTTGAAATATCCATCCATCCATCCATTTTCCACCGCTTATCCGGGGTCGGGTCGCGGAGGCAGCAGGTCAAGCAGGCTGACCCAGACTTCTCTCTCACCCGCAACATCTACCAGCTCATTCTGGGGGATCCCGAGGCGTTCCCAGGCCAGCTGGAAGATATAATCCCTCCAGCGTGTCCTGGGTCTTCCCCGGGGCCTCCTACCGGTTGGACGTGCCTGGAAAACCTCTAAAGGGAGGCGTCCTGGAGGCATCCTAATTAGATGCCCGAACCACCTCAGCTGACTCCTTTCGACACGAGGGAGTAGCGGCTCGACTTCAAGCTCCCTCCTGATGTCCGAGCTCCTTACCCTATCTCTAAGGCTGAGCCTGGCCACTCTACGGAGGAAACTCATTTCGGCCGCTTGTATCCGCGACCTCGTTCTTTCGGACACGATCCAAAGCTCGTGACCATAGGTGAGGGTTGGGACGTAGACCGACCAGTAAATTGAGAGCTTTGCCTTTCGGCTCAGCTCCTTCTTCACCAAGACGGCCCGGTGTTTTACTGCTGCAGCCGCACCGATACGCCTGTCGATCTCCATTTTACCCTCACTCGTGAACAAGACCCCGAGATACTTGAACTCCTTCGCTTGTGGTAGGCACTCTGTCCCCACCCGGAGGGAGCAATCCACCGGTTTCCGGCAGAGCACCATGGCCTCAGATTTCGTGGTGCTGACTCTCATCCCCGCCGCTTCGCACTCGGCTGCAAAACGCCCCAGTGAATGCTGGAGGTCATGGTCCGAGGAGGCAAACAGGACCACATCATCTGCAAACAGCAGAGAGGCTATCCTGAGATCCCCGAACCTGACATTCTCCCTGCCCCACGGCTGCGCCTAGATATCCTGTCCATGAAAGTCACGAACAGGACCGGTGATAAAGGGCAGCCCTGGCGGAGGCCAACACCCACCGGGAACGTATCTGACTTACTGCCGAGGATACGAACACAGCTCCTACTGCAGGTGTACAGAGACCGGATGGCCCGTTGCAACGGGTCCGGCACACCATACTCCCGCAGCACCCCCCACAAAAAGCCCCGAGGGACCCGGTCGAAAGCCTTCTCCAAGTCCACAAAGCACATGTAGACTGGTTGGGCAAACTCCCAGGACCCCTCCAGTATCCTTGCAAGGGTAAAGAGCTGGTCCACTGTTCCACGACCAGGACGAAACCCGCACTGTTCTTCTTGAATCCGAGGTTCGACAAACGGTCGGAGCCTCCGTTCCAGCACCCTGGCATAAGCTTTTCCCGGGAGGCTGAGTAGTGTGATACCCCGATAATTCGAGCACACTCTCCGGTCCCCCTTCTTGAAGATGGGAACCACCACCCCGGTCTGCCAGTCCATGGGCACTGTGTCCGACCCCCATGCGACATTGAAGAGGCGTGTCAGCCAAGACAGCCCAACAAAGTCCAGCGCCTTCAGCATCTCAGGGCGGATTTCATCCACCCCCGGCGCCTTGCCACCAAGGAGCTTTTTGACTACCTTAGTGGCCTCTGCCAGGGATATGGGTTCATCCAACCCCAAGTCTTCAGGCGCTGCCCCCTGTTCAGGGGACATGTTGACCGGGTTTAGGAGTTCCTCAAAGTGCTCCTTCCACCGCCCGACGATATCCTCTGTCTGGGTCAGCAGCCCCCCTCCCCCGCTGATAACAGCCTGGGGAAGGCCCTGCTTTCCCTTCCTGAGTCGTCGGATGGTTTGCCAGAACCTCCTTGAGGCCAACCGAAAGTCCTTCTCCATGGCCTCCCCGAACTCCTCCCATGCCCGAGTTTTAGCATCCGTGACCACCGCAGCTGCAGTCCTTCTGGCCTGCCTGTACCTGTCAGCTGCTTCAGGAGACCCCTGGGCCAACCAAGCCCGAAAGGCCTCCTTCTTCAGCTTGACGGCTTCCCTCACCCCCGGTGTCCACCACCGGGTTCTCGGGTTGCCGCCACGACAGGCACCGATGACCTTCCGACCACAGCTCCTAGCGGCCGCGTCCACAATAGAGGCTTTGAACATGATCCACTCGGATTCCATGTCCCCAACCTCCCTCGGGATGTGTGAGAAGTCCTTCCGGAGGTGGGAGTTGAAGACCTCCCGGACAGGATCCTCCGCCAGACGTTCCCAGTTCACCCTCACTACACGTTTGGGCTTGCCAGGTCTTTCTGGCCGACTCCCCCGCCATCTGATCCAACTCACCACCAGGTGGTGATCAGTTGACAGCTCTGCTCCTCTCTTCACCCGAGTGTCCAAAACATACGGCCGCAGATCAGATGATACGATTACGAAGTCGATCATTGATCTCCGGCCTAAGGTGTTCTGGTACCAGGTACACTTATGAGCCACCTTATGTTCAAACATGGTGTTTGTTATGGACAAACTGTGGCTAGCACAGAAGTCCAACAACGAAACACCGCTCGGGTTCAGATCAGGCAAGCCGTTCCTCCCAATCACTCCCCGCCAGGTTTCTCTGTCGTCGCCCACGTGAGCGTTGAAGTCTCCCAGGAGAACTATGGAGTCGGCAGGCGGCGCCCTTTCCAGGACCCCTCCCACCAACTCCAAGAAGGCCGGATACTCCGAAATGCTGTTTGGTGCATAAGCACAAACAACAGTCAGAGCCTTACTCCCCGCAACTTGTAGGCGCAGGGAGGCGACCCTCTCGTTCTCCGGGGAAAACTCCAACACGGCGGCGCTCAGCCGGGGACTCGTGAGTATCCCCACTCCCGCCCGGCGCCTCTCACCCTGGGCGACTCCAGAAAAGAACAAAGTCCAACCCTTCTCCAGGAGTTTGGTTCCAGAGCCAGCGCTGTGCGTGGAGGTGAGCCCAACTATATCTAGCTGGTAACGCTCCACCTCCCTCACCAGCTCCGGCTCCTTCCCCGCTAGCGAGGTGACGTTCCACGTCCCTAGAGCTAGTCTATGTCGCCGACGATCGGCTCGCCCAGGCCCCCTGCCCGGCCCGCCGCCCGGTCTACATAGCACCCGACCCCGATGTCTGTCCCTGCGGGTGGTGGGTCCACAGGGTGTGTTGAAATATCGTTGGTGAGATTTTCGACTGATTAACGGGGTGACAAATAGCATGAGCTTTATGAAAAAGTATCCCTCTTTCCTCTTAAAGATGCTAAATATGTTACTGGGAGCATTTCAATCGGCTCTCAAGATGGCGACGGCTGAGTCTGTGTTTGGCAGCTAACAGCGCTAACTGTGCTAACTGTGCTAACAGCGCTAACTGTTCTTACAGCGCTAACTGTTCTTACATCGCTAACTGCTCTTACAGCGCTAACTGCTCTTACAGCGCTAACTGCTCTTACAGCGCTAACTGCTCTTACAGCGCTAACTGCTCTTACAGCGCTAACAGTGCAAACAACAGCAAGTAGAACAAAGCTAACACTGTTTTCCTGGGAGGGGACCCGAGGGTGGGTACCTTGCTTCTGTGACAGCACCGTATGAGTACAGGGCAGAGCAGCAGCCGTGAGCGAGCCAGTGGGGCACACTCACATGCACGAACATGCAACATTAAAGCAGAACAAATATATTTAAAATGTAATGGCGGCTACAGCCTAATACTCAGTCAGATTCCACCACTTGTTCATCATATGGTAATGTAAACAATCCATATATAGCCTCCAGAAATTAGCGTCTCTACGTCCACTTAATAAAAATGGAGGCTGTGCATTTGATTTACCTGTTGCCATGTTGAACTGTGTATCGAAGCTCAGAGTTGACTGAACAATCAGCTCTGAGTTTTCCATTCCAGGGTTATTCAACTTAGAGCTCATTGTTTGTTAATATTTATTTTTTTAAACAGGGCTCTGCGTGTGCTTTTGTGACATCCTTCTGCATGATCAAATCAGATTTTTAGAAACAAAAACACTACTACACGCTATGAAAATAATTTGGTTTGTTCTTGTTCAAGAGCAACAGTTGAGGCAGGAGTGAGCCAAATATAAACTTCTTTTAAAAAAATGGCCAGATTTTATTGATGTGCTGAGTGTTTTCCTTGAGTAAAAACAATTGGCCACCGAAGTCAATAACCTGAGCAAATCTGTTGGCCTGTTTAAAGGTCAGCCCCTGAATCACATCCTCCGGTTTGTGTTTCCAGCAAGTTGTGATAAATTGGTCAACAGTGGATTAATTCTTTTATCACAACAACCAGTTGAAGGACGTAAAAGAGGAAAAACACAAAGAAAGAGAATAGACAGGAATAGAAAGGGAAAAAATCACCAACACATGCATTGATCATCGTGTAGGCTTGGTCCATTTTTGAGTGTACAAAATGTGCAAAGCAGAGCAAATTGAAATGGTTTTAAATTTAAATATGAATAGTAAGCAATCTCAGTCATGAACTTAATAAGTAGCTGCTGTCTTATAGATCCCACATTGGTTTCAGTTTGTGAGCTCAGAATGTGTGAAATGCACACAATGTTTTCTTTCTGCCTTTCAAGTAGCCACATAAAATCTGATCCCGAGTGGAGTTTTTTAAATAAATAATTAATCTAAATAAAACTCAGAAGAGAAAAAATAGTTGCAATAATATAACTATTTTAATTTACAAAAAACATTTGCTTTTTTTTCTTTCTTTTTCTCTTTTGTTTAGCGATGGCAGTTTGAGAGCAGGTGATGGGGACCAGCCATTGGCTAAACACAATAAGATAAGAGTGTAGTAATGTGGTCAGAGATGTTTGTCAGCTCAGCTTGTCATCTCTCCGAGCTGTCAAGAGAACATGACTTGGAAAGCTCGTGACCTTGGGGTCACAGAGGCAGCCAACCTGCCTCTGTGACCCCAAGGTCAAGAGCTTTCCAATGAGCTGGAGAAGGAGGATAGCTCCCGTGCTACTCAAAAGCACACACCTCTCTCTTTTACAATTTTTTCTTCCTTCCTTTCTTTGTTTCTTTTTTAAATGATCCTGGCTTTGCTTTTGCAGCATCTTCAAAGATATTTCACCAGTTCAGATCTCCCCCAAAGAGGGGGGCAATCAACTCACGCAGATTAGCGTGGGTAAGTGGGTTTCTCAGTGCTGTGCCTCGGATGTAATCACCACAATTCAAGCACTCTTCACCTTTGCTTGTGAGCTCATGGCCTTCTTGTCTAAATGGCTCTAGCTATGCTGTAATTTGTTGTGTGCATTGTTGTGGCTCTCAGCAGAACACGAACCACTGCAAAGTGATCTTTTCGCTTTGCTTTCCCCCCACAAAACCACTCATTGAGATGTAAAGGCAATAACACATGAGGATGAGGATAAATGCATTTTTCCCATTACGCCTCAATAAATGTCCAACAATACATGTTCATTCTATACGACTCTCTGGAATACTTCAGCTTGTCCTATCTCCCAGTGAAATGTAACGTTTGTCAAATGTATTGATTTATTATTTTTAAGCATTAAGTATGCTGTTATTCTGTGCTTGCTTTCCCAGGATAAGACTGAAACTAGCAATGCTGGTTGATCTTTCCATACTTCACACTAAATCCATTCATTCCTACAGAACATCTACTGTAAATCTTTTCAAACCGGGCATGCACAAATTGTTTGTCAGATGAGGATTATTAAGTATTTTGTGCACCAGAGAGTATATACTGCATGAGAACATTGTATGTGGGATCGACTCAAAATGAACAGTGCCTGTGTTCCTGGTAATGAAAGAACATGTCACCCAACATTTAGTGAGCAACAGCGTTGCTCACTAACGTGTTTTTCAGCAGTTTTTAGAGGTCTGTTACACAGATACATAAAATGTACCAGACTACACGGACACACTTCCTGATTATGAAATATATAGAATATCATCAGACTTTCTCTTGAACTCCAAAACAATAGCTTAACCAATGAGCACTAGCTAGGATCCCAGATGCTTCAGCATCAGCACCATCGTAGCCCCACAACCTGTTCACAGTAAAAACACACCTTTTGTGAGGAAGCACCGGCGTTCCCCCGATAGAGCCCCATGATGGAGCTGTGAGGAGCCCAAGCTCTGCGGGTTTTGTCGTTAAGACAATTAGTGCTGACAAGTGCACTAACGATTCTCTAGCGTTGCTGCCTCTGGGCTAGTAGGTCCTCGCATCCTGGAATACACACCATGAGGACAGGGATGTAATAAACAACATGGACGACGTTTGCTTTTACAAACCATAGTTTCAGTATTCTGTATAAATATCACATAATAGTTTTTTATGGAATTAATTATTGTGTTACTATTCTATCATAATGGCAGCCATTAGCATACTAATATTGTATATTCTCTGGGGAAAGGAGGAAAAGAGTTAATAATGTTAATATTATCCAGAAAAAAAAATGGTTTACATTGGTAAATATTATAGTCATATAATATTTTTTTTTTCTCCACCTCTTTGATATAACTATTGTGCTCTTGCATAAGAAGAATAGCTAACATGTTGAGAACGTAAACCACATTTGGAGAATGTCCATTTGCTTGAGCCCTGGTGTGTTCTTCCTCACAAATACACAACTTTTTTTTCTTCTCATTTCTTCATGAAAGACTTTTGAGAAACATTTGCTCAGAGACCCTGTCAACGCTCAGCTGGGTTTAACATGACAAACAGAACGATGTCGACCAACCGATAGCGGTGTTGTTGAAGGTTATTGCTCTCTTGTCAACAAGCCATGAGGGCCTTCTTCTCTGCTTACCTCCCTCCATCATCCCTCCCTTTCTGGATAAGCGTTGTATCCCGAGTGAGGAAAACACAGTTTATTATAATGGAGGTCAAAACTGTTCATTGATTAGAGAATGCACCACAGTGTCCGCAAGGTTTGTCTCACCCTCTACTGCAAGCTCACTCTCTTCCTCCTTTGCCAGGAAGGCAATACAACAGCAGCGTGTTGCCTTTGCGTTTTCTTTTGATGAGCTACCAGAACTTCCCTTCCTTTCCTTTACCTTCATTCCACCTCTCTTCGCTCCGTTCCCTGCATTTTTGCTTTGGTCTCATCGTCTCATCAAACGGATTTGTTTGTTGGCTTGGAGATTTTACCCACCCTTTTTTTTTCCCATCTAAATATTTCATATATCTAAATCCATTATTGAAAATCCTCGCCACAGCCATCTTCTCAGCTATTCATTTAATCTTTTAAATGATTCAACAGTAGAGAGGCAGGTAAAGAAAATGCAAAAATATATTGATATACATCCAACTGTACACTGGTCATAGCTGGCACCAGACTTCTCTGTGTGATTTCTGGCCACAACATGTATTTTCTGGCTTAGAGGTGCTTGGCTGCTCTAAGATGAGACTCAGGTGTTGTACTTACTGTGGTCCTGGAATGTTGCTAAATCCAGAGAAATGGCAACTCTCCCTCCTCATTTTATTCCTGTCACTGTCTGAAATAGAGGATATGATAGACAGCTGAAATTAGCCTGTCAGTACTGGTGACTCATTATGTGTGTATGTGTGTGTGTGTGCGTGTGTGTGTGTGCGTGTGTTCCCATTTAGGCTTTCTGAACATCCAGTCTTGGCCTGACAACATGACAGACCTGAGTGTTTTCTCCAACTTGGCAACTATTGGGGGAAGAGCGCTGTACAGGTACACGACTAAGAACAATATGCATGCTGCAATTTTAGGCTATGAGTGTAATTCATATCATAGCTGTGTCAACACTGCTTAAAATAGCACTCAGTGCTCAGTGAACGGAAAGATAAGCTGGTAATGAGCAAATTGTAGTTTTATTTTGTGGCAAAATGGAAGTTGTGCTTTTTTGCTAAAAAAAAGACTGCATTTAATAATGGTTGGCAACATCAAATGTGACAATGTAATCAAAATAGTACATAATTATAGGTTCCATTACATTGAGTAGTACGCACCAACAACATAATGTGCCTTTGTGACACATTTTCAAATTTGCTAAAAGTGTTTATTGCATCGCATCACATATGTACTGTTCTGTATGATCTTATGCGTCTTCATAGAAAAACTCCTAGAAGTCAAACACTCCACAGGACACCTTCAATGTACGGACATTGTTGGTGTAAATTGTTAGTAGGATAAGGACAAGGATATAAGTGGTTTGGGTTATGTATTCAAATCATTTGAATTTAAATTAAATGTATATGTGGTTTGGTGGGTTTTGCTTCTATAGTCAGTAAGTAAGTCATTAAGAAATAATAAAGGCTTGGTACCAGAGAACTGGTTGGTGTTGTTTTGACATTTAAGAAGCTAATTTAATTGTTTTAAACCAACTGAATGTGAGTGATTTTTCGAAAGGTTCTCTAAAATTTGCTTTGACATTTGGATGGAAAAAAGTGAGTGTCAGTGCGGCTGATGGCAGAGTGTGGACTCTGGGAGTGTGTGTGTGTGTGCGGATGCTCTTGTGTGTCATCCACCTGCAGATGGAAACAGCAGGCTGCAGTACAAATTACAGCCTGCCAGCCACCTTTATCCCATGCTTGATCCTGCATACTCTCTGCCTTTCTGGCTGTGACAACCCGCTGGCCTCCTGTCAATTTTAAAACTGTGCAAGTCGGGCGTATGGGGAAAGGGGGGGTGGCATAGAAGAAAAGAAGGAAGGAAGAGAGTGTTCAATCTGTTTAAGTAATGTGATTGCTGCAGCTTAAAATGTGACAACAAAGAAAATATATAAAATAAGGATTAAGCAAATTCAGTATATTAATTTAAGTTCGACAACACCAGAATATTAAAGGTTTTACCTGGAAAATGTGTAATAATCTACACACCTTATTATTGTGAGTCCTTATATATGTGAGGAGATAATTGGTTACCTTTATCTTACACCATCTGGGTTATTTAATGGCCGGGTTTCTTCAAATTAAGTCCACACTGGAATATTTGTACTTGTATCTCCACTTAAGTACTAAATTATTACTTTTCTCTTTATTCTTACTTGAACATCTGAATGTGACTTTTCCACTGAGCAGTTTGGATGGTGTAGTGTGATCCAGCACATTTCCATCTAAATCTTACTCAGTGACTACATAGAGGCTATTAATATCTTATGTACAATGTCAATAGAACAAAATGAGGCAAAGTTCAGTGAAATGTATGTGAATTAATAAGTATATTCATTTATTTTGGGGACATATTGCTTTGGTGAATTGACATAAAGGCTATAAGAACGAGAGAAAAATTGCATTCTCAGTTTTTTTATTTTTTTATTGTTTTGCATAGATTTTCTAATTATACATCATTCACAATTCAAAGAAGTATATTCCAAATGCAATAGCACCATCTCACCAAGCTGCTAAATATGTTTAAGATCAGAATGTATTCTAGGCAGGTTTATATTTTCTTAAAAAGGTAGTTTGTATACAAATAATTATGCGTGACTGCTGCATTAAAGCCCATGAAACAAATTAATCTCCTCTACCCTTTGCTTCCCTTTCTGACCTTCTCCCTCCTCCCGCTGCCCTCCTCCTCTCACCACCCTTTCTCTCCTCCCAGTGGGATCTCCCTGCTGGTGTTGAAGCAGCAGGGCATCTCATCACTGCAGCTCCAGTCCCTGAAAGAGATCAGCGCTGGGAACGTCCACATCGCAGAGAACAGCCAGCTCTGCTACTACAGCACCGTGAACTGGACCAGACTGTTCCGGGCTCCGAACCAGAAAGTTCTCGTTCGCAACAATCAGAGCCCACAGAAGTGCTGTAAGTTCACACCCATCACAAACTTCAAGAAAACAAAACAGACGTGGAAAATCCATCGAAACGGTTTGCATTGCTTTGCCGTGGAACGAGGGCCAAAGACAGAACCGTTTAACGGCATTGTTGTCGAGTTTGTTTCTGCGCTGTTGAAAAGAAAAATTATTGCAAATCACTGTTTTCCTCAAATCAAGGATATAATTGCAGCATGCAAAGCAACTGTGATTACAAGAAAACATCATATATAAGACAGTACTTATAGTTAATTTCAACCAAGAGTGAAGCATGCATTTAATAATGTAAGAAATTGTGTATTATGACACATTTACCCAGGCTGTAACTAATAATAGTCATCCACTGTTGATACCACGTGTGTATGTATAACAAATACATTATAATTGACAATCACAATACATTTAGGAAAACACATATGTTGTTTAGCTCCACATGAAAAAAAACAGATTTCTCCAGACTGGAGCCAACCTTGTTTACCAGTCCAGTTTGTTTTCTGGATGTTCGCAAATATCTTTTGCCTCGATCCCATTTCCGTCTCTTGGAATCTTCAACCCAGTGTCCAAACACGTAAAAAATAAGGTGGTAAAGTGTAAACACTTAACAGCCATTGCTCACTTTTATAAACTGTGATTTTTAACATCAGTTGTGCAGCTCAATAGATTTGTGTTGTTTCTAAATGTGTAAACATGTATGAATAGGTTACAGATTGATAGATTATGGAGAAATATGTTTGAGAATTTGTGTTTGCTGACCTGACACTAATTCAACGATACAGCTCGATTATTTTTGGGAGAAAGTAAAATCGGCCATTTTTGCTCAGGCAGTTTGATATACAGTTTTCAAGTTGAGGAAATCCGCTTTATTCATAACTTAACTGTGCTCCTACACTTCAGATCTAATAGCAGAAATACTCTTGTCCATTCTATTATCCTCTGTCTGCCATATGAGTATAGTTATTATCTCACTAATTTGTAAAGACAACTAAAACCAATAATCTAATAATTGGACTAATTAACTAACAGACCCATTCAGATGAGGAGAAATTAAATTACGCAAATATCTGAAGTGATGAGACAAAAATGCTCTAAGTCTCTAAAAATGGAATAGCTTTTTATTATATCACTGCCACAAGTGTGAAGACATTATTCATTTATGCATAATGTTCATTAATGAGCCAGTGTTTGCATTATTGAGTTGGCCCCTTTTCACTGTTCATGTGCTCCTTTCCCCTGGGCAGTTGCTTAGTGTTGGACAGACAGACAGACACACACACACACACACACACACACACATCACTTCTATCGTTGTAAAGACATTCATTGACATTATCTGGGCCTTTTCCCTCACCTAAACCCTCACAACTAAATAGTTACCCTAACCCAAACCCTAGAATCTTAAATGCAAGCATGAACCTTCAAACAGGCCTTCGGAGAGGCGAGGACCCGAACGTCTACAACTCAAATTTGTCCTCACAAAGATAAATGTAATCACACACACACACACAACCCCTCCATTTCTCATATAATATCAAAATGCTCAGGCTATTACATCGACTCTTTTCTGCTCTCTCTCTCTCTCTCTCTTCAGTGACTTTGAGGACACACAGCTCTCCTTGACATGGCTCTGCATGTGTGCATCAGACTGTGTGCCCTTAAAGGGCAGCCAAGAGAGAAGAAAGAGTCGGCATGTGCCCACATGTTTATTCATTAGAGTGAGTCATTGTGGTCGTAGTATCGTCAATACGGTTATGAGAGAAACCCAGTACTTTCTAAAAGCCCGGCTGCTCGTGCTAGAGTTAGCTAGCACAACAAAGAACTAAGAAAATAATCACGCTTTGTGCAATCACGGGTATTTGTGCAAAACACGATTACAAAACTGTCTTTTTATGGCCTCATTCGTCCAGGTAGCACAAGGTCAAGTCCAATTGTCCACTGGAGTGATGTTGGAGGGTTGAAGACAAATAAACACTCTCCTGAGGAGTTTCATCAGTATAAGTGAAAAGTGATTCATATTTGATGTCAAACAAGTCACCGATTAAGGTCATGTTTGGCTGTATATTTATGAATGACAGATGAATGTTTTTGCAGTTTGTTGTGGATCTGATTGCAGATGATATACTTTCTTGAAAGCCTATTCCTTGTGCATTAAGCTGCTCAATTGGTTTCTACTGAGCCACCATTTGTCAGTCAGAACTTGTCTGGCCGTGAAGAGTATTATTGCTCTTTCGAGCAGTAATATTAAATGAAACGTTGCTTCAGAGGAATGTTGTTGAAATGAAAGTGTTTGGTTAACCTTGTTGTGCAAACAAAAAAGCCAGAGATCTTTAATCTGTGTTGCCTGTAGAAAAGAAGGACTTTGGTCTGAGGCAATCGACAAGCTTTCAATGACTAGAATAAAATATTTGACGAAGGGGAATCCCAGAGCTTATGATATGGTCCTTAAAGGTACTGCTGAGTGACGCCTTATTAGCAATAAAATAACATGGTTTATGAAGTTTGTTTTTAGAGTGCAGGCCTTAGGTTAAAAAATGGTTAAGAAAGATTAGGTTAAGAAATGTATTTTGTTTTCTTCATACACATCTTCAAAAGGTCAAATATTGGGCTAGAAACAGTTATTAGCACCATGAGTGATCTCAGTCGAATAAACCCAAGACGGAGAGCGCTGCCTCATAACCGCTCTTCCCTCAGTAATGACTTAAAGGCCGCACACTGCAGATGCATGGTAAACCCACACAGGTGATTTTAATTAATTCATTTTTGACTGATTAGGGCTCCCCTCAGGACTGGCTGGGTTTCTGATCCCTGACGGCCACCATTCCACACAGGCCACAGGCAGAGAGCTTTAAAGTGTCCCTCATTGATTAACGATATTAGTATCACCTGTACTTTTTTTTTTTTTACGATGAGTCAACCTTATTTGCAGTAAAACATTTTAAACAATATATGGCTGCCATTAAAGTGTTCACAATGTGGAGCAAAGTTGTAGTCAATGATCTGTAAGAAATATTCCAGCAGATGGAAGCGAATGTGGTCACATGACCACATTCTGGCCAGTCAGTGGTGGCCAAGTTGCTACTGGAATACACAGATCATATCAATTGGGCAACTGGAGTCAATGGTTCTGCAGGCTTCTTTCCACTGGCCGTCACCCTGATGAACTATTAATCAGACTCCCCCATCTGCACTACTTGCACTAATCTGACTACTTTTTCTTTTTAATGTCTTTTTTTTAATATTTATCTTGCTTATTGTAAATGTGTATATATGTAAAACGAGAGCCAGATTCCATGTGATTGTAAACACACATGGCCAATAAAGCTGATTCTGATTCTGACGATGACTCCATACTAGAATACAATTGCTCTTTCAGCTTTTAAAGATTTCTATGATTTCTTTTATTTGAAGAATCTTTCTCTGTATATGATTTATTTAGTCTCCTCAAAAATCCCAAAGCGAAAAAAATGATTGAGCCCATTTTGTTTGTCTCTTTAGTCTGTCAGGGGTTGCCTTGCTTTGCTTTCAGGGTTGCTTTTAACAAGAAGAAAAGGTAAAGGAAACTGAAGATACCGTGGCCGGTCTGTCCGTTTGTACAATTCTTGTGAATGCATTATCTCACAAACTCTTGGGAATGACTTCACATTTGGCACTAACGTCCACTTGGACTTAAGGGATTTATACACTGGAGGTCAAAGGTCAGGGTCACTCTGACCTCATGAAACGTGTTTTTGGCCCCAACTCGAATATTCATGCTATTTCCAACACTTTCACACAGATGTCTAAAAGGATACAATAAGGATGTGAGGATATTTTGGACAGACGCGGACGTAAACTGCGGCTGCGGTGATTCGATAAGGTTCATCACAATTCTGTGAAGGGCTCTCGTTATTTCCTTACATTTATTGTGCTATTCCTTTGATTTGACTGTTTTTGCCCCGCTCTTCGTTCTGTCTTCCATAATTCTTTCTATCTTTCTTTATTTCCCTCTCTCTCATAATCATAATCATAGAATGTACTCCTGACTCCCTGGGCACCTGACAGCCCGAGCCCCATGGGCTTTTTTTCCCAACCATGTCAGAAACATCTGAAGATCTTGTCTTTTTGATCTTGCGAGTGCTCTATAGTTAAAAACTCCATCCAACCCCTCCTCTTCCCTTGTTTATTTCCTTTTCTTCAGCACCCATCATTCCTCCCTTTCCCGCTGCATGGTCAGTTTACCTACGGCGCTGGAAGCCCGACAGAGGTGGTGTTGTCTCT
The DNA here is from genome assembly GCA_023566465.1 of Cottus gobio. Taxonomy (NCBI): domain Eukaryota; kingdom Metazoa; phylum Chordata; class Actinopteri; order Perciformes; family Cottidae; genus Cottus; species Cottus gobio. The sequence goes on along the minus strand of CM042227.1, from coordinate 9,468,364 downwards.
TGTGGAAGGCAACGCTTTCATCCTCTGGCCTCAAAAGAAACACTTCTGTTTTCTCCATGTATCTGCATCCTGTCTGTTTTTTTTTTGTTGCACTCTGAACATGCTATGGCCGACACTTAGGCATAGCCCCTGGCTTACATGTGTCCAGGACCTCAAAAACAGCAGTGGTCTTTTTATAACCATACCAATAGCTATGGAGAAGAGAAAAAGGAGAACAATATATTATGAAATCCACTGACTAGGGGAAATCATGTTAGATAGTATGATAACAGTTCGGGATGTATTTGCAGTGCTGTCATCATGTTACTTCAACCCTCTCGTTTTGTCACAGTACTGCTCTCAGATGTAACAACCTTTGTAGAAACGAGTGCCGTGGAACCAAAGAGAGAGAGAGAGAGAGAGAGAGAGAGAGAGAGAGAGAGATGAGAGATCCAGAGACGAGAGGAGAACAGAAAAAAGTAGATGTAATAGCCTGAGTATTTTGGTACCATATGAGAAATGGTGAGGCAGATTCACAGAGCACAGCATATACGATCTGGCTCTTTTAATGGCATCGCATGACTATCCCAAACACCACAACATGCGTGACTGTACTATCTAACTATGTGCAGCTATGCATTTGTGTTTGGAAAGCAGATACCATTGTGTATGGATTCATGCCACTAGAAAATGTGCAGTTCTAATATTCAATATCTAGCTTTCAGACGCCAAACATTATGAGAAGTGCTGAAAGGCTGTGCGTCAACCTTTCAGACAATAAAGTTCCGGGTTTGACGATTCAGCCTCACTTGCATCAACAAGTCTGCGTGGCACCTGCAGGTGCTTTCTAGGTCCCACTAGTGCTTCGTCACTGTTGGCTCAGCATCTTTTTAATGAAGGAAAGCCGGCGCTCTCCCTTGCTCACTCCACAATGAGCCATATCACAGAGTATTTTACACACATATGCATTTTGGGTGAAACGTTCCTGGTTGTAATGCTTTGTATGTAGTTTATCTCACTTTTACTTCAATGCAATGAGGGTGTGTTCTGCTGATATTGCTCTTTGATATTGTGTGTGTACAGCCCTATGAGGCACGCTTTGCGATATTTGGATGTTTTTGAAAAGGGAAAGGCACAAAAACACACGCACACAATTGTGTTGAACGTGGTGAACTACAACACGGCTGTAATTCTTTTTGGTTTCGCCGTCTTTCTTTTTGTGTCTGTACGTAATGAGCAGCCAAGGAGCGCATGGTGTGTGACCCGCTGTGTTCGGACACCGGGTGTTGGGGTCCCGGCCCAGACCAGTGCCTCTCCTGCAGATACTTCAGCCGTCTACGGACCTGTGTGGATACCTGCAATCTTTATGAAGGGTGAGTTACTCTTCATTCATGCATACAAATGACTCCTGACTGGTAGATTACGTAATATGTCCTCTAACTGTCCTCTGGTCCTGATTGCGTTTTAGGTTTGGCCACATTGTAAAAACGTGTACATCTCTTATACCCACTACGTCAATGCATGGCTTCGCTCCTTCCGCGTGATGTCTGTTTTATTTCAGATCAGTCTTAATACTTTGAGCAAATACTTTGTGCGTCGTCTCACCCAGCAAACCAATACTGAATGTGTAGCACTGTATCGATGCCAAGAAAGAACTGAATAGCCTCTATCTGCACATGCTCTTTAGCTGGGAAACCCATCGACAGTCGAGAAAGGTCTAGTTCAGGTTGCTTCTGATATTGAGCACGTGGAGGCAAGTGGACCTGTGGATGAACTTTTCCTGGTTAATTGTCTCGTCATTTTTAATTTTTGTTAAAAAAGCACATCACTTTTACAAATATTTTCCCTCTTTTCTTTTATTTAAAAATCACTGGTAAATGCTGATCACATACTTATAACTCAAAATACTCAAAAACTATATTGTTCATAAAGTGGCTTTTCAATTCCTATGTACGTTGTAAATTGCAATTCTGAAAGTTTATTGCAATTGATTTGTAAAAGCTGAAGTCAATTACAGATTTCCACTTAAAATTTGCTTATGTTGACGACAGCTTAGAATAAACTTTTACTCATAAACCAAAAGTAAACCTTGAAGAATCTTCTGCTCGTGATGCAGTTCATGTCTGTGCTGCGAAACTCCTGGTTTTGTAATATTGACTTTTAAAGCAAATTATTTAAATGTTCACCCATTAAATGCTGATAAAATCTATTTGTCCCAAACAATATGAACACTTATTTGTATTATATCTCTAATAACAAGCAGACAACTCCTGCCTCAAGTCCACAAAGTGTGGTGTGCAAATTATTCACTCATGCAACGATGCTTTTCAAGTAATCAAGTACGTGACAGAACTTCTTCCAGAGAAAAGCAGCAGTAAAATGTTACCACTAATCAAATCAAGGACACATATAAAAACATAAATCAACTCATCCTATTCAGCTAAGAACATGATTGATGGAATTTTCAAATAATCCTCAATTGTTGGAAGACGTGCTTCAGCATCAGCTCATGCAAACTTAAATTCCAGCTGGAAAACACCCCAAGGCTCTTTGTTACAGCTTTCAAGTTCAGCAGTAATTTTTCTGTTTACTATGGATAATATTTAAGAGCCTCAGGCTAAGAAAAATTAAAGATGTGGTGTTAACTCTGTTTAAAAGGCACCGGTGCTGAGTGACAAGACAATGGGGGGGAGGGGGTGGGCTTGACTTAAGAAGGAGGTATAGCTTCATGCTATCCTATTCTCACAAAAGACGACAAGATCGAACCCCCGAGGAGTTTTATTAAAGACATCTTAGATTTATTTTTTGCAGAAATTCTGGAAAGTTGCTTTTAAGTTTAGAGCCCTTATGTGATCAAAAAACAACCGTTGGTGGCCACAGTGGAGAGGAGGAAGGAGGACCAGAGGGTGCTGTTGGGGCAGGGGGGCTAGGCGTGTCACTGCGTGTCACAGTCACTGCTTGCGCACGGGGCCACGCCCTGCCTACCTGTCCACCTGCGCGTCAGCACCACCCACACCGTCAGCCGCACCGGTAAATCATCCACCAGACATAGGTTTTTCACTGAATGCAAACCCGACGCTCCCCTCCGAGCATCGTCACACTGTGCGTCTCACGAGTCTTGCTTGAAATGTTTCGTATTCTTTTATCATTATTTGTGCCTTTATTTGGTATCTGCTCAGCATTGATCGGCGTAATCAAATCTCCGAGTTGCACTGTTTTTGTTACAGCACCTTTTATTCCTCCGGGGAGATACGGCACGTCTACAATAACAGGGGTTATATGACACTGGGCAGAAATGACTTCATATCGGGTGTGAATGACAACAACTTGAGATTGTGTTTAATACACACGACTTGCTTAACAACAAGGATACGCTTTTTTATGTTGTTTTGGTTTGAGTGGACTCAGCCTCAGTAGCTAGTTTACACATTGCAGTCTGACAGCAGAAAAACAACGAGGTGCTTGAATCGCCTCACACCTCCAGTTGACTGTTATCTGTTACTGCAAATGTTTGTCGAGCAATTTGGACGTGATTGTTCAAAACGCCAAAAGTGCCGTTTTACTTGTCCGTGTGAGCACACAGGTCTGGCAGTACGGATTATTTCTAAAAGCCATTTTAAATGAACGTTTTTTTCAGTCAAATTGATAGAAATACCTATTATTCACAGCCAATGTGTTGCTGTGTCTTTGTCCTTCAAACTGACAGAAAAAGCAGAGAAGTCAAATCCAGCAGAACATCATGCCACGTATGTTTTAAGCGCCAGTGATCATTTCCAGCCTTCATTATTTCAAGCAGCACACACCCAGACAAAGGCTCACCTCCCCTGCCTCTTGGAAGGTTTTAGGAAGGCCAGATTAAGCATAATTAATACTAATTTGATTTAGATCCCACTGGACCAACGCCATCTTGTCTTTCTATTGCTGGAACATTCTGTTTTCCTTCACGGACCCAAAAGTCGTTCTCCTTGTCCTGTACTGACAAAGGTAAAGTGCTAACTCAGCCGCGCTGTGGTCAAATTTAATGACTTTTCGAGGCCACTCTGGTGTTCTACTATTATAAGGGGATTTCAGAAATTGAATAACAAGGCACTTAATTTAATAGATTTTTGAAAGCATTGCACCCCTCGCAGGTACTGCACCTTTTCAACTGCGTCGACCCCCTGCGTGATGGTATCAGTATTACAGTTACCTAATTAGTGTGTGTGTGTGTGTGTGTGTGTGTGTGTGCGTGTGTGTGTGTGTGTGTGTGTGTGTGTGTGTGTGTGTGCGTGTGCGTGTGACCGCATATTGATGTTGTGACCTTTATTTTGAAAGTAACCCTCATACTAGCAGATTAGAACGAACACATCTTTCCACTATACGGACATTTCTATCGCTTTCAATCATCCCGCTCTTTTGCTCTGGACCTCCTGAACTTTATTCAAACATTATGGATAGAAAAGGACCATTTCCGAACATGTGTTCAGCAATAATAATGCTCTTAATGAGAACATTCGGGAAAATAAAATGTGATCTTTACATTGAGATGAACAGATCACTGTTATTGTTTTCCAGAAGGCAATTTCTATGAATGAAAATATTTATATATAATGGACATGTACTGAACTGAGTGTTTTAAATGTTTGTGCTGCATCACCCTTACACTTGTATTATTCATATGACGCATTTACTTTGTCTTTTCTATGGACACAAAGCCACGTTATTGCTCTTGTTCACAAATAATGTTTTGCTTTCCCTCTTGTCTCTCACCCCTGTATCCCTCTCCTTTCCTCACCCATCCTGATCCCTCCCTCCATCCCTTCCCTCCTTGTCTCTCAGGGATATTCGAGAGTATGCCAACGGGTCAGTGTGTGTGGAGTGTGATGCCCAGTGTGAGCAAGCTGACGATGACTCTCTGACCTGCAACGGTCCGGTAAGCATGCTTCTATAGACAACATAGTACGGCAGACATTGAAGCACTCGGGGAACAGGCCTGTTGATACAGCACTTTGTTTGTTTGCTTTGAAATATTAATTAAAGAGTAATGGTAGAATTATTCCATCATTGATAGACGTACCGCAGCCTCATTTCTCTTAAAGCTAGAAGCCACGGAGCCAAGTCTCAACTGAGTTATAATGTGACAGGGAAAATCAAACTAAAGGCAAGACTGACTTTTTTTAATTAAGGTGGCTGATGATATTCTGTATTTTTCCTTTTGTCAACAAATCCCATAAAAAAGACTAAAACCAAAAGTGGATTGAAGCAGCTGAAAGCAGAATTGGCTTAAAGGGTTAACTTGTTGTTTTGAGTGTCGAGCCCCCCAAAGAGACGTGTTCAAGGCCAGCGCATTACTTCACTCACCACAAACCAAATGACTTGGAGCTGCAGACATTCCCTGTGGTCATCTTAGACTATGATTAATTATTGTATTAGCAGTCAAAGTGTGCCTTTCAGCTGTGCTATTGATTACATCTCATGTCCTGAGTCAAAGGTAAAACTGATTGTTCCAGCTAAGATCAGCATTATATTGCATGCTAATTTGCAGTGAGTTTCTATTCAGCACATGTACGCTTGTGAATGTATATTAACCTTTTTTTTTTTATTAACCATCAAAAAGGTATTGAGGGACAGCCATTATTTCTTGTTGTTCAATTAAAAGTAATTGGTTGTTTTTTCATCCAAAAGGCTTTTGTACTGCACAAGTTCTCAGAGAAACATGGACGCTCTTTGAAAGATTGTTTGGTCGCAGCTGTACATTAGAAAAATGCCAGAGTGGAAAGAAAATCCCTGACCTTCATGTCTGCACGCCTCTCCTGCACACTACACCCACAGCCACATGAGGCCCCTGACCCTGCGCTTTCTCTTAAAATCGTATCTCGCTGTTTGATAGAGAGGGATGATTTGCGACAGATGCAAGCCAGAGGGGCCATGTGCTGTCTTTTGTGTCGCCTCACACTGTCTGTCTGATAGTTTGCCCAATACAGTATGGAAGTAGTTGTTTCCAGAACCTCTGTGGTGTGTTTGTGTACGTGTGCAAACACGGGAAGCAAAGGCCACATTTGGTTGCTGGCTTGAGTTGTTGTTGGATGAGATTTGTTGGTTTGATTATCTTGGCCGTCAGTTTGATACCCCACAACCCTGAACATGGCCTCTTAGACGAGTGACGGGGAGACGAGTGCTGTGAAGAGAATAAAATGAAACCTGCAGCAGTCAAAGTACTTTGTAATCATTTGTATTACAACTAGTTAA